>OY740796.1:7103846-7703846 GCA_963514005.1 Raja brachyura | reverse complement strand
TGAAAGATTATGAGCTCTCTTAAAAATCCACCTTCAGGAAACTGGTGCCTTAATCGGAGAACAAATAGTGACTGAATTGTTATTTGGAAGGAAACTTGGTTGGTTTTACATTAATTACAATTACAATTTTACATTAATTCTTCAGTCTGAAGAAGTGTCTCGACCTGAAACATCACGTATTCCTTCTATCCAGAGATGCTGCCTATCCCACTGGGTTACTCCAGCATTTTGTACCTATCTGGTAGTGATGATGCTGTTCTTCTTTGCCCCCAAACAATTACATAACAATATTACCTAATGGACCTTGCTCTGTTTGCTGCGCCTGGGTTGTTCTAGGCCAGGGAAACCTGGCCCCTGTGATAGAAAATAGAACAGTTAATCCAAATGCAAGATCTTCATTACAATATCTCATCTCCTTCAACCTGGCTCAGTCACAACACAACAAAAAAAGAGGCAGACCATTCGGCCCAACTTCTAGCTTCATCCTTTCTTTGAGGAGCATGTGGACAGACTGGTTCCTATTCTAGATTTTATTTTTCCATCAACCCATCCATTTTCCTAATAGGCATCCATTAAGATTTAACCTTAAGTCACCTTTGAGACTACCATTGCTGTATTCAAAGAAGAAGCATGCCACTTAAACTAAATATTTACTGGGAAGAAAACTTGCATTTATTTGGCATTCCAAAGAGTTCCACAGATAACAAAATATTTCTATTTGTACTTTGAGACCAATTTGCACACAGCACGATCCCACAAAACAACATTGTGATCAAGGATCTTGGTTTAACACTGCAACCAAAAGAAAAGCCTTTCTCCTTTATGTCAGAAAACATTCTGTTTTTATTGTCCATTGTCCATGATAAAACATTGTTTTAATATCATTATTTGCAAGGATGTCAATTCACCCTACAAATTGTAAACATGTTCTAAAAGTACATCATATACAAATTATTTACAATGCTGATCTATACAAACCAAAGAAATTCTTATCAATTTCTAGATGGTCTAGTGAATATTAATAAAGCTTATGGGAAGGGCTACAAATGTTTTTTTTTAATTTACAATAAAGGAGAATTTCTTGGAATTAGATAAATTTCAGGAAAAAACAGGATAACGAAAGATACCTTATCATGAGAAATGTGGCAACCTAAAAGTTAAGTTCTAAAATCTAATCTGCTGTTCACTGGACAGACCAGTCCAAAGGTGGGAGTGGGGTTGGTGCAGAATTGATTTAAAGAAATTGTATTCATGCTAAAAGGCACTGATGGTTCCAAGTGTTCTTTTCGTCTGTGATTTGCAATTGGTAAATGGTTTAAATGTGTATCGAAAAGAAACCCACACATTATAGTAAGGTATAGTTTTCATAACAATTTGCAATTCATTTTGTATGTTGGTACCCACGCAACATAGGTCCAGGAGAACAAGTGAAAGTCAATACCTTCAGAGAGCATAACATTTCTTACCTTCTGGGATTCTGACCTTGGCATTCCCTTTCTAGGGGTCTAATTGTTGATCCAGAGTTCTCTGACCATGCTGGGATTGATCCTTTAGCCCAGCCCATGTTGCAGCATATTCATTAATATTTAACGTTTGGATGCTTCTACCCAGTCTGCCCATTTGGTTAGTAGTAGGTTTTTGATTATTGGAGTGACTTCTGCTGCTGATATAATTGTGTTCCAAGAAGAAAACAACTTCTATCCGGTTAGAGTTGGAATGGTTTGTTATTAATGCAATTTTTTTTAAAAAGCTGTTTCTCCCTGTCCTGCAAGACTTAAATCAGAATCCATTCTCTTCTGAAGTGTGGCGATTTAAAATCATTCAGAAGATCTAAAGTTGGACAAGGTTTCTGTATAATCATTTTTAGAATTCTGGTTAAACCAATATTGTGCATTCTCTTAGATAGACCACAAATATTCAGCCCAACATCAGATTAAGTGCAATAATCCTCGGGCGCCTGATGCAATGCCATCCCAATTACCAACATGTTTGCTTATACTTAATTTGAATGAACAATTCCCAAACTCTTCTTGCTCTACTTCAGTTCATGGAGATTTATTTCTTGCTGTTACCTCTCCCCATTCCAGCCATTACAATTAATTGTAACAACTAAATTAAATTATTCACCTTTATCATTTTGCCCACTAAATTAGCGGTGTCCTTTACTTTTCACACTTAAGATCAACACCAATGATCAAGGAGAGGCATCTTGTTAATTCTGTCCTTTAGACCATTAAATAGAACATAATTTAGATGTTCTCCAATTTGTCCAAGCCTTGTCCATTACAGTGGCTTGCAAAAGTTTTCATACCCCTTGAACTTTTCCACATTTTGTCACGTTACAACCACAAACGTAAATGTATTTAATTGGGATTTTATGTGATAGACCAACACAAAGTGGCGCATAATTGTGAAGTGTAAGGAAAATGATACATGGTTTCCACATTTTTTTACAATTAAAAAACTGAAAAGTGTGGCGTGCAAAAGTATTCAGCCCCCTTTACTCTGATACCCCTAAATAAAATCCAGTGCAACCAATTGCCTCCAGAAGTCACCTAATTAGTAAATAGAGTCCACTTGTGTGTAATCTGATCTCAGTATAAATACAGCTGTTCTGTGAAGGCCTCAGAGGTTTGTTAGAGAACATTAATGAGCAAACAGCATCATGAAGCCCAAGGAACACACCAGACAGGTCAGGGATAAAGTCTGAAGAAGGGTCTCGACCCGAAACGTCGCCTATCTCCTTCGCTCCTTAGATGCTGCTGCACCCGCTGAGTTTCTCCAGCCTTTTGTGTAACCCAGGGATAAAGTTGTGGAGAAGTTTAAAGCAGAGTTAGGTTATAAAAAAATATCCCAAGCTTTGAACATCTCACAGACCACTGTTCAATCCATCATCCAAAAATGGAAAGGGTATGGCACAACTGCAAACCTACCAAGACATGGCTGTCCACCTAAACTGACAGGCCGGTCAAGGAGAGCATTGATCAGAGAAGCAGCCAAGAGGCCCATGGTAACTCTGGAGGAGCTGCAGAGATCCACAGCTCAGGTGGGAGAATCTGTCCACAGGACAACTATTAGTCATGCACTCCACAAATCAGGCCTTTATGGTTGTCGGGTTGGAGGCAGGTGACTAGTGGGGTGCCTCAGGGATCTGTGTTGGGTCCTTTGTTGTTTGTCATATACATCAATGATCTGGATGAAGGGGTGGTAAATTGGATTAGTAAGTATGCAGACGATACGAAGATAGGGGGTGTTGTGGATAATGAAGAGGATTTCCAAAGTCTACAGTGATTTAGGCCAGTTGGAAAAATGGGCTGAAAGATGGCAGATGGAGTTTAATGCTGATAAATGTGAGGTGCTACACCTTGGCAGGACAAATCAAAATAGGACATACATGGTAAATGGTATGGAATTGAAGAATACAGTTGAACAGAGGGATCTGGGAATAACCGTGCATAGTTCCTTGAAGGTGGAATCTCATATAGATAGGGTGGTAAAGAAAGCTTTTGGTATGCTAGCCTTTATAAATCAGAGCATTGAGTATAGAAGCTGGGATGTAATGTTAAAATTGTACAAGGCATTGGTGAGACCAAATCTGGAGTATGGTGTACAATTTTGGTCGCCCAATTAGACCAATTAGAATGGCCCAGTCAAAGTCCAGACCTAAATCCAATTGAGAATCTCTGGCAAGACTTGAAAATTGCTGTTCACAGACGCTCTCCATCCAATCTGACTGAGCTTGAGCTATTTTGCAAAGAAGAATGGGCAAAGATTTCAGTCTCTAGATGTACAAAGCTGGTAGAGACATACCCCAAAAGACTTGCAGCTGTAATTGCAGCGAAAGGTGGTTCTAGAAAGTATTGACTCAGGGGGGCTGAATACTTTTGCACGCCACACTTTTCAGTTTTTTATTTGTAATAAAATTGGAAACCATGTATAATTTTCCTTCCACTTCACAATTATGCACCACTTTGTGTTGGTCTATCACATAAAATCCCAATAAAATTCATTTACGTTTGTGGTTGTAACGTGACAAAATGTGGAAAAGTTCAAGGGGTATGAAAACTTTTGCAAGCCACTGTATATGATTATTTGGGCTGCAGGTGTCCCATTGTTAAATAATTGCTCTCCCATCCCCTCATTCCCCAAAATCTTTGAGAAGCAATGGTGTGAGATTTGTCAAAATGCTTATAGAATAATTGGGTGATGCAGTATGTGCTGGTTTTTGGCTCTTTAAGTAACAATTGATAAACAATCCATTGAAAGCTCATAATTGGAGTATCTCCAGCCTGAAGATCCAACAAAGGGTTGGTTTGAGGGTTGTGGTATTGGGACACTCCATTAAAGCTCCTTTGGACGTTTGCTTTGCTGCTTTGAAAAAAACCATGTTAACATTGTGTTTGTATTAAAGACAGCAGTTTGAAATGTTCTGCATGTTTTCCCATTGCCTTGGTGCATGGTGATATTGTAGCACAATTAGGCCTTGGGTCAACTGGTAACAACCTAGTTTATTACTTTTGAGGCCCTCTGAAAGATTTGCAGCCTCATCTCTAACCATTTGGAATTGGGCAGTCATGGTGGCGCAGCGGTAGAGCTGCTGCCGTACAGCTAATGTAGCGCCGGGGACCCGGGTTCGATCCTGACTGCGGGTGCTGTCTGTACGGAGTTTGTCCATTCTCCCCGTGATCTGCATGGGTTTTCTCCGAGATCTTCGGTTTCTCCCAAACTCCAAAGACGTTCAGGTTTGTAGGTTAATTGGCTTGGTAAATGGAAAATTGTCCCTAGTGGGTGTAGGATGGTGTTTATGTGCGGGGATCGCTGGTCAGTGCAGACCCGGTGGGCCGAAGTGCCTGTTTCTGCGCTGTATCTCTAAACTAAACTAAGTTAAAAAAAGCTATGCAGGTGAGGAGTGAGATAGTTAGCTGACTCCGCGAGGTGTTGTGTGAAAGCCCATGGACACAGAGTATTTCCCATAGCATCTGATTACTTGACATGGTGCTAACTTAGGCCCTCACACCACTAATTCAATGGAGATGTGCGCAATGCCAAACAGCAAAGTTTTGTATTCCATACATGGGGCATGGGATTCATGGCTTCATGCATTCATCAACCGGTTTGCTTCTCTGGAGTGCAAATGTTAAGGTATATTTATCAATGGAAAGATATTCTCTGTGGAGCTGTTAGAACAGATGGAATGGGTAGATAGACATAAAATGCTGGAGTAACTCAGAGGAACAGGCAGCATCTCTGGAGAGAAGGAATAGGTGACGCTTCGGGTCGAGAAGAAGGGTCTCGATGCAAAACATCACCCATTCCTTCTCTCCAGAGATGCTGCCTATTCCTCTGAGTTACTTCAGCACTTTGTGTCTACCTGAAAGGCTAGAAACTGTTTCTCAAATTTCACAAGAGCGCCGAAGGATCATAATTATGTGTATCTTGACGGGTTCTTCCCCTTTTGATACTATTATATAATCTGTTTATATAACACAGGTTGGAATCATTTCACATTTCATTTCTCCTTCTGTGGGCTAGAGTTTATTTCAACAAAGATCTCCATGCTGATCATTGAGGTTTGTGGTGGCTTATTCTGGATTAAATATTTGTGAATATACAAATTAATTTTCTCTTTGAGGGTTTGAGTAATTTGACTGTATTTACCTTGGCACACGGGATCAGACAGCAAGGGGGTACATTTCTGGCAAGTCATGTGCTAGCCTGCAAGCTGTAGAGTCATAGAGTGATACAGTGTGGAAACAGGCCCTTCGGCCCAACTTGCCCACACCGGCCAACATGTCCCAGCTACACTAGTCCCACCTGCCTGCGTTTGGTCCATATCCCTCCAAACATGTCCTATCCATGAACCTGTCTAACTGTTTCGTAAACGTTGGGATAGTCCCTGTCTCAACTACCTCCTCCGGCAGCTCGTTCCATGCACCCATATCACCCTTTGTGTGAAAACGTTACCCCCTCAGATTCCTATTAAATCTTTTCCATTCACCACTATGTTCAAGTATGTAGACAATTTTAATTTGGAAAAATGTTTGAATTTGGAATCAAATCAATATGGTAGGGCATGGTGGTGCTTTATTTGTCACCTGTACTGAGGTACAGTGAAATTCATTTGTGTAGAGTCCAGCACAAGTATCACTGTACATAACCACTTAGATACATGGTAGATAAGCATCTAAGATGCAGTACAAAATCCCATTACTCCTTCTATCACCTTTCATACATTGACGAGACATAACTTAACAAAGAAATCAACGACACATAAACGGTTCAACTTTTCATTATAGCTCCCGAACTCCCACTGAAAAGTTCAAAAGGTGTCGGACAAAGAATTCCTAAGGCGACAAATATACCTTCCACGGTGAAATAAAATAAAGTCACACTTGTCTTGCGAAACTGTGCACAAACAATTCATTCACTTGTTATCAACGTTGCTGGCTGTCTGGCAGCGTTTGCCACCAGCAAGTTCGGAGACCCGAGGGTGGAAATAAGTAAGGAGGCTGTGCAAAAGGAAGGTAAACAGATCAGTCTGAAGAAGGTGGTTGAACAAAATGCTGGAGAAACTCAGCGGGTGAGGCAGCATCTTTGGAGAGAAGGAACTAAGGGTCACCTCTCTATGTTCTCTAGAGATGCTGCCTGACCAGCTGAGCATATCGTATTTATTTATTTTTTTGCAAACCCGCATCTGCAGTCCCTTGTGTGTGTTTTTTTTTTGAAGGACGAATCGCCTTGTTTGCTTTGATGATGGTTTAGGAAGTCCCGTTCTTGGGCCAAACACCTCCTAAGCTCCCACGCTCCCTCCCATCACATCCGCGCAGAGCGTCTCAATTGTCATCTCCGCATAGCCGGGACTGTCAGTGCTCGCATTCCCCCACAGCCAGTACTAGTTTGCTGATAGCTACATTTTGTTTGGGTAACAATTGCATTTCTCCTCACATCCTCCCCACTCGCTTTTTGTGGTGTGTGTGTGTGTGTGTGTTTTGTTTAGGCTGCCGGCTGGAAGCCCCACATCTCCCCGCAAGTTGCGACGAACGCCTGCCTGCCTGCCTGCCTGGTGGACTTTTTCCTCTTCACCAACTTCACCCACGGTGTTGCGCCATTAAATTGATACAACCCAGCCAGCCAGCCAGACAGACAGACGGCGAGCGAGAGGGCTCAGTTAGCAGCACATGGCTCGGGTCCAGTGCAGCAGCATCTGAGAAAAGAGTGCGTTTGCTTTCTCAAGTCACTCGTTTCGCAGAAGGCATCTGCACCAGAGGACCAAGTGCATCCGTGCCGAACAAGAAAGCCATTGCGGGACTCGGGTTGCCGGTGCTAGTGGAGGGGAAATCGACAAGCAGGCGGGTCAGCGGCGAAACAAAACCGGGTGAGTATTTGATCACCTTGTCTGTTTCATCAGCCGGTGACACGCGGGGGAAAGGGGTGCAGATTTACCAATATATTGATTGTAAATCCAAATCACATGGCCTTTTTAAAAATTATATTTTGTCAGCCGTTCTCAATTTATTCCTAAATATTCATCTTGTTCCCCCTAACCTCAGACACTGGCCAATGTGTCCAATCACACCTCAGATACTAATCAATTTGTCTGACCTAACCTCAGATAGTAATCGATTTGCCGCGTTTTATCATTTGCAAGTTTTGGAAGAGATACAATATTTTAAAATTAAAAAACAAAATGAATTCAATAATCGCCGCATAAACTTTTCGCTCTCCCTTTCAGTCGGCCCGAGAGCGTCATGAGAGCGGAGAAAGCTATTCCAATAATCAATGGGAAGCCAGAAGATACGATGGAGATCGAAGCTTCCAACGTCAATTTAGTTCGTACCAACGACAAGAGAGTGTCAGAGAGAGGCCAATGGAATAACAAAGTCGAGTTTGTCCTGTCCGTGGCGGGGGAGATCATTGGATTAGGGAACGTTTGGCGGTTCCCCTACCTCTGCTACAAGAACGGAGGCGGTACAATCACATAGCTTTTCTTTTTTACAAATCCTTAACTAGCATTTTCAAATGAACGTATTAAAGCCAATCGTTTGGGAATTTGCACTGGTTGAAGGCGCCAAATGTGCAATTAAAAAACAAAAAAAAAAAGAAAGAGCTCTTCAGATGTGTTATGTGGAGTGAGACTGGGAAAGTGTGTAACCGGCACATGTACTTTCAATCAGGCAGCCCCGAGTGATAGATAGCTGGTAACCTGTGGTTGGGCAGGAAGGAACTGCAGATGCAGGTTTAAACTGAAGGTAGACACAAACAGCTGGAGTAACTCAGCGGGTCAGACAGCATCTCTGGAGAAAAGGAATAGGAGATGGTTTGGGTGGAGACCCTTCTTCAGATCATAGTTGGGGTTGGGTAAACGAGGGGGGTGCACTAACCTTGTCTTTAACTCGTGGTGTCTAGTTCTCAGTAAAGGTTATTGCTCTCTTTACTTCCAGGGGCATTCCTCATCCCATATGTAATTTTTTTCATCGGCTGTGGAATACCTTTGTTTCTACTGGAGACTGCCCTGGGCCAGTACACCAGTGAAGGGGGGATTACGTGCTGGAGGAAAATTTGCCCCCTCTTTGAAGGTAATCTTGAAGCATTGGTACTACTGTCTTCCATCTGACCATTAAAGAATAATTTAAAAGAATAAGCAACAGCAACTAACAGAAGACTTATTCATTGGCAGGTATCGGATATGCTACCCAGGTGATCGAGGCACATTTAAATGTGTTTTACATCATTGTTTTGGCTTGGGCCATATTCTACCTTTTCAATTGCTTTACAACTGAACTGCCTTGGGCCACCTGTGGACATTATTGGAACACAGGTAAGATGTGAGAATGCAGTGCCTTAAAGTAAACGTTAAAGGATATATATGCATCAACCTTCATTACTAACTACTCTTTTAATCATGGATTGTCTCTTTAATCCCCTTGAAGAAAACTGTTTAGAGTTTCAGAAGCTGAATACCAGCAATTGCAATCATACAGCTGTACCAAATGCAACTTCGCCGGTCATTGAGTTCTGGGAGTAAGTATTCGATAATCTGATTAAAACAAAAAAAAGGATATTGCAGTAATATTTAAAAAATCATGTACAATATAATTTAGAAAGTTTTGCATTGAAAATATGTATTAAACAATGAAATTAATTATATTTTTCTTAAATTTTGAAATTATTAAAAAAGATTTCGAGCATTATAGAGGGTTATCGCTGAGAGAGATGACTAATGTGTCTGTTAATGCAGTTATTATTTGTTCATTGTGTTTTGTAGATAAGTTTACTCATTTCATATTTCTCCTCTGTTTTATGGATAAAGTTAAAATGAACAGTGGAGGTCTTGAGAAACACAATATTTAATACAAAGCTAGTTTTGACCCGTTAAATGTTTTTATAAATAATTCATATTTAATCATGGCTTTTCAATGCACTATTATATCTTGTAATGTATTTAATCTTTTAGATAAAGCACCAGTGTTACCATTTCATTGTTAATATATCCCGTATGTTTTTTCTTGGAAAGATAAGTGCACTTATGGAAAATCCATATTTCAGGGAAGGAGTTACATGGAAGTACTGTGGTCAAAGAGACTTGTGCATCCATGATTAAACATTTCTCCATTGATTACTTGGCATATCATTTCTCACTAATTCTGCTTAGGAAAATGTACTGCCTCTAAGTGTTGGGCCAGGTTACGCTTGGCCCATCCATACTTCATGTTGCCCCCACCTCCACCCCCACCCTCAGGATAATCCCTAAGTTTGTATGACCCCCCCACCCCTCCCCCTACGCAGATCGAATTGAACTCAAAGCCTTGTGGTGTATCCATTCCATGCAGCAGAGCATTCCTTAGGCAGTGACCAAACCCCAAGATGTCCAGCCTGTTGACTCCATGCATTTAATAACAGTTTGGTGAGATTTAAATTATTTTTAAGTTGGAAATTATTATTTTTTAATATTAATTCCTTTATTTAAATGCATGTTTAATGGATGCAAATCAATAGAAACATATTAATATTACATTAAAGTGGGAGGAGAGAAACCAAGCACTTACTTTTTTCCATCCAGCTTAGCTGGCTGTTCCCCTGGACTCAGTGGTGAGTTCAGTGGCAGAGGGCAGATCAAATCCACTGGAATTTGACCTCCAGCTCACTTTGCTCTGCAGTACACAGATATTGAAGTCAAAGGTCAGCTCAACACTGGTGGAGAGGTGGGATGAGGTGTTTTGGGGGAGGTTAGGGGAGGGAAGGTTGATGGGTGGCTGTATCATGGTTCTGTTTTGTGTTTTCTTAACGATATCTCTAAATGGTATTGTCATTTTCTTCTTCTTCTGCTTGCGAATGAAACATAAATAAACCCAAGAAATAGTTAGATCTCAAGCCGGGTGTTGAGCAGCCAGGTTGCTGTCTCTGCGTCAATGTCTGCCAGGCCCTGAGCTCCATTTGGTGGGTGGTAGAGCGGCCACCCAGAGATGACATGGTTGGCTGCCTGTTGTTCTGCTCCGCATTCACAGGCTGGGCTCTGGCGGAGGGAGTCCCCATCTCCACACGCTGGCACTGAAACGCCCAACTCCAGTACAAAGTCTGTTGAGCTTCACCCATACTCCTCTGGGGCGGTCAGACCCTGGACAGCTTTTATCTGGTGAAGAGATGTAGCTGTGTATTGGAGATGAGGTTGCCTTCCACTCCTGTGACCACTTGGTTCCTCTGATCTGTAAATAAGGAAACACATCACACAGTTACCAACATACTGATTCTGTCCGATACCTTAGACTTGGACGAAAGCCAGGCTTCTTTATTGCTGGTAATTTACAGTAATTAAAGTGCAATACTATCAAATAAATTGACAAAGGACTTGCCGAATTAGTTGAAACTTTTGCTATTATCTTAGTGATACTGTCTCATGTAAAACAGTTTAGTCTAATGTCTTCTGAAAAGTAATTTTGTTACCTGGGGCAAGTGGTATTTAAGCACGGTGAATACTGCCTTGTTAGTAGAAGGTACCAAAGTGCTACCAGAAGTTCCATATTCTGTGGCGTGAACGTGACAAATGACTCATCGATGATCTGGGGCAGGATGAGGGGTCCAAATGTGAAATTGACATTTGGATCCGGGAAGATTTCATTAGTCTGTTGCGTGTTGCATTCTTTGGAGAAATGCAGAGTTGATGAAAATATTTTCTTCCTTGTATTCCAAAACCACAGCCTTTTGGTTTAGTAACCAGAAAGCAGCATTTGTGCAGCTGGTGGAGGAGAGTTAACAAATGGGAGAAGTTGTATCTCTTGGAGGTGTTTATTGAGGAAGGGAAGCAAATGTGTTAACGCATGAAAAAAATCTTCAGCAGCAAGCATGAAAAGCCTTAAGCAGCAACTGTCAAGAGCAGTGAGTTAATATGCCTTTCACAACCATTTATTCTTCTGTACTTAATTTACTGTGTGAGTTCAGAATGTTATAGACAAGTTGTGGACTGCAGTTCCGTTGTCCAATTAATTGACTACCTCTCATCATGGTCTTATTT
Organism: Raja brachyura; assembly: GCA_963514005.1. The sequence continues at coordinate 7,692,337 of OY740796.1, read as the reverse complement.
TATCATTTTTTCCCAGCAGGTGCAGTTCCTATTTTTTTTCAATGCAGTTAATTTCCAAATTGATCACTAATGATAAAAATTAAATTGAGATGTATTTTTTTAATATAAATGGTTATACAGGATGCATCATTTCATTCATGACATATTAAGGGCCAGGGTGTAATTTCAGTGTCTAACAGGTTATTCCACTTCCCTTGACACTAATTCTGAGTGTGAGGGATTATTGATTCTGGCTACTGAATGCACTCTTATTAGAAGCCATTTTCACAGTGACACAATGCAAATCTTGAAGATAATTTGCTAATTTTGTAATGCTTTGAGTCATCCAATTTGGCACTATTTTATGGTAGACATGCTGTTAACTTTGAACATCGCACTAGTGACAGAACTGATTCTAATTAAAATGTCTTGACTGACAGCAACATGGCCCAATTGCCATTCAATTCATGTTTGTGAATTAACAAGTTATGACATGAGTTGTTTTGGTGTCAGTGGCAAGTTTGTGGAGTTTCATTGACTCCTAGGCAGAAGGTTATGGATTTGTAGCTTGTGCCAAAGAGTTTGTGCAGTTCTGCGAGAATGCTTTGCAATTGGGGATGCTGACTTTTACATTGTAAAAACCCTGTAGGTTAGTTATAAGATTCCATGCATCATTTCTAACAGGAGAAGAATCTTCCCACAGGTATACTGGTATCACTGAACTAATATCTCTGGATTTAGTGTTATTGTTTGTAGAGACCTAACTAATACACACTGTGTGCCTTCTGTACCAACAAAGGCATTCAATCATGCTGCAACCTGTCTTCATGCCAGTAACTATCATCTAACTAGTTCAGCATTAAATTAGTGCATCATTTTCTGTATTGCAAAAATGCAACTTTGCCATGTCAGTACAGTCTCAATTCAATAACTGCAAAGTACGTTCAGGCAAGCTCCCATTTCTTTCCTAACTATGCATTACCTTGGCAGTCACAGTGTGAGCTGTCAGAGGTGCAGTCTTGCGATTGAATCATTGAGCCAAGGTCCTATCAACTCAGCTGTGTATGAGTTGACCTCTGCCTGAAGTAATTTCTTCCTATTTTTGGACCAACACAGCCGTGGGAAGCGAACTCCCTGCACCTACCTTTATCAAGCCCTGTAAATGTTAAAACCAGAGACCATCTCTCATTCTTTTAAAGTAAAGTTTACTGAAGCTCCCTTCATATGTTCCCTTCCTGGCCATCGCTTGACTGCTTATCAAATCCTTGAATGTACTTTTTCAGGTGATGATAACTGTCTACCTCATGCTTTGTTAGTTTGTTTTATTCGGACCCTGGTTTTGGATTGAACCAAATCACTTTTAACTTTATTTAGCCAGATACTAGATGTGTTCCTCTCCTCAAAACCCTACAAATTCTGTCCTTCAAGTTCAGATCTGACTCCCTGCAAGTAAATCCACCTTAACGTCTGCCCTTGGCGATGTATTCCATACCCCAACCATTTGTTTCTTGGTTATTTTGTTCCAGTTTCTCTTGTCTAGTGCATATGGTCTGAATCTCCCAGTTATTGATCTGTCTGCTAATGGAACCAGTTTCTCTCTACCTGCACCATTTACGACTTTAACCACCTATAGCAGATGTATTACAGCTTGGAGGCAGATCCATCGGCTGGCCAAGTCTACACCAGCCATCAAGCACTCATTACACTAATACCACACTCCCATGTGATTCTCCCAATATTTTGTGTGCGGCACGGTGGCACAGCAGTAGAGTTGCTGCCTTGCAGCACCAGAGACACGGGTTTGATCCTCACTACGGGTGCTGTCTGTACAGAGTTAGTGCATTCTCTCCCTGACCACGTGGGTTTTCCTCAGGTGCTCCAGTTTTCTCCCACACTCCAATAATTTAGCTTTAGAAAAAATTGTAAATTGTCCCTAGTGTGTAGGATAGTGCTCGTGTATGGGGATTACTGGTTGGTGCAGCTTCTGTGGGACGGAGGGTCCGTTTCCACGCTGTATTCCCAACTTCCTTGCCTTTGAAAAAGTCCTGCATGGAAGGATAGCTTAGATGGTTAGAATACATGGAATCTAATTGGATACAAAATTGGCTTGGAGGAAGGATTTAAAGAGTAGTTTTTTTAGAGATACTGATCGGCCCACCGAGACTGTGCCGACCAGTGAATCCCGCATATTAACACTATCTTGCACACACAAGGGACAATATACATTATACCAAGCCAATTAACCTACAAATCTGTACGTCTTTGGAGTGTGGGAGGAAACCGAAGATCTCCGAGAAACCACACAGGGAGAAGGTGCAAACTCCATGCAGACAGCACTCGTAGTCGGGTTTGAACCCAGGTCTCTGGCTCTGAAAGTGCTGCAACGCAGCAACTCTACTGCCGCGCCACCGTGCCGCCCCTTTTGCGTAAGGTTGTTTTTCTGATTGGAAGCTCATGCCCAGTGCAGTGCTGCAGGGGCTGGTGCTGGGTCTGTTGCCGTTTGCTTTATACACTAACAATTGCGATGACAATTTGTTAACATTGTTAGTAAATTCAAAGATGACACCAAAATTGGTGGTGTAGTGAACAGTTAGGAAGAATATCCAAGTTAACAGAGGATTTAGATCAGTTGGGGTGTGGGCTGAGGAATGAAAATTGGAATTTAACTCTTTACACATGTGAAATGTGGCAATTTAGTGTGTAAAATTGTGCAGTAATTGGTAGAACCCTGGAGAGTGTTGCAGATCACAGAGATCTGGGATACTGGTGCATGGCTCCATAAATGTGGTGAGTCAGGTGGACTGTGTGATGAAGGCGTTTGGCATATTTGTCTTCATTGGGTAAGGTATTGACTATAAACGTGAATGTATCGTAATGCAACTATACAAGTTGACAGTGAGACCACACTTGGAGTATTGTGTACAGGTCTGGTCGCCGAGCAATGGAAGGATGTCATTAAGTTGGAATGGGTGCAGAAGAGATTGACCTAGATGTTACCTTGGCTGTCAGCTTTGAGTTCTAGGGAGAGGTTGAATAGGTTTCGGCTTTTCTTCCTTGACGCCTGAGAAGCTTAGAAGTGTAAGATCACGAGGGACATGGATAAAATGAACGTTCACAATCTTCCAGGGTAAAGAATTCTGAAACTAGAGAGCACATAATTAAGGTGGAGGGGTGTGATAAAAGAAGAACCTCGGGGGTAACCTTTTCTCAGAGGGTAGATTGTATCTAGAATAAGTTGCTAGAGAAGGCTAGAAATGCAGATAGAATTACAACTTTGAAAAAACATTTAGACAGATGTATTGATAGAGTGTTTAGAGGGTTATTGAGCAAATGCCAGGTAAATGGGACTAGCCCCGTATGCCAAATTAGTCAGCATGGATAGGGTGGGCTGAATGGCCTGTTTCCGTGTTGCATCGCTTTACGATTCTATAACTTCCCCAGATTCTAACGTTGACCAAGCTGAGATGTACAGTGGTCAACCAGTTTATACATCTTTGGAATCGGGGAAGAGATTAGAGTACCTGGAGAAAGTCCACACGGTAACAGGGGAAATGTGCAAATTCCATATAGATGGCACTGGAAGTCAGGTTTGACCTCTGCTTGCTGGGTCTGTGAAACTGCAGCAGTGCTAACTGTGCCCCGAATGGCCTCCTCCTGCACCTATTTTCTATGTTTCTATGGGTTATTGATTGGGGACGATCAGCCATGATGACAATAAATGGCGGTGCTGGCTCGAAGGGCCGAATGGCCTCCTCCTCCACCTATTTTCTATAACCTCCAATCAACTTTGTTCCTAGGAGATAGATTGAGAACATAAATTGCTCCTCAAAAAATATTGCACCCGGTAACGGTCATTTCAATGCAATTTTGACCTTATAAGCTTGCACCCCCCCCCCCCCCCCCCGATACCATTATCATTAAGCCAATACTGGTTCAATGTGGAATGTAGAACATCATCTGTTAGGGTTAAAAAAAGAGATGCTTTTCGGATGAAAGATTTTGCAACCAATATATCAGATCAAAGCTATGCAGTTCCGTCACATCCTGCAGTGAATGTTGGTGGCCAATTAAACAGCACAAGGAATGCCTATGAATATCCTAATCCTTAATGACTGAAATACATGACTGTGATTGAGAGGAAAAACTTTTTCTGCCAGAGAATTGTGAATCTGTGGAATTCTCTGCCACAGAAGGCAGTGAAGGCCAATTCACTGGATGTTTTCAAGAGAGAGTTAGATATAGCTCTTAGGGCTAGCGCAATCAAGGGATATGGGGAGAAAGCAGGAACAGAGTACTGATTCTGGATGATCAGCCGTGATTATATTGAATGGCAGTGCTGGCCCGAAGGGCTGAATGGCCTACTCCTGCACCTGTTTTCTATGTTTCTACATCCAACTGCAGATGCTGGAATCTTGAGGAAGAAACAAAGTGCTGGAGGACTTCAGCGGGTCAGGTGGCATCCATGGAGGGAATGTACTGATGATATTTTGGGTCTAGACCCTTCTTCAGTTTTGAATAACTGAGCCCAGATTGTGAGTGAACAAGACATGGCTGAAGTGAAGACTGTGGGTCCTGTTGGAATCTCAGCTGTAGTATTCTTGAGGCCGTGCTCTGGCAGTCTCCGCCCATCCAGCCAAGTTATTCCAGTAAAGCCATTGACATCTATCAGACAATGTGGAAAATTGTCTCTCAACCGTGCACTTCAAACGTCATGTAAATGGTGGAAAGTAATTGAAAAGCAAGAAACGGCAGATTCTGAAAATCAGAAATGAAAACAGAAAACGCTGAAAGTGGTCAACAGGTCAGGCAGCATCTATGGGGGGAGAAACGTAATGTTTCAAATCAATGGTGAATTATCAGTGATGTGAAATGTCTTGGACATGCAGTGAAAGGATGTGCACCATCCAATAATCTGCTTTGTGGAGAAACATTTGGGATCCATTGAAACCACTCGGGTCTGGACCTTTAAATGGCTTTGGTCTCAATGTAGGTTCAACGACCAAAGATGGACAAAATAATTGAACTTCGGAGAAGTTGAAAATGACTGCCCTCAACATCAGAAGAGCATTCGATCAAGTGTGGTGTCAGCGAAACCTATTGGAATTGAAGACCGTGGAATCCAAGGACAAAACATCTCCACGAGTTGCAGTTTTGCCTGTCAAAAAATTGAACGTCGAAGTAGCTGCAGTCACCCGTGGCCAATCACAGCCCCAGGACATAATTTCAGATGTTCCAGGCCATTGATTAGGTCTTATCATCTTTAGCTAGTTGATCAGTGCCTTTCCTTCCATTATTAAGTCAGGTGTGTCAGTATCCCATTTTGTTCATATTACCTCAGATCATTACTGCAGAACCATCTCTGGCTGCCTCAAACCCACACGACCTGTACCTGCTGTGTGGTATTGCACCCCCTCCAATCAGAAAAGCAGTATCCTCAAAAGTGGAAGGCAGCAAGCAGATGAGCCTCGTCACCTACTCTTCCAACTCGTCCAGGCACCAAAGAGGTGAAAATCCAGAAATAGATTCCTACATGCAGTTCAACCCCTAATGATAACCCCTGCACCTGTAGGATAGATGCTTGGGTGACACACCTACAATCAAAACCCCACACACTGACACTATACCCTGAGGAGTCCCTTCCATTGGGAGTGAAAGAGACATGGCCAGGCTGGCTCTGCCTCAACCGTCTCAGCACATGGGTCGGACGGTGCAAAGCCCTCATGCAGAAGTGGGCATGGGCAGAAATCTCAGGAGGGACGGGACAGGGGACAGGGGACACGCGTCCCCTCCATGTTCTGAGAGGTGGGGGACAATCCCCCCCATGTTTTGTAATCCGGATTTTGAAATTCAGTGAAAAAAAATCTATTAAAAATCCCCGCTTTCCTTGAGACAGTGGGGGTGGGAATGATGGTTGAAGGCGCCGATTGGACGAGGGAGACATCAGTCAGCAGACAATGGGGGCGGGGCATGATGATTCAGCATGATGTTCGGAGGAGGGAGGTGTCTGAGAATAGGAGGGGTGGGGCTGAGAATAGAGCGCGGTGATTGGAGGAGGGAGACGACCTGCTGGAACAAAGATCATAGAGCGGAGCTTGAATTGGCCCGTTCGAGGGGCCTTTCATCGCCCGGTGTGGCTTAAAATCGGCCGCGGGGTCTTCCACGGCCCCGCAGCCAAGTTGCGTCGAGGCGATCGAGGCACCCGATGTTGAAGCCCCTACCGGGGGATGGAAGATCCTGCGGCCGATTTTAAGCCACGTCAGGCGATGAAAGGCCCCCTGAATGGGCCAATTGATTCGGGGTGGACGAAGCTGCTGTTGCTGGAGTTTGGAGTCGGTCACCAACCAGGTCCGCTCCCGATGGTATCGTCCACAGGGCCCATGGCCGAAGCCTCACGTGTATGTGTGTGCACGCGGCCACCAAGAAATTGTGTGTCCCCTCCCATGTTTTGATAGCGATGTCCGCCCTGGAAGTGGGGGTACAACAACGATGGACCAACCAAATGCGACAGCGGGGAGGGAACCCAAACTATGGAGCACTTACCTGCTCCCTCCTCCCAGAGCCCTGCAAACCAGAAGATCTCAAGGTCTTCAACCCATGTGCCAGAGCCTGCATTATGCGGTGGCTTGGAAAAGTTTAGCGACACGACAAGAAGAAGACCTCAGATCATAGTCCATTTAAGATGAAGTTAAACCTTTAAAGCTTGTGGTGGTGTGGCAAACTCGATATACAGCGAGGAAATAGACCTTTCAGTTCATCTTGGTCCATGCTGACCAAGTTGGCCTTCTGGGCTGCTCTCATTTGCATACTTTTGGTCCATTGCCTTCATAGCAAAAGGATTTGAGTATAGGAGCAGGGAGCTTCTACTTCAGTTGTACAGGGTCTTGGTGAGACCACACCTGGAGTATTGCGTACAGTTCTGGTCTCCAAAGCTGAGGAAGGACATTATTGCCATAGAGGGAGTGCAGAGAAGGTTCACCAGACTGATTCCTGGGATGTCAGGACTGTCTTATGAACAAAGACTGCATAGACTAGGTTTATACTCTCTAGATCATTGGCTATATTTCAGAGGGAGTTAGATGTGGCCCTTGTGGCTAAGGGGATCAGAGGATATGGAGAGAAGGCAGGTACGGGATACTGAGTTGGATGATCAGCCATGATCATATTGAATGGCGGTGCAGGCTCGAAGGGCCAAATGGCCTACTCCTGCACCTAATTTCTATGTTTCTATGTTTCCAAATGCTTACTGTCTATATATCTGTCCAAATATCTTTTGGCTGTTGTAATTTTATCCATATCTATAGCTTCTTTTGGCAGCTTATTCAAGATCCGGACAACTTCTGAGTGAAAAAGTTGCTCCCGAGGTCCCTCAAATCTCTCCACTCTCGTCTTAAGCCTCTGCCTTCTAGTTTTATAATCCTCCACTCTAGGGGAAAATGTCTGTGAATGTTCACTTTATCCATGCCCCTCATGATCTTCTACATCTCAATAAGGTCATCCCACAGCCTCCTACGCTCCAAAGAAAGAAATTCCAACCTATTTATCCTTTCTCTACAACTCAAGCCCCCAAGTCCAGGTAACATCCTGGTGAATTTCTTCGGCACCCTTTGCATCTCAAGCCGCTCTCATCACCAACTTGTACATCATGATGTGCCAACTTGGCATCATGATGCTCCAACCTTTGTGCTCGACACTCTTCGCCACAAAGGCAAGCATGTCGAATGCCTTCTTCACCACCCTGTCCACCTGACTTGCCACCATCATAGAACCATGCACCTCTACTCCCAGATCTCTCTGCTAAGCAATGACCTTCACATGAGACATTCCAATCACGACTCCTCAGCACACATCAACACTGCTAATACCAAATCCCACAGCATCAATATCTTGTGAGCTCGACAAGAACAGGTTGATGGTGTAGAATGCAATAAGGGGTCACCTCCTACTTTTCCTAAACCATTTCATGGCTGCAAGGCACGATTTTGCAGTGTGGTGGAATATTCCGAACTTGCGTTGGCGAGTGTGATTCCAGAAAACACTGAAGGGGTTCAGGAAAGTCAAGGACAACCAGAGAAGTCTACGATCCATCTCTCACTTTAGGTGGTTGGTCTTTCTGTCTTTACTATTATGCAACACAGGAACCCTTTTATAGCACCTCGCAAATCTGCAATCATATTAAAGTCACGGGTTCAAAATCCTGGAACTCATTCACGACTGTGCCGTGGGAATACATTTATCACAGAGGCTGCAGTGGTTCAGATGACAACTCAGATCACCTTTCAAAGGGGAGCTAGAGATGCACTCATAGTCTTGAATGTGACTTGTTAAACACATAAATGAACTAAAATATCCAGCAATTCTCAAATGTGGATCATGGATCTCGGACCAGAGGAACAAAATGATGAATGTACTTTCAATGGAAAATTTCTCTTCAACCTTAAAATATAAGAGTTTTGCTCTTTGTCATTTTTTCCCACTGTGCACTAATATAGGCATGTATCTCAGCAAGTGGAAAATCTTGCTCTTCTGCATTGCAAACATTCTTTGTAGGTAACATCACCTTTAGTCCTGTCAACAATAATGTATAACTTGGTAATTGGCCACTTGGATTAGTTTATTGGCTCTAATAGCTTGCTTCCTCACAATCTCGTTCTGCTGTCATCATTAAACATTCTGTGAGTCAAGTCAAAGTCAAACAAACGTTATTGTCATTTAGAAATACATCGATATATGCAATTCGAAACGAAATTCCGTTGCATTTGGCTCCCTGTGCAACACGATAATAAACAGAAGGATAAAATGGATAAAATGGATAAAAAGGATAAATAGACAATGGTGGCAGCCCATTACATGGCATTCAGGAGCCTGATGGCTCGTGGGAAGAAGCTGTTGCAGAACCTTGATGTTCTGCTCCTTATGCTACGATATCTTTTGCCTGAGGGCAGCAGAGTGAACAGTCCGTGATGGAGATGTGTGGGGTCTTTTATAATATTGCTGGCCTTAGACACGCAACGTTTGGTCGCAATATCCCCGATTGAGGGGAGAGAAGACCCGATGATATTTTCCGCTGTCCTCACCACTCTCTGCACGGACTTCCAGTTGGAGGCTTTACAGTTCCCAAACCAGACAGAGATACAGCTGGTCAAAATACTCTCTATGGTGGCCCTGTAGAAAGTGGTGAGGATGGGATGGGGGAGGTGAGCTCTCCTCATCCAGCGCAGAAAGTGCAACCGCTTCTGCGCTCTCTTAACTGTTGATGAGATGTTATTTGACCAGGTCAGACTGTTAGTGATCTGCACCCCCAGAAACTTAGTGCTACTGACCACCTCCACATCGCTGTCATTGATGTGAAGTGGTGTGGGACTGTGCCGGTTTTTCCTGAAGTCGACGATGACCTCCTTTGTTTTTTCGACATTCAGAATCAGGTTGTTCGTATTGCACCAGTCCACCAGTTGTTTCACCTCCTCCCTGTAAGCCAGCTCATTGTCGTCCCTGATGAGGCCCACCACTGTTGTGTCATCTGCGTACTTCATGATGTGGTTTGTACTAAACCTGGCACAACAGTCGTGGGTCATCAGGGTAAACAGCAGTGGACTCAGGACACACTGTGAGAGTCAATTAAATGCATTGTCACCATTATCATTGTAGCTTTATCTTTGGTAATCCTCCAGCCATTGCTTCCCAAGTCTCGGGTATCCTGGGATTCATAAATAGCGCCATTGAGTAAAAGAAAAACAGGGAAATTATGTTGACCATGGTCAAACATTGCAGCGTTGCATCCAATTCTTATATTTTGGAATATATATGAAGGTTTTAGAGGGCAATAAATATAATAACAGGATGTGTCTGGGATAAGGGTTTCTGCTATTTTGTCTGAGTCGGGTTCTCCTTCGAGCAAAGATTCGAGATTCAAGATTCAAGAGAGTTTATTGTCATGTGGCCCAGATAGGACAAATAAATTCTTGCTTTGCTTCAGCACAACAGAATATAGTAGGCAAAGAAGGCTGAGAAGAGATTTGATATTAATGTGTAAGAAGGAACTGCAGATGCTGGTTTAAATTGAAGGTATACACAAAATGCTGGAGTAACTCAGCGGGTGAGGCAGCATCTCTGGAGAGAAGGAATTGGCGATGTTTCGGGTCGAGACCCTTCTTCTGGCTGATGTCAGGGGAGGGGGCGGGATAAAGATAGAATGTAGGCAGAGACAGTAAGACTAGTGGGAGAACTGGGAAGGGGATGGAGAGAGAAAGCAAGGGCTATCTGATGTTAGAGAAGTCAATGTTCATACCGTTGGGGTGTAAACGACCCAAGCAAAATATGAGGTGCTGTTTTTAGAAAAAAAAATATTAATGACGAACAAAATGCGTAACAAACAAGTTTTAAAGATGCAAAAGCTGTATTGCTATATAGTGAATCGGGATTATTAGATTTTAGAATTGGAAATATCTAATTCATTATCGTATTATAGAGTCATAGAGCATGGAAATGGGTCTTTAATCCCAACTTGTCTATGATGGCCAAGATGCCCCATCTAAACTAGTTCAATTTGCCCACATTTGCCCACATACCTCTAAATGTCAACCATCCATACACCTGTCCACACCTATTATCATATCCTAGACGTCCATAAATGCAGATTTAGAATGTATTAATTTCAAACAAGTAGCAACACCAATTAAATGTATTTATTGAGGTATTATGTTCATTTTTTTCCAGACGCATAACTTTTGGTTTAAAAAAATGATAATTGCCAAATTGTTACTAATTTATCTGGTGTTCTTTGTAGCATTTTATGCAAAATTAGAATTGTTGAAATATGTTTTTGATAAAATGTTATTGATAATTCTCAGACGTAGAGTGCTTGGATTATCTTCGGGAATTGACAAGATTGGAAGTGTACGATGGGAACTGGCTCTGTGTCTTCTTGCTGCTTGGGTCATCTGCTACTTCTGCATTTGGAAAGGACCAAAGTCCACTGGGAAGGTAGGTTTAAATTTACACACTTGGGTTCTATTCAACCCATGCGACTCTGAAATATGTGTGGCCCTGAGAACTGCATTAAAGAATGAATCGAAGAGTCCAGTTTCCTCGTATGAGGTATATGTTGCCTTCTTAGCAATGGTATATGATGCAGTTTGCCATCACTGAATTGATTCTGCTGCAGGCTATGTTTAAGAAGGAAATGCAGATGCTGGAAAATCAAAGGTAAACAAAAATGCTGGTGAAACTCAGGCGATGAGGCAGCATCTATGGAGCGAATGAAATAAAACGTTGCCTATTTCCTTCGCTCCATAGATGCTGCCTCACCCGCTGAGTTTCTCCAGCATTTTTGTCTACCTGCTGCAGGCTATATTTCTTTCAGTTATTATGGTTGCTTACGATAATTTCCTTTGTGATACTAATTAGTGCAATAACTCCAAGTAAAATTGCATGATGAAAATGCTCAGTGACTGTAGTCTGTGCCCTTAAAGTAGTCCAACTTTGTGGAAATTACTTGGTATTGAATCTGATTTTTAACACTGTTGAATGTTATGCACACTGCTTCATTGTTAGTTAACGGTCTTACGGATGTGAATGTATACGTAAAGGACCTGTCTTACAAGCATGCAACTCCATGCGATGAGCGCGAACTAACGTGGTCGCTTGAGCCATCCGGCGTCGCGGGGCCGGTCCCACTTCGATCGCCGGAGCCGTGCGGAATTGTGCGGAGTTCATCCCGACATCGCGCGGGGCTCCGAAAAACTGACTGTGTTCAAAGATTCTGCGCGGCAACGGCTTGTCGGTTCGCAGTCGCCTCAACGCATTACACACCGTCTCGACGTCGTGCCTACGTGACCCTCTCTGTAGGTGCCTCTGTGACCCTCTATGTGTGTGGCTCCGTGGCCCTCTGTGTGTGTGCCTCTGTGCCACTCTCTGCGTGCCCCTCTCTCTCCTGGCAAACTTACCTTAAGACTATGCTCCAAGTTCGCCTCACTTTGCGCCGCGTTGCTCCACTCACCCGACCTCCGCGCGGCCCTTGCTGCCGGTTTGGTCGCGCTTGCCGCATGCAGGCGCATGCTGGTGGGAACGGCCCTGCACAGGGGATCACCCGACCTCCGCGCGGCCCCCGCTTCTAGTTTGATCGCGCTCATCGCATGGAGTCGGATGCTGGTAGGTATGATGCACTGATGTACAGTTTTATCATAGATTGGCCTCTCACATGTTTAATGCTGCTGCTGGATTTGCTAGGCCACTCAATGCTATCTCATCACTGCCACCCTTCCCTCCTTAGGTGGAAGGAAGAATGGCCAAAGCTGAGCATTTATTCATGGCTGTGATAAAAAGCATTCAGTGGTGGCACGGTCAACAGAGAGAGCCAGTTTTTCTCCTCGCCACGTGAGGAGTGTCTTGCTTCATGTCTGATTCCCTCTGGCAGCGTTTTAAACTCCATCCCAACTTGCTCACTCAGAGCTGTCTGGGCCAAAACTGGAATATAATCCCCCTAACTCATTGCTTCATTGGTTTTTTGGCTGCTTAATATAAATGGAAGGCTGAACATGTGACGTGAAGTATTATTTATGGACATTTTTACAAGATCTATAGATGATAAAGAACAGGAAAGTTACAAACCCTTTGCCAAGTGACAGCAACTTATTATTTGCTTATGGATTCACAACCCATAATTCTGGCAACAGAAGGAGATGGAATGGTGACTTCAATCAGTGACGTTTACAGTATTGGTAGGAAATTAAATAATGGGCTGGTGAGAGGCAGTTTATAATAACTCGTTGAAAACCTGTTTGGGAGTACAGTTAGAAATGCGTACACTGCAGGCACACTTGTGTGATGGTGCAGGAAAACTTTGGTTTAGCTCCATTCCCCATGTGCGTTTACAAGCACAACAGTGGTGTGCTCTGCATGGAAGGTGCAGTAGCTTGATTGATTGCAGTGAAAACAACTGGTTGAGCTTGTGAAGGTTTTACAATGAATCACAGCTTGAATGAATAATTCCACAAGAATGACAGGGAAAAAAAATCTTTTGTACTATTAAGGCAGACATGATTTATAGCTTGGAATCACTCTTCCTACATGAACACCATTGGGCAGCCATTGTGCCCAAATTAGGGTGACATGGTGGCGCAGCGGTGGAGTTAATGCCTTGCAGCGCTTGCAGTGCCAGAGACCCGGGTTCGATCCTGACTACGGGTGCTGTCTGTACGGAGTTTGTACGTTCTCCCCGTGACTGCGTGGGTTTTCTCCGAGACCTACGGTTTCCTCCCACACTTCAAAGACGTACAGGTTTGTAGGTTATTTGGCTTGGTATAAATGTAAATTGTCCCTAGTGTGTATAGGTAGTGTCAATGTGCGGGATCTATGGTCGGTGCACAGCCAGTGGGCCGAAGGGTCTGTTTCCGTGCTGTATGTCTAAACTAAAATTTTATGACCCACTACTACTCGGTCACTTGCTGTGCTGCTTCAAAATAAGGAAATGATGCTATCATTCCAGAGTTAGATAGAGCTCTAGGGGCTAGTGGAGTCAAGGGATATGGGGAGAAGGCAGGCACGGGTTATTGATTGGGGACAATCAGCCGTGATCACAATGAATGGCGGTGCTGGCTCGAAGGGCTGAATGGCCTCCTGCACCTATTTTCTATGTTTCTACGTTTCTATTTGTGAAAGTCCTTCCCATGGTAGGCAAGCTCTTGCTTGCATCCTCCATTCTGTATTTGAGTTGACTGAACTGATAGTTAAAACGTCAATTAAGTATAAAAAACTGCTGGAAACACGCAGCACATCTGGCAGTGTATTGCAGAAAGTAAAACAGAGATAATATTTCAGGTTGAGACCTATCATCAGAACAGTAATTGACTTATGTTTTAGTAAATGGAACTGCTTCACGTAGGGGGTGGCACGGTGGTGCAGCGGTAGAGTTGCTGCCTTAGAACGCCAGAGACCCGGATTTAACCTGACTACGGGTGCTGCCTGTACGGAATTTGTACGGTCTCCTGATTGCATGGGTTTTCCCCGGGTGCTCTGGTTTCCTCCCACACTCCAAGATGTACAGGTTTGTAAGTTAATTGGCGCTGGTAAAATTGTAAATTGTCCCTAGTGTGTGGTGTGTGCTCGAATAATGGGGATCGCTGGTCGGTGCAGACCCAGTAGCCAAAGGGCTTGTTTCCATGCTGTGTCACTAAACTAAACTCATCTAAACTACAAAAAGTTGCTTTAAGTTACCTCCAATTCATAAAAGGTAGACAAAAATGCTGGAGAAACTCAGCGGGTGAGGCAGGATCTATGGAGCGAAGGAAATGGGCGGCGTTTCAGGTCGAGACCCTTCTTCAGACTTCCTCCTTCTTATCCAATTCATAAAACATCACTGGCTTTGTGAACATGGTGAAATAATTACATGCTTCTCCACTAGAATTGGTTCACACAATGACAACTATTTGAAACATGCCCTCCTTGGTCTGGTGACCCTGTTTTAGTCCTGACCTTGGCTGCTGTCCATGCGGAGTCTTCCGGTGACCGTGTAGGTTTCTGCCAGGTGCGCCAGTGTCCTCTGATGTCTCAAAGATGCGTGGGTATGTTCATGGATTACCCTTTGGTGTGTGTGGGACGTCACAAAATGATAAAGGTGATGATGTGCATGTGAAAGAGAATAAGCTGCATGAGGGGCACTCATGACATTGGAAGGCTGGTAGCCCAACTCGATGGGCTGAATGTCATCATCATCATCAGTAAGTGAACCATCACTGCCCAAGTATAGGTGGGTAATAGTACATTTAAACACCTTGCAACGAGCTGCGGCAACCAACAGGGAAAGCTGAACAGCAGCCTTTGATTCCTTCTACCTTTAAATTTGTCCTGCTTCTCTTGCATCAGAAGAAACCTTCCTTGCCTTAATGCCAGCAGTTCAAACTGGCTGCGCTGAGAAGGTTTTTAAAAAGCGCACTATAATGAGCCTAATGGATTCAATGAGGCATAAAGGAACACTGAAGAAAGGAAAAGAGATGTATGAAAAAAAAACCCGAAAGAGCTACATTGTAACGGCCGAGGAAAAGGAGCTAGGCAGCACTGATTATATCTCCTGAAGTGTCTTTTGTTTCCGTTTGCGGCAACCACAAAGAATGGCCCTTCACGGAGAGCCATTAATAGTAGGGCAAAGATTGATCTCTGCTTTCACAGGAGGGAAGATGAATGTTCATGAGATGCATGCAGAGTTTCTGCTCTCCAACCTCCCCTATGTGAGGAATTAAAGCAGCCTCTCAAAGATTTTTTTTTTTTCCGCTCCAGATCTAAACATTCAAGGCAGTCTCCAGGCTGTTTGCTGGATGTCTTTGTTTTTTTGTGATTGGAAAGGTTTGTGCATATTTGTTGACTGAAGAGTGAGCCGTAAAACGCAACCCTGAAGTAAATAACTCGGGCTTAACAGTCTGAAATACAAAGATATCGCAAAGCTATCGTGGCTCTGACAAAAACTATTTTGCATCAATGCCTTTTAGATTAGTGGAAAAAAGTTAATCAGTGCTTTCCAAAACAAATTGGATGAGGATTTGGAGGGATTGGGAGGTGGTAGACTGGAATGCACCATAAATATCTGGCCTAGACTCAGTGGGTCGAATGGCCTCTTTCTCTCCAATGTAAGCCATTTAGAACGGAGACGAGGAAACACTTTTTCGCACAGAGAGTTGTGAGTCTGTGGAATTCTCTGTGGAGGCAGATACTGGATACTTTCAAGAGAGAGCTAGATAGGGCTCTTAAAGATAGTGAAGTCAGGGGATATGGGGAGAAGGCAGGAATGGGGTACTGATTGGGGATGATCAGCCATGACTACATTGAATGGCGGTGCTGGCTCGAAGGGCCGAACAGCCAACTCGTGCTCCTATTGTCTATTGTTTAAATGGAGCCCTGAACACTTGGCTGCGAATTATGTTTTAATATTGAGAAGGTATAAAAAGATATAAACTTCAAAGAGGAACACTGTTGAGGACCGTGGGTAGCGGGGAAAAAAACCGGGATTAAGCGTGGTATTTATACACGGAGCCTGTATAGCCAGGCAGGGATAAATACCCTGCTTTTGCACTGTTGTGCCATCATTTGATATATAAAGACAAACACCTTCATTTTGTAACACTCTGCTAGGATCAAGTCAAGAGTCAAGAGAGTTTATTGCCATGTGGCCCAGATAGGGCAATGTACACTAGGGCCTGCAAAGTAGGAATAAATCGAGCATGAAACTATAGCTAACATAACATGAAATACTAAATAATAGCGTTATATAACAGGGTTGTCCATCTCTTTGAAATACCAAGAAGGGGAGCAAGTTCAGCCGATAAAGACTGTGCCGTATCTAAAACAATCGGATATTTGCAGGTGGATCGGAGAAGACTGCCTGTGTGGAGTTTGCACAGTCTCCCTTTGACCGTGTGGGTTTCCGCTGTGTTTTACTCCCAATCCCAAAGACGTGTGGGTTTGCAGGTTAATTCGCCTCAAATGTGTCGGGAGTAGGCTGAGAAAGTGGGGGAACATAGAACTCTTAAGGGCCTGTCCCACTTGGGTGTCATTTGCGTGTCGTGCAGTTGGCGCCCGCGGATTTTGAGAATCCCAAAATGCTGGGGTGCCGTGCGCTACCGGGCGTCACTGCTTACCTCACCACACGCTATGCACGAGTGATGCGCGCCATGCGCACGTAATGCACGTCTTGGGCACATCACACGTGCGTTACAACGTGCGCGTCGTGTGTCGTGACGCGTAAATGATGTCGCGTAAATGATGCCCAAGTGGGACAAGCCCTTTATGAACAGACGATCGATGTGGACCTGGTGGGCCATTGGGCCTGTTTCCATGTTGTATCTCTAAACTAAACTAATAGATTTAAGGTATAAAACTATTCTGTAGTGTGTATAATTAATTGAAGGTGCATTTTTTTCTAATCACAAAATGCTGGTGTAACTCAGCGGGACAGGCAGCATCTCTGGAGAGAAGGAATGGGTGACGTTTCAGGTCGAGACCCTTCTTCAGACATCTCACCTGAAACGTCACCCATTCCTTCTCTCCAGAGATGCTGCCTGTCCCGTTGAATAACACCAGAATTTTGTGTTCAGCTTCAGTTTAAACCAGCATCTGCTGTTCCTGGCTACACTGTGCATTTTTTAATAGATCTAATTAAAATGTTTCTAAAAGCAATAAAATCACTCAATTAATGTGTAATGTGAGAAATTGTTCATCATTGACAGAAGGTAGCTGAGGAATTTTTGTTGTAAAATCTCGTGGATACAGAGGCGATTGTGTAGTTCTTTAAGCCTGCTTTGCCATTTGATCGTGAATGAAGCTGAGCCTCAAGTCCACTTGGTGGTCTGATCACTATATCCCTGCTCTCTTTAATGCCCAGACTTTCATTGACCTCAACCATGTACAACCTCAGTGACCAGACATTCAAAGCTCTCAGACTTGCAGCATCCCAATGGCCATCTGAGGAAGTTTTCTCTTATCTCAGTCTGCGATGAATAATCTTTTTGAAGTCTATTAGTGATATTGATTTATGACAATGCAACAAGGAGTTCAGAAGCACAGGAAAGTTTAGTCTTGGAGACGTTAGTCACAGAGAGTTGTGAGTCTGTGGAATTCTCTGCCTTGGAGGGCGCTGGAGGCTGGTTCTCTGGATACTTTCAAGAGAGAGCTTGATAGGGCTCTTAAAGATAGTGGAGTCGGGGGATATGGGGAGAAGGCAGGAACGGGGTACTGATTGGGTATGATCAGCCATGATCACATTAAATAGCGGTGCTGGCTCGAAGGGCCGAATGGCCTACTCCTGCACCTGTTGTCTATTGACACATTATCACCCATAATTTGTCAACAGCGGTGGTGTCATCGGCGAATTTAAAGGCGGAGTTGCAACTGTGTCTGGCAACATGGTCATGTGTATAGAGGGAATAGAGCAAAGGATAGATCACACAGTCACGAGGTGCTCCTGTGCAGATGGTTATTGAAGGGGAAGCGTTGTTGCCAAATTCATACTGATTGTGGTCTGTTGATGGGTCGGTCAAGGATGCACAGAAACCCAATTCCCTGCGCTTGGTAACGAGTAACCAAGGGGATGACGGTGTGGAATGTTGGGCAGTTGTGGATGAACAACTGCCTGGCATAGGTCTGTCTCCAGTCCTTCATCTTTGATAAGGAGTCTTCATGGGAAAAGGATGACACCTTTTCCCATTCTCCAACATTCCTCCTCATCGCGGACTTTCCCTGCGGGCTTTCTACCCTCTTTGGACCTTTTAATTTCCAACTGCTGCCGTGACATCAACCATCTTGACTTCTCCCAGTGCTTTCTCTGTTACATCGACAACTGTATCGAGGTTGTCTCACGTGTAGAACTAATTAATTTCATTAACTTTATCGCTAATTTCCATCCTGCCCTCAAATTCACTTGGACTATCTCCAACTGCTTGCTCCCTTTTCTTGATCTCTCTGTCTCCATCACAGGGGATGGACTATCGACTGACATCTACTACAAATCCATCAACGGACACAGTTAAGGCCCTGTTCCACTGTACGAGTTAATTCAAGAGCTCTCCCGAGTTTTAAAAAAACCAAACTCGTGGTAAGGACGTAGAATGTACCTAGTGGGTACGTCGGAGCTCAGGACGTATCTTAGCGGCTCGTAATGCTAATGGCAGGTACTCAGGGAAACGCGGTAAGCTCGTGAACACGCGTGAACATTTTTCAACATGTTGAAAAT
Source organism: Raja brachyura (assembly GCA_963514005.1). Next base: position 7,673,643 of record OY740796.1, on the reverse strand, counting down.
TGTCCACGAGAGCCCCGAGTACCTACGAGCGGCCATTACCGTAATTCTCCGAGTTCGAATCAGGGGAAACTCGGGAGAACTCTTGAATTACCTCGTACAGTGGGACAGGCCCTTCATCTGGACTCCACCTCCTCCCACTCCGCCTCTTACAAATATTCTATCCCCTACTCCATTTCCCATGATGAGACTTTCCATTCTAGGCCATCTGAGATGTCCCTTTCTTTCATAAACATGGCTTCCCCTCCTGCAGTCATGAATTGATCCCACGCCCACATCTCCCCTGTGTCCCGTGGTTCTGCTCTTGTTCTCCCTCTCCCCAGATGGAACAAGAATAGAGTTCCCTGGTCCTCATCTTTCACCCCACCAGCTTTCACATCCAATATATCATTCCCGACATTTCCTCCACCCTCAACATGACATATCTTCCTATATCTATCCATCTCCATCTTCCGCAGAGACCGCTCCCTCTACAGTGAACGCAGCGCCGGAGACCCGGGTTCGATCCTGACTACGGGATCTGTCTGTACGGAGTTTGTACGTTCTCCCCATGACCTGCGTGGGTTTTCTCCGAGATCTTTGGTTTCCTCCCACAGTCCAAAGACATACAGGTTTGTAGGTTAATTGGCTTGGTTTAAATGTAAAAATTGTCCCTAGTGTGTGTAGGATAGTGTTCTCTTTCCCCACCATAATCAGCCAGAAGAAGGGTCCCAACCTGAAACATCACATCCATGTTCTCCAGAGACGCTGCCTGATCCACTGTTTTACTGCAGCACTTGTATCTTTTTGTTAGCCTGATCCATGTTCTTATTGTCGAAGTGGTCCAGTGCAGAGTGGAGAGCCAGCGAGATTACAGACCTTGTTGATCTAGCGTTGCAATAGGCAAACTGTATTCGGACCAGGTTCTTGATATTGGAAGGAGTTGATGTGCTTCATAGCCAACCAACCACCTTCATCACCACGGGCATTAGTGCCACCGGTCGGTTGTCAATGAAGCATGCCGCCTTATTCTTCTTGGGCACTGGTATAATTCATGACCTTTCAAACCAGGTGGGAACCTCAGACCTCAGCAATGTGAGGTTTAAGATGTCCACAAAAGCTTTGGCCAGTTGGTCAGCACGGGTTTTCAGAACGCGACTAGGTAGTTTAGTTTAATTCAGAGATACAGAGCGAAAACAGGCCCTTCAGCCCACCGAGTCCGCACCGACCAGCGATTCTCCGCACACTAACACTATCCTACACGCACTAGGGACAATTTTCAATTTTACCAGAGCAAGTTAGCCCACAAAGCTGTGGGTCTTTGGAGTGTCGGAGGAAATCACAGCTCCGCAGCTCAGGATTGAACTTGGGCCTCTGCCGCTGTAAGGCAGCAAGTATACTGCTGCCCCATCGTGCTGTCCCTTTGCTACACCATCAGGTCCAGTTGCTGTCCGAAGTCTTGAAGGATCTTCTGACATTGGCCTAGGTGACTGGGATTACAATGCCTTCGGGGGGGGGCTATGTGGGCCCGAGATTTTGGAAAGAATTTCCTCCATATCCACATCCTTATGCAGTGCTCAGTAACTATGAAGACATCATTTTTCCTCGGCACCAATCCGGCACGTCAGCTGAGTGTTAGTTTTGATACATTATGGAAATGCAAAATTGATCTGCAATTCCATGCTGACAGAGTGAGAGCACTTTATATCAAATGGCTGTGTGATGAGATAGATTGTGTAGAGAGCTTTTCCTGCTGTGATCATTTCTTCCTCTGTACTTTTGATGTATCTATCATTCTCACTTCATGAATCAGGAGTAACTAAACCCAGTAATTACTCATTGAACTGAAGCTCGCAGATTCATGGATAGCAATAGAAGGTTTTGGAGACTATAAATGTGTACAGCATGGAAACAGGCCCCTCGGCCTAGCATTTCTGTACTGTCCATCATTTCCCCATTTACATTAATCCTACACTCATCCCACTTCATTCTCTCCATTTTCCAAAGGTTCAAAGGTTCATTTATTGTCACAAACTCCAATTTGTGCAGTGAAATTCAAGTTGCAGCACGTTAAAAAGAATACAAACATAACAATAGTAAAGAAATTTAAACATAAAAACATCCCCCCACAATGGTTCCCACTGTGAGGGAAGGCACAAAGTCCAGTCCCCGTCCTCTTGTCCACCCATAGTCGGGCCTATTGAGGCCTCCGCAGTCGCCGCTACGGGGCCCGATGTTCCAGGCCCTTCTTCGCCAGGTGATGGTGCTCCGGCGTCGGGCGAACCCTCTCAGCGGCTTGGAACACCTGGAACGGCCGCATCCTTACCGGAGGCTGCGGCTTCCGAAGCCGACAGGCCGCGCTGGACGGAGCTCCACCACTGGCGATCTCAGCGAAAGATCTCAGGTTCCCAATGTTCCCGCTGGCTGCTCCACGGTCCCGCAGCTCCGCGATGTTCATCGACGGTCTCAGCATTCCGGAGCTCCAGCCCGGCGACCTGGGCAAGGAATCGCCCGCTCCGTGATGTGCTCCAGCGCTGTGCCGCCGCCGAAGCCGAGGTTCTGGCCGGTCCCGTCAGGAAACTCCGCTCCAGACCCCTTCTCCCTTCCCCTCCTCCCACCCCCACACAGAAAAGAATACACCTCCAAAGGACACATTTTAACGTACTAAAAATGTTTTAAAAGTGAAAGGACGTACAGCTGCAGGCAATTGACCCAATCAACCCCCCATAGATTCTGTGACTCACCTAAACATTAGGGGCAGCCAATTGACCCATCAACCCCCATGTCTTTGGGACGTGGGGAGAAACCAGAGCAGGCGGAGGAAATCTGGGCAGCCAGAGGGTAGCAATGTTACAAAATGTTGAGATTTAAAAAATCAAGTCTGCAATTTATCCCATCAGATAAAGCATAAACAGAAGTTTAATTTGACACCTAATTCACTTTCATATCTTCAGTATTAAAAAAGTTATGGCATTTTCATACTCAGAAATTAGCATCTGGTTCCCCATTGCCTTTCCATTGACTTAACTCAAAAGCTGTGATCTAGGACAGTCAAAAGCCCATAACTTTTTAAAAAATTAAGAGAACTTAATGAAATTTTCAGTTATTCTAGATTGAAGCATTCTGAAACAAATATGAAACAATCTTACTTGGATGACCTGAAATTAAAGCATATAATTAGTTAGTTACCTAATTGTAGCTAATTACAAAATTCAATTACTAGATCTAAACCTCTATCCATTTCTTAAGAAAAGATAAACTTTTTAAATTGTGTCCAAATAACATTCACACAATAATTTACAATAAAACATGATTTTAAAATCTCATTTTCATGAATTTATAGGCCAAATTGAAGGAATTTAGTGTTTAATTCCTGTAAATTAATGGCCATTTAAATCAACTAGCGAGTGGGTTTTAGTGGAATGCGGTGGATTAGAACGTTGCGGTTTGTGGTGAAGTCGGCAGGAAAACTACTTCCGGTTCATACATTTTTTTTTGTCCCCATTTCGCAACATGAAAATGTGATTAAAGCCTTCCTAAAAACCAAGTTTTAATGTAAAAATAAACTCTGCACTTTATTTTCTCCCCTACGTAAAGTCCTTCCAGTTGTCGGCGCTCACGGCTTTAGAAGATGATTTTTAAACTACTCTAGTTAATAAATAATCTAGCGTAATTTAAAAATACCTTTATGAATGAAATGTCGGAGCGATTTTTCTTCAGCAACGAAATCGCCCGACATGGATCGATTTGCCCTGTCTGTGGAAAAACGGCATTTTAAACATGCCCCCCTCTGAAAGGCGCCAAATTCACGCACACGGGGAGCGGCAGAACTGCAGCGCTGCTCAAGGTAGGTTTTGTAACATACCTACATAGGGAGAATGTGCAAAGTCCAGGTTAGGTCAGGATTGAAAGCTGGTCACTGAAGCTGTGAGGCAGCAGCACTGTCAACAGCACCTGGAACGGAATAATCTGGAGACGAAGGAAAGTTGGCGTCCTCAGTTTAGACCTACCTGCGCTCGCGCTTCATATGTCATCATCAGATTCCTTCAGGAAATTGGGCATCATCACTCCCTGAATGTGAGATATACTGGAGCTACCTCCCTGCTGGGTATAAACTGAGTGCACACACAAAGGGGATGCTGCCTGGGCTGTATATTGAAGACAACACATACATAACATAGTCAACATGAAGAATCATCACACATTGATCCATAGTCTGCTCTTTTTGTCTATCCGAAGCTCTGAGGGCCCAGTCCAGGTTAATATATTTAAACAGCACAGCACAGCAACAGGTTCATCAGCTCCAGAGACAGAGGGAGTGAGAGACAGACAGGAAGAGAGTGACAGAGAGAGAGACACACAGAGAGAAAGACAGAGACAGATCGAGAGAGAGAGAGAGGCAGAGAAAGACAGACAGACAGAGAGAGGAGATGGAGAGAGCGAAACACAGAGAGAGAGGCAGAGAGAGACAGACAGACAGAGAGAGGAGCAAAGACAGAGAGAGACAGATACAGAGGGCAGAACGAGAGAGAGAGATAAAATGCATTTAATTATCATATGTACCAAAACGGAAAAATGAAATTCTTACTTGCAACAGTACAACAGATCCATAAACACAATGCTCAGTAGATAATATAATCAAACAACGATAAATAGAAATCCAATAAACATAAAATAGCAATATAGTGTAAAACAAAACAAAAGCAAACGTGACAGTTGGTAGTTCGAAGTTTAGTTGCTGTTTGTAGAGTTTAGTGGCCTGGTGGTTATTGGGGAAAAGCTGCTTCTGAACCTGGAGGTCACGTTTTTCAGACTCCTTTACCTTCTTCTAATGACATGAATGACATGAGAGCGTGGTCAGGGTGGTGTGGGTCCTTGATGATTCTAGCTGCCTTTTTGAGGCAATGCCTCCTATAGATCCCTTTGATGGAAGGGAAGTTAGCCCCCGTGACGGGCTGGCTTCCCTGTGTCCACAGTTGCTTGTAATCACCTTCGTTTCTGGGCATTGGTTGCCAAATCAGTGATGCGATCAATGAATGTGTTTTCTACCGTACACATGCAGAAGTTCAAAGGAGAATGTGTTGACAAAGCAAATCTCCCCAATCTTCCAAGGAAGTATGTTCACCAGCAGGTTCATCAGCTCCAGAGACAGAGAGAGAGAGAGAGAGAGAGATGGAGAGAGTGAGAGACGGAGAGAGGGAGAGACAGACAGAGAGAGGGAGAGACAGACAGAGAGAGGGAGAGACAGAGAGAGGGAGAGACAGAGAGAGGGAGAGACGGAGAGAGGGAGAGACAAAGAGGGAGAGACAGAGGGAGAGACAGAGAGAGGGAGAGACAGAGAGAGGGAGAGACGGAGAGACAGAGAGAGGGAGAGACAGAGAGAGGGAGAGACAGAAAGAGACAGACAGACAGAGAGAGACAGAAAGAGAGAGAGAGGGAGAGAGAGAGTGAGAGACAGACAGAGAGAGTGAGAGACAGACAGACAGAAAGAGACAGACAGGCTTTCTTTATGATTGCATCAAGGTGCTGGGTCAATGACAGATCTTTGGGGCCATGGATGCCCAGGAAATTGAACACCAGTGACCCCTCGATGAGGGCATGTATGTGGATCCTCGGTATTCCTCTTCTAAAGAGTGGTTCTTCTGCAGTTGTATAGGGCTCTGGTAAGACCACATCTGGAGTATTGCGTACAGTTTTGGTCTCCTAATTTGAGGAAGGACATCCTTGTGATTGGGGCAGCGCAGCGTAGGTTCACGATATTAATCCCTGGGATGGCAGGACTGTCATATGAGGAAAGATTGAAAAGACTAGACTTGTATTCACTGGAGTTTAGAAGGTTGATGCAGGAAAGATGTTCCCACTGTTGGGCAAGTCCTGAACCAGGGGCCACAGTCTTAGAATAAAGGGGAGGCCATTTAAGACTGAGGTGAGAAAAAACGTTTCCACCCAGAGAGTTGTGAATTTGTGGAATTCCCTGCCACAGAGGGTAGTGGAGGCCACATCACTGGATGGATTTAAGAGAGAATTAGATAGAGCTCTAGGGGCTAGTGGAGTCAAGGGATATGGGGAGAAGGCAGGCACGGGTTATTGATTGGGGACGATCAGCCATGATCACAATGAATGGCGGTGCTGGCTCAAAGGGCCGAATGGCCTCCTCCTGCACCTATTTACTGTGTTTCTATGTTTCTAAAGCATGGAAGACCCAGCCTCCAGGTGCCCCTGTGCAGATGGTTATCAAGGAGAAAGGGTTGCTGCCAATTCATACCGATTGTGTTCTGTTGATGAGGAGGACGAGTGTCCAGTTGGAAAGGGGTGCGCAGAGACCCAGTTTCCTGAGCTTGGTAACCTGTTTAGAGGGGACGTTGGTGTGAAATGCCGAGCTGTAGTCAAAAACAGCAATCTGATATATGTGTTGTTAATGTCCAAGTGGTCCAGTGCAGAGTGGAGAGCCAGCAAGATTGCGTCTCCTTTGGTCTATTGTGGTGCGAGGCAAATTGTAGTATGACCAGGTTCTGGCTAAGGTAGGAGTAGGTGTGTGCCATATCCAACCTCTCCATGCAGGCCAAGCCACACTCACCCATGAAGGCCTAGATGCCTCTCTTTGCCTGCGTTTGTCCTTTATACTTCTAACCTTTTCCTATGCATTTACTTCCACAAATATGTTTAAATGCTGTAACTATACCCACCTCTACCACTTCCCCTAGAAGCTCATTCCATCACCTTATGTGTCCCTCATACCCCTTTTAAATATCTCCCCTCTTCAACCTGTGCCCTTGAGTAAAAAGACTGTGACTATCATCTGAAGAAGGGTTTCGACCCCGAAACGTTGCCTAATTCCTTTGTTCCATAGATGCTGCCTCAACCGCTGAGTTTCTCCTGCATTTTGTCTATCTTCGATTTTCCAGCATCTGCAGTTCCTTCTTAAACATCTATATGCCCCTAGTACTTCTGTACTCCCAAGGGCCCTGCCATTCATAGTGTATGCCCTGGCCTGGTTTAACTTTCCACAATGCATCATTTTACATTTATCTTGGTTAAATTCCATCTGCCATTCCTTGGCCAACTTTCCCAATTGATCAATATCTTGTTGTAACCTTAGACAAACTCGTAGCATCAATATTGATATCTTCTGCGAGCTTGCAATAGTAACTGTTTTTATTTGATGTTATGTTTTTAATGTTTAGAAAGTACACTTGTGCATGCCAACAAATGAAGAAAAAATTGACAGAAATATCAGTTAGCAGTAAATCAGAATAGTGCTTACAATGACTATGGCAACCATTGTAGAGTTATATCCTTCCAGTTCTGATTCTTATATTTGATAAACAGAGATATTATCAATTGGCAATTGCTGGTCTTTTAAAATAATTTACTATTCCAATAGTTGGTGGTTAGAATGATCTGTTCTGCATGTCTTGGAACCCTGCTGTAAAATGATCTATTAATCATTGTAATTAATAATGAATAACCTGTTAGTTGGAGTAAAACACACTAGATTGCAAGACCAACGTAAGAAGGGTCTCGACCCGAAACATCACCCATTCCTTCTCTCCAGAGATGATGATTCATCTTGTTATCTGAAGCTGTTTAACTGTGCTGCACTTGGATCTTATTGGGTTTTTTTAATCGGTAATCAATATGCAATCACCTCGTGTGTTATTTAATTGAGAGATACTTTTTATTTAGTGAATCTTCTGTTCATTTATTTTGTTGATATACACTGTCAGAAGGCGACTTGATAAATCATATTGCTGTGTTTATTTTCTCACTTGATTTCAATCAATACGATAAATGTTAGATATGCTTACAAACTCATGTCAAGGATTTCAGTATAAGAGTAAAGAGGATCTTCTGTATAGGGCTCTGGTGAGACCACATCTGGAGTATTGTGTCCAGTTTGGGTCTCCTAATTTGAGGATGGACATCCCTGTGATTGAGGCAGTGCAGCGTAGGTTCACGAGATTGATCCCTGGGATGGCGGGACTGTCATACGAGGAAAGATTGAAAAGACTAGGCTTGTATTCACTGGAGTTTAGAAGGATGAGGGGGGATCTTTTAGAAACATATAAAATTATAAAAGGACTGGACAAGCTGGATGCAGGAAAGATGTTCCCAATGTGGGGCGAGTCCAGACCCAGGGGCCATAGTCTTAGAATAAAGGGGAAGCCATTTAAGACTGAGGTGAGAAAAAACATTTTCACCCAGAGAGTTGTGAATGTGTGGAATTCCCTGCCATAGAGGGCAGTGGAGGCCAAGTCACTGGATGGATTTACGAGAGAGTTAGATAGAGCTCTAGGGGCTAGTGGAATCAAGGGATATGGGGAGAAGGCAGGCACGGGTTATTGATTGGGGACGATCAGCCATGATCACAATGAATGGCTGTGCTGGCTCGAAGGGCCGAATGGCCTCCTGCACCTATTTGTTATGTTTCTAACCCTACTGTGAGGAAATGTATCAGTGTTTGTGACAGAAGAATAGTTTGCAAAGGCAGTTTTAATCATGATCGTAAAATGGATAGTAGGAGTGTATGGTACACCCAAGATTGTGGGAACTCGGGTGTCCCTGTGAAGGATCGTCCTGTATATCGACCAAGAATCAGTCTTACGGTAAAACACTGATAGTTCACTATCCATTCTTCAGGAATCCTAATGCTTCGGTATTTGGCTCACCGGGTTGGGTTCCTGCATTCCCATTCTTTGGATTGGTTTGCTATTGGATTAGTATTGTACCGAGATACAGCAGAAATCTTTGTTTTGCATGCTGCCGAGGCAAACCATATCATGCATGAGTACAACCAGACTGTATGTGAGTGCAACAGTGGAAAGGAAACAGAGTGCAAAAGATAGACTTCACTTGCTCTGTCCCTATAACTCACTGGTGCCTCTTTAAGGTCATTAGTGATAGGAGCATAATTAGACCATTTAGCACATCAAGTCTACTCCGATCTATCTCTCCCTCCTAACCCCATTCTCCTGCCTTCTCCCCATAACCCCCGACACCCGTAATAATCAAGGATCTATCTATCTCTGCCCTAAAAATATCCACTGACTTGGCCTCCACTGCCTTCTGTGGCAAAGAATTCCACAGATTCACCACCCTGCGATTGAGCACATTGGGACACAGGATTTTCCGTGCTCCCTTTTGCACAACTTGGCCGCGATTCCCACGCTCCGGTTACATTCTCTATGGCCCTGATTTTAAACTCACTGTGAACCTGTTCCCACATTACTTTAACACACTGAGGCCCTGCTTCCAGTGCTCCCTTCAAACTCCTATCGGCCCCAGTTCTTGCACTCCCTTTACACTCACCGGGGCCCTGCTTCCAGCACTCCCTTTGCACTCAACGTTTTGTTTCCTGCGCTCCCTTTTAAACCCACCAGGACTCGGTTTCCCACGCTTTCCTTTAAACTTACGGGTTTTCTGGAATCTTGTTTATTCTGCCGTTCTAACGTGGAAAAAGAACTGAATGAAACGGAGTGCTAATGGGAATATCGTCTAATAGTGCGGAAAATCTGCATGTCCAGTGCCACCAAAATCCCGCATCTCTGGGTTAGAAACGCACTTTGATGCGCATGCAACCTGTCCCTTTCATAACAAGCTTCCGTACCGAAACGTTGCCGCTACTTTGTACGAGTTCAGATTAATTGTAATTTAAAACAAATTGATAGTTTTTAAAAAGGAAGTAATTTCATAAAGAACCAGAAGTTGAATGATGTGTCGGATTCATGTTTAAATATTGACCTCTGCGTGGAAACTTGCTAGAATTTGCCATTCTCCCAGGGTTTTGTTGATGCGGGCTGAGATTAATACGAGGAAACCTTTCCCCCCCCCCTCTTTCTGCTTAGTGGGTGTTCGTGAGCAATGTGTTCCTCTAATTGAATGGTTTATGATTTGTTTTGTTTTCTTCACAAGTTTGGACCGTAGCCAAGAGCTCGACCATAGAGCAGCACTGTCAACTTTGTCAGTGTGAGAGTGATTTTATTAGTGGGGAAACCTTAATTTTATTTTTTTTTTTAAATTTAGGTTTTACTTGAAAATAATACAACTCCCTAAGGTATTATTTCAGTGTCTGCTTTGGATCTGTTCCCTCAGTGTGGAGGAACCTTCCTTCATACTGCTGCAGACAAATACTCCACTTTGTTCTCCTCTCCATGACAGAGCAGCCGGTTTAGTTTGGAACTCTAATCCTTTCAATCAAAGGGAAGGGTTTTTTTTTCTCACATAGTTCTTAAGACTTGTTTGGACTGTAGCAGGAGATCCTGTGAGCTCCTGTGATTTAAAAAAAATATATCCAGTGGTGTCCACATCCTGAGAGTGTTTTCATTCACAGGACATGGGCATCAAGGGCAATGCCAACAGTTATTGTCCTTGAGTTAAAAGTCAACCGCATCGGTAGGTTTGCACTGCTGACGGACCAGGCAGGGGGCAGGGAGAGGGCCACAGATGTTCTCCCCACCCCTCCAAGTGGCAAACAAGCGTTGAGTCCAAATCACCACTGCTTCTGCTAGGTTACTTCAATTTTATACCTGTGCATTGACTTGAATTTAAAATCACCAGCTGACTTGATGGGAGTTGAACTTGCACATTTGAATCAGTTGTCTAATCATAGAGTGATACAGTGTGGAAACAGGCGCTTCGGCCCAACTTGCCCACACCGGCCAAAAAGTCCCAGCTACACTAGGCCCCACCTCCTCACGTTTGGTCCATATTCCTCCAAACCTGTCCTATCCATGTACCTGTCTAACTGCTTCTTAAATGTTGCGATAGTCCCTGCCTCAACTACCTCCTCTGGCAGCTTGTTCCATACACCCACCACCCTTTGTGTGAAAAAGTTACCCCTCAGAATCCTCTTAAATTTGTTCCCTTTCATTTTAAACCTATGTCATCTGGTCCTCGATTCACCTACTCTAGGCAAGAGATCTATTCCTCTCATGATCTTATACACCTCTATAAGATCACCCCTCATCCTCCTGCGCTTCAAAGAATAAAATCCCAGCGTACTCAACCTCTCCCTAGAGCTCAGACACTCTAGCCCTGGCAACATCTTTGGGATACTATTCTGGTAACCTAACCACCATCTTATCAGTCCCCCTACGTATATGGTTTTCAATCCGGTCTAAGTAAACTGTTCAATTGACCAGATGGTTATGGAATTTAGAAACGGAGACACAGCCAATATTAAAAATAGATCTGGCATTGCAGTTCAGACAGGTGATTAGGGGTTTGGATTGCATCAATGGATTTGTTTTTTTATGATGCAAGTCCACATTGAATTACCATTGCATGCCTGTCACAGATACTGCAGGCCATTCACACAAATCTCACCAGTTGTTAAAGTGATTAATGGGGGTGAAGGATTTTCTAAACCGGTTGTGTGTTTCATTATATTGCCAGTCAGCAAATGCCAACACTTAACCCTGATGACATACCTATGTGTTATTAAATCTGAAGGAAAAAAAAATCCTGGAGCATTCAGCATCTAATGTAACATTAAAGTGACTTAGCAAAACTAATGGTAGACAAAAATGCTGGAGCAACTCGGCGGATGAGGCAGCTTCAATGGAGAGAAGGAATAGGCAACGTTTCGGGTCGAGACCCTTCTTCAGACTAATTGTGATTTGGACTCTACCATGCTTTTGGAAAAAAACTGGAGGTGATCTTTCACCTCAAAGGTTAACTTTGTTTTCCCTTCCATAGATACTACCTGACCTAATTTAGTTTCAATTCCCAGCACCCACATTATTTTTTTTTTCAGTTGATTTCTATAGCATTAGCTCAAATTAAATCAGAAATCCAGTATTACCATTCACCAATAAGCCAACACGAAGCACCAGTCTGAAGAAGGGTCTCGACCCGAAACGTCACCCATTTCTTCTCTCCAGAGATGCTGCCTGTCCTGTTGAGTTACTCCAGCATTTTGTGTCTATCTTCGATCTGCAATTCTTCCCTAAACAAGAAAGTTTGGACAGCTGAAGGCAATGGCTGTCTTCAATTCATTCAAGTATCGGATGATCACAGTAAGAGAGGTTCGGCTTTCCGCTGAGGATGTGCCACTGACGGAATAAGCGATTTCGTGGTTTTACCGTCATCAGTCTGGTGACTGTTTACCACAGCCGACTGTACTTCATTTGGTTACATAAATACCTCCAGTTCAGAAAGCTATGTGTTCAAATCACCCTCGAAAGACTTGAGTTCAGAAATTCAGACTGGTAATCCAGTACTGCACTTTTAGATAAAGCATTACACCTAGACCATGTCCACTCTGCCAGATAGCCAAGAGGCCAAGATGTGTGTTATCTCTGAGAGGTGCAAGGGATTAATCCAAGTTAATATTTATCTCTCATCTAACATTGCAAGGAAAGGAAACTACATTGTAATTTTCACAATGTAATTGTGAGCCTGCCGCACATAAATCAGCTGCTGTGGCAGGACATCACTGTAAAAGTGGTTATACTTTAAAAATTAATTCATTCCTCCGTGAAGCACTTTGGAGCATTGCAGGAGGTGCCATGGCAACACAGCTCCTTTTCTTTAAAGACAGGGCAAGTGAATGAAGGAGCCATCTAGATTCATTCCGTTAGTTAAAGAGTATATAATTATTCTCTGTAGCTAGAGGACCTGGTCAGGGGCTCACAAGATCTTCACATTTCTGTTTACTTTTGAATCAAAGACTTTTGTAATTCATTATATTGCCATTTATTTTATTGCTATTGCGTTTTCCTTAACCTGGTGTTTATAAAGAGGTGCCTTCCTCCCGGTGATAAATGAGGGTGTTGCCTATTTTATTTTATTGTATTGATGAAACAATTGGGCCGCAGATCCACATCCACGGAAAGATTACTTGTTGCCTAGCAACCACAAAAAAATTCACGCGAGCATTTGCAATTTTTCTGTCTTTAGTTTAGAGACACAGCGTGGAAATAGGGCCTTCGGCCCACCGAGTCCAAGCCGACCGCACATTAACACTACCCTACACACACCAGGGACAATGTTTACATTTACCAAGCCAATTTACCCACACAACCGTACGTCTTTGGAGTGTGGGAGGACACCGAAGATCTAGGAGAAAACCCACGCAGGTCACGGGGAGAACGTACAAACTCATATAACCATATAACAATTACAGCACGGAAACAGGCTTTCTCGGCCCTTCCAGTCCATGCCGAACATTTATTTTCCCCTAGTCCCATCTACCTGCACTCAGACCATACCCCTCCATTCCCTTCCCGTCCATATACCTATCGACTTTACTTTTAAATGTTAAAATCGATCCTGCCTCCACCACTTCTGCTGGAAGATCATTCCACACAGCCACCACTCTCTGAGTAAAGAAGTTCCCTCTCATGTTACCCCTAAACTTCTGTCCCTTAATTCTCATGTCATGCCCTCTTGTTTGAATCTTCCGTACCCTCAATGGGAAAAGCTTATCCACGTCAACTCTGTCCATCCCTTTCATCATTTTAAAGACCTCAATCAAGTCCCCCCTTAACCTTCTGCGCTCCAAAGAATAAAGACCTAACTTGTTCAACCTTTCTCTGTAACTTAGTTGCTGGAACCCAGCACCATTCTAGTAAATCTCGGTACAGACGGCACCCGTAGTCGGGATCGAACCCGGGTCTCTGGCGCTGTGAGACAGCAAACGCTGTTAGACTGTGTCACAGTGCTACCCAGTGTTGGGTGATTAAATGAGAGAACTTCCATGTGATTCTTGGGAGGAAAATCAAGCATAAAGACAAGTTCAGGTGAAGGTGCTCCAACACAAACAAACTAGACCACTGGAGAGGGGGGCAGAAGAAATTCACCAGCATGCTGCCGAGATTGAAGAACGTTAATTATGGTGAGAGGTTGCACAGGCTGTACTTCATTTACCCAGAGTGAAAGATCCTGTGGATTGAACTGATACATATATTAAATGACAAGGGGCACAGATTGGTGAGTTAGGCAAATGATTTAACCCACGATAGGGTTTTCAAGGAAAAAGAGGCCATAGGTATAAGGAGAGAGGAAGAAGTTTTAAAAGAGATCCACGGAGGACGGATTTGTACACAGTGCGTGATTGATAGCTGGGATATGCTGTCAGAGGAGAAGATTGAATTAGACACAATTAATATATAAAATTTAAGTGATATTTGGACAGAAATAGGCAAGGCAAATGTAAGGGGAAGTGTACAGTTAATGGCAAGACCCTCAACAGCATTAATGTACAGAGAAATTTGGGGATCGAAGTTCACAGCTCACTAGATGGAAACACTGGTAGATAGAGTGGCAACAAAGGCAAGCGGTGGAATGCTTGCCTTCATTGGTTGGGGCATTGAGTATCAGAGTTAGGAAGTTATGTTGCTGCTTTATGAAGTATTGTGTTTAGCTCTGGTCACCTCATCACAGCAATGATGTGACGGCCTTAGAGAGGGTGCAGAAGAGGTTTACCACAATGCTGTCCGCATTACCGGGTATTAGCAATAAGGAGTGGTTGGGCAACTTTGGATTGTTTTCTCTGGAGTGTCGGATGATGGGAGACCTGAGAGGAACGGATAGGAAAGACAGCCAGAACCTTTCTCCCAATGTGGAAATGTCAAGCAGCTGAGGGAATAGCTTTAGGGTGAGATGGGCAAAGTACAAAGCTGATGTACGGAGCAAGATGTTTTACACAGAGAGTGGAGGGTGTCTGAAATATGCGGCCAGGGGCTATGGTGAAGGCAGATACAATAGTGGCATTTAAGAGACTTTTGGATAGGCACACGGATATGCAGTGTGCTCGCTCTCCCTCTCCCCCCCTCCCCCCCTCCCCCCCTCCCCCCCCTCTCTCTCCCTGCCACCCTGTTTCTCTCTCTCTCTCTCTCTCTCTCTCTCTCTCTCTCTCTCTCTCTCTCTCTTTTTTTTTTTTTTTTTTTTCTCATTTCAAAAACTTTATTCAACACAAATCATAAAATACAACACATCAAAACACAATCAAAAATCACACTATAATGAACAGATCATTGTAGTACAGCAGTACATTCATTTATAATCGCCTCAACCCCACGCGGCGACCAGCGCTGACGGAAGGCCTCCAAAGTCCCCGTGAACACCGCGTGCTCCCTCTCCAGGGACACACGTGCACGGACGTAGGCCCGAAAGAGGGGCAGGCAGCCGACTCTCGCCAGACCGTCGACCGCCCGCTGCCTGGACCCACGAATGGCCATCTTGGCCAGGCCAAGGAGCAAACCGACAGGTAAGTCCCCCCCCCACACTCGGCTCTCCCCACTCCCCGCCTTGTGTCCAAACACCAGGATTGTGGGGCTAAAATGCAGCCAGAACTTGAGGAACAGCCCCTTCAGATATTGGTACAGGGGCAGTAACCTCACACACTCCATATACACATGGAATACGGTCTCCTCCTCTCCGCAGAAAATACATGCGGCAGACGAGCCCGTGAACCGACTCAAAAGTTTATTACAAACCACCGCTCCATGCAGCACTCTCCACCCCAGGTCCCCAATATAAAGGGGTACAACTCCCTTATAGAAGGACCCCCACTGGGGCCCCCCGCCGCCTTCGGATGGTAACACCGTCCTCCATGGTGAGTCAGGACGGGAGACGAAGGCACGGTGGTTCAGAATGTGCAGGAGCATCCTGTACAGTGCGCGTCTCCTTGCATCACAAAATGGCATGCTGGTCATCTCAGAAAGGCAGCTCAGATTATGCGGAGCCGGAGGCCGAGAAATATCCCGAAGCCTAGGCCCGATGAGCAGATCTGACGGAGCAGGGGTAAGCTCTATCTGAACCACTCTAGGCTCGCGCCTCTCCTCGACAACCACCATGACAGGATGAGGACCAGCCACACCCGCAGCCACAACATCCCCCTCTCCTCGTGGAACAACACTCTGGCTGAACACCACCAAATTCCTCACTCTTAACATATCCCTATAGAAACCAGGCAAGCCCCTTAGAGCGGGTCGACTGACACCCGCCACCGGGAGCCGCGAGACCCCCCTTAGGCAACGACCCTGACGAAAAAAATACGTGGCCAGAGCGTGCCATCTGGGAGGGTTCTCTACATACATGTATCTCCGCAGAGTCCTGAGACGGAGAGCCGCCACCTGGGTGCGCACGCACACCAAGGACTGGCCGCCCTCCTCTAACGGAAGACTCAGGACCGCCGCGGAAATCCAATGCTTCCTATTTCCCCAAAAGAAATCCACCAGCTTCTTCTGTATAGCAGTTACAAATATAGAGGGCGGGACAAGAGTAGCCAGCCGGTACCATAACATAGAGGCCACCAGCTGGTTTATGACCAGCACCCTCCCCCGAAAGGAGAGAACTCCAAGCAGGCCTGACCAGCGCCCCAGCCGAGCAACCACCTTCGTCTCCAACTCTTGCCAGTTTGCCGGCCAAACATCCTCAGTGGGACTCAGGTACACCCCCAGATAGAGGAGGTGCGTGGTACTCCACGCATACAATGCCATCTCCTCCGGCAGGGAGTCTACCCGCCACTGACCCACCAAAAGTCCAGAGCACTTACTCCAGTTAATCCTAGCAGAAGATGCAGCCGAGAATATCTCCTGGCAGTCACGCATCCTCCGCAGGTCACCAGGATCAGTGAACATAAGAAGTACGTCATCGGCATACGCCGATAGAATCACCTCAACCCGCGGGCCAGGTAGGGCCAGGCCTGTCAACCTCCTCCGAAGAAGACACAGGAACGGCTCCACACAGACCGAATACAACTGGCCCGACATAGGGCACCCCTGGCGGACCCCCCTCCCAAAATGAAAAGGAGATAGCACCGCGCCATTAACCTTTACAAGACACTCCGCCGCAGCGTACAAAAGCCGGACCCGGGCCACGAAGTGTGGTCCAAACCCAAACGCTTGCAACGTCCCAAATAGGTATTCATGCTCTACCCTATCAAAAGCCTTCTCCTGATCAAGAGACAGAAAAGCAGCTGACTCACCAGTACCCTGGACTAAATGAATCAGGTCCCTAACCAGGTGGATGTTATCCTGGATGGACCGGCCAGGGACTGTATAAGATTGATCAGGATGAATCACTTGATGCAGCACGGAGCCCAGGCGATTTGCCATTGCCCGTGCAAAAATTTTATATTCTGTGCAAAGGAGAGAGACTGGACGCCAGTTCTTCAACAAACGGAGTTCGCCCTTCTTAGGCAGCAAGACAACAACCGTCCTACGCCACGAGAGAGGCATCACTCCAGTCGCCAGGCTCTCCCCCAAAACCAACATATAGTCACCCCCTAGGACGTCCCAGAATGCTCTAACAAACTCCACCGTCAACCCATCCAGCCCGGGGGACTTACCCCTCCTGAGCTGATGCAAGGCGCAAGTCAACTCCTCCAAAGATAAGGGGCCATCAAGAAGATCAGCCTCCCCCCTATCTACGGCCGGTAGACCCTCCCACAGATCTTGCTGAGCCTCCACACTGAATCCTTCCGCAGAGAACAGGGTCCCATAAAAGGACCTAACCAAGGCATTAATCCTCTCTGGATCAGTGACAGAGGAGCCGTCATCTGCAAGCAACTCCACGAGCTGTTTTCGAGCTCCCCGCCCCTTCTCCAAAGAGAAAAAGAAAGGCGACGCTCGGTCCAGCTCGTGCAGCATCTGGACCCGAGACCTCACATAAGCGCCTCGAGATCGCTCAAGCAGCAGACTCCTCAAAACCTCCTTCTTCCTCTGAAACTCTCCCCATTCGCTGGAGTCTTCACCAAACTGACCCAGGCGAGACTCAGCGTCCTGTATCTCCCTCTCCAGCTTCGCGACCGCTGAGTCCCGCCTCCCAGTCGACCCCCATGTATATTCCTTACAAAAGAGACGGATGTGAGCTTTACCCACATCCCACCACTGCCTAAGGGAAGAGAAGCACCTCTGCCTCTCTCTCCACTTCACCCAAAACCGAGTGAATGACTCCCGGAAACACCGATCCTCCAGCAGCCTGTTGTTAAAGTGCCAGTACGCGGACCCAGCCCGAGCGCACGCTGGATTGAAATCCACACGCACCAGACAATGGTCCGAGCACGGCACCAGCCGCATTGAGGCCGCTGAGACACGGGAAACAAACGCTCGGGAAATATAAAACCGATCAATGCGGGAACCACCGCCCTCAGACCTCCGCGAAAAAGCAGTGGAATCAGGGTGAAGGTCCCTCCAAACATCAACCAACTCAAAGGAGTCAATCAAGCCTCTCAGCTTCTTCGCTACAGCAGGCGCACACTGAGTACCAGAACGGTCCCGCACCTCAAGTGTGCAATTAAAGTCCCCACCAAGGAAGACACACTCTCCCCTATCAATAGTGCCCAACAGAGCATTCACCTCCCGAAGCAGGCCGGCCTGCATCGTGCCGGAGCTAGGGGCATACACGTTAATGAAATGCAACGGCATGCCATCCAGGCTCACGGCCAGATGGAGCAAACGTCCTGGCACCACTTCCTGCACTTTTAAAATGCTTGGCAGAAAATTTGGGGCCAACAAAAAAGCCACCCCACTCGAATTTGAGCTGAGATGGCTCATATAAACCCTCCCTTCCCACTCCAGTTGCCAGGTAGGTTCATCACTAGCAACGGTATGTGTCTCTTGCAGATAACAAACTGCAAATCTCCCCTCCCTTAGGGCTGATAAGAGCTGAAATCTTCGAAAACTCGCTCTACTCCCATTTAAATTTAATGTAGCTACTGTGAATGTGTAGACACATTAGATTGTGACCCTCACACTCCCTGTAGTCACAGGAGGTCCTTTTCTGAGGACCTTCAACAAACCCCAAAACTGCCCCAAATCCGAGTCAGAAAGACCACTATCCTTGTTACTAAGGATAGCCTCGAGACTCTCCCGCACATCTGGCCAATCCTCCCATCTCCTTGTAATGGCCCACCATAATGTTTTGGGAGCACGACTTATTTTTAAGAACTCTCGCACCTCAACAATAAGCTTCGCCTCAGACACGGCCTTGGAGTCTGGGCTCTCAGCCAACCCGCTCGCACCTGAATCAACAACCTCAGAAAGACCAGAACTGTCTGACACATCACACTCTGAGCCCCCCCCACTGGCCGCATCGCTATCCTCCTCCACAGCCATGACACGACCACCCGGATCAATGCTGGGGGTGGGTCCCAGCACCCCTACCTGAGACTCGCAGCCCTCTGAATGGCTGGGCTCCTGCCCGCTACCATCACCCTCCTCCTCTGGGCCTGGGGAAGCAACAACAAGAGGCATCCCCTGGGCCTGTGGAACACTGGCACCCTCGGAGTCTGAAAGAGGATCACGTCCCATAACAGCCCTGACCTCCACATCATCCAGAGTGCCCTCTCCACAGGCATCACCCAGAGAATCACCACCTGCCATTAACCTCACCCCAGACAACTCATCCGGTGAGGCATCCCGCCCCCCAGCACCTCCACTGGCACTGATATGGAGCACAGACTTGAACGACAACACCCCCGAAACTCCCCCCTCAGCCTGACTCTGCCCATCCCCCGTCACAGAGGGCACACTACCAGAGGAGCCAACCACGTCATCTACCGTGCTAGCACCCTCAGTAGGCCTCTGAAACGAGGGGACCTCATCCGACCCAGAGGGTACACACCCAAGGGAGCTAACCACAGCATCCGCCGAGATAACTCCCTCAGAGGGCCCCTGAGATGAAGGGACAGACTCCCGCCCAGTGGACACAACTCCACCGGAATCAACTTCAGCACCCAGTCCGGTGACACCCGCTGTAGATCCATGAAGAGAAGGCCCAACCACCGACCCAGAAGACACCGGGTCAAGACCACTTTCAGCCACCTCAGTGGTGGAAAGCTCGGAGAAAGACATCCCCTTCGCTCTGGACCCACGCCCTTCCTCCTCTTCACCAGGCAAATGCCTCCTTTTAGTCCCACTCGCATGCGGAGGTGCGGTAACCTCCATAAGGGAAGGGTCATCCGCCTCCACATTACCCCCAACCACTTTGCCACCCACACGTTTAGACTTCTTTCCCCCCTTCCGAGCCACCACAACTCCCCCCTGGGCCCCAGCAGGTGCAGTCTGCACCACACTGGAGCCAAACTCACCCGATTGCACTTTCTTCGCTGGGGCAGCCCTATCCCTCTCCTTCTTCTTATTATGCTTCCCCTGCTTCTCCCAAAACCCCCCCTCAACACTCCCCTCCTCCTGCGCCCCACCTCCATCCACCGCCACAGGCGCAAGACGTAGGGGACGTGGGGGGCTTGGGCTCTCACTGCCCAGGGTCCCCAAAGCAGAACCTCTGGACCCAGAAGGCTTAGCACTGCCGCCCCGGGTCACCAAGGCAGAACTGGCAACCTCAGCCGGGTCAGCAGTACCACCCCGCGCCGCTGAGGTTTGACCAGCCACCCCAGATGGGCCAGCAGCGCTTTCCTGGGCCACTGCACTAGAACCTCTAGAAAAAGACACTCCCTGCGGAGATGTCCAAATTCGCCGCACGCATGAC
This sequence comes from Raja brachyura, assembly GCA_963514005.1. The sequence continues at coordinate 7,653,231 of OY740796.1, read as the reverse complement.
ACCGTGCCTTTCCCCAACTCCAACGCACGGTTCTGGGTACCCCCTTATGCACCACCTCAAAACTCCCCTCGGCACCATCCCCCTCACCCACCTTCATGAACACCCTCCTCTTGAAACTGAAGACCCCTTTTTCCTCCGGGTCCCCCCCAGGATGCAAGAGCCTAAAGCACTTAGACCGCACCTCCCCGAACTTGGACAGGTGTGGAATAAGCACTGCATCCGAAAAATAAGTGGGGCAGCTCCGCAGGAGAACCGGTCTCACCCTGGATACCCACGGATCCACCTGTACGTGGACCCCCCCCACTGAGATCCCCTCCTCCAACGCTCGGGCCACACACTCCCGGGTCTTAAGTATCATCTCCACCTTTCCCCTTTCGAGCTCAGAAGAGACAATAGCCCCCCTCCCAAGAAGTTCATTCATGGCCTTCGTAATTACCCCCCTAGACATCATAGGCCCAGTTTGAACAGAAATACCAAAACTGTCCCCATCCAAGTCAACATGAGGCTCAAGCTCAGATGGCCTCGCACCCGCCACTGATGCCGTCGCTGCGTAGGTCCGGACCTTCGGCCGCGCCCCTTCCATCGCCATCCTCACAGAGGCACAAACCAGCTCCAAGCCCCTCAGCAGCACAGCTCCAAGTTAAGTCCCAGAGACAGTCACAGTCAAAGACAGGCAGCAGAAAACAGAAACCTCCAGCTGAAGCAGGAAAGTCCCCAGGTTCGTCCACAGCCAAGAGCAGCTTACGGGAAACTCGATCCCAGTCGCGCTGGACGCAAAAGTACCTTCTTCACATTAAGCCAGGCAGCCGCACTGACAAAATGACTTTAGGGCAGAGAAGCGGAGCCAAAAACAACAAAGACACCGCACAACTTCAGCCCACTGAGATCACAGGCACTCTTGGCAATCCGCCAACGCCAACCGCACCCTCGACAATGTGGAGAAACTCAGGAATCTTCACACAGATGGAGGCTCCCCAGACCAGAGAAAAGCTTCAACAGCCCAACAATAAGTTGAACTATGAAGCCCCCCTGGGTCTGTGCCCTCTCCAACGGCAAAATCCTGGAAAGGCTGCTCCAATCCTTCTCAACTGCAGAGCTGAGAAGAAAACACGACCTCTCTCTCTCTCTCTCTCTCTCTCTCTCTCTCTCTCTCTCTCTCTCTCTCTCTCTCTCTCTCTCTCTCTCTCCTCCTCCTCTGTCCCCCCCCTCTGTCCCCCCCCTCTGTCCCCCCCCTCTGTCCCCCCCCTCTGTCCCCCCCCTCTGTCCCCCCCCTCTGTCCCCCCCCCTCTGTCCCCCCCCTCTGTCCCCCCCCCCTCTGTCCCCCCCCCCTCTGTCCCCCCCCCTCTGTCCCCCCCCCTCTGTCCCCCCCCCTCTGTCCCCCCCCCCTCTGTCCCCCCCCCTCTGTCCCCCCCCCTCTGTCCCCCCCCCTCTGTCCCCCCCCCTCTGTCCCCCCCCCTCTGTCCCCCCCCTCTGTCCCCCCCCCTCTGTCCCCCCCCTCTGTCCCCCTCTGTCCCCCCCCTCCCCCCCTCCCTCCCCCCCTCCCTCCCCCCCTCCGTCCCTCCCCTCCGTCCCCCCCTCTCCGTCCCCCCCTCTCCGGCCCCCCCCTCTCCGGCCCCCCCCTCTCCTTCCCCCCCCTCTCAGTCCCCCCTCCTCTCCATCCTCCATACTCCCCCCTGCCTCTCTTGTCCCCCTCCCCCCCCCATCCGTCCACCCCCCCTCTCCGTCGGCATGGATATGGTGGGACAAAAGCATATGACTATGAAATGAATTAGTGGGACAGATAGCTCGCACCCTTGGTTTCCTCTGGTGGACAGATCAGATGTGGCTCTACAACTCCACTCGAGTTGAAACTCTGGCCATCATGACTAGCTGCAAAATGGAGGTTGCTGGTGTGGTAACTAGGCCGTGGAGCCTGAGGCCCACATCCCAACGCTATCTCCGGTCAGAGGAGTTGACCTGTTTTTTTTAATGTAACTTATAACCAAAGAAAATTAACAATTTTAATTGTTCATTGTTAACAAATAACAAAAAAATAACACTTGCAAAGCATGTGAATCATTTAAAAAAAAAAAAATTCACCGTGTTATTTTATCTGATAAATTAATTTAATTATGGACACAAAGGTGAAGGAAAATAATGGAAATTAAACAAGCAGCTTTAACTGCGCTTACATTTTGTACTCAACATTAGTGAATCACATTTAGTTGATTTGGCTTTCACTACACACTACAGGCATGGCTGGTTTAAACCTAAGGGGCCACATGTAAACTGCATGCACCTCTTTAGTACAGGATATAGCTGTGGCCAGTCCCACTGCGAGAAGTTAAAGGTGCTGGTGTCTGTTATCCAACTTCTTAGAGTGATACAGTGTGGAAACAGGCCCTTCGGCCCAACTTGCCCACATCGGCCAACATGTTCCAGCTACACAAATCCCACCTGCCACCATTTGCTCCATATCCCTCCAAACCACAGGTCCTATCCATGTACCTGTCTAACTGTTTCTTAAACATTTGGATAGTCCCTGCCTCAAGTACCTCCTCTGGCAGCTCATTCCATACACGCACCACCCTTTGTGTGAAAAAGATACCGCTCAGATTCTTATTAAATCTTTCCCCCTTCACCTAAAACCTATGTCCTCCGGTCTTCGATTCACCAACTGTGCATCTACGCGACCTATTCCTCTCATCGAGTCATAGAGTCTCCTTGACTTCTGCATTGTGATGCACAAGACACATACTGAACTCAAGTGATGGATGGCCCATGAAAGGTTTGTCACCAATGGTTTCTGTGGAGCTACCAGACACCGCTGACAAAGTTTCATCTGCAAGATGGCTAGTACGTGACTTGTTTGAATAAACTGCACTGTGAAGGGAGAAGTTTGTGAAATCAATATGAAACTCTATCTGCACCGATCGCATTTTGAACATCAATATAGTGTTCAATATGGTCAACACACAAAATAGTTTGAAGAAGGGTCTCAATATGACCTGCCACCCATTCCTTCTCTCCAGAGTTGCTGCCTGTCCCGCTGAGTTACTCCAGCGTTTTGTGTCTACCTTTGGTGTAAACCAGCATCTGCAGTTCCTTCCTACACATTACCCATCCATGTTCTCCAGAGATGCTGCCTGACCTACTGAGTAACTCCAGCACGCTGTGTCCCTTTGTGTTTTAACCAGTATCTGCAGTTCTTTGTTCCCCCATGTAATGAGGTCTTCGTTCCGCTTGATGCGGTGCATGTGAGCAGCTTTTCCCTCAGCATTAGTATGAGTGACGCTGATCCTTGTACAATAACGGGCCTGTCCCACTTGGGCGACTCTTTAGGCGACTTCCAGGGACTGCCTTTAATGGAATTCACCTGCAACACCAGGCGACAACCCACAACAACACCTACGACAGCCCACCACAACAAAAATTGTCGCCACCCTTTGCCGAAAATTTTTCGACAGGTTGAGAATTTTGTGGTCACCCAAAAAATCGCCTAAGTGGGACAGGCCTGTAAGGGACAGCTATAAAATGAGAATTCACAACCAAACTCAAAGTCTTCATCTTGCTCTCTTGCTTTTTGTCACTGAAATCACTCTCTTGCCACACATCTGAAGCTTTTTTGTTAAACATTTCCCACCTCTGGTTCGTTTTTGAACGCGCATCAATATTTCATCCTCTGTGGGTATATTTATTCCAGATGGTGCAATCTGTAATTCAGATTGGTCCACCTTAGATTTATTTGCACCGATCAACGTTCCCTACATAAGCTGCAATATATGAGCTATGGGCGTTTGTGAACGGCACATTTCAGTCAGTACACATTTGTGTTTTACAGCAGTCCAATAATGATTTGGTTTGAAGAAAGACACAAAAAGCTGGAGTAAATGTGTAAGAAAGAACTGCAGATGCTGGTTTGAATCGAACGTAGACAGAAAATGCTGGAGTACCTCAGCGGGTGAGGTAACATCTCTGGAGATAAGGAATGGGCAACGTTTGGGGTCGAGACCTTTCTTCAGACTGATGTCAGGGGAGGGGGTGGGAAAAAGGTAGAATGTAGGCGGAAACAGTAAGACTGGATTGAGAACTTGGAAGGGGAAGGGGATGGAGAGAGAAAGCAAGGACTATCTGAAGTTAGAGAAGTCAATGTTCATACCGCTAGGGTGCAAACTACCCAAGCAAAATATGAGGTGCTGTTCCTCCAATTTGTGCTGGGCCTCCTCCACTGTCAGAATGGACAATGGAGGAGGCCCAGGATAGAAAGGACAGATTGGGAATGAGAGGGGGTGTTGAAGTGTTGAACCACTGGGAGTTACTCCAGCATTCTGCGTCTGTCTAGTTTAAACCAGCATTTGCAGTTCCTTCCTACAACATAGAAGAAGGCCATTTGGCTCATCGAGTCCATGCTAGCTCACAATCAATCCCATTGTGCCATTCCAGCTAGCCATGGTGTAATTCCCTACAGCCCTAATGCTTTAAAGAAGGAACTGCAGATGCTGGAGAATCGAGGGTTACACAAAAAGCTGGAGAAACTCAGCGGGTGCAGCAGCATCTAAGGAGCGAAGGAGATAGGCGACGTTTCGGGTCGAGACCCTTCTTCAGTCAGTCACAGGGGGAACATCCAAGCTCCATTCTTATGGGCAGGTATGAACCCAGGCCTTGGAACTGTGGGGTGGCCGTACTAACTGCTGCACCACCATGCCATCCAAACCAGGTCAATGTTTTTAAATCACGGTCTATTGCTGGATGGCAGATGTCTGCTGAGCTGTGGGTGAAATGGAAGGGGGGGGGGTCAGAGTATGAGTGCAAGTTTAGAGTCATGGAATCATATAGCATGGAACCAGGCCCTTCAGCCCACCATATCCAAACCCACCATCATATACTTACCTACAATCATCCCAACGGGCCATAGACATCTATGTGTAGTAATTCAACTGTCTAGTCAAATGTTGTGAGAGTACCAATGTCCACCTTCTCAGGCTGTGTGCTCTAGATTGCAAAAGCCTTCTGGGTGCAAAAATCTTCCTTTTATCCCCTCTGGCTCTCTTACACCTCTCTGTAGACTTTGCAGTAGTGGGAACAGGTTTCTCATTATCCAATTCGGCTATGCCTTCGTAGTTTTGTATATATCTCCATCAAGTGCTCCCACAGCTTCCTCCACTCCAGGGTAAATAAACTGTCTATCCAGTCTACCCTCAGAATTAAAACTTTAATTCCCAGGCCAACATGCCTGCTGTATCTGTATGGGGAGCATGCAGGTAGTGAAGAAAGCGAATGGCATGTTGGCCTTCATAACAAGAGGTGTTGAGTATAGGAGCAAAGAGGTCCTTCTGCAGTTGTACAGGGCCCTAATGAGAGCACACCTGGAGTATTGTGGGCAGTTGTGGTCCCCTAATTTGGGGAAGGACATTCTTGTTATTGAGGGAGTGCAGAGTAGGTTCACAAGGTTAATTCCCGGGACGGTGGGACTGTCATATGTTGACAGAATGCAGCGGCTGGGTTTGTATACTCTGGAATTTAGAATGAGAGGGGATCTTAATGAAACATATAAGATTATTGAGGGATTGGGCACGTTAGAGGCAGGAAACTTGTTCCCAATGTTGGGAGAGTCCAGAACCAGGGGTCACAGTTCATGAATAAGGGGTAGACCATTTAGAACAGAGATGAGGAAAAACATTTTCACCCAGAGAGTTGTGAATCTCTGGAATTATCTGCCTCAGATGGCAGTGGAGGCCAATTCTCAGGATGCTTTCAAGAGAGAGTTGGATAGAGCTCTTAAAGATAGCGGGGTCAATGGATATGGGGAGAAGGCAGGAATGGCGTACTGATTGTGGCTGATCACAGTGAATGGTGGTGCTGGGTCGAAGGGCCGAATGGCCTACTCCTGCACCCATTGTCTATTGTCTAAACCCCCTCCAGGGCAATCATGACCTTTTTGTGATGTGACAGTGACAACCAGAGCTGCTCACAGCACTTTGGCTGTGGCTCAACCACGGTTTGATAACATCGCACCTTGACCTCTGTGCTCCAGCATTCTATTTCCCAGCTAATAAAGGTGTGATCATCCTGTCCCCTTCCTCACCATCTTGTCTGCCTTTGCTGCCACTTTTAGGGATCCATGGACCTGTACATCTCTCTGTTCCTCAATACAATCTAGGATCGCATCATTCGCAGCAGCTTAGTTTAGACATACAGCATAGAAACGGGCCCTTTGGCCCACCGAGTCCGCCCCAGCCAGCGATCCCCATTACACACCAGGGACAATTTATACTGAAGCCAATTAACATGCAAACCTACACCTCTTTGGAATGTGAGAGGAAGCCAGAGCACCCGGAGAAAACCTACGCGGGTCACCTGTGAGAATGTACAAACTCTGACCAGACAAGCACCCGTAGTCAGGATCGAACCCGGATGTCTGGCGCTGTAAGGCACTGTAAGGCAGCGATTCTACTGCTGCACCACCGTGCGCCTGTGAGTACATATCCCATTCTTCTTGGATTCTCCCAAAATGCATAACTTGTTCTCTTACTGGGAGCAAATTCCTTCTGTCATATCTTTGCCAGTGTGGATTAATTCTGTCCCTCAGGTTTCTTTTCCTCGTAACTTCTCTACTACTGACACCAGCCTCACCGGCCCGCAAATACTTGGCTTATCCCTGCTGCCTTTCTTGAATAAATGACATTTGCTACTAACCAGTCATCCGGCACATCACCCGTGGCTAACATGGATTTGGAAATCTCAGCCTAAGCCCTAGTAATCTCCTGCCAATTCTGTCACAAGCCTTGTCAGATAATAACTGAGTGATGTTTAGTTTTCATGCAACAGTGTTCTTTCAACTTCGAGCAGGTTAAATTCCACACGTTTCTGACTTCCCTTACAATAAGCGAGTTCGGTATTCTGATAAACGCAAGGAATCATGGGATTTGTCAAAGGTAATTTGAGGGAAAAAAAGCGAATGGGGGTGCCATGTAGTGAGAGAGAGGGGGCAGATGCGAGTGGGTGAGAGGTGGGGGAGGGAGAAGGGGGGTGAAAGATGTGTGTGCTTGTGTTTTGCTCACAGATGTGTTTAGTTTAACATTCCGTGGGGAGTGCTGGGGTTTGCACGTTGATTGCAGAGGCCGGCAATGTCCCCCAGTCCCTCCCTCCAGTCCGCGCAGGGGGGACGGGGGGGGTGGAGGGATTGACCTAGCGCCAGGGAGTGCTTGTAGAGACGGGGTGTCCGGGACCTGCAGTAAATCCGCGATAGAGAGTTTCTTCTCTCCCCGTCCCTCTCCCCATCTCCCTCCCCATCTCCCTCCCCGTCACCTCGCTCTGTAGGAAGGAACTGCAGGTGCTGGTTTACACCGAAGGTAGACACAACGTGCTGGAGTAACTCAGCGGGACAGGCAGCATCTTTGGAGAAAAGGAATAGGTGACGTTTCGGGTGGAGACCCTTCTCCAGAGATGTTGCCTGACCCACCCGCTGAGCTACTGCAGCATTTTGTGTGTATCCCGGTTGATGACTGGAGCTCGGCTTTCGCCGGCACCGAGGGGGTTAACCGACAGCCACTGGATGAGGCGAGAGGTGTAGCTAATGGTCCCCGGCCTGTAGGGGAACGGGTTCCTAAGGAGATGGAGCAGAGTTGAGCTGGAGTTAGCGCTTCTTCTCCACGCTAGCTGTAAGCCTGGGGCCGCCATTGCTCCACGCCAGTGTCCCATCAGTCCAGGGATGGGACACTCGGGAGGGGGCGGGGACGGTAGTGAGACTCCGCTCACAAATCTGCCTCCTGGGGTTATTCAGGAGAGGGGTGCGTGTATAATAACCCTGTACGACCCAGGAGGGCAGCCCGAGTGAGAATGGAACACATACACCCAGGCTGAGGGGGATCGGACCGTGATTCATTAGATTGTCACTGCTGACATTTCTGCATGGACCAGTGGGGAAGGGAGAACCAGTGTCGCTAACTCCAGTAGCAATTCAATAGTGCTTGCAGCGCCCGAGACCTGGTTCGATCCTGACTACGGATGAAACACAGGTCACTATACATGCAGCAGCTCAGCTGCCGAGAATGTTTATCTCGAGTGACCTATGACCTGGGCATGCGCAATTGAAATACCGAACTCTCTTATTGAATCTCCATTCCTCTTCTGGTCTTATTTCCACCCCCCCCCCCCCCTTCAATCCACTTCCTGTGCATGCACCTCCTCTCGTGACTGTTGCTGCTTTTCCATGCTAGCACATCACCCCATCCTCAACTCCAAATTGCCAGAGGAAGTTTACAAGAATTATTCCAGGAATGAGTGGGTTGGCATGATGAGGGTTTAACTGCACTGGGACTCCACTCGCTGGAGTTTAGAAGGTTGAGGAGGATCTCATTGAAACTTACCGAATAATGAAAGGCATGGATAGAGTGGATGCGGAGAGTCTAGGACCAGAGGTCATAGTCTCGGAATTAAAGGGCGCACTTTTAGAAAGGGGGTGAGGAGGAACTTCTTTAGTCAGAGGGTAGTTAATCTGTGTAACTCATTGCCACAGAGGGCTGCGGAGGCCAAAGCAGTGGATATTTTTAAGGCAGAGATAGGCAAATTCTTGATTAGAACGGGTGTCAAGGGTTATGGGGAGAAGGCAGGAAAATGGGATTAGGTGGCAGAGATCAGCAACGATTGAATGGCGGAGTAGACTCGATGGGCTGAATGGCCTAATTCCGCTCCTATAATTTGTGAACTTGTGGAAACTGAGGTTGCAAATTAAACATACACCTCTTTCTCAGCATGGAGTGCTGCCAGTCCACACAACTAAAGCATTGTTGTGTAGGAAGGAACTGCATATGCTGGTTTACACCGAAGATGGTGATACAAGATGCTGGAGTAACTCAGCGGGACAGGCAGCACCTCTGGATAGAAGGAATGGATGAGGTCTCGGGTCGAGACCCTTCTTCGGACTGAGAGTCGGGGGGGAGAGGGAGACACAGAGATATGGGAGGGTAGGGTGTAAAAACACTGACCAAAGGGGATGATGTCCACATTGCCATATCTGCTTGAGAGGAGATTAGCCACAAGGATCACCTGCACAGTTTGCCTGCTCTAACTGCTTTGTCTGGCAGTGTTTCTGCTGGGCAGCCCTTGTGTACAGTGTCTTGTTTATTAAATGTACCATCCACCATGTTCTCAGCATCGCGGATGCTTCATGGTGAATCCTTCCGCACCTCTATCCGAGCAATGTGTTTTGTCAGAAACTGTGGCTGGACACAGTCCCCTTGCTCAAGGTCACCCTGGAAAGGTGTCCCCAATTTCCTGCCTGTGCACAGCAGGAGCATTAAGGTGGCCACATTCTCCAGTCACCCTTGAGTTCCTGCACCAGCCCTGCTAAAAAGTGCCGATTTGTAGTTGCAGAAGCTTTGTGGATTGGTTTTGTCGTGACCCCCATTAATCATCCCATACCCAAACGCTCCTTGTCAAAGTACTTGCTCAGAATTTAGATTTTTACCAGTATTTAGTTTTGTGTCGGAAGGAACTGCAGAGTCTGGTTTACACCAAAGATAGGCACAAAATACTGGAGTAACTCGGCGGGACGGGCAGCACCAGTCTGAAGAAGGGTCTCAACCCGAAACGCTATCCATTCCTTCTATGCTGCCTATCCCGCTCAGTTACTCCAGCATTTTGTGTCTCTTTAGTTCAGTTTAGTTTATTATCACATGTACTGAGGTACAGTGCAAAGCTTTTGTTGCATGCTAACCAGTCAGCGGAAAGACAATATATGATTACAGTCGAGCCATTCACAGTGTACAGATACAAGGGAATAACGTTTAGTGTGAGATAAAGTCCAATCAAAGAGGGTCTCCAATGAGGGTCTGAAGAAGGGTCTCGACCCGAAACGTCGCCTATCTCCTTCACTCCTTAGATGCTGCTGCACCCGCTGAGTTTCTCCAGCTTTTTGTGTAACCCTCGATTCTCCAGCATCTGCAGTTCCTTCTTTAACACTCTCCAATGAGGTAGTTAATTGAGGACTGCTGTCTAGTTGTGGTAGGGTTATTCCATTGCCTGATAACAGCTGGGACGAAACGGTCCCTGAATCTGGAGGTGTGCGTTTCTACACTTCTATATCTTTTGCCTGATGGGAGAGGGGAGAAGAGGGAGTGGCCAGGGTGCGACTCGTCCTTGATGATGCTGCTGGCCTTGCCGAGGCAGCGTGAGGTGTAAATGGAACCAATGGAAGGGAGGTTGGTTTGAGTGATGGTCTGGGCTGCGTCCACAATTCTCTCCAAGTATGAATGGTGGATGGTAAAGATGACCACGTGGAAACTGGAGTAAGATCTGTCTATCTTTATCTAAAGTGGATGATATTGTAATTATAATGAATTTTCATTAACGACTTTACGGCCCGTGGAAATAAATCTTACACTATTAGTTTGCAAATAAATATCATACATAAGTGTCTATTACTTTTATGCATCTCTGGTTCTGTCTTGCGATGTATGATTTTTCTTCTTAGTCAAACTACTGTTAATTAATTGCATGCAAAAGAAAGAGATTCATTTCAATTATGTGTCTCACTTATTTAGGCTAAAGTTGAAGTTAACTGATGTGCGGAGTTTGATTAATAAATAATTTCTCAAGCGTGTCATACCATTCAGTGCTGGTAAATAATTAAATCTGATGAGGTCAAAATGATACGGATTATAACTTGCCAGAAGCTTAAAGAACACTGTTGCATAAGAAAATGAACAGCCATTTAGTTCTCTGCCATCCATCATCACTCAGTTATTATTTGGCCTGGCTTTTAATTTAGGTATTTACATATTTGTTTCCATTTTGTGAAAGCCGTGTATATTTTTTGTTTTGAGAGCTAGAATAGGGGTAAAAGGGCCGAATGGTCTGCTTTTCTTCTGCAACGGCCAATGAGAATAAATATAACATACCTTGCATGCAAATAGTGTGAATCTGCCAGCGGAATGTTACTTTTTTGTTTAACCGATAAGCTGTTCAGATTTTTTTTAACCGATAAGCATTTCAGATGCCTCACCCGCTGAGTTTCTCCAACATTTTTGTCTACCTTCGATTTTCCAGCATCTGCAGTTCCTTCTTAAACATTAAGCAGTTCAGATTTATCGGCCAGTTAGAAATCAGTCTGAAGAAGGGTCTCGACCCGAAACGTCACCCATTCCTTTTCTCCAGAGATGCTGTCTGGCCCGCTGAATAACTCCAGCATTTTGTGTCTATCTCTAGAAATGATTGTTTTCCTGCCTCACCGATAGTTTACCACAAATTTGAAACCGTTTGTGAATGCTTAATGGAGTAAAACAAGACTGATGTACGATCAGTACTGGAATGTTTTGCTGCGACATTCCCACTGGAGTTGCGTGCGGCTGCAATCTGCGTTCAGGCATCGCATATACCTGCACAGAGCATATGACATTATTATGTGGTGCTGCTATGGACAGATTGCCTGCAATAGACAGCTGCAGCAGCTATTGTGCCCTTTCTGCGCTGACCCCATTATTCTGAATAATTTGCCAGCAGTACTGGGCCTGAGCTGATAAATTCTCCCAAAAGGTTGCAGCAGTGAAGATACATTTTTTGAAAATATCTACCAGCTATGAAAACACTCAGCTGCCATGCAGACCCAGGGGGGAGCATGGCCAGAATAGGGGCTTATTTAGTTTGTCTGCAATTTCATTAGGGAAATCCAGGGCCGGGTAGTAATTCATCCTCTCCCCAACAACTGACCTTTCTGGTGGAATGCAGGTCTTGAACAGTTTTCTTTCAATAACAATTAAAATCTTATGTCCTAGATAGGAAACTAATATGAAAATTTAACCAAGGGGGCCTCATCCCATCCAGCGAATTTTAACACAGAGCACACAGTCTCTGCAACCATCATAATTTGAGGAAGGACATTCCTGCATTTGAGGGAGTGCAGCGTAGGTTCACGAGGTTAATGCCCGAGATGGAGGGTCTGTCAAATGATGAACGAATGGAGCGACTGGGCTTGTACTCACTGGAATTTAGAAGGATGAGAGGGGATCTTATAAAAACATAAAATTATTAAGGGATTTGACACACTAGAAACATGTTCCCCATGTCGGGGGCGTCCAGAACCAGGGGCCACAGTTTGAATAAGGGTTAGGCCATTTAGAACTGAAATGTGGAAAAACCTTTTCACCCAGGGAGTTGAGAATTTGTGGAATTCTCTGCCGCAGAAGGCATTGTTGACCGATTCACTAAATGCATTCAAAAGAGAGTTAGATGGAGCTCTCAGGGCTAGCGGAATCAAGGAATATGGGGAGAAGGCAGGAACGGGGTACTGATTCTGGATGATCAGCCATGATTACATTGAATGGCGGTGCTGGCTCGAAGGGCCGAATGGCCTACTCCTGCACCTATTGTCTATGTATCTATGTATCATGTAGCCATCTTCCCACTGAGGTAACAAAATATTTTAAATATTTAGGCTAAAGTTATTTAAACTATATTAAAATATTTAGGATGGCGTACATTGCAGTTTCGAACAGTGCTTAACACTCCGGAGACCCGGGTTCGATCCCGACTATGAGTGCTGTCTGTACGGAGTTTTTATATTCTCCCCATGACCAGCATGGGTTTTCTCCAAGCTCTGCAGTTTCCTCCCACATTCCAAAGATGCAAAGGTTTGTAGGTTAATTGGCTTGGTATAAATATAAGTTGTCCCCAGTGTGTGTAGGATAGTGTTAATGTGCGGGATCGCTGGTCAGCATGGACTCGGTGGGCCAAAGGGCCTGTTTCCGTGCTGTATAAACTAAACTACAAAATAAACATGGCAACATTTCAGAGATAACAATGTCGTGATCGCCAGATAACCTTTTTCTAATGATGGTTGTTGACTGAAAATAATATTGGCCAGAACCCTGTCCATTGGGACTGGAGGGCTTAAGTTCTCAAGAGAGGTTGGATAGACTGCGACTTCGTTCCTTGGAGCATAGGAGGAATTACCTTGCAGATAGGTAGATATAATAATGAGGGGTGTGGATAAGGTGGATGTTCAAGGTAATTTTTTCCCAGGGAAGGGGTGGCTCAATCTGGAGGACATATATTTAAGGTGAGGGGGAAAGATTTAAAAGGAACGAGGTTCAACTTTTTCCACACAGAAAGTGGTCCTGAGGTCATACGTGATAGCAGCAGAATGAGGCCATTCGGCCCATCAGGTCGACTCTGCCATTCAATCATGGCTGTTCTATCTCTCACTCCTAACCCCGTCCCACCATGCTACACTGTGTGTGGATTGCCTGCCAGGTTTTCAACGTGAAAATGCCCTCACTTCAATCTCACGCCACTGGTTGAGTACTTTTAATGGCCAGCACAGGATTGACCACTGTCTGTGCGGAAAAGGTTAATCCTCAAGTTCCTTTTAAATCTTTCCCCTCTTGCCTTAAATAGATGCCCTCCAGATTGAGACACCCCTGCCTAGTGCAAATTGGAGGAACAACATCTCATATTTCGCTGGGGCAGCTTACACCCCAGTGGTATGAACATTGGCTTCTAACTTCAAGTAACCCTGGCTTTCTCTCTCTCTCCATCCCTCCCCCCTTCTCAGTTCTCCGACTAGTCTGACTATCCTCATTTACATTTTATATCTGTTTGCATTGTTTTTTCCTTCTCCTTGCTAACGGTGATCTATTCTAAATGTTCCACATCCCCTTTGTCTCTTTTTCACACCTCACACTTCCTTACCTCTTTATCTCCCTCTCCACTGCCTCAGTCTGAAGAAGGGTGTCAACCCGATATGTCACCCATTCCTTCTATCCAGAGATGCTGCCCGTCCTGCTGGGTTAATCCAGCATTTTGTGTCCAGCATCTTCAGTGCACTAAGTAACATTGTTGCTTCATGGGTATTGTTCTTTGTGGAGTTTACCCGTGACTCTGTTGGTTTCCCCCATGTGCTCCAGTTTCTTCCCACGTCCCAAAGGCATGCTCGTTGCCACATGCTAATTGACTGCTGCAAATTACCACTGGTGTCGGTGGGCAGAAGGAGGATCAAGGAGGAGTTGATCAGCATGAGAGGGAGAGAGAGAGAAGGAAGAGGTTACATGGAAATACGTGGCTGCACAGGGAGCGAAAAACAAACTACTGGGGGAACTCTGTGGGCCGGGCAGTGTCTGTTGGGGGGGGGAGAGGGGAGGTCGATGTTTTAACTCAAAACCCTGCCTCGAGACTAGTGAAGTGGGATTGCTCTAAGATCAGATATAGATTTCATGAGCCAAATGGACTCCTTTTATGACATGAGGAATACACAAAAGACTTTTATATACCACCGGGAAAACCTTTCCGTTACATAATAATTGCTCATGTTCCCAGATCTGAAAATTAAAAAAAAAAATTCCTCGTAGGGATGAATAAGCAGAATGTCAACTCCTGCCTGATCTTTACACTCCCAATTGATGTTAAATGTGGGTCGGATGATGATGCAACTGCAATAAAAAGCAGCATTCAGTAGTAATCCGGGTGATGTATTCAAGAGAGAGTTAGATAGAGCTCTTAGGGCTCACGGAATCAAGGGATATGGAGAGAATGCAGGAACGGGATACTGATTCTGGATGATCAGCCATGATCACGTTAAATGGTGGTGCTGGGTCGAAGGGCCGAATGGCCTACTCCTGCACCTATTTTCTATGTTTCTATGATCTCTCGGTAGGAAGCAGTTTGGTGATGTGTTAGTAAAGTGAAGCTCAATAAATCATGGTGGAATATGATGGTCGTTGTATCACGATGGCATCAACTGTTGATATTGGTCGGATTCAATGAAATTGTAGAACCAACTGAAAAACAGCGAGAGCCACCAAAAATCTATGCAGTTGTGGTCGATACTTTCTTTATTTCAGGGTCATGGTCCTCTCATGGCTAAATATAATTAGGACTTGACCCAAAACATCACCTATCCATATTCTCCAGAGTGTCCGGGGTGGCACGGTGATGAAGCAGTATAGTTACTGCCATTCATTGCCAGAGACCCGGGTTCGATCCTGACTACGGATGCTGTCTGTACAGAGTTTGTAAGTTCTCCCCGTGACCTGCCTGGGTTTTCTCCGGGTTCCCCAGTTTCCTCTCACACTCCAAAGGCGTGCAGGTTTATAGGTTAATATGGTTGTAAAATTGTCCCTGGCACGTGTAGGACAGGGTTGGTGCGCAGGGGTGCCTGTTCGGCGAGGACTAGTTGGGTCGAAGGGCCAGTTTCTGCTCTGCATCTCTACACTATACTAAACCTTCTGCGATACTCCAGCACTTTGTGCCTTTTTGCGTATTAACCAGCATCTGCTGTTCCTTGTTTCCAAATATAATTCCTCCCACTTTCTGCCCTGTGCAGGAGGAAGTGTTGAACCACATTGAGCCACTGCACATAGGCGCTAAATGCTGGTGTAACTCAGCGGGGCAGGCAGCATCTTTGGATAGAAGGAATGGATGACGTTTGGGGTCGAGAATCTCGACCCATTCCTTCTATCCAAAGATGCTGCCTGTCCCGCTGAGTTACTCCAGCATTTAGTGTGTATCTTTGGTGTAAACTTCCTTCCTACATGTTGAGCCACTGCACGTTGTGTGGTAACGCTTCGCCTACGGCGACGATCAGGAAACACAATGTATTTCTAAGTCAGCATCATGTGGGCCTCAGTGGAAAATCGCAGCAGTTGTGGTTCTCCTACATGGTTCTCCCGTATTGTTGAGGATGGGAATGTTCATATGCCATATGTATGCGGTCACATGTGATAGGAGGAGAATTAGGCCATTCGACCCATCGAGTCTACTCCGCCATTCAATCATGGCTGAACTATCTCTCCCTCCCAACCCCATTCTCCTGCCTTCCCCCCCCCCACCCCATAACCTCTGACACCCGTATGAGGATGTTTCTGGAACTCCCCTTGGCAGTTGGGAAGAACGTTCTTGTCGCGGCCCTGTTTCCACCAATCTTTCTACCACCCACGCACAAGAACCGACAAGATAGACACCATTGCACGCAGATGCCGAGAAGTGTGTTCAGCTCTAATCTTGTGTGTGGACTTGATAAGAAGAAGAAGACCTTGGCTGTTTAACCTGTTCAGTGCCACCCCCAAGTATAATCAGGTTAAATGTGGTAAGCGTTGATCTGGTTTGATGGTTGCGGGATTGTCAACTCTTCCACACGGCTGCTTCCATTCTATTGTTTGGCAGCACTGTAGTCCTCTGTTGTTGCTTCTGGGTCTCCAGACGTTTTGCCAGTGCTGAGATTTTCAGCCTCCCTTGGTTGCTCCTGAAGTCTCCAGCGTCTCTCTCCACAGGTCCCAAGGCTTCTGGCCTCCATGGCTGCTCCATGCTTTTCCAATCCCCCTTTCTGCCAGACTGGAGATCTCTGCCTTCCGTCTTGGTGGGGCCCTAAATCTCCAGCCTCCATCTTGTCCATATCTGAAGCCTCTGCCTCCTTTCCTGCTGGCCTCCACATCTGGCCTGACCACCCATTCCTGGCCGATCTGTCTTTGGAGCAGACATTTAATAGCAAGTAATTATTATTTCTGCTCTACATTAACTACTGAAAATAAGCTACTTTTCAGCTACAAAAGGTTGTTGCCTTAGAATTATAGGACGTTCTTTTAGGGTGGAGATGAGGAGGGATTTCTTTAGTCAGAGGCCACAGAAGGCTGTGGAGTCCCGGTCCATAGATATATTTAAGGCAGAGATAGATAGATTCTTGATTAGTATAAGTGTCAGAGGTTATAGGGAGGAGGCTGGAGAACGGAGTTAGGAGGGAGGAATAGATCAGCCATGATTGGATGGCGGAGTAGACTTGATGGGCTGAATGGCCTAATTCTACTCCTATCATATGATCTTATAAAAACGTTATTTTAGTTTAGAAATACAATGCGGAAAAAGGCTCTCCGCACAAATCAGCAATGCCCGCACATTAACATTGCCCTACAAACACCAGGGACATTTTTAACATATAAACAGCTGTTTAATCTTACCTTACCATCAAACAAGGTCCTTTCGGATCTGTGTCTCTTGGGTTGCGTGGACAAGGCTGGATAACTGCTTGTTATATCCAACCAGACTACCTATACACTTTGGAATTGGATTTCTCCATGTCCTATGCTGGACAGAATGTGTTCACTGGAATTTAGAAGGATGTGAGAGGATCTTATAGAAACATATACAATTATAGAAACATATAAAATAGGTTAAATGTTCCCCATGTTGGGGGAGGCCAGAACCAGGGGTCATAGTTTATGAATAAGGGGTAGGCCATTTAGGACTGAGATGAGGACAAACTTTTTCACCCAGAGAGTTGTGAATCTGTGGAATTCTCTGCAACAGAGGGCAGTGGAGGCCAATTCACTGGATGTTTTCAAGAGAGAGTTACATTTAGCTCTGGGCTAATGAAATCAATGGATATGGGGGGAAAAGTAAAATACTGATTTTGGGTGATCAGCCATGATCATATTGAATGGCGGTGCTGGCTCGAAGGGCCGAGTGGCCTATTCCTGCACCTATTTTATATGTTACAATAGCTTTCTTTTCCTGGAACTGCTTTCTTGGATTTCCTCCTGCCCTTTCCTGGATTTCCTGCATTAGCAGGTCCAAATATTTGCATTGTACAAGTAATCAGCTCACACCAACAAGTGAGAAAGATGATCTTGACAGGAATTTTATGCCTTGAAAAGTTGCCTTGCCTAATTGAAACGTTGGTTTGAGAATGCAAAGGTTGCCTTGCCGTCTATATAATTAAAAGTCTAATCTTGACCACTTCCTGTTTGTGCTGGATATTGATTTTAGGAAAAACATTACCACGTACGGCTGTGACTTTTGGCCATCTTATTCAGTCCCCCTCCGCTCATCAGGTGCCGAGGATTTTTCCCATCGATGACAAATAAAAGAGTTATAAGTGTTTAAAAAATGTTGAGATTCTCTCTCCTGTCAATCACGCCATGGAGGCCACGCCCCTTCCGGTGGAGAGACTATAAAACGTGGAAGTGTGAGCGTGGCCCAGTCGCTGCAAGAAGGGGGAGGGAGAGGTCACAACTCTCTGTCTTTAGTGGCCTTGCACCCTGCTTGAAATGGTATGAAACTGCATTTGAATTTGGTGGCCTTGCACCCTGCTTGAAATGGTAGGAAACTACACTCGATTTTGGTGGCCTTGCACCAGAGTCCTTGACCAGACCCACCCTAAAACCCTTCATCACCACCACTTACTTGACAAGTGGCCTCCTGTTTAACACCATCAATTAAATGGTGATGCAAGCAACTGGTGGAATTTTGAGCAATACCCAACGTGCTGGAGGAACTCCGCGGGTCAAGCAGTGTCAGTGGAGGGACCTTCTTCAGACTGAATCAATCCAAAGAACAGTCACTACCTGCAACGTCTCCTCTCTATTCCCACCCCACAGATGCTGCCTGACCTGCTGAGTTCCTGCAGCACTTTGTGTTTTGGCCATCAATTATAACTGAGCTACCTCGATGGTATTTACACAACAGTGCTCCTAAGTCCATAATGCCTTGAACAAGTGTGTGATTGGTGGACAGTATACCCATCACAAAAATATAGCCACATATGTGCGGCAAACAATTTTCAAATCTTAATTTCAATACATTGTAGGCGGCATGTCTGCATACAGCTGGCGTGTACAACTCCCACAATCATGCACAATTGGTAAAATTCATCTTGTAATGTTCCAAAGTACCCAATTGATACCACCGTACTTGTATAGCCACAGGTTTGTAACATTTGCCTCTTCAAACTATGAATGTTCTTGCAATTTCTGGAAGACAAAGGGTGACATGGTGGCGCAGCGGTAGAGTTGCTGCCTTACAGCGCTTGCAGCGCCAGAGACCCAGGTTCGATCCCGACTACAGGTGCTGTCTGTACGGAGTTCGTACGTTCTCCCCGTGTCCTGTGTCCTGTGTGGGTTTTCTCCAAGATCTTCGGTTTTCTCCCACATTCCAAAGACGTACAGGTTTGTATGTTAATTGGCTTGGTATAAGTGTAAATTGTCCCTAGTGTGTGTAGGATAGTGTTAGTGTGCGGGGATCGCTGGTCGGCAACGGATTTGGTGGGTCGAAGGGCCTGTTTCCGCGCTGTATCTCTAAACTAAACTAATTGGGAATGTGGAAATCTTGAAACTGTCTATCACGGGGGTTCCTGCTCCTCCATGTGGAGTGGCCATGCCAGCTCTCCGAGCAATCCTTGAGTTTTCCCGCACAGTTGTTATAGCTTCCTTTATTACAAATATTTATCCAACATGCCTTAAAAACATTGCTACTATTTTGTGCCTCAACCATCTCCTGTGATAGAGCCTTCCAAACGCCAGCAGGCCTGTCCTGGGAAAGAAACCACAGCTAATTCAGGCTTCAGCGGCGAAACTCCTCTAAATGAAAGATTGTTTCCATGATTTAATTTTGCTAATGAGATGTGGAATTTATTGAAGTTCATAAGTGATAGCAAAATTAGGCCATTCAGTCCACCAGGTATACTCTGCCATTCAATCATGGCTGATCAATCTGTCCCACTTAACCCCATTCTCCTGCCTTCTACCCATAACCCCTGACACCCGTACCAATCAAGAATCTATCTCTGCTTTAAAAATATCCATTGACTTGGCCTCCACAGCCTTCTGTGATTCACCACCCTCTGACTAAAGAAATTCCTCCTCATGTTCTTCCTAAATGAACACCCCTTAATTCTGAGGCTACGACCTTTTGAAGCTAAGTAGTAGTGTCTATTTGCTACGTTAAAGATATTCTCTTGCTACCAGGGGCATAGTTATTGTGGCCTCATCCTGGTAGTGATATAAGTTTAGTCTCATCTGCTATGGGGATGAGATGTCTAGCCATACTGTAACATGATAAAATTACAAGCATCAGCTTAGGAATCGAATATCTTCACACTAAAACCTTAAAAGGAATTATCAGAAGGTCACATAGCTGTAGGATACATGATCCCAAAATGGTGGTGGAGTGCAAACATTGTGGTGGAGTTTGCGATAAGACATTAAAATAGTGCAGAAATAATAATTGCTTGCTATTAAATGTTTGCTCCAAGGACAGATGGGTCTGGAAATGTCCTTTAATTCTGAGGCTATGACCTCTGTTCCTAGACTCTCCCACTAGTGGAAACATCCTCACCACATCCACTCTATCCAGGCCTTTCACTATTCGGTAAGTTTTAATGAGAAGTGTATGAAGTGTGTTTCTATAAGTAGTCCAATTGATGCTGATTGAATTTGTTTTACAATAGGACTGTGCTTCCAAACTGAATCTATTGAAGTCAATGGAACGGAATTTTGGAGTGGTTTTGGTTTAGGGTTTAGATTTATTATTGTCACGTGTATCAAACTACAGTGGAAAGCTTTGTTCTGCATGCAATTCACACAGATCAGGTCATAGAGTGATACAACGTGGAAACAGGCCCTTCGTCCCAACTCGCCCACACCGGCCAACAATGTCCCAGCTACCTTAGTCCCACTTGCCTGCACTTGGTCCATAACCCTCCAAACCTGTTCTATCCATGTACCATGTGCCATACATATACGCAATAAAGTTAAACACAATAGATAGAACAAAGGTAACGATACAGAGTGCAGAATATAATTCTCATTATTGTAGTGCACCGAGGATGTGCACTTTCAAACTTCTGTACCTTCTGCAGGATGGGAGCTGGGAGAGAAGTCTTGTTGTGCGTGTCCCCCTGGGCAAAACTGACCATAATATGGTTGAGTTCTTCATTAGGCTGGAGAGTGACATTGTTAATTCAGAAACAATGGTTCTGAACTTAAAGAAAGGTAACTTTGAGGGTATGAGACGTGAATTGGCCAAGATTGATTGGCGATCAATTCTAAAAGGATTGACGGTGGATACGCAATGGAAGACATTTAAAGACTGCATGTATGAACTACAAAAATTGTTCATCCCAGTTTGGCAAAAGGATAAATCAGGGAAGGTAGTGCATCCGTGGATAACAAGGGAAATCAGGGATTGCATTAAAACAAAGGATGATGCGTGCAAAGTAGCCAGAAAAAGCAGCATACCAGAGGACTGGGAGAAATTCAGAGACCAACAGAGGAGGACAAAGGGCTTAATTAGGAAAGGAAAAATAGATTATGAAAGAAAACTGGCAGGGAACATGAAAACTGACTGCAAAATTTTTTATAGATATGTGAAGAGAAAGAAATTAGTTAAAACAAATGTAGGTCCCATGCAGTCAGAAACAGGTGAGTTGATCATGGGGAACAAGGATATGGCGGACTAATTGAATAACTACTTTGGTTCCGTCTTCACTAAGGCAGACATAAATAATCTGCCGGAAATAGCAGGGGACCGCGGGTCAAAGGAGGAATTGAGTGAAATCCAGGTTAGTCGGGAAGTGGTGTTGGGTAAATTGAATGGATTAAAGGCTGATAAATCCCCAGGGCCAGATAGGCTGCATCCCAGAGTACTTAAGGAAGTAGCTCCGGAAATAGTGGCTGCATTAGTGATAATCTTTCAAAACTCTTTAGATTCTGGAGTAGTTCCTGAGGATTGGCGGGTAGCAAACGTAACCCCTCTTTTTAAGAAGGGAGGGAGAGAGAAAACGGGGAATTACAGACCAGTTAGTCTAACATCGGTAGTGGGGAAACTGCTAGAGTCAGTTATTGAAGATGGGATAGCAGCACATTTGGAAAGTGGTGAAATCATTGGACAAAGTCAGCATGGATTTACGAAAGGTAAATCATGTCTGACGAATCTTGTGGAATTTTTCGAGGATGTAACTAGTAGCGTGGATAGGGGAGAACCAGTGGATGTGGTGTATCTGGACTTCCAGAAGGCTTTCGACAAGGTCCCACATAAGAGATTAGTATACTAACTTAAAGCATACGGCATTGGGGGTTCAGTGTTGATGTGGATAGAGAACTGGCTGGCAAACAGGAAGCAAAGAGTAGGAGTAAACG
The DNA here is from genome assembly GCA_963514005.1 of Raja brachyura. The sequence goes on along the minus strand of OY740796.1, from coordinate 7,631,350 downwards.
GGTCCTTTTCACAATGGCAGGCAGTGACTAGTGGGGTACTGCAAGGCTCAGTGCTGGGACCCCAGCTATTTACAATATACATTAATGATCTGGATGAGGGAATTGAAGGCAATATCTCCAAGTTTGCGGATGACACTAAGCTGGGGGGCAGTGTTAGCTGTGAGGAGGATGCTAGGAGACTGCAAGGTGACTTGGATAGGCTGGGTGAGTGGGCAAATGTTTGGCAGATGCAGTATAATGTGGATAAATGTGAGGTTATCCACTTTGGTGGCAAAAACAGGAAAGCAGACTATTATGTGGGACCTTCCGGAAGTGGCGGCGCTGCTTGGCAGCTGCGGCTCACCTGCAGTCCGTCTGTCTTTTATTTTATTTTTGTCTTTGTGCCTGTTTTTAGGGATTATTTTTGGTTTGTTAGGTTGTGTATGTGTGGGGGGGGGGGGGGGGGGAGGGGGGGAGAAACGGGGTTTTAGTCTCTCCCTTCGGGGGGATGCGACTTTTCTTGTCGTGTCCCCCGACACCGTCTCCATCTGTGCTGAGGCCCTAATGGCGGAGCTGGCGGACTCCAGCTTCCAGCGGCGGCGGCACGGCTTTCGGTGCTTCAGCGACGGCGTGGCTTCGGGGATGCGGTGCTCCAGTGGCGTTCCGGCGGCGACCTGGTTTTCGGGGCTGCGGTGCTCCAGCGACGGCCTGGCTTTCGGGGCTGCGGTGCTCCAGCGACGTTCTGGCGGTGACCTGGCTTTCGGGGCTGCGGTGCTCCAGCGGCGACCTGGCTTTCGGGGCTGCGGTGCTCCAGCGACGTTCCAGCGGCGACCTGGCTTTGGAGCTGCGGTGCTCCAGCGACGTTCCAGCGGCGACCTGGCTTTCGGGGCTGCGGTGCTCCAGCGACGTTCCAGCGGCGACCTGGCTTTGGAGCTACGGTGCTCCAGCATTCCAACGGCGGGCCCTGTGGCGGTGGCTGGTGGACGGCAGCATCGGAGGCCTGGATCTCCTCAGCGCAGAGGGAAAATAAGGAGGGAAGAAGACAGAGACTCTAAGACTTTTGCCTTCCACCACAGTGAGGAGGTGTTTGGTGAACTCACTGTGGTGGATGTTAATTTTTGTGTTCATTGTGTGGTTTTGTTATTTTTATATATGTATGACTGCAGGCACGAAATTTCGTTCAGACCGAAAGATCTGAATGACAATAAAGGCTATTCATTCATTCATTCATTCATCTAAATGGTGGCCAATTAGGAAAAGGGGAGATGCAGCGCGACCTGGGTGTCATGGTACACCAGTCATTGAAAGTAGGCATGCAGGTGCAGCAGGCAGTGAAGAAAGCGAATGGTATGTTAGCATTCATAGCAAAAGGATTTGAGTATAGGAGCAGGGAGGTTCTACTTCAGTTGTACAGGGTCTTGGTGAGACCACACCTGGAGTATTGCGTACAGTTCTGGTCTCCAAATCTGAGGAAGGACATTATTGCCATAGAGGGAGTGCAGAGAAGGTTCACCAGATTGATTCCTGGAATGTCAGGACTGTCTTATGAAGAAAGACTTGATAGACTCGGTTTATACTTTCTAGAATTTAGGAGATTGAGAGGGGATCTTATAGAAACTTACAAAATTCTTAAGGGGTTGGACAGGCTAGATGCAGGAAGATTGTTCCCGATGTTGGGGAGGTCCAGGACAAGGGGTCACAGCTTAAGGATAAGGGGGAAATCCTTTAGGACCGAGATGAGAAGGACTTTTTTCACACAGGGAGTGGTGGGTCTCTGGAACTCTCTGCCACAGAGGGTAGTTGAGGCCAGTTCATTGGCTATATTTAAGAGGGAGTTAGATGTGGCCCTTGTGGCTAAGGGGATCAGAGGGTATGGAGAGAAGGCTCGAAGGGCCGAATGGCCTACTCCTGCACCTAATTTCTATGTTTCTATGTTTTTCTATGAATGAATGAAGGAATACTTTATTGTCACATGTGACAAGTCACAGTGAAATTCTTTGCTTGCCTACCCAAGGTATGACCGGGGTGAAACAAGACTTTGATAATGTTGGCTACTTTTCTGAGGCGGTTTGGAGTGTAGATGGAGTCAGTGGTGGGAAGTCTGGTCTGTGTGATGGACTGGATTGCATCTACAACTCTCTGCAATTTCTTGTGGTCTTGGGCAGAGCTATTCCCAAACCAAGCTGTGATGCAACCGGACAGTACGCCTTCTATGGTGCATCTGTAGACGTTTACAAGAGTAACATTGGAGTGTAATGTTTTGTGCCATTAACTGTAGATTTTGTTTTTGCTGGAGGAACTCAATGGATCTGGCAGCATCTGGGGAGGGAATGGACAGGTGTTGTGTTGGTGAAGACCTTTCCTCAGACAGTTTGAAGAGTCCGAGGCAAGGTCCTGACCTAAAATGTCATCTCTCCATTCCCTCCCCAGGTGCTGCCTGACACGCTGAGTTCCTCCAGCACTTTGTGTTTTGCTCAGATTGCAGCACCTACACTCTTTTGTGCCTCTATTAATCTTTTGGCAATGGACTTTTCTGTTTAAAGGAGAACGCGGCAAAAATGAGCAGGTTTTCTTCGTAATCCGAATAGCCGTTGCCGTGGAGTTCTGAATGACATAACACGTGTGATAGGATTTAGCATTTTTCTAACATCACTTCACATAGTCCAGGCATTTTTTGAATTGTGAATTATGTGAAGCTATCTTTGAAAATAAAAACGCACACAACCACAACTTTAATTGTGTCTGCCAACACAGCAGATGATGCATGAAGTGGAACAGGCACCAGATAATTATAGGCCGGATCTCACTAACTTGACAGCCAGGAGTTGCGAAGGGAACCTCCAGCTATTAGACGTTGATACACCAGGAAGTCTCAAATTTCCGTTCGTGTGCCATCAAACATAGATGTCCAGTGCTTGCCAAAGGTTTGGTGGCAGTGTATCTGACTATCTGTTCTGTTGTTAGATTTGCCATTGAGATCAGTGATTCCCTGAGGAAACACGCGTGCATTTTGCACCTAGCCTTTAACTTTAGGGTAGGCAGAAAGGGCAAGAGATTAAAAACTCCATTAATTTGAGTGGGGTCACCAACCCCATGAAACAGTAAGTGAGTGTAAGCGTTTTATGTTGTTTGTGGTATTTTTAAAATATTTTAAATTATTCGTTGATGTATTGAAGTATTTTTAGCAAGATGCATTTTCTAAATTAAATTCTGAATAGTTTTCTAAGCAGGTCAATATTTTTAATGAGAATTAAAACTGTTAAAACGTTTATGACAATCAGCAAGCTGTGAAACACAGTCAGGACCTTGTGAGGGACTGCTGATGCTGGAATCTTGAGTGCTGGAGTAAGTCAGTGGGTCAGGCAACATCTCTGGAGTGCCTGAACCTTCTAAGACCTCAGAACATGTGGCCTAAAGCCCACTTTCGGGCCCTTCGGCCCAACATGCCCACACCGGCCAACATGACCCAGCTACACTAGTCCCACCTGCCCGTGTTTGGTCCATATCCCTCCAAAATTGTCTATCCATGTACCTGTCTAACTCTATCTTAAACGTTGGGATAGTCCCAGCCTCAACTACCTCCTCTGGCAGCTTGTTCCATGCACCCACCACCCTTCGTGTGGAAAAAGTGACCCCTCGGATTTCTATTAAATCTTTTCCCCTTCACCTTGAACCTATGTCCTCTAGTCCTCGATTCACCTACCCTTGGCAAGAGACTCTGTGCATCTAACCCAGTCTATTCCTCTCATCATTTAATACACTGAACATTTAATACACTTGTTCAGCCCGCCCCATCCACAAAAGGTGTGTGTAGACCGAAGGGACTGTGGGCTGAAATGTACTCAGTGGGACTTGTCCAGGAATATTAGCCTATTATGGTTTCACTGGAGAATGGTTGAAAGGCAGAGCTAATATGTTGTACCTTTTGTTCCTAGGTGGTGTATGTAACAGCAACGTTCCCCTACCTGATGCTGCTGGTCTTGTTGATTCGAGGAGTGACTCTACCTGGAGCTTCAGAGGGAATAAAATTTTACCTTTATCCAGACATCTCCCGTCTGTCAGATCCTCAGGTAGGAAGAACAAGTGCAAATATTATTTATCAGTTCCATCTTCACCCTTCTGGTAATGAACAGAGGTAATAAAAACCGAGAACACAACTCCTGTAAGTACAGCTTATTGAGTGCATATTGTAAATAAAATGGCATGCAATTAATCACCTGTTTATACAGTTGTCGTGGTAAATATGTTGCATTGAGGATTAATAGCCTGAAAGCAGACGAAGACTACAACTCAACATGTTTTTTTATAAATTAAATAGTTTACTCTTTTTAATCCACAATGCTAAAGAAGGGTCTCGTCCCAAAACGTCACCCATTCTTTATTTCTCCAGAGATGCTGCCTGTCCCGCTCAGTTGAGGGCCTGTCCCACTTTCACAACCTAATTCACAACCTTTTTTGCTCGTGGACATTTTTCATCAGGCTAGAAAAATGCCCCGACCTACTTGATGCCACAAGTACCTACGACTAGCATCACGACCTACCTACGACCTTGTGGCGACCATGCTGCGAGTATGAGTCAAGGGCAAACTCGGCAGAGGTTGTGAATTAGGTCGTGAAAGTGGGACAGGCCCTTTACTCCAGCATTTTGTGTCTTTGCTGGTTTTCTGTTCACTTCCCGACAAGCGAACACACTCATTCTCAATAAGCATTTGTGGTCATATTGGGAAAATAAGAATTTTCGCTTACAGGATTCTTTTGTTACCTTCAACTGTGATTATAATTTTCTGTTACCATTATCGGGGATATAAACACTTTCTGTTGTTGTTGGTTTTATTTGAGTCTTGCTGAGTAGAGTAGTTAAATTGATCGAATTAGTTAAATTAAGGAATCATCGAGCCACTGGCAGAGAATAACTGTGTGGGCTTAGTGTAGGATGTAGCCTGGTCAAAGACAAAGTACAATCCAATCAACTAATAGATCCATCGTATAATTGTTCTTAAATAGGCACTTAAATATTTTATCACAAATACATTTGTTCTTATTTTTTAAGACTTTTGGCTCATAGTTCTAATTCCTTGAGTAACGATGGTTGAAAACAACTCTCTGTCTCAACATAGAAACATAGAAAATAGGTGCAGGAGTAGGCCATTTGGCCCTTTGAGCCTGCACCGCCATTCGATATGATCATGGCTGATCATTCAACTCAGTATCTTGTACCTGCCTTCTCTCCATACTGCAGTCTGAAGAAGGGTCTTGACCCGAAACGTCGCCTAACTCCTTCGCTCCTGCTGCACCCGCTGAGTTTCTCCAGCTTTTTGTGTAACCCTTCTCTCCATACCCTCCTGATCCCTTTAGCCACAAGGGCCACATCTAACTCCCTCTTAAATATAGCCAATGAACTGGCCTCAACTGCCTTCTGTGGCAGAGAATTCCAGAGATTCACCACTCTCTGTGTGAAAAATGTTTTTCTCTTCTCGGTCCTAAAAGGTTTCCCCCTTATCCTCAACTTTGTTTAATTTGCAGGCCCCTTTATACCGAACAGCAATAGCCGTGTTAAATCAGATAATCAGTTGCCAGATCTCCTTTGGTGGCTATTTCCTGCTGTCATGTAGGAAAATAATCCCTGACTTTCCTTTTCAAATTTCAATGGTGACGATTTCTGACTTCTCTTCAGTGGCGTTTCTTGTCAGGCGAGTCAAGGTGGGGAACAGAGGTCGGGAACTGCGGGTGAAGCATGCTTTTTCAGGGGGCAAATTACATAGAAAGCAGAGCAGCATAGAACAAGATCAGGCCCTTCGACCCACAATGTCCATGCCAAACTTGATGCCAAGACCATCACTTATCTCTTACCAAACATCACTTACCTGCACATAACCCTAATCCCTTCATTCCCTGCATCTCTATATGCCTATCCAAAAGTATTTTAAATGGCACTTATGTACAGTGCCCTCCATAATGTTTGGGACAAAGACCCATCATTTATTTATTTCCCTCTGTGCTCCACAATTTGAGATTTCTAATAGAAAAAAAATCACATGTGGTTAAAGTGCACATTGTCAGATGTTATTAAAGGGTATTTTTATACATTTTGGTTTCACCATGTAGAAATTACAGCTGTGTTTATACGTAGTCCCCCCATTTCAGGGCACCATCATGTTTGGGACACATGACTTCACAGGTGTTTGTAATTGCTCAGGTGTGTTTAATTGCCTCCTTAATGCAGGTATAAGAGAGCTCTCAGCACCTAGTCTTTCCTCCAGTCTTTCCATCACCTTTGGAAACTTTTATTGCTGTTTATCAACACGAGGACCAAAGTTGTGTCAATGAAAGTCAAAGAAGCCATTATGAGACTGAGAAACAAGAATAAAACTGTTAGAAACATCAGCCAAACCTTAGGCTTACCAAAATCAACTGTTTGGAACATCATTAAGAAGAAAGAGAGCACTGGTGAGCTTACTAATCACAAAGGGACTGGCAGGCCAAGGAAGACCTCTACAGCTGAAAACAGAAGAATTCTCTCTATAATAAAGAAAAATCCCCAAACACCTGTCCGACAGATCAGAAACACTCTTCAGGAGTCAGGTGTGGATTTGTCAATGACCACTGTCCGCAGAAGACTTCATGAACAGAAATACAGAGGCTACACGGCAAGATGCAAACCACTGGTTAGTTGCAAAAATAGGATGGCCAGGTTACAGTTTGCCAAGAAATACTTAAAAGAGCAACCACAGTTCTGGTAAAAGGTCTTGTGGACAGATGAGATGAAGATTAACATATCAGAGTGATGGCAAGAGCAAAGTATGGAGGAGAGAAGGAACTGCCCAAGATCCAAAGCATACCACCTCATCTGTGAAACACGGTGGTGGGGGTGTTATGGCCTGGGCATGTATGGCTGCTGAAGGTACTGGCTCACTTATCTTAATTGATGATATAACTGCTGATGGTAGTAGCATAATGAATTCTGAAGTGTATAAACACATCCTATCTGCTCAAACAAGTTCAAACAAATGCCTCAAACCTCATTGGCCGGCGGTTAATTCTACAGCAAGACAATGAACCCAAACATACTGCTAAAGCAACAAAGGTGTTTTTCAAAGCTAAAAAAATGGTAAATTCTTGAGAGGCCAGGTCAATCACCCGATCTGAACCCAATTGAGCATGCCTTTTACATGCTGAAGAGAAAACTGAATGGGACTTGCCCCCAAAACAAGCATAAGCTAAAGATGGCTGCAATACAGGCCTGGCAGAGCATCACCAGAGAAGACACCCAGCAACTGATGATGTCCATGAATCGCAGACTTCAAGCAGTCATCGCATGCAAAAGATATGCAACAAAATACTAAACATGCCTACTTTCATCTACATGACATTGCTGTGTCCCAAACAATATGGTGCCTGAAATGGGGGGACCATGTAGAAACACTGCTGTGATTTCTACATGCAGAAACCAAAATGTATAAAAATAGCCTTTATTAAAATCTAACAATGTGCACTTTAACCACATGTGATTTTTTTTTTTTTCTCTATTACAAACCTCAAATTGTGGCGTACAGAGGCAAATAAATAAATGATGGGTCTTTGTCCCAAACATTATGGAGGGCACTGTACCAGCTTCAACCACCACATACCCACCAGCAGCACATTCTAGGCACTCATCAACCTTTGTGTAAAAAAACTTGCCCTGCACATCTCCTTTAAACTTTTCCCCTCTCATCTTAAAGCTATGCCCTGTAGAATTTGTTTTTTTCCATCCTAAGAAAAAGATTCCAACTGTCTAGGAATGATCTGCAGCAGCGGATCAGACAGCAAATTTGGAGAAAAGGAATAGGTGACATTTTGGGTGGAGACCCTTCTTCCTTCTCTCCAGAGATGCTACCTGCCCCGCTGAGTTACTCCAGCATTTTGTGTCTACCTTTGGTTTAAACCAGCATCTGCAGTTCCTTCATACACACTTGCTTGGATTAAACTCCAGCAGCCATTTCTCTGCCCTTTTCAGCAGCTAATCTATATCCCGCTGTGTACTTTGAGAGATTTCCTTACAGTCATTGCAGTCTTGGTGTCATCTGCAAACTTACTAACCAGCCCGTCTACATTTACGTCCAGGTCATTTATATATAAATATCACACAAGGCAGCAGTCTTCTCAAAATAATTCTGGTCATGGACTTAATGGCATCTCAAACCTGCCTACGTCCATGCCTAATGAAAGTGGGGCAATGATTGAATGGCCAATCCACTTGTGGACTAGATGTTTAAGCATTATGAAGAGACTACAGCCTTCAGTTAAACATTGAGTTCATTGTTAGCTGCCAACAGCCGTGTCTCCTCAGAAACATGGCAATTGGGCCCATGAGTTCAAAGTCTTTATCTTATTGCTGATACAACAACAAGAACAATGGGTGGCATGGTGGCACAGTGGTAGAGCTGCTGCCTCACGGCGCCAGAGACCCGGGTTCCATTATGACTATGGGTGCTCATTTGTACGTTCTCCCCATGATCCGCTTGGGTTTTTAATTCGAGGTCGTCGGTTTCCTCCCACACCTCAAAGAAGTACAGGGTTTGTAGGTTAATTGCATGGTATAAATGTAAAAAACATCCACAGTGTGTGTGAGGAAGTGTTAATGTGCGGGGATCGCTGGTCGGTGCAGACTCAGTGGGCCTGTATCTCTGAACTAAACTAAACTAAACAGAAGGTACAAGATTCTCAGCAAATTCTTTTCTCCTCTGATCAATCTGCTCTCTTCCCCCGTAACAATACTCTACCTCCAGCGTACTCTGGGCAAGACATGTCCAGGTGGACACATCTCCAACCCTATCTCCCACCACAGCCTCAGTAACATCCATGACCTCTCTTACCTATCAGATCACATGGGCTTCAGTCTTTTGTAAGAACAGGTTAATGTTTCAATGTCTGGGCCAGTGTCTGTTATCTTACATAGAAACATAGAAAATAGGTGCAGGAGTAGGCCATTCGGCCCTCCAAGCAAGCCACTGGTTCCCTTCTATATGATCAGCTATATGATCATAGCTGATTATCTAAAATCAGTACCCAATTCCTGCTTTTTTCCCTTATCCTTTGATCCCTTGATACCTTTAGCCCTAAGAGCGAAATCTATCTCCAGTAAACTCTTGTGCAATGTGGCACTTTCTTTATGGACCGTATGATTCATCAGTTCAGTTTAGTTTATTGTCACGTGTAGCGAGGTAGAGTGAAAAGCTTTTGTTGCGTGCTAACCAGTCAGCAGAAATACAATGCATGATTACAATCGAGACAATTACAGTTACATGATAAGGGAATACGTTTAGTGCAAGGATAAAGGCAGCAAAGTCCAATCAAGGTTTGTCCAAAGATCACCAACGAACTGGATAGTAGTTCAGCTCAGTTCAGCTCAGATAGTAGTTCAGGATAGTAGCTCTGCCAGCTATACATTTGCAGGCAAGCTTGCTTGCTTTTCATGAAGTCTCCATGAATTACTTCAAAGAGCCTTTGAGTAGCACACAGTGTTATTCCAATGGGCAGCATCTTGCAGCATGTTCAAGTACAGAATACAGATGTGAGCAGAGTCAATGTATATATGTGCAATGTGCATATCTTGAGAAAACTATGCTTGAGGCACCTCCGAGAATCCTTGATGTAATTCCTGTCAAGAGAAAGAGAAAACATTGTATAGACGAAAGGGCAAAGGTTCATGAATGTCATAGCCCATTAGAGGAATCAATTCTGAAAAGGGGAAATCAGTGTGACCGTCAGAGAAACTGGAGTGTGCTAAAAGTGGACTCGCATTGAGGCCAATGAAAAGCATCAGCTATTCAGAGCGTTGTGGTCGAACGTACAGAAATGGGAGGAGTAACAGGGACCATTATAAATATAAGCCAGCTGCATTGCAAAAAAAACAAAAAAAAAAAGTTAGCCAAAGATCACAGTTAGCCAAGTCTTCTGGAGGACTGCTGAGAAGCTGAGGCTGGAGCCTCGCCGGTCGTAGGTGGAGCCTCGCCGGTCGAAGGTGGAGCCTCGCCGGTCAGAGGTGGAGCCTCACGGGTCGGAGGTGGAGCCTCGCCGGTCGGAGGTGGGGCCTCGCCGGTCGGAGGTGGAGCCTCGTCGGTCGGAGGTGGAGCCTCGTCGGAAGGAGGTGGAGCCTCGCCGGTCGGAGGTGGAGCCTCGCCGGTCGGAGGTGGAGCCTCGCGGGTCGGAGGTGGAGCCTCGCGGGTCGGAGGCGGAGCCTCGCCGGTCGGAGGCGGAGCCTCGCCGGTCGGAGGCGGAGCCTCGCCGGTCGGAGGTGGAGCCTCGCGGGCCAGAGCCTCGTGGGTCGGAGGTGGAGCCTCGCCTGTTCCGACGAAACCCATGGCCAACGGTCCCATTGTCTACAGAGCCTGTGGCTGGGGCCTGGGTCATTGCCACGGAGGTGTCCGGAAGGGACCCAGTGGTGATATGGAGAGGTCGGTGCGGCGGTTGATGATGGCGCCGACCGATGGACAAGGACGGACCACGTGGAAACGAAGACGCCGCTGCCGGGGTAAGGAACAAAGGAGGACCCAGCATGGGGAGCAATTAAGCATGGTTATGGTAGCCGATAAATTACAAATTAAAAAATTATTTTTCATTTTTTAATTTACAATTGCCGGTTAAAGAAATGGGCACAGTAGATGTTTTGTTGCAGTGCACAAACAGCATGAAATTGCAACCATGCTCTAGACTTGGCTGAAATGACTGGTATTTGGGTGCTTCTACAAAAGGGATAAAGGGAAAGCAGACAGCAATGTGTTCAATGTGAGCCTCCTTCGCAAATAGTCAGCCGTTGTTTCTCGCTGAGAATCCCAACTGGATTTGGAAGTATTTCCTTAAGCTTTTACCACATGTTCATGGCGAATAGTACTGACTTGAACTTCACATCTCTCATCTGAAGAAGGGTCTTGACCCGCAACGTCACCCATTCCTCCGACCAAGGCCGATTCCTCTGCCTGTCTCGCTGAGTTATACCAGCTTTTTATGCCTATCTTCGGTGTAAACCAGCATCTGCAGTTCCTTCCTGCACACTTCACATCTTTTCCAATTTTCTGTAGCCCGGAAGGAGGCTATTCACCCATCAAGTGCATGTTAGCTCTGAGAGTGCACGCTTCAGTCCCACGCTCTGAGTTATATATCCTGCTACTCCACTCTGATTCTCATGGGACAACTTACAGTAGTCAATTAACCTGCTAGCATGCCTTTGGGTTGTGGGGGTAAGCCAGAGCACCCGGAAAAACTCATGCATTCACAGAGAAAAAATGCAGACACAAGATACTCAGAACACAAGGTCAGCATCGATCGCAGATTGCTGGAGCTGTTTTGAGCAGCTCTATTTGTTGTGCCACTCTGCTGCCCATGTGCCATCGTGATGCTGGCACAACCAATGTCTCAGTGCCTTTTTGTCATGATTGATAGCTACTTGTGGACTATAGCTGTAGATTGTAATAGACTATATTAGACTATATTAGACTAAACATTTGTAGAAGAAAAGGCTCCAGAATTTGTGAGAAAATAATGGGAACATTTGTGAGTGTAAATAACCTTCACTCGTACGCTGCAGTTCTCCAGGTAAGCGGTAACAAGTTGCGACCCCCGCTCTTTACGGGTGACCCCATAACCACAATCCAGAGCGCTAGTTCATCCCATGAAGTAGTGGCAATTTTGCAGCCCTGACATGGTGCATGTGCCATTGAACCCAGGTCAGGTTGCACCATGTGCAGGAACAGCGAGTCCATTCAGAGAAGAGAAATAGTGACAAGGGAGTGACGATTTTACCAGGTCATTTAACATCTTTGCATCAGTTGGGTTTGTTTAAAGCATTGTAATTGTTTTGTAGCATTTAGCTATTCTGATGGAGTTTTTTTAATTTGAATAATTAATAAATATATTTTGTGTGCTTTTTAATAGTTTTCAATGTCAGGACATGGAATAAATTTCATGGCAACGTACAGGTTTGATGGCTGGTTAAAGCAGTGAACATGGTTTAAATCGAAAGTATATTGTAGACATAGTTTTAGGGCAATGAGGTACGGGATTTAGAGAATATCTAAGGGGGACCTTTATTACCCAGACAGTGGTGAGTTCCTGGAATGCACTGCCAAGAGAGAGTAGAAGTTGAGTCACCAACTACATTTAAGAAATGATTGGACAAGCACTTGAATTACGTTGGGATAGAACATTACTGGACAAATGGTGGAAGATGTTATTAACGTGGATGGATGCCACTGGTCGGCTTGGACACGGTGGGCCAGATTTTAGAGTTTTTATTTTAGAGTTTAGAGATACAGCGCAGAATCAGGCTCTTCGGCCCACCGTGTCCGCTCCGACCAATGATCCCCGCACATTAATACCATCCTACAATCTTTACATTTACCAAGCCAGTTAACCTACAAATCTGTTGGAGTGTGGGAGGAAACAGAAGATCTCGGAGAAAACCCACGCAGGTCACGGGGAGAAGGTACAAACTCGTAGATAGCACCCGTAGTCAGGATCGAACCCGAGTCTTGAGTGTTGCATTTGTTGTAAGGCAGTAACTCTGCCGTGGTGCCACTGTGCTGCCCATGACCTGCTTTCATGCTGTACGGCTCTATGACCCACAAGGCAGATTTGACTTCGGAGTCACGTGAGTGACTACGTGAAGACCCCGCCAGCACGCATGCGCGACATATCGTCGTACGCATGCGGAAGCGGCAGTCGGGAGGAGCGGGGCTCCTCCAGCGTAAGTTTAAAAAACTTACGCAAGGTAAGTCTCACCGGAGAGTGAGCGTCGACGAAGAACTATGGAAGGAAGGAAGTCTAAACGAGCAGCGGCTAGAGCTGCCGCCATGGAGAGCACCCAGCAGCGGGCTGTTTCTCCCGAGCTACAGGTTCAACCTGCAGCTCCCGGGCGGCAATTCCACCAGAAAGTCGGCCGGGGCCGTTGACTCAGCTGAGTCCGGACCCGAGGACACCCCGTTCGTTGGAAGCGACGGAGGTCGTCTTTCCCGCATAGATAGAGCGGATGATGGAGCAAATGCTCCAGCGTGACCTGCTTTTGCAGGGGCAGAGTCACGGTGGGCCTCTTAGCAGGCCCACGGCAGGCTCCTATCACGGACTGCCTAATGTCTCACCCTCTACGCAGGGGAGCATTGGGGGTCAGAACTGGGCTGACTCCGAAGAGGGGGAGTTGGCTGAAGAACCTACAGTGTCTGGGGTGCAGGATGAGTTGCTGGAGATGGTCAATAAACATGCAGTGCCTTCTCAGAAAGGCCTACCTATCCATCCCAAGCTAGCAGCTAGCATTAATTATATGGTTACAAACCAGCTCCAGGAGCAGGCTATTCATACCACAGCCGAAAAATATTTAGCTCCGGAGAATTGCAACTCCCTAAATGTTCCTACGGTCAACAACCCCATTTGGGGGAACATGAGCCCCATGATAAGAGGGCAAGAAGTCAAACTGCAGAAGATCCTGAAGCTATTGACCGCCGGGATTACGGCAGTGGCCAGAACTGCAGTGGGAATTGAGTTACCGGAGGAATTACAAGATGCCCTGGCTCTATTGTGCAACACACAATATGAGATTAATAACTTCAGGAGGAGCATCATAAAACCGGAACTCAACCCCAAATTTGCGGGGTTGTGCAAACCAGGGAACATTCAACCGCCGAATCTACTGTTTGGGAACGACCTTCCCAAACAGGTGAAAGACCTGGACGAGGAGGCCAAGGCCATTGGCCTCATCAAGGTACCCGGTTCATTTAAACCTCATTACCCACAACGGCAGCACCCCTACACACCCACCGGACAGCGATATTATCACAGACCTGCCGGTGGTGAAAGCTCGAAGGCCGGTCCACCTGCACAACGGTCTTTTTTAGGCCATGGCCCAGCCCGGCCTTCTTGGAAAATGCGCCACCCCTACACCGTGACAACTCAACAAAAGAAACAAGGACAGAGGCCACAACACCGACAATAACCATGGAGGTAGGTGGGTCTGGCTTCCCCAGGAACATTCCTTGCCTAAATTCACAAAATGTGGGGGGCCGGTTGCACTTGTGTTATGAAGTTTGGCGCACACTTACCTCTGATCCTTACATACTTGGAAGTATTCAGGGCTACAAAATTGAATTTGTTTACGAACTCCCTACCAGCATTCACCTAGCCGGAAGTTTATACTTTCACAAAAAGAAAGAACGGCAGGGCATGCTGAACTGTTGAGGCTAATTGGAAAAGGAGTAATTGAGAAAACCACCAGAGAGCCTCAGGAGTTCGTATCCAATATATTTACCAAAAATAAAAGCGATGGCGGGTGCCGCATAATTATAGATCTGACCGAACTAAATACTTCTGTTCAGTATGTTCATTTCAAAATGGATACCTTTGACACAGCTAGGCAGTTAATAGCCTATGGGTACTACATGGCATGCATTGACCTCAAAGATGCATACTATTCAGTACCAATTCACAAGGATCATAGGAAATACCTAAAATTTATCTGGATGGAACAACTATGGCAATACAAAGCCTTGCCCAATGGGTTATCATCAGCACCCAGACTGTTTACTAAAATATTGAATCCAGCCTTGGCCTACCTAAGAAAACAGAATCACATTGTAATGGCCTATCTTGATGATATCCTCATTGTTGGGGAGAATTTGGAAATGGCTACATTGGCAGTTTTAGCCACAAAACATCTTTTCCAAAAGCTGGGATTCATCATACATCCAGATAAATCAAAACTGGAACCCTCAACCACCATGGATTACTTGGGGTTTACCATTAACTCGGTGCAAATGTCTATCACTTTACCACCAAACAAAGCGGAGGACTTGATAGAGGCTTGCAGGAGCCTTACTGGCATCAGAGATCCGTCCATTCGGCAGGTGGCCAGGGTAATTGGGAAGATAGTGGCTGCCTTTCCAGCAGCACAATTCGGACCATTACATTATCAAAACCTACAAAGAGCTAAAATTATAGCTCTTAAAAGACATGCAGGCCATTTCGACAGGCCTATGAAACTGCCAGAAAAGGCAAAAACCGAATTAAATTGGTGGAGGGAGAATGCTCAAAATTGTTCAAAACCCATCATTATCATCAATCCCTCGGTCATCTTACAAACTGATGCCAGTGCCCAAGGTTGGGGAGCAACTAATACCACCACTAGTTGTGGAGGTAGATGGAATGCACTAGAACTAACCCAATTCAACACACTGGGGATTAACCATTCAGAAATGCTGGGAGCATTTCATGGCCTTAGGGCATACTGCTCTAACATGCACAATGTACATGTTAGATTACAAATTGACAATACCACGGTGGTGGCTTACATTAACCACATGGGTGGAATAAAGTCGATATCGTGTGATGAATTGGCTAATAATATCTGGCACTGGTGTCTGCAAAGAGAAATTTGGATTTCAGCCACTTACCTCCCAGGTAAACTAAATACAGTGGCAGACACCAGGTCACGCAAATTTAACGACAACATAGAATGGATGTTGGATCGAAAAGTGTTCACAGATATTGTAGAACGTTATGGGACACCAGATATCGACCTTTTTGCGTCCAGATTAAATCACCAACTGCCAACATATGTTGCTTGGGAACCAGACCCAGGGGCAGTAGCAATGGACGCTTTCACGCTACACTGGGGGGACTTGTTCTGTTATGCATTTCCCCCCTTCTGCCTCATCAGTCGGGTCTTGCAGAAAATCAGACAAGACTCCGCATCGGGTATTTTGGTTGTGCCCGACTGGCCTACCCAACCATGGTTCCCAATGATACAGAAGATGGCCACAGAACCTTGTATTAAGGTCAATAAACGACCTAACCTGCTTATACATCCCGTCACAGGGGAACACCACCCATGTCATGACCGCATGGACCTATTGATTTGCAGGTTCTGAAACGGCCACTTTTGGGGTACGGACTCACCAGCAGAACCATGGATACCATCTCAGCATCGTGCAGGGAGTCCACCCGTAAGCAGTACCTGACCTACATCAGGAAGTGGGAAAAATTCTGCTCTGCAACCAACACTACCTACGAATCAGCCACCATCACAGAAGTTCTGGAATTCTTGGCAACCCTTCACCATGACAAAGGACTGAGCTATAGTGCCATTAACTGTGCCAGGAGTGCCCTATCGACCTACCTGGGCAAGGGGAGTGACCAATTGGGCATTGGATCACATCCATTAGTATCAAAACTAATGAGAGGAATATTCAATTCCAATCCCCCCAGGCCCAGATACAACCACACATGGGATAGCAGCATAGTATTAACTATGCTGCGAGGATGGACACCTAACTCAGGACTTACCCTGGACAAGCTTACCCACAAGGTGGTAATGATCATGGCACTCGTCACGGCACAACGGGTCCAGTCCCTGCACAAATTAAATCTGGATGCCATGTCCATATCCAATGACAAAATCACCTTTTATGTGCAGGGGCTGTTAAAACAAGATCGACCCGGAACGTCTGGACATACTTTAGAGTTTCTAGCCTACCCGGCAGATACTCGACTTTGTATTGTCACTTTATTATCACGTTACATCTCAGTCCAAAAAATCTCAGGGGCACGGAGAAAGCTTTGCTCATAAGCCACAAAAAGCCTCACCACAAAGTCACGGTGCAAACCATTTCTAGATGGATAAGGGTGGTTCTGGATGCGGCGGGGATAGACATTAATATATTTAAATCTCACTCCACCAGGGCGGCATCCACGTCGGCGGCTAGGATGATGGAGGTACCATTGGACCACATCCTGGCCACAGCGGGTTGGAGCAATGAGAGGACGTTTCATCGCTTTTATAATAAACCCGTGGCCTCCACTGACTCTTATGCAGGGAGAATTTTGAGCTCTGCCAAATCATTTACCCGTCATGGGATATGTATTTTTTGTGTTTGGTATGAATAAATACCTATTTTTGTTTTTCAGCCAGTGTTATGTCTGAATTACGTTCATCCTCTTATCCCAGCATAGCGGTGTGTGAGCATGGAGTTTTCCAGGGCATGAAATCACAGAGCTTTGAAATCTTCACATAGTCACTCACGTGACTCCGAAGTAAAATAGTAAGATTAAATGAGAACTTACCAGTTCGAAGTTTGATCTTTGTTTTATGAGGAGTTACGATGAGGGATTACGTGCCCTCCGCTCCCAGCCCTCTATTATAAAGATCAACTGGTATGAAAGTTCTCTCTTATCTTACTATATTAGTCTACGTTGCCATCTGTGATTTCACACCACTGCTTTGAAGAATGTCGCGCATGCGTGCTGGCGGGGTCTTCACGTAATCCCTCATCGTAACTCCTCATAAAACAAAGATCAAACTTCGAACTGGTAAGTTCTCATTTAATCTTACTATTAACATTGGTCTTCATCTCTACATCATAGAAACATAGAAACATAGAAATTAGGTGCAGGAGTAGGCCATTCGGCCCTTCGAGCCTGCACCACCATTCAATATGATCATGGCTGATCATCCAACTCAGTATCCCGTACCTGCCTTCCCTCCATACCCTCTGATCACCTTAGCCACAAGGGCCACATCTAACTCCCTCTTAAATATAGCCAATGAACTGGCCTGAACTACCCTCTGTGGCAGAGAGTTCCAGAGACCCACCAATCTCTGTGTGAAAAAAGTCCTTCTCATCTCGGTCCTAAAGGATTTCCCCCTTATCCTTAAGCTGTGACCCCTTGTCTTGGACCTCCCCAACATCGGGAACAATCTTCCTGCATCTAGCCTGTCCAACCTGAGGGTAGACTATTATCTGAATGGTGGCAGATTAGGTAAGGGGGAGATGCAACGAGACCTGGGTGTCATGGTACACCAGTCATTGAAAGTAGGCATGCAGGTGCAGCAGGCAGTGAAGAAAGCAAATGGTTTGTTAGCATTCATAGCGAAAGGATTTGAGTATAGGAGCAGGGAGGTTCTACTGCAGTTGTACAGGGTTTTGGTGAGGCCACACCTGGAGTACTGCGTACAGTTTTGGTCTCCAAATCTGAGGAAAGACATCCTTGCCATAGAGGGGGTACAGAGAAGATTCACCAGACTGATTCCTGGGATGTCAGGACTTTCATATGAGGAAAGATTGGATAGACTCGGTTTGTACTCGATGGAATTTAGAAGATTGAGGGGGGATCTTATAGAAACCTACAAAATTCTTAAGGGGTTGGACAAGCTAGATGCTGGAAGATTGTTCCCGATGTTGGGGGAGTCCAGAACAAGGGGTCACAGTCTAAGGATAAGGGGGAATTCCTTTAGGACCGAAATGAGGAAAACATTCTTTACACAGAGAGTGGTGAGTCTCTGGAATTCTCTGCCACAGAAGGTAGTTGAGGCCAGTTCATTGGCTATATTTAAGAGGGCGTTAGATGTGGCACTTGTGGCTAAAGGGATCAGGGTGTATGGAGAGAAGGCAGGTACGGGATACTGAGTTGGATGATCAGCCATGATCACATTGAATGGCGGTGCAGGCTCGAAGGGCCGAATGGCCTACTCCTGCACCTATTTTCTATGTTTCTATGTTTCTATGTAACCCCTTAAGAATTTTGTAAGTTTCAAAAGATCCCCTCTCAATCTCCTAAATTCTAGAGAGTATAAACCGAGTCTGTCCAGTCTTTCTTCATAAGACAGTCCTGACATCTGACATATCATCGTCTATATCTATCGTTTCCTTTATTCATAACCAGTGTGAAGTAGGTTCTCGACATGAAACGTCACCCATTCCTTCTCCCCAGAGATGCTGCCTGTCCTGCTGTGTTACTCCAGCATTTTGTGTATATCTTAGGTAGATTGACAGAGCTGCCCAAGCCTAGCCCAAACTTTCAGTTGGAGGGAAGTTCACCAGCAATTGTAATCATCTTTACCATTGTCCCTACGTTGACGCCAACCAGTAAAAATAACTTTATTCCACCTGACTTCTTTCTCCTTCCCTGATGACAATTGTGGTCTGCATAAAATCGCCTCCGTCATGAGTTGAGATGAATCCTTCCAAGGATGTAAAGGGAGAACCTGAAAGGTTAGCAGACAAGTACAACTGGTTAGAAGGCTCCAGTGCTAGGCCAAAAGACACAGACACTAGTCGCTGTGTGAGAAGGAACACACATGAGATATGAGGTCCTGGGATGTGTGGGAAAGTTAAATTTGCGTGCTTGTGTGACAATTATGACTATAATTGTCTCTAGTGTGTATAGTTTCCGTATTAAGTTTAAAGGGATGTCATTGTTCTTATTTCTTTCTGAATCATTTCTGATGTCGGAAGAGACAATGCACATAGTGATTCTTCTTATCTGTTTTACAATTGTTCCTGATTTCAACCCAAGATAGACACAAAAAGCTGGAGGAACTCAGTGGGTCAGGCAGCATCTCTGGAGAAAAAGAATAGGTGATGTTTCAGGTTGGAAACCTTCTCCAGTGTATTCTCCAGAGATGCTACCTGACCCACTGAGTTCCTCCAGCTTTTAGTGTCTTTCATTGGCATAAACCTGTGTCTCCAGTTCCTTCCTATGATTTTAACCTCGCCATCCAAACAAATGGGGAGATATCCAATTATCACCTTGCCCAATGTAGCTCAGATTGAAGCCAGTAGGTTAAAGTTTCATTAGTGTTACGAGCAAAATAATGCCATTCGGCCCATTAAGTCTACTCCGCCATTCAATCATGGCTGATCTATCTTTCCCTCTCAACCCCATTCTCCTGCCTTCTTCCCACAACCCCTGACACCCGTACCATTCAAGGATCCATCTGCCTTTGCCTTAAGCATATCCATTGACAGGGCCTCCACAGCCTTCTGTGGCAATTAATTCCACAGATTCACCACCCTCTGACTAAAGACATTCCTCCTAATCTCCTTCCAAAAGGAACATCTTTTTATTCTGAGGCAATGACCTCTGGTCCTAGATTCTCCCACTAGTGGACACATCCTCTCCACATCCACTCTATCCGAGCCTTTCACTGTTCGGTGAGTTTCAATGAGGTTCCCCCCTCATCCTTCTAAACTGCAACGAGAAGTGGGCCAGTGCCATCAAATGCTCATCAGATGTTAACCCAATCGTTCCTGCGATCATTCTTGTAAACCTCCCCTAGATCCACATCCTGCCTCAGATATGGGGCCCAAAAGTGCTTACAATATTTCAAATGCAGTGCGACCAGCGCCTTATAGAGCTTAGACATAGAAACATAGAAAATAGGTGCAGGAGTAGGCCATTCGGCCCTTCGAGCCTGCACCGCCATTCAATGTGATCATGGCTGATCATCCAACTCAGTATCCCGTACCTGCCTTCTCTCCATACCCCCTGATCCCTTTAGCCACAAGTGCCACATCTAACGCCCTCTTAAATATAGCCAATGAACTGGCCTCAACTACCTTCTGTGGCAGAGAATTCCAGAGACTCACCACTCTCTGTGTAAAGAATGTTTTCCTCATTTCGGTCCTAAAGGAATTCCCCCTTATCCTTAGACTGTGACCCCTTGTTCTGGACTCCCCCAACATCGGGAACAATCTTCCAGCATCTAGCTTGTCCAACCCCTTAAGAATTTTGTAGGTTTCTATAAGATCCCCCCTCAATCTTCTAAATTCCATCGAGTACAAACCGAGTCTATCCAATCTTTCCTCATATGAAAGTCCTGACATCCCAGGAATCAGTCTGGTGAGCTTCAGCATTATAACCCTGTATTTGTTTGAACTAAGGTTGATGGCCCAAAGTAATATACCTGCTGGTGACTGGGTTAAATTGGGTTTAAATGAGCCCAGTCCTGAATATCCTACACTATTTGCAAAAAATAAAAATGAGTAAAATCAATTTGCCATTAAATTTATTTTATTTGTGATTTGATAGTGATGTAAAAATATGTTACTGCTGCAAGTCGGGCCTCAAGACCGGGCAGAAGGGCTCACATGAAGAAGACTAATTTAACAGATTAGGAAGGTAGACACAAAATGTTGGAGTAACTCAGTGGGACAGGCAGCATCGCTGAAGAGAAGGAATGTGTGACGTTTCAGGTCGAGACCCTTCTTTCCTTAACAGATTTGGACTTGGGCAAACAGATACCAGCAGGGTCACTGGGGTTCTCTATCAATTGGCACAATGTGTTGAAATTACTTTTTAAGTGGTTAAATCAAAACTTGACATGATGCTCAACGTCGTTGTAAGAACTGCCAGTTTGTGTGAGATGTGGCAATTGTGTGTGAATATTCTTTGCATCTACCATAAAGTTGCTATCAAAGTTGCAAGAGATTTGTTTGTTTCCTGGTTAAAATATAAACGTTAGAAGCAAGTTACATTTGGCGGCCTCAGATAAATGAGGCGGGGCCACACACAAACAGCTGCTAAATGCAATGATCGCACAAAAAATATCCCTGCAGTTGTTCACCTCCATACTTGGAACTGGCCACGGGAACTATGGCAAAGTTCAACTCGGTTTTGGAATAGATTGCTTTATCCTGCTGTTATTAATCATTAATCATGATCATAATCATTCGTTATTAGCTAAGTATGTTTTGCAACATATGAGGAATTTGATTTGCCATAGTCATACCAATAAAAAGCAACAGAACACACAAAATACATTTTAACATAAACGTCCACCACAGTGACTCCTCTACATTCCTCATTGTGATGGAAGATTTAAAATAAGTTAAATCTCTTCCCTTCTCTGTCCTCCCGCGATCGGGGGCCTTGAGCATTCCAATGACGGGCGATCTTGTCCCCCGTAGCCGGCGGTCAGCCCCTCCGCATCGGGGTGATTAAACTCCCGCTTCAGGGGGAATCACAGCTTGCCGCGCCAGGCGATTGGACCGAGGGTCGGGGCTTGTCGAACCTCTTGCAACTTTGGAGCTTCCCGACATTAGTCTCTACCCGAGACTGCGAGCTCCCTTAATGTTGGAATCCGCAGTTGGAGCATCGATCCCAGGCAAGGGATCGCAGGCTCCAATGGTAAGGCCATGGCCCCGCTGCAGGCCTCAAGGTCAGTCTCGAGCAAGACCCCCAGCTCCATGATGTTAGGTCGCAGAGCGACCGGAGATCTGATCCGGAAAACTATCGTATTCCCGGCAAGGTAAAAGATTGAAAAAAAGCTTCCCCCGACCCCACACCCCACATAAAACAAACCAGAGAACATTAGCACATACTTTTTAAAACACACTAAAAATAACAAAAGAGACAAAAAGACAGACAGACCGTTGGCGAGGCTGACAGCGCCACCCATTATTTCTGATTGCAACATATTCTCAACCTCGGCTGCTAATCCGCACGAGGTTAAATTCTTCCAGATGTAGGCTTTGGCAAGGTTGTTGTCTTAACTAAATTTTCCAATTTGTTAAGAATTCTCAGCAGTGGAAAAAAAAATTAAGAATGAATTTGGCTGCTTGCTTACATAAAGAAATTGTGTTATCCTTAGTTTATATCTGAGGGCATTCCTTGCAACATAGTTTGAAACTGCTTCATATCCAGCAGCGTTGGGTGACAAATGTAACATCTTTGCAGACATTTGACTTCCAGCTGTTGCACTCAATCTTACTACACATTTATTGAAGCACTTGGTTTTGAATGAATATGCATTTGAAATTGCAAAAATAAAGTAACAAGGAACGGGGAAAAACGATGACAACGTTGGCAATTTACAGGTGATACCGGTGTATGGATGAGGAATTGGACTTGGACTTTTTTTACAAATACATTGGCACAGTGAACAAGGGTCTTTAGAAGAGTAGAGCAAGCTTGTGATTTTGTCTAAACAGGAGTTGATTATGGTTAAGAGATTTTATTAAGAGATTAAATGTGATGTGGTTCTGTGGGGAAAGGACTGAGAACAGTTTGTCCTCTTTCAAATAAATATTGCATAATAATTTTGCAGCCATTTTAAATTATTTCCTGAAGTGATTTGGATATATGATTGATTCAGCACATCTGGGTAAAGCAATCATGAGACTAGAGTAGGGATCATCTCCTACGTTGCCGACTGATAACTGATGGGGGAAGGAGGCAGTAGGTGAAACAATCAAGATCATTTATTTGTATAGGAGGGAACTGGAAATGCTGGTTTACACCAAAGATAGGCAAAAAAATTCTGGAGTAACTCAATGGAACAGGCAGCATCTCTGGAGAGAAGGGAGTGGTTGACATTTTTTGAGTCGACCCTGAGAGTGAGACCAGAGATATGGAGGTGAAGGGTGTAAAAAACGACACATCAAAGCAGACGATGATAAGGAAGAGCAGATTGGTGCATTGTTAGCTGAGGGGAAGGCGACATGGAGGCATACAATTGGTAAAATTAATCAGACGGACGGTGAAACTAGCCGGAGAACCAGAGTGGGGGAGGGATGCAGAGAGGGAGAGCAAGGGTCACTTGAAGTTGGAGAAATACCGCTGTTCTATGCTGCCCAAGCGAAATATGAGGTGCTCTTCCACCAAGAGAATTGATTTGTTTGCGAGTTAATGTTCTCAGTCGAGAAAAGTTCTGTTCAGTAATATGTTCAGGCATACTAAGACAGGAAATGGCACTTGTCTGAGAACAGCTAAATTGGAAGAATACCCTATTAAAATCAAACAGAAGCGTATAATATTTTGGTACACATTTATATAAGGGGTTAAGGTACACAAAAGGCTGGAGAAACTCAGCGGGTGCAACAGCATCTAAGGAGCGAAGGAGATAGGCGACGTTTCGGGTCGAGACCCTTCTTCAGACTGGTTAGGGATCAGGGAAACGAGAGATATAGACGGTGATGTGGAGAGATAAAGAACAATGAATGAAAGATATGCAAAAAAGTATCGATGATAAAGGAAACAGGCCATTGTTAGCTGTTTGTAGTGTGAAAATGAGATGCATATAAGGGGTTAAATATGCACTGGGGAATAGGGAAGGATCAGCATGAAGAAGAGGCACAATGTCCCAGCCTGGGTCTATGACATGAAGATGGGCACAAAAAGCTGGAGTAACTCAGCGGGACAGAAAGCATCTCTGGAGAGAAGGAATGGATGACATTTCGGGTCGAGACCCTTCTTCGGGCTAGAAGTCCTGCTGAGTTACTCCAGCTGCTTGTGTCTATCTTCGGTTTAAACCAGCATCTGTAGTTCCTTCCTACATATTGGATCTACGTATAACATGATCTCTATTACCTTTAAAAGCAATTCCTCGTGAAATGTGCTGACGTGACATTATAACATACTAATATCTAAGTCTGACAAAGGGGAAGGTGGCAGCAATTTTACAGCCTGACCTTGCTCCAGTCACCTCTGTCGGGAGCACATATGGGAAATGTCCCGACAAGTCCACCTGCCATTTGGTAAAATACATCCTTTTAGGGGAGGAATTCACTGAAGTTGAACGTTGAATTATCAACAAGTGTTTGCCACTCAAAAAAAGTAACGGCTTAGGTTGCAAGTTGATTGACTAAAGCTTTGACATCTTACAGTGTAGACCGGCTAATAATATTTGCAAGGAAGTGAACACTCTGTTTTCAACCACCTTAGAGGGAGCTACACACTTGAATTCAGAATCAGTCTTAACAGGCAACAGGCAATTCTTCAAATCTGAAGCAGGGTCTCAACCCGAAACGTCGCCTATCTCCTTCGCTCCTTAGATGCTGCTGCACCCGCTGAGTTTCTCCAGCCTTTTGTGTACCCTCGATTCTCCAGCATCTGTAGTTCCTTCTTTAACATTCTTCAAATCACTATGTTCCTGACATTTCGGTTGTGGGAAGCACATTAATAATTAACTATGGAAAATATTAACTGCATTTTGCAGCAAAAAAAAATGATATTGCTGTTTGTATAAAAAGGAATCATTTGGTCACAATTGAAATGTCAAGAATTGGAGGTTGGAAACAACTTTAATAATACTTGCTTTGGATTAATTCTGTCACTTTAATTACATTTTCAATGACGGTGATGTTTTGGATGTGGTCAATTTTACTTTTGGCGTGACCTTCAGCTGTATGCTCTCAGTAGGTCAAGTTGATGTGGATTTCACCAACATTTCTATTCATTTGGGTTTAGTTTAGTTTAGGTCATTAGGTCATGTGATAGGAGTAGAATTAGGCCATTCAGCCCTTCAAGTCCATTCAATCATGACTGATTTATCTCTCCCTCATTCTCCTGCCTTCTATCCAAAGCCTCTGACACCCGTACTAATCAAGAATCTATCTATCTATTTCTGCCTTTAGTTTAAAGATACAGTGCACAAACAGGCCCTTCGGCCCACTAAGTCCGCACCGACCAGCGATCCATGCACATTAACACTACCCTACACACACTGGGGACAATTTACACTTATACCAAGCCAATTAACCTGTAAACCTGAGATAGACACAAAAAGCTGGAACTGAAGCGTCTCAACACGAAAAGTCACCCATTCTTTCTCTCCAGAGATGCTGTCTGCCCCGTAGAGTTACTCTAGCTTTTTGTGTCTATCCTTGGTTTAATCCAGCATCTGCAGTTCCTTCCTACACAGTTCATTGACTCTAACAGCTGAATTATTTTCTGATCCAGTCTCTGTTTGCTCGGTTAAAGGTCATTGCATAACCTTTGTGACCTTACATTGGAACTTGTGGGTAGATTTTCCAATTACACAAAGATAGGAGGCATTCAAACCTAGTAAACATAGCATTCAATTGGATGGATATATTATTGGATTAATAGAATGGGAAAGTATGGATTTCAAAGTAAAACAAATAGATACAAAATGCTGGAATAACTCAGTGGGACAGAAGGTCGGAAGAAGGGTTTTGACTCAAAACATCACCCATTCCTTCTATTAAGAAATGCTGCCTGTCCCGCTGAGTTAATCCAGCATTTTGTGTACATCTTCAGTGTAAACTAGCATCTGCAATTCCTTCCTTCACATAAAACAAAGTGAAGTCGCCCATTTTGAAGCAATAAAGAATAGACCAGAATGCAATCCCCGGGTTCAAAGCTAAACGCCGTGGAGGTCCTCTCTTAAACACTGTGACTGGAAAATACTAAGAATAATCATAAAGACTAATGGAAGGCTGTACATCTTGAGATCCATAATACAGAGGGATAAGTGCACAAACACCTATCCGGGAAAGAGTTGAGGGCCTCACACCTTAGCAAGGTTAATGCTGATGTATGCAATCTGTTGTAATGCTTTTTAGATAATTATTGCGGCCAGGGTGTGTGTGTGTGTGTGTGTGAGTCCTTATGTGTTCCCACATGCACATGTCCCTGCTACTGCGATGGAAATAAATATATGAACTGCGAACAGCACCCAGCACAAGGCTGAGAAATGGAACTATTCTGATCTGCTTCTAAAGGGCCTGTCCCACTATACGAGTTTACCCAAGAGCACTCCCGAGTTTAAAAAAAATCAAATTCGTGGTAAGTAGGTAGAATGTATGTAGTGGGTACCTCGGAGCTCGGGGCGTCTCTTAGCACTCGTAACGCTAACGGCAGGTACTCGGGAGACGCGGTAAGCTCGTGAAGATTTTTCAACATGTTGAAAAATGTCCACGAGAGCCCCGATTACCTACGAGTAGTTATTGCCATAATTCTTCGAGAACTCGGGAGAGCTCTTGAATTACCTGGTACAGTAGGACAGGCCCTTTAAGCTGCGCCAAGTCAAACTCTGTTAAGTACAAAGATAGTTTGGAAACAAGCTATAGCGTCTGCCAAGCCTGAATTTGCGTCTGTTTAGTTTAGTTTAGAGATACAGAGCTGAAACAGGCCCTTTGGCCCATTGGGTCTGTGCCGACTAGCAATCCCTGCACATTAACACTATCCTACACCAACGAGGGACATTTTTTGCATTTACCAAGCCAATTAACCTACAAACTTGAACGTCTTTAGAATGTGGGAGAAAACCGAAGATCTTGGAGAAAACCCACGCAGGTCACTGGGAGAACGTACAAACTCCGTACAGACACCCGTAGTCGGGATCGAACCCGGGTCTACGGCACTGCATTCGCTGCAAGGCAGCAACTCTACCACTGCGCCACCATGACCACCCTAGATTTTTCAAAAAGATTATGAAGCAGCCAGCCATTCTTGAGTCATTCCAGGGTCTGAATGAAGGCCACACATGAAAGGAGCTGGATTTAGAATTTAGCTGGATTTCTGTGTATAATACAGACATTTTTAACTGCTGAAGAAAATTGACCTGGGATGCTGCCAGATTATCAGTTTCTAAATACGAAAATGAAGCTTTTATTTTTGTTTTGAAATCTCCAACTCCTGTGGTATCTAAATGGACATCTTGTGAGAATCAGAGGCATTTCCCAAGTAAGATCTGAGATCTGCCCATGCTTAGTTTAATTTCATTTAGAGATACGGAGTGGAAACAGGCCCTTCGGCCCATCGAATCTGCACCGGCCACGATCCCCACACATCAACGCTACCCTTCACGCACTAGGGACAATTTAACGTTTACAGCCAGCCAATTAACCTACAAACCGGTACGTCTTTGGAGTGTGGGAGGAAACCGAAGATCACTGAGAAAACGCAGGCAGGTCACAGGGAGAATCTACAAACTCCATACAGAAAGCACCCATAGTTGGGATCGAACCCAGGTCTTTGGCGCTGTAAGGCAGTAGCTCTCCTGCTACACCACCGTGCCGCCCTTGGTGTTGGCAGATGTAGACAGCCAGTGCTTATAAGGCAGCTTGCTGTGTTTGAACAGGTCTTGTTGAAAGCCAGCATTGAACTCAGCTTGTTTTCCTTAAAGTGCCTTCCAGTTGAATGACTTGACCTACGCTCTTGACACATTTTTATATTTGGTCCATGGCAGATGAAAAAAATTACATTGGGGAAATTGATCTTACAAAGATACAATTTAGTCAAACAAGGAGCCTAATACAGCATTTTCTGATCTGACCAAGCATTCAAATATTATTAGGAAATTACTATAAAAACCAAAAAAAATTGCAATGCAGTGTAAAGTGATAAACAGACAAATGGATAGATATATGTAGGACGGAACTGCAGATGCTGGTTTAAACAGAAGATAGACACAAAAAGCTGGAGTAACTCAATGGGTCAGGCAGCATCTCTGGGCCACCTAAGGGTCCCAACCCGAAACGTCAACCATTCCTTCTCTCCGGAGATGTGGCCTGTCCCATAGAGTTACTGCAGCTTTTTGTATCTATTATAGAGACAGAGCTAGATGGATATAAATAAATCCAGATGGATCTAGATCTAAATCTAGAGACAGACAGACAAAGTTGCTACAGTTTGAATGTAAAAATGATACAGGCAAGGTTATGAAGTGAATAATATTTTTGATTATGTTCACCACACCAATATATCTCCATTTGAACATTACATACATGGACATATGTCTATGTGGGAGGCCAATGCCCCATGTAGATAGGATGAACAAAACATCAGCTACCCTTTAATCAAATCTTAGAGGCAGCACGGTGGTGCAGCGGTAGAGTTGCTGCCTTACAGCACCAAAGACCTGGGTACAATCCTGACTACGGGTGTTGTCTGTACAGACTTCGTACGTTCTCCCAGTGACCCTGTGGTTTTCTCCAGGTGCTGCAGTTTCCCCACACATTCCAATGACGTACAGGTTTATAGGTTATTGGCCTTCAGTAAAAATCGTAAATTCTCCCTAGTGAGTAGGATAGGGCTAGTGTCGCGCACTTTCAGTGGGCCAAAGGGCCTGTTTCTGCACTGTATCTTTAAAACTGAAAAAAACCTAAAAACAAAGTATTCTGTCCAGCACCCAAATTCAAACTTGCCAAGTTTGGTGCAGCTGTTTCACTGTTTCACTAGAGTGGTGGAAAGGGGTAAAGGGGTGCATACAACACAAGTACAGTTGGCTGGGGATGTAGAAGTTGCTGAAACAATAATCACTTTCTGCATGTAGCAGTTACATAGGAATAACTACTTTTCTAAATTCAGTTGATACCATGGATGCCTTTACACAATGTAAAATCTTTTAAGTCACCAGCCAGACTTCATGAAATAAGGCAAGGTAGGTTTTAAATTTTTGATCTGTGAAGCAAGCTGTCCTTGAGTTGTCTGAGCAGCAAACATCACCAGCAACATTCATGCTTGTTTGCAAATGAAATTAATACCCCGCGTCATGTTTCAGCTTTGTGCTATTCCTAGTAATGGCATTGCATCATTGCACTCGGTTAAGCTGCCATCTCACAGTGCCAGAGACTTAGGTTTGATCCGCGGGAGCTGTCTGTGCAGAGTTTGCATGTTCTCCCTGTGACCATGTGGGTTTTTACCAGGTGCACTGGTTTCATCCCACACCGCAATGACGTGCGGCTTTAAATTGGCCTCTGCAAATTTCCCCTGGCATGAGAGTGAGATAGCAGAACATGGGTGAACGGCTGATCGATGGTTGGCATGGACTCGGTGGGCCGAAGGGTCTGTTTCCATGATGTATCTCTAAATTAAACTATAGTATAGATTGAATCTTTTCAACTCCAGTTTCTTGGAGGCACTTCAAAATATTTGAATATAATCCAGTTTATATCAGGGAAGAGAAAGGATCCTTTCAATGTTCACATGATGGATTTTTAAGACGTTATTTTTGTTAAGAAATCAGATGTTCATGCTCAATGTGAACATTTATCATTACTTATTAACATGAAATAATGTGTACATATTTGTACAATTAATGTGCTGATTAATGTGACAGTGTGTGCTAACATCACTTTTAACAAAATGAGTGAACAAAACCATCTTAAAACGACACAGAACGGGGCCATTGTGTCCATCATGTCCATGCCAGGGGAGTAATCCCATCAGCCTCATTGTTCCTTGCCCTTTTTCTTTCTCTGTACCTCTGCAACATATTCGCTCTCATATACATACTCATCAAACCCCTTCTGATTCTTCTTGCTATTAACGTGCACTGAATGATGATGTAAAATGGCTTAGTAACCTACCAGCTCATTCACACACACAGGAGAAAATATGCATTAGATGCCACTGGGCCTCTACTCGCTGGAGTTTAGAAGGATGAGGGGACACAACATTGAAATGGACCGAATAGTGAAAGGTTTGTATAGAGTGGATGTGGAGAGGATATTTCCACTTGTGGGAGAATCAAGGACCAGAGGTCATAGCCTCAGAATTAAAGGACGTTCCTTTAGGAAGGAGATGAGGAGGATTTTATTTAGTCAGAGGTGATTTAGACAGTAATGAGTCAAAGGTGTTTAGTTGCTGCATGTACTGACAATGGAACAATTAAATTCTTACTTGCAGCAGTATAACAGGGCTGTAACATAATAACATAGATAATAAATAATTAATAAAAGCTCAATAAATCCATAATCCCAAAACAGCAAAGTAAAAAGGCTCAAACTCCTTTGTGCAACCAAAGACATTTTCCTTGCACGGCATCTCTTTTGATGTCTCGTTTTCACACCTTTGCCTTCCTTATTTCTGTGTCTCCCTCTCCCTTGTCTCTCAGTCTGGAGAAGGGTCTCGACCTCAAAACACCTCTTCAGAGATGCTGCCTGTCCCGCTGAGTTATTCCAGCATTTTTTGTCTTTATCTTCGGTGTAAACCAGCATCTGCAGATACTTCCTACACAGTCCATAGTTTTTCAGTTAACGTTGTGTAGTGTTCAAGAGTCTAATGGTTATTGGGAAGAAGCTATTCTGGAACTTGATGGTGATGGTTTTGATAAATATAACACTAAATACAACAATGTATGAATGAAAATGAACCCTGAAGTTTATAGCCATCGTGGTTATTGTCAGTTTTAAGTAAACATTCACCATAAACCGCCCCAAACAACAGTTTTTAACTGTTTTGCCAATGCAGCTGGTCTAGCTTTCAACTACATTTTTTATTGTTGATGTGGACGGAGGTTGAAAACCAAAATTTATATATTGCTTGGAGTAAAACATTTATCACAAAATAAATTATAGTATGCAAATACTTAGATCCCTGCCAAAAGAGATTTAGACTCCAGCAGTTCTTGGACAAAAATCATCCATTAGTTTTGTTGCATTTCCTCATTAAGCAGAGAACACAAAACCAAGTTAAGGGCCTGTCCCACTTTCACGACCTCTGCCGAGTTTGCCCTTGACTCATACTCGCAGCATGGTCGTAGCAGGCCTCGTAAGTTCTCGTGGCATCAAGTAGGTCGAGGTGTTTTTTCTAGCCTGATGAAAAATGTCCACGAGTAAAAAAGGTCGTGAATTAGGTCGTGAAAGTGGGACAGGCCCTTCAGGCTCCAAATTCAACTGGTTTACATTTTAGTTTTCTTTTGTTGAACTGCAGGGCCTTAAATAGTTGAGAGTAGCTTTTACGCTTTGAAAAGGCAGTCGAGCTGCAAGGACGACACTTCCCTGCTATTGAATGTTCAGAATGATCTTACATTTTTGGATGTATTCTTGCATCCAGTAGTAATTCACCCGGTAGTAACAATTTTGAGCCACTTGCTAACTAGAATGAACTCCGATGTCTACAGGAGCTGGCTAATTCTCCTGTTTGTTTTTTCCATTGATGCTATTTGTTCTGACTATTTAATGACAGTGATCTCAACATTGGCTTAAGTTTACAATGGCAGGCACCAATGATGTCATCGAATGCATGCCATTTAACCAGCTATGGATGGCACAACGTCTGACTCCTGGTTCAGGCCATCCATTAAAATTGTGAGGATGGGGAACACGCTGTCCATTTTAAATAAAAAGTATAACATATGAATGCAAAAGGGGGGGGGGGGGGGTGCAATGACACTGTTGAGAAACAGGCAGTCAGAGGATAGGACTTCTGAACTCTTTGACCTTTGCACCAGGTTCATGTTTCCGCCAAAGCTAGACACAAAATGCTGGAGTAACTCAACGGGACAGGCAGCGTCTCTGGAGAGAAGGAATGGGTGACGTTTCAGGTCGAGACCCTTCTTCAGACATGATTCCACTGTTCATTAATGTCACACAAATCGTCTTCACCCAAAATAAACAAGGGCTTGATTTTAATTGCAAAGATGCTTAAAGTTAAGCAGTGGAGTTTAATTTTAGCAATGTGCGGAAATAGCTGTTACAGGAATTGCGATTAACTGTTTGTCAAAATATATTACATAACTTTACCTTCTTTATATACAACAATAATATTTTTAATAAAATATTCCACTAGATTTACAGTAATGTCCACACATTATACTAACACATAATAACGCAGATGAAAAGTAGGTGAAATTTACCTTTATCTATAAAAAAGGAGAGTTTGTGATATTTTTTCCATGATTAAAGTTTGGTTGACCTCATTGTTTAATTTTGTAAGATGGCACAATTGTTTTCGTTGGTTTCTAATTATGGAATAACATAGAGATTCATCAGCCTTATATTCACAAGGGAATTTTGCCCCCATAGATGTACTATTGAATGCATAGAGCTTCTCGGAATTAAGGGCCTGTCCCACTGTATGAGCTAATTCAAGAGTTCTCGCCAGTTTCCCCTGATTTGAACTCGGAGAATTACGGTAATAGCCGCTCGTAGGTACTCGGGGCTCTCGTGGACATTTTTCAACATGTTGAAAAATCTTCACGAGCTTACCGCGTTTCCCGAGTACCTGCCGTTCGCGTTACGAGCCGCTAAGAGACGTCCCGAGCTCCGACGTACCCGCAACGTACATTCTACGTGCTTACCACGAGTTTGATTTTTTTTTTAAACTCGGGCGAGCACTTGAATTACCTCGTACAGTGGGACAGGGCCTTTAGTGAAAGATTCTTGGAGTAGCAGTGTGTCATTCGCTGGGTATAGTCAACATGTAACTTAATTATATATGCACATTACACTCTTCTGAAAATTAAGTTCCAGTGAATTCAGTTGATCAAGTTTCAGAAGTAGAGTTCGATGTACAAATATTATATCGCAGGGCAGAGGAAGAAATTGTTTACCGTGACTTTCTATATATTTGTTACAATTTACTACAAAAGACAAGAAGCAAGAAGGGGACCTCATTGAAACTTAGAGTGGATGTGGAGAAGATGTTTCCACTAGTGGGAGAGTCTAGGACTAGAGGTCATAGCCTCAGAATTAAAGGATGTTCCTTTAGAAAGGAGATGAGGAGGAATTTTATTAGTCAGAGGCTGGTGAATCTGGTCACAGAAGGCTGTGGAGGCCGTCAATTGATATTTTTATGGCAGAGATAGATAGATTCTTGATTATTACTAGTATCGGGTTATGGGGAGAAGGCAGGAGAATGGGGTTAGGAGGGAGAGATAGATCAGCCATGATTGAATGGCGGAGTAGACTTGATGGGCTGAATGGCCTAATTCCGCTCCTATCACTTATGACCTGATGAACGTATTGTTCTCCAAATTTCCCAGTCTATAAAAAGTATCAATGTCTGCTATTTTCCCTCACATCCATTGAAAGCAATGCAAAAATCCTACTCCGGACAAGTTTTTCCAGGAAAATTAGGCTAGTTAACTGAAGTGTTTTTTTGGGTTTATTCGGTGTTCAAGTTTCCCTCAGTGGTGGCTGCAAAAAATCGTTAGAGCTCTTTATCTGAATCATGCTTTCAGGATTTGTCATTTTTGTAACAACATCTTTTTGTACAGTGTTCTGAATAAACAACCAGAATGTGTTTGGAGAAGAAAAGCAATTAATAAGAAGGCAATCATAAGACCACAATTACTAATCGCATTTGCAGGGTTTTGGAGTTAAATGCTTAAATTAAATTCCAAATTGCCTCGGTGATGGCACTTGGTATAAATGCGCATCATGTGAATACTCAGGTATTAAGGGGTTCCAGTAGAACAGGAACTTGTGTTTTTACCGTAAGAAAAATTATTAAAAAGTCCCGTCATTCCAAAGGAAGAATGGTTTCTTAGTTCCTTAGTTTATTCCTTAAGTGCCTGTCCCACTTGGGCGTCATTTGCGCGTAATTTACGCGACATCATTTATGCATCACGACACGCGCGTCAGGCCCCACACGTGATGCATGGCGTGCATTATGCGCGCATGGTGTGCGTGGTGACGCGCATATGACGCCCAAGTGGGACAGGCCCTTAAGTCCTTTTGTTTATTCTCATGTGTACCGAGGTACAGTGAAAAGCATTTGGTACGTGCTATCCAGTCAGCAGAAAGACAATACATGATTGCAATCAATCCTTTTACAGTGTATAGATAGATACATGATAAGGGAATAACATTTAGTGCAAGGTAAAGCCAGTAAAGCACTTATTTCCCCATCCACTTTTCTCTCATTTACTCGAAGCCTGTGTTCACTTTTGTTTTTCGAAACATTCTTTCTTTCGTTAAATTCTTGCCTTAAAAAGAAAAACACCAGATTTTCATTTGAGGATTTACCATCACTGCCTCTATTGAAACCATTCTTGAGTTTAGTGCAAGCTAAAGCCAGCAACGTCCGATCAGGGATAGTCTGAAGGTTCATCAAAGATTTTCAAATCGACTTAATGTTTTCTTATGATTTGGAGAACATTTTTTTGAATTTAGTAATATAGCTTGAAGGATTTTCAAGTTATTGTGCAAACATTTCCTTGTCTGTCTTTCTAAGGCTCAGTGGAATAAATATTTCATGCGAACATTCGTTGGTTAATTACTGTGTTTTCTCAATTTTGGCTGCGCTATGATGGTACTAGAAGGCTGACCTTGCGCTCACACACTGGTTGCTGTTGGATTCACAACCTACTCATAGCACAGACTCATATCTAGCTCCATCTGTCTCCATGAAGAGGCACTGTAACATTCAATTATACCTGCACTGCCTCTTCAGTTGAAGGATTATGATACATATTTCAACAGAGTACGGTCAGCCTCCAGATAGAGAAATGGGATTGTTTTTCAATTTTGCTAAGTACACAGCCATAAGTCGATGGTCAAATCCAGCTCCACACAAGAGGAGTGAGAAATTGTCTAGCTCTCCGATCTTGACTGCAGAGAAAGTAAAGGAAAATAAAAGTGAGTCTCTTCAATATTTTTAAGGACTGTTAGTTTGGTGTTACAAACGGGCAGAGTGCACTTGGTATTTCTTCTGCCCATTCATCCATTCCTACCCCAATCAGGGCTCCTGCAATGGCACTGGAGCCTGATGATTGGGTGTACAGCATGTCCCTTCATTAGATGCTGGATTAACTCAGTGGGTCAGGCAACATCTCTGGAGAAAATGGACATATGACGTTTCGGAGTGGCACCCTTTTTGAGGGTCGGACTCTTTATTAGCCTGGCTGAGAACTGCTTAAGGTGAGGTTTAGATCAGTGCTTCTTAAACTACTTCAGTGCCATTCACCCTGGAGTCTTTATCACAAAATTTCATTCACCCTCGACTAAATTTTCTTATGTTTTTCGGTGATTTTGTGTATAATTTTAGAAATAATTTATTTTGTCACATGAGGTGACCAAATGGTGAGGCATCGACCCTCCCTCTGCAACTGGGTACTGGACTTTCTAACTAACTGACCCCAGTCTGTTAGGTTGGACAAGCACACCTCTTCAACCCTCACCCTGAACACCGGCGTTCCACAGGGCTGTGTGCTGAGCCCTCTCCTCTGCTCCCTCTTCACCTACGACTGCACACCTGTACATGGTTCTAACACCATCATCAAGTATGCAGATGACACGACGGTGATTGGCCTCATCAGCGACAACGATGAGTCGGCCGATAGGGAGGAGGTCCAGCTCCTGGCAGCATGATGCGCTGACAGCAATCTGGCCCTTAACTCCAAGAAGACCAAGGAGCTCATTGTGGACTACAGAAGGTCTAGGGGAGGCACGCACACCCCCATCCACATTAATGGGACGGAGGTGGAACATGTTTCCAGCTTCAGGTTTCTGGGGGTCAACATCTCTGATGACCCCTCTTGGACCCACAATACCTCTACACTGGTCAAGAAGGCTCATCAGCGTCTCTTCTTCCTGAGGAGACTAAAGAAGGCCCATCTGTCTCCTCAGATTCTGGTGAACTTCTACCGCTGCACCATCGAGAGCATCCTTACCAACTGTATCACAGTATGGTATGGCAACTGCTCTGTCGCCGACCGGAAAGCACTGCAGAGGGTGGTGAAAACTGCCCAACGCATCACCGATTCCTCACTCCCCTCCATTGAGTCTGTCCAGAGCAATCGATGTCTGCGAAGGAGGCGCAGCATTGTCAAGGACTGGTCTCACCCCAGCCACAGACTGTTTACCCTCCTCCCATCCGGGAAGCGCTACAGGTCTCTCCGTTGCTGGACCAGCAGGTTCAGGAACAGCTTTTTCCCTGCGGTTGTTACATAACTTAACTCTGCACCTTGGTGACTGCTAGTCACCCCCCCCCCCCCCCCCCCCCAGACACTCCTTCCCCCAGAAAAATTGCACTACTGCTACTGTATGTACATATATATATATTTTGCTGTTCCATTATTCTATGTTAGCTCTTCTGGGTGAGATGCTACCTGCATTTCGTTGTCTCTGTACTTGTACACTGCACAATGACAATTAAAGATTGAATCTGAATCTGAATCTGAGCAAGAAACATAAATTAACAAATTATTGAACTGTTTATTTTATTCAACTTTTTGAACATCCTAAAAATATGTAAAGCAAACCTGGAGTGAAAACAAAAAAAGAAGTTTAATAACCATTGGAATTGGAAAATCATTCTAATGGAATGATTAAAAAAAAACCATTCCAACGTCTAAACACTGGACTTCAGCCCATCCTTTGATTGCTGTAGTTTTTTTCTTGTAAAAGGACCTCAGAAAACCATGGAGTATGTGATTTAATATATTAGTATCCAACTAATATCACTTTCTATAACTCTCCCTGACGAAAGCTCACAATACCACCAAATATCAACTTTGGGTGCTAAATTGCTACACAAAGTAACAATACAGTTCATCAGTCGCCTGCAGCGATCCTCCAGTGTTGCCATTTATACATTTATGATCCCACTAGCTCGTCTGGATCTTCCCTAAAAGGTTATATTGCAGTAAATTAGGGAAATATCCTGCTACTTTGAAATTAGAAAACCATAGGTAGAGAGAAAAAAAAAATTCCAGCTCCACTGCCATTAAAACCAATAAGAGCTTACTTATCACTTTAATGGTAATACCTTTATAAGTATAGAAAACAAAACATCTGAATAAGTTATGGAGCGAAGGAAATAATCTGAAGAATGGTTTCGACCCGAAACGTTGCCTATTTCCTTCGCTCCGTAGGTGCTGCCTCACCCGCTGAGTTTATCCAGCACTTTTGTCTACCTTCGAGTTTCCAGCATCTACAGTTCCTTCTTAAACATCTAAATAAATTAAGTCATTCATCCTTCATTCACCCCTCTAGTTTCATTAACCCCAATATAATTTCACTTGCCCTTGGGTGAACCATTCAACAGTTTAAGAAGCACTGGCTTAGATGATCATTAGTAATTGACATGGCCTCCTCCTCACCTCACTTCACCTCCTCTCTTCCTCCTCTCCTCACCACACATCACCTCCACACCCTGAACAGAGTGAATATTGGATTAATTGTTTAGATATAATAGAATCATCTGACTCACTTGCTGGGATGTCTGATTGGCAAATAAATGATTCCGGTAAGAAAACATTTTCAGTTGGCTTATGTTTTCAAGATGCCTTTGTCTAGCTTTTACCAAAACGACATTACATGTTTTATGCACAACACAAAGTGCAAGAACTCCATGGTGCAGGCAGAATCAGAATCAGAATCACACTTTATTCGCCAAGTATGGTCAGTCATACAATTAAAAGCAACAGACTCAAAAACACATTTTAACATGAACATCCGTCACAGTGACTCCTACACATTCCTCACTGTGATGGAAGGCGAAATAAAGTTCTAGTCCCTTCCCTTAGTTCTTCATCGGTCGTGGGCCTCGAGCCCCCGTTGACGGGCGATCTTGACTCCCGTAGCCAGCGGTGTTTGGGCCCTCTGCATCCAGGCGATCAGCTCCCGCATCAGGGGGAATGTCAGCTCACCCGTGCTGGACGATCGAACCTCGCGTCGGGGCTGGACGAACCTTGTGTGGCGTTGGAGCTCCCGATTCAGCCTCGGCCGAGACTGCGAGCCCTTGGTGGTAAAGTCCACGGTGGTCAAGGTGGGAGCGATCCCAGGCAAGCGATCCGCTCCGATGTTAAGTCCGCGCCCCGTGGTGGGGCTCACGACAGTCCGAGGAGACCTCCAGCTCCATCGATGGAATGTGATCCGAAAACTAATCACATCTCCTGCAAGATAAGAACTTGAAAAAAAAGTTTCCCCCGATCCCCTCCCCCCCTCCCCCCACATAAAATAAACCAAAGAACATTAAAACAAACTTTAGAACAAACACTAAAAATAACAAAATGAATGAAAAAACGGAAAGACTGCCGGCGGAGCAGCCATCGCCCCGGCGCCCCTGGTGGTAATCATAATCTGTGTAGGGAATGGGCAAATGGCAGCATGTGTCAGCATTCTTCTTATATAATTTCTGTTGTGCCACAAACAAATACTAATAATAAACAATTAATAAGTAGAAGTTAGTTGTTCTGGTGTTCTGCATTAAAATACTCTACATGCATACTAAACCAAGCCAGCTAATTTCCGATGGTACATGTGAAAAGCCACTCACACATAGCAGAGTTTCTTCCCATTTCTACCTCATCCCAGCGGAGGTCAGATGGACCATAGTATTGTCTATTATAGTTGCAATTCCAACTCTAGTGCCTTGCAAGGAGAGGAAAATCACAGTAATGCATTGAAAACTGTGAGCAGCGTTGCTGCAAATAGTGCTGACAGAGCAAGGTGTTATTTATGGAGCGACGCTAACTTTATACGGAAGTTTAAGTGCATGTTGTACGGAGGCTTTTGGGCCAGTGAGTGGCTTGGCAGTCCGAGAATGCCTGTCTGGAACACTGTTTATTAGTTTACTTTAGATGAGGGGCCAAAGTGAAAGAGGTATTAGCCCCTCCGTGGCCTTTGAGAAACAAATTGTACTTATAGAAAGTATTTTATCGGGATGCATCACAGCTTGGTTTGGGAACAGCTCCATCCAGGACCGTAAGAGATTGCAGTGAGTTGTGGACGCATTTAAACCTCACGTTGCCTCGGCAAGGCAGCAGAATAATCAAGGACAAGTTGTACCCCGGCAACTTCCCTCTTCTCCCCTGGCCCATCAGAAGAAAGATATAGAAGTGTGAAAATGCACACCTCCAGATTCCTCCATCATTTTTAATCTATTCCTTCGCTCCATAGATGCTGCGTCACCCGCTGAGTTTCTCCTGCATTTTTGTCTACCTCCAGATTCAGGGACAGTTTCTTCCCAGCTGTTAACAGGGAACTGAATCATCCTACCACTACCAGAGAGCAGCGCTGAACTACTATCTACCTCTTTGATGACCCTCGGAATATCCTTGACCAGACTTTGCCGGCTTTACCTTGCACTAAACGTTATTCCCTTATCATGTATCTACACACTGTAAATGGATCGATTGTAATCATGCATTGTCTGCTAAAGGGCCTGTCTGTCTTTGGCATCATTTGCGCCTCATTTACCCAACATCATTTACGCGTGACGACGCATGCATGGTGTGCATTACACGCGCATGGCACGTGGTGAGGCGTGGTGGCGTAGGCAGTGACGTGCAAATGACGCCCAAGTGGAACTGGCCCTTAACTGGTTCGCACGCAACAAACAGCATTTGACTGTACCTCGGTACACGTGACAATAAACTAAACTGGACTGCACATGGCCATGTGAGCAACCTCTCGGCCCCATCCCACTTCCTGTGAAACTGGCAGACGGCAGTAGGCCCGGCACATTTCCCTCCATGTAAACACAGCCAGCCTTGGCGTTGTTGATATTACTCCCTGAAGATTTTTTAAAGAGGAACTCCAGAAACACAGGGATCATTGTTTGCTCTCTGATCTCAGGGATTTGAGCAGCTATTGTATGAATACATTTGTTTGCAAATCGCATTTTTTTTTTCCCCTGTGAATTATGGTTTAAAATGGGTTCAAAGTAAGGGCACTGAGAATCGGCAGAGGATGAACAAAAGGGTGTCTGTACTCATACAGTTTCTGGCAATGGGTTTATTCATTAGAGTTGATATCCATCTAAAGTAGAAGCACCGAAAGCCAACTGCCTAGCAACCCAAATAAATCTGAAAATGGACGGTGAAAGAAGTCACTTTTGTGCAATGGACTCTTTTTAAAAATGCTGTCAAATGTGTAGGATGAAAGCAGCTGTTCCTTTATTGCCCCTGATATACTTCTCATCTTAACAGGATTATGTTCAACCATTTTCTCAACTGAGGTCCACTAGTCAAAGACTTCAATCTTTGTGCACAGTCTACAAATTAACACCACGAAGATTGTCGGGGAGAAGAGTTCTGTTGCTTTAAAACGCCATCAAATCCCTCCATTTGCAGCTCGGCATTAGAATGCTAAGGGAAGTGTTACAGTTCACTGCTCCCAGCACGGAGCTTCACTTAATGGGAATGGACCTCACGGTGGCGCGGCGGTAGAGTTGCTGCCTTACAGCGATTGCAGCGCTGGAAACCCGGGTTCGATCCCGACTACGGCTGCTGTCTGTACGGAGTTTGTACGTTCTCCCCGTGACCTGCATGGGTTTTCTCCGAAATCTTCGGTTTCTTCCCACACTCCAATGACGTACAGATTTGGAGGTTAATTGGCTTGGTATATGTAAAAATTGTCCCTAGTGGGTTTAGGATGGTGTTAATGTGCGGGGATCGCTGGTCGGCACGGATCCAGTGGGCCGAAGTGCCTGATTCCGCATTGTATCTCGAAACTAAACTAAACTAAATTCATCCAGCCTGACTCTTCATCTGTGTGATTCTCCATCCACTCATGTTAAGCATTCAGGGGAAAAGCTTGAGTGTCCTGACTTCCATTTACAAATTCCCCAGTGGACTTCTCTTACGTGCAAATCTACAACAGGAGAATCAAATGATACCTGTCCTGATGCACTCAACATCCATAGTCCCTTGTGAGTACCAGGGGCAGTTACATCTGCACTTTGCATACAAAACACCCTTTCTGTAGAGAGCATTGGAAGACATTTGGGCAGAAATGAGTAAAGATAAAGCAGGTGACGTCTGCTCTGAACATGAGGTCCAGTGGACCTCAACATGTTCGTGCAGATGATTATTTGAGCGCAAGCATTGAAGAGGACGATCTCCTCAGTCACGGGCCAATTACTGTTGTTCTCAGGAGATCTGGACCAGGGGAATGGCTGTACCTCTGAGTCTGCGAGCGGTGCCTCATATGCCCTACGGATCTGGAGGATTGCAGTACAATTGAGGTGCCATCCTTTGACAAGGATCGGCCCTTACAGGTAACATTACTGTTCATCTGGCACCCACATTCATTTCTACCCAAGTGTGATATCTCAACGCCTATAGGCTGGCGAATTTAACAAAATAAAAAAATTGAGTGGTTGTATCATCCCAAGAACATTCAAAGTTTATTCCAATAATGTGCTTATCTTCTCTTTCCTGTTTCTATCCCATTTTCAATTTTCTCTTCCTGTTGTTGCACTGTCTGGAAATGTACTCAACGTTTGATTGCAGTGAAATGAAGTACTGTACCTAGCTGTGAGTTTGATTTGAAAAATTTAAACCCAAAGAAATAAGTTCACATTGAAACATGGAAAGTTAATTTGAAGGGCATGTGCGATATGTTCTACTTTGTACACTATTTTCAATCAATGGACATCTGTGAGCTATCTGTAAGAACAACAAAAACTGTTAGGGATATTAGATGATTGAGAAGGAACTGCAGATGCTGGAAAATCGAAGGTAGACAAAATGCTGAAGAAACGCAGCGGGTGCGGCAGCATCTATGGAGCGAAGGAAATAGGCAACGTTTCGGGCCGAAACGTTGCCTATTTCCTTCGCTCCATAGATGCTGCCGCACCCGCTGAGTTTCTCCAGCACTTTTGTCTACCGGGGATATTAGATGTAATTGTTTCTCATATACCAACCACGAGGTCGTAGGTAGGTTGTGATGCTAGTCGCGGCACAAGTAGTTCGGGGCGATTTTTCAACATGATGAAAAATGTCCACGAGTAAAACAGGCCGTGAATCAGGTCGTGAAAGTGGGACAGGCCCTTTAGTGGGAGCATTTGGGCATGGTTGACGTTTAACACCTTTTTCGATGATTTTAGCATTATTAATAGAATCTTATTGCATTATGATACATGGTTAACGACAAAAATCAGTTCACTTGAAAGCAATTGGGAAAAGATCAATATAATAGTAAGATTAAATGAGAACTTACCAGTTTGAAGTTTGATCTTTATTTTATGAGGAGTTACAATGAGGGATTACATGAAGACCCCGCCAGCACGCATGCACGACATTCTTCAAAGCAGTGGTGTGAAATCACAGATAGCAACGTAGACTAATATAGTAAGATAAGAGAGAACTTTCATACCAGTTGAACTTTATAATAGAGGGTTTTGGGAGCGGAGGGCACGTAATCCCTCATCGTAACTCCTCATAAAATAAAGATTAATCTTCAAACTGGTAAGTTCTCATTTAATCTTACTATTTTACTTCGGAGTCACGTGAGTGACTACGTGAAGATTTCAAAGCTCTGTGATTTCATGCCCTGGAACGAGTCCATGCTCACACACTGCCATGCTGGGATTAGAGGATGAACGTATTTCAGACATAACACTGTAGGTATTTATTCATACCAAAACAATAATATATCCCACATTGGATAATTATTTAGCAGAACTCAAAATGTTTCCTGCAAAAGTGTCAGGAGAGGCCACGGGTTTATTATAGAAGCGTTGGAAAGTCTTCTCATTGCTCCAGCCCGCTGTGGCCAGGATGTGGTCCATGGGTACTTCCATCATCCTAGCCGCCGAAGTAGATGCAGCCCTGGTGGAGTGAGATTTGAAGATATTAGTGTCCACTCCCGCTGCATCTAACACCACCCTTAACCATCTTGATATGGTTTGCACCGTGACTTTGTGATGAGGCCGTTTATGGCTTAGAAGCAAAGCTTTCTCCGTGCCCCTTAGAGTCTTTGTGACTTTGATATATTGCAATATCAGTGTAACGATGCAGAGTCGAGTATCTGCAGGATA
The DNA here is from genome assembly GCA_963514005.1 of Raja brachyura. The sequence continues at coordinate 7,588,387 of OY740796.1, read as the reverse complement.
GGCTTGAAATTCTAATCTTTGTCCAGATGAACCGGGTCGGTCTTGTTTTAACAATCCCTGTATAAGAAAAGTTATTTTGCCATTAGTGATAGTCATGGCGTCCATACTTAACTTGTGTAGGGACTGGACCCATTGTGCTGTGACAAGTGCCATAATCATTACCATCTTGTAGGTGAGCTTGTCCAAGGTGAGCCCCGTATTGGGTGTCCATCCTCGTAACATAGTCAAGACTATGCTAATGTCCCACGTATGGTTGTATCTGGGCCTAGGGGGATTGGAATTAAATATTCCCCTCATTAGTTTAGACACTAATGGGTGTGATCCAATTGCCAGATGATCACTCCCTTTGCCCAGATAGTTCGATAGAGCACTCCTTGCACAATTGATGGCACTGTAGCTTAATCCTTCATCGTAGTGAAGGGTAGCCAGGAACTCCAGAACTTCCGTGATGGTGGCTGTTTCATAGGTAGTGTTCGTCGTGGCACAGAACACTTCCCACTTCCTGACGTACGTCAGGTACTGTCTTCGGGTGGACTCCCTGCACGACGCTGAGATGGCATTTATTGTTCTGTCGGTGAGTCCGTATCCCAGAAGTGGCCGTTTCAGAATCTGCAAACTAACAGGTCCATGCGGTCATGACATGGATGGCTATCCCCTGTAACGGGATGTACCAATAAACTAGGTTGTCTGTTGACCCGAATGCAGGGTTCTGTGGCCATCTTCTGCACTGCTGGGAACCATGGTTGGGTAGGCCAGTCGGGAACAACTAAAATACCCGTTGCGGAGTCTTGTCTTATTTTCTGCAAGACCCGACTGATGAGGCAGAAGGGGGGAAATGCATAGCAGAACAAATCCCCCCAATGTAGCGAGAAAGCGCCCATCGCTACTGCCCCTGGGTCTGGTTCCCAAGCAACATATGTTGGAAGTTGGTGATTAAGTCTGGATGCAAAAAGGTCGATATCTGGTGTCCCATAACGTTCTATAATATCCGTAAACACTCTCCGATCCAACATCCATTCTATGTTGTCGTTGAATTTACGTGATCTGGTGTCTGCCACTGTGTTAGCTTACCTGGAAGGTAAGTGGCTGAGATCCAAATTTCCCTTTGCAGACACCAGTGCCAGATATTATTAGCCAATTCATCACATGATATCGACTTCATTCTACCCATATGATTAATATAGGCCACCACTGTGGTGTTGTCAATTTGTAACCTGACATGCAACTGGTGCATATCTGAGCAGAATGCCCTAAGTCCATGAAATGCTCCCAGCATTTCTGAATAATTAATCCCTAATGACTTGAATAGGGTTAGCTCTTGTGCACTCCATCTACCTCCACAGCTTGTGGTGGTATTAGTTGCTCACCAACCTTTAGCACTGGCATCAGTTTGTAAAATAACCGAGGGATTCATGATAGTGATGGGGTTAGAACAAAGCTGTGCATTCTCTATCCACCAATTTAACTCGGATTTTGCCTTCTCTGATAATTTCATAGGCCTGTCAAAATGGCCTGCATGATTTTTGAGAGCTATAATTTTTGCTCTTTGAAGGTTTTGATAATGGAGTGGCCCAAATTGTGCTGCGGGAAATGCAGCCACTATCTTCCCAATCACTCTGGCTACTTGCCGTATGGATGGATCCCTGATGCCAGTGAGGCTTCTACATGCTTCTATCAAGTCCACCACCTTGGTAGGTGGTAAGGTGATAGACATTAGCTCAGAATTAATAGTGAACCCTAAATAATCCATGGTAGTGGAGGGTTCCATTTTCGATTTATCTGGATGTATGATAAATCCCAGCTTTTGAAAAAGATGTTTTGTGGCTAGAACTGCCAATGTAGCCATTTCCAAATTCTCCCCGACAATGAGGATATCATCAAGGTAGGTCATGACAATATGGTTTTGTTTCCTTAAATAGGCTAAAGCTGGTTTCAATATTTTAATAAATAGTCTGGGTGCTGATGATAACCCATTGGGTAAGGCTTTGTACTGCCATAATTGTCCCATCCAGATAAATTTCAGGTATTTCCTATGATCCTTGTGTATAGGTACTGAATAGTATGCATCCTTAAGGTCAATGCAAGCCATGTAGTACCTTTCAGATATTAGCTGTTTAGCCGTGACAAATGTGTCCATTTTAAAATGAGCATACTGAACGGAAGTATTTAGTTCGGTCAGATCTCTAATGATGCGGCACCCGCCATCTTTTTTATTTTTAGTAAATATATTTGATACGAACTCTTGAGATTCTCTGATAGTCTTCTCAATTACCCCTTTATTGATTAATCTTAATAGTTTAGCATGGCCTGCTGTCCTTTCTTTTTGTGAAAGTATAAACTTCCGGCTAGGCAAATGCTGAACTGGGGTAGGGAGTTCGTGTATAAACTCAATTTTGTAACCCTGAATACTTCCGAGTATGTAAGGATCAGAGGTAAAAGTGCGCCATACTTCATGAAACAAGTGCAACCGTCCCCCCACATTAGATGAATTTAGACATGCAATGTTCCTGAGGGAGCCAGACCCACCTACCTCCATGGTTACTGCCGGTGTCGCGGTCTCTGCACGTGCTTCTTTTGTTGCTGTGTTGCTGTGTTGTGGGGATGGCGCATTTTCCAAGAAGGCCGGGCTGGGCCATGGCCTAAAAAAGACCGTTGTGCAGGTGGGCCGGCCTTCGAGCTTTCACCATCAGACGGTCTGTTATAGTATCGATGTCCGGTGGGTGTGTAGGGGTGCTGCCGCTGCTGGTAATGGGGTTTGGAGGTACTGGTACTTTAATCAGGCCTATAGCCTTTGCCTCCTCATCCAGGTCTTTCACCTGTTTTGGAAGGTTATCCCCAAACAGCAGATTAGGTGGTTGCAAGTTACCTGACCTGCATAACCCCGCGAATTTGGGATTAAGTGCAGGTTTTATAATGCTCTTACGGTAGCTGTTTCTTCCCACAGCAGCGGATTTTGCCGCTGCTCTCCTTGATTTCCGCGACTCCATGATAGGTTTTTTCTCCTGTAAGCAAAAAACACCAAGTCGCCACGCTCACCACTACAGGTGAGACTTACCTTTCGTAAGTTTTTAAACTTACGCTGGAGGAGCGACGCTCCTCCCGACTGTCGCTTCCGCAATGCGTTCGACGATATGTCTCGCATGCGTGCTGGCGGGGTCTTCACGTAGTCACTCACGTGACTCCGAAGTAAAATCATAAATTATATACTATAAATTCATCATATCTTTTAGAATAAGGACAGGGACCATTGCCTTCCTGAGCTGGCTAAAAATGTTTTTGGATTTAGAAAGGCGTTTTCATGAGATTTTTCTTTAAAATGCCCACTTTTCCTAAGAATTTCACATTCCCCAACAACCTGAAAATAGACGCAAAATGCTGGAGTAACTCAGCGGGACAGGCAGCATCTTTGGAAAGAAGGAAGGGGAGACATTTTGGGTCGAGACCCTTCTTCAGACTGAGTCAGGGGAGTGGGAGACACAGAGATATGGAAGGGTAAGGTGTGAAAACACAGCCACGCACTGCCCCACACGGACAGGCAGCATCTCTGGACAGGAGGAATGGGTGACGTTTCCTCAGCCTGATGTCAGGGGAGTGGGCGGTACAGAGATAAAATATAGTCAGAGACAGTAAGACTGGTTGGAGATCTGGAAGGGGGAGGGAATGGAGAGAGCGTATCTATCTGTACTATTACTAAAACTCTCATCTTGACCACTGCGTTGTATTTAATTTTGCGCAAAGACGATCCCCCGCAGCGCTACGATTTTTCGCCACCTTACTCACCATTCTCCTCTGCTGCAAGTCAAATAAGCTTTGTTCCGACCGGTGAAATAGTACAAAAGTTATGAAGGTTTAAAAATCGTAAAAACCGCCTCTTCCGGAACCCGCTGTCAATAACGTGCCGAGGAGAATAAAACGCTGAAGGGGCGCGGTGTGTTGAGCAGCCCGCGCAGAGCGTGCAAACCAGGTAGTGCGCAGCCCGTGGAGGGTGAGCAGCGTGAGGGCTGCTTCTGCGGCGACCAGCACCACCAACCGGAAGCTGATGAGTGTAACCGGAATCCCCAGAGTGAAGCCGGAGTGGGACCGGGATCTGCTGCATGAGGCCGAAAGCTGAAGGTGTGAGGTGAGCAGAGTGCGAGCTCCCCCCCCCCCTTCCCCACACCCCCCTTCCCCCTCCCCCCCTCAACCCACCATCCTCTCCCCCACCCCCCTTTCCCCCCCTCCCCCACACCTCCTCCCCAGAGTGGTGGAATATTGCTTTGGGGGAATGGGTTGCATAGGGGGAACATGTGAGTGGTGGAATATTGCGTTGGGCGACCAGGCCTCCCGTGTGACTGGGACCCAACAGGTCCCACTTAGTCTAGTAATGTTCCAAAGTTCAAAAATTCACATGGTCATTTATCCTCTATAATGTAATTGTTTTAGTTGGCTAGTAAAGTAGTTGACATACTTTGCTAATAAAGTATGATTATGATTAATATTGGTATTTAAGAATTTTGGTAGCAGGATAATTGGGTTATAAGTATAAATGCTCGAGTACTTTGGTGATCTTGGTCCAGAGATCAACTCCCACCCCATTAATGAAGTTGCTGATTATACCTCGTTACACTTGATTCCTTAAAGGCCCGGGCATCATTTGCGCGTCATGCAGGTGGCACTCGAAGATTTTGGATATCCCCAAATCGTGGGGCGCCACGCGCAACCGCGCGTCACTGCCTACTCCACCACGTCCCAACACGCGCCATGGGCAAATGATGTTGCGTCGTGACGCGTAAATTATGTTGCGTAAATGATGCGCAAATAACGCCCAAGTGGGACAGACGCTTTACTTTATTTCAAGGAAACATCGGAGTAAAGAAAGGCAGTGCAAAGTATAACTGTTGCTATTGTTACAATGCCATTTCAACAACATCAACAGAGAAACAGTTTTCCCGATTGGTATTGATAAAGTCACTGGGGAACAATGAGTGAGGCCATTTTAGAATGTCTCATTTTCTTCAATGACAGCTTAACCGTGTGGCAGACAAAGATCTGAGAATTGGAAGCCAGGTTTCGCAACGGTTTCCCCATGGAATTCCTGCATACTTTTCCACAGAGTGCCTTAAGGGCCTGTTCTACGTGGCGATTTCTTCAGCGACTGCCAGCGTTATGTCAGTGTCGCCAAAAGATTTTGAACATTTCAAAATCCAGCGGTGACAAAAAATGTTTTGCGACACTTGAAAAAACACCGCGCATCAATACGCCGCCACGCCGCATCACCACCGCATCATGCCGCAGATTTTTTGGCGACCTGATACGTCAGTCAATTGTGCCGGCAGTTGCTGAAAAAAATCACCAAGTGGAACAGGCCCTTTATACATAGCTGTGAGTAGCCTTGAGGCAGAAAGAGTCAGAATTCCTTGGAAGAATACCACAACCTTGATTTTGAATTGCCAAATAACAGCTTGATGGTAGGCACATTGCTTTGCGGATATTTTTCCGGATTGCGCAGCCAGTGATATGTAAACCTACTACATGGCATTTATGGGATGACTGAAAGATTAAAGTTACATAAGAACATAACACAAAGCATAGGAAATTAGAGCAGGACTAGGCTATTCACCCCCTCAAGCCTGCTTCACCATTCACCATGGACATCCTGCTCTACCTGCATTTCCCTGCACTATCCTCATGCCTCGCGATTTCCTTAATATTCAGCAAACAATGTGTTCAGATTTATCTGTGGCATCCTTCAGATTCTGCGCTAAGGAGCTTCACCACTCTCCGAAAATAACTTGTCTCAGTCCTCAACAGCCTGGCCCTCATTTTGAGACTGCCAGCCTGGTGAAGATCTGCAAGAAATGTGCACGTTTCAACGAGATCATTCATTCTTCTAAACTCCAAAGAATAAAGGTCTAGACTACTCCAAAAGGTGGACACAAACTGCTGGGGTAACTCAGCAGGACGGGCTGCATCTCTGGAAAAAAGGAACGGGTGACGTTTCGGGTAGAGCCCCTTCTTCCTCCTCCTCTCCAGAGATGCTGTCTGACCCGCTGAGTTAAGGGCCTGTCCTACCAGCATGCGAGTCCATGCGATGAACGCTATCAAACTAGAAGCGGGGGCCGCGCGGAGGTCGGGTGATCCCCTGTACAGGGCCGTTCCCACCAGCATGCGCCTGCATGCGGCAAGCGCGACCAAACCGGCAGCGAGGGCCGCGCGGAGGTCGGGTGAGTGGCGCAGCGCGGTGCAAAGTGAGGCGAACTTAGAGCGAAGTCTTAAAGGTAAGTTCGCCAGGACAGAGAGGGGCACACAGAGAGGGGCACAGAGGCACACACACAGAAGGCCAAGGAGCCACACACATGGAGGGTCACGGAGGCACCTACAGAGAGGGTCACAGAGGCACGACGTTGAGGCGGTGTGTAATGCGTCAAGGCGACTTGAGCCGACAAGCCGTTGCCGTACGGAATTTTTTAACATAGTCAGTTTTTCGGAGCCCCACACGATGTCGGGACGAACTCCGCACAATTCCGCACGGCTCCGGCGATCGAAGTGGGACCGGCCCCGCGACGCCGGACGGCTCAAGCGACCACGTTAGGTCGCGCTCATCGCATAGAGTTGCATGCTGGTAGGACAGGCCTTTTACTCCAGCATTATGTGTCTACTTTCGATTAAAACCAGCATCTGCAGTTCTTTCCCACACCTCTACACTACATGTCTTTTCAGGTGGCAAACCCTCCTTCCTGGAACAATACTGGTGATTTTGTTTCTGCATTCTTTCTTTGGGAAGCACATCCTTGTCTTCACCTAACAGGAACATGCTGCCCCTGTTCTCACTTTTGAAAGCTTCTCACTTGGAAAATGTATCTTTATGTGCGAGCTGAGTCACTCAATCAACCTGTGCAAGTTCCCACTTAATGACTCCAAAATCGAAATCACCGAATATATCGAGTATTATGTGGTTGCAAAATTTACAAGGATAACACTTGAAGCATCAAGGGAGTCAAGAGTATTTTAATGTCTTATGTACCAAAATGAGACATTATTTCATAGCCTAGGAAGAAGCTGCTCCTAAACCTGGGCGTACAGGCCCTTTGGCCCACCGAGTCCACATCGGTACCGCTGCACCACTATGCTGCCCGTTAGATTTGATTAAAGGGCAGCTGATGTTTTGTCCATCCTATTTACAAGGGGCAATGGCCTCCCACATGTATATATGTCTATGTATGTAATATTCAAATGGAGATATATTGCTGTGCGGAACATAATCAAAAATATTATAGAATTCAGTGAACTTCGCCTCAAAACCTTGTCGGTGTCATTTTTACATTCAAACTAGCAACTTCACACATCTATCTATTTATCTATCTATCTATCTAGATCTACATTAGTTTAGTTTAGAGATACAGTGCGGAAACAGGCCCTTCGGCCCACCATGTCCATGATGACCAGCAATATTAACACTCCCCGACACACACTAGGGACAATTCTTACATTCGTACCCAGCCAATTAACCTACAAACCTGCACATCTTTTGAGTGTAGGAGGAAACCGAAGATCTTGGAGAAGTCCCACGCAGGTCATGGGGAGAACGTACACACTCCGTACAGGGTCTCTGGCACTGTAAGGCAGTAGTTCTACCGCTGCGCCAACGTGCTTCCCATTGACAGGAGTGAGATGGAGCATGGCCACGATGGCGTGGGGGCTGCCTTTTTGAGGCAGTGGCTCCTGTAGACCCCTTCGATGGTGGGGTGGTCAGTACCTTTGATGGACTGAACAGTCATCACCTCTATTTGCAATCTTCTTGATTCCTGGTTGTCAAATACTCTGAGTGAAAAGCGAAGGAGCTATGAGTGATTTCCAACCATAATTGGAAATCACATAATTAGATTCCACCAAACCCTTGTACTTCTATCATCTTCTGTAGGCCTTCTGCTCCTCCGGACCTCCCCCTGTTGAGTAGTCTATTTTCATACTATCTCTCTTTGTATCTCACATCCTCCTCTGTCCCCCCGCCCCCACAGAATGTAACACTTTCCACATTTTCTGAAGCTTAGAAAATAAACTACTCATCATACAGTAGGAATAGACCCATCCATCCACACACTATCTACAAATAGATCAGACTCTAAGGGAAACCACTATGTTTCTTACAGCCAGACACGGAGACACAATTTTGGCAGAGAAATGTGTTATCTGCTTCAAACACATTGTAGAGAACGAGCTGCAGATTATGCTCACTTCCCCCACACATGGGGCCAATGCCACCAATCAGCTGACAGATGACTACATTGTGTAGGAAGGAACTGCAGGTGCTGGTTTAAACCGAAGATGGACCCAAAAAGCTGGAGTAACTCAGTGGAACAGGCAGCACACAAGACCTAATTCACGACCTTTTTTACTTGTGGACGTTTTTCATCATGTTGAAAAAATGCCCCAACCTAGTTGATGCCACAAGTACCTGAGACTAGCATCACGACCTACCTATGAGCTCCCACGACCTCCTATGAGCTTGTGACGACCATGCTGCGAGTATGTCAAAGGCAAACTCTGCAGAGGTCATGAATTAGGTCATGAAAGTGGGACAGGCCCTTAACTTGAAATGTCGTAACGTCAAACCCGAAACGTCACCCATTCCTTCTCTCCAGAGATGCTGCCTATTCAGATGCCTACCATTGGCAGGTAACACTCGCGTAATCATTTACCGTTGTCAAGCTAAGAAAAGCTCTTCTTGTTTTTTTGCAGAACCAATTCACTCAGAATAGCTAATGCAATGTGTCAAATTGTTTTCCAGAATAATATTTAAAAATACTAGAGCAAAACTGCTGAGTACTAAAGAAAAAATATCCAATTAAAGATAGACACAAAATGCTGGAGTAACTCTCTGGATAGACGGAATGGGTGACGTTTTGGGTCGAGACCCTCCTTCTGTCTGAGAGTCGGGGAGAGGGAGACGAAGAGATAAAGAATGGGAAGGTGTGAAAATGAGACATCAAAGGGGATGAAGTTCAAGGAAAATGTAGAATAGATCATTGTGTTCGCAAAATGATAACGAACATACAAGTATACAAATGTGGGCAAGGGGACAGTCAGACTGGTCGGAGAACTAGGATGGGGGGGAATATTTTGTCTATCTTCAAAGTAAACCAGCAACTGTAGTTGAACCGTCACCCATTCCTTCTCTGGCAGTGGTCATGGGGTCAGAAGGCAGGAGAATGGGGTTAGGAGGGAGAGATTGATCAGCCATGATTGATGGCGGAGTAGACTTGATGGGCCCAATGGCCTAATTCTGCTCCTATCATGACACAATAAGTATCTAATTGTTATTCTTCCCTAGAGAGCATTGAGGTATTTTGGGAAAATAGATGGCACCTCTTCTAACTGTTCAGGGTGATTTCAACTTGGGTGTGAACAACTAAATATAATGCAATTTGTGGAGGTAGGCTAAGGAATTAAAGTACAAATGGTATAATTATGGTGAAAGTATTATAGTTTAGTTTAGTTTATTGTCACGTGTACCGAGGTACAGTGAAACGTTTTTGTTGCATGCTAACCAGTCAGCGTAAAGACAGAAGATTTAGCACTGATAAAGAGCATGTCCCAATTAGGCGATTTTTAGGCGACTGCCAGCGACAGTCACAGTCGGAGCGGGACGCTGAAATGGAGCCAACCTACGACAATGCCTTCGACAAGCTATCACCTAGTTGACGTCAAGCTACGACAAGCTACGACACAATTCCTCGCGACTTGCGACGTCCACCTACGACAACCACGGCAACACCTACGCCAACCTTCGACCACACAGGCTACAACCTACGACAACCGAAGTCAACCTACCTCCACCCGCGTCAAGCTATGACCCTGTCGGCGACAGATGAAGACAACTGAAGACTTCTCTTGGCGCCGGTACTGTCCCCGGTTGACGTAGGATGACGTCAGTTGTCGCCAATGGAAATCACTGAGGTCATCACCCGGCGACAACCAACGTCACCTGGCGACAACCTACGGCAGGAGGAGACAGGCAACGTCAAGCCCACTGTCGCCTAAAGGTTTTGAACATTTCAAAATCCAGCAGCAACAAGGAGACAACGTACGACACTTGAGGAGACAACTCACGACAATACAGGTGTCACCCCGCAACCATGTGGCGACAGCCTATTTTCCAGCTGTTGCCGAAAAAATCTCCAACGTGGGACAGGCCCTTAATACTGGAAACTCCAATCACTATATGTAGCAATTTCATGAAAAAAAAATTATTTGATGGTTTTGATTAATAACTTCGATCAGCAACAATTTGATGAAGGCCCTTCCCATAAAGCATGCTCCCATTTTATGAGCTTCACTCCAATAAGCCAATTACCAATTGTAAAGACTGAAAGTGATGAAGGAACTCAGCGAGTCAGCATCAGAGAAGGGAATGGACACATCAGAACCCTTCCTCAGACTGAAGTAATGGGGAGAGAGGTGGCAAAAAGATCTGAGAATCAAAGCAGGCGAGGTTGGTATGGATTGGCCGACTTATTCCACCCGTCTGCTAATCAAACCCCCCTCAGCAGTATCTACCTACCACTTGCTGGGATAGACGCAAGTTGCTGGAGTCACTGGAGTTCTGAAGAAGGGTCTCGAACGGAAACGTCACCCATTCCTTCTCTCCAGAGATGCTGCCTGTCCCGCTGAGTTACTCCAGCATTATGTGTCTATCTTCAGTTTAAACCTGCGTCTGCAGTTCCTTCCTCCCACTTGCGAGGCTTTGTCCCACCCACACCTGTGTGTTTTGGAGTCATAGAGCCTTACAGCGTGGAAGCAGACACTTCAGCCCAACTTGCCCACACCAACCAACATATCCCACCTACACTAGTCGCACTTGCCTGCGTTTGGCCCATAGTCCCTCTAAACCTGTCCGATCCATTTACCTGTCTAAATGTTTCTTAAACTTTGTGAAAGTACTTGCCTCAACTACCTTCTCCGGTGGCTCATTCCATACCTTTGTGTGGAAAGGTCACCCCTCAGGTTCCTATTAAATCTTTCTGTTGCAGGGGAAAGAATAGGGCTAAAAACTAGTAAATGGGGGTGTGGGTGAGCTAATGTGAGAGGGAAGCACAGCTCTATAGAGATATGTAGGGACACAGTAGAGACATGGAATGCACCAGTGATGATACCCATGTTTCAGAAACGTTGTTGATTATGTTATAACGTGCACTCGTCATTGTAACAGAAAGTTGGATCTATTGTCAATAAAGTTAGACTTGTGGATAATTATTTTATTCCGTAATCAAGGCCTAGGTTTGCTATTAATCAACTTTTGGTGTAATTTTTTAGTTTTAGTTTTAAGTAAGTTTATTGGCCAAGTATTCACATACAAGGAATTTGCGTTGGTGCTCCTCCCACAAGTAACAACATGACATACAGTGACAGTTACGAATGACTCAGAAAACACCAAACATTAATAATAATAAAACATTAATGATAAAACACTTTTGATCAAGGATGTGAACCAACAAAATACCAGATCGAAGATCTCTAATCAAAGATTTGAGATACAACGCGGAAACATAGAAACATAGAAAATAAGTGCAGGAGTAGGCCATTCGGCCCTTCGAGCCTGCACCGCCATTCAATATGATCATGGCTGATCATCCAATTCAGTATCCTGTACCTGCCTTCTCTCCATACCCCCTGATCCCATTAGCCACAAGGGACACATCTAACTCCCTCTTAAATATAGCCAACAAACTGGCCTCAACTACCTTCTGTGGCAAAGAATTCCACAGACTCACCACTCTCTGTGTGAAAAATGATTTTCTCATCTCGGTCCTAAAAGATTTCCCCCTTATCCTTAAACAGTGACCCCTTGTCCCCTTGTCTTCCTGCATCTAGCCTGTCCAACCCCTTAAGAATTTTGTAAGTCTCTATGAGATCCCCCCTCAATCTTCTAAATTCCAACAAATACAAGCCAAACAGGCCCTACAGCCGTACAAGAAACAGGCCCTTCGGCCCACCGAGTCCACACCGACCAGCGATCCCCGCTCATTAACACTACCCCCATGCACACTAGGGGCAATTTGCATTTATACCAATTTCCATTCAAACCACAAACTTGCACGTCTTTGAAGAATGGGGGGAAATGAAATATCTAAGAGAAAACCCACGAGGACACAGGGAGAACGTGCAAACTCCGTACAGACAGCACCCGTAATTAACCCAAGATTGAACCCGGGTCTCTGGGGTAGTAAGCACTGTAAGCAGCAACTCTACCACTGTGCCACTGTGCTGCCTGTAATCTTATCAGCTGAGAATATAAAACCTGTACCCAAGCCATGCACAGTAAATCAGCTTAGTCTGGCCTCCTGCTGTGCACCATTTTGCTCAAGCTTCCAGCATCTGGTGTTTCTTGTGTCACCGATTGTAAAGGTGGCCCCATAATTTTAGATCACCTTGCTAAGCAGCAAAGGGGTTCAATATTTCTGAATACTTTTCGCACAATAAGCACTTGTGGATTGGGAATATTTATTTCAAGTATTATTTTAGCCAATTACATGGCTGTTTTGTTATGATTTCCAGAACTGGTGAGCAATGGTGAAAACACGGCGGTTGCAATCACACTGTAATAACACCTTTTCCCTAACTAGTCTGAAGAAGGGTCTCGACCCGAAACGTCGCCCATTCCTTCCCTCCAGAGATGCTGCCTGCCCCGCTGAGGTACTCCAGCTTTTTGTGTCTATCTTCGGTTTAAACCAGCATCTGCAGTTCCTTCCGACCCTACAATAGCACTTAGTCCAAGTAATGAGTACTCACTGATGGATGAAATAGGTGTGACTTATATTACTGCTTATACCTTGTGTCATTTTTTCATTGAGATAAATGGAGTATAGAACTGTTTCTTTGCTGTCAGTCTGTATTGGTGAGCATCAAGTCACACCAAGCAAGATAAGATACATTGCAAAGTAAAGAATTATCGTAAAGCCGGCAAACTTTTCTGTGAATGACAGTGCCACTTCCTGTGATTTGTTTTCTTGTCTCATGATCCTTGGTGCGATCTGTTTGTTGTCGTGTTGGGCGCATGCTTGAATAACAATCACCTAAAGCCTCCTTGAAGAAAAGACTGCTGTGCCCTCGTCTGTGGAGCTACATTGAATAAACTGAACATTGTTTTATTTCGATCGGGCGATATCAATTCTAGCTAAATGAACACTGCATGTGGCAGCAGAATGTTATACCCAATTTTCCTCTTGAAAACTATTCTTTCTGGTCAAATTTAGCGTACTCTCATTCCAAACTAGAAAATTATAGCGTAATTGTTATGGTGAAGCTTATATAGAAATCCTATTTCTTAAAATAGTGAAATATTGCTTTTTCACGAATTTATTGCGACACCCTGGGGCAGCTGGTGGAGCTGCTGTCCCTCAGCGTGTGAGACCCAAGTTCAATCCTGACCTCCGGTGCTGTTTGTGAGGAGCTTGCACGTTCTCCCAGTTATCGCACGGGTTCCCTCCGGTGGTGCTCCACTTTTCCCCCACATCCCAAGGGCGTGCGGATTTGTAGATTAATCGGCCTCTGTAAGTTGACCCCTAGTGTGTGGAGAGTGGATGTGAAAGTAGGATAACATCAAACTAGTGTGAACGGGTGATTGACGGTCCACTATGTGGTCTCTTTTAGGGTAGACAGTCAGAACCTTTTCCCCCAGAGTGGAATCGTCCCACACTAGAGGGTGTAGCTATAAGGGGAGCAGGGGGAAAGTTTAACGGAGCAGTGCAGGTCTATCTTTTACACAGAGGGTGGTGGGGGCCTGGAATGCATTGCCGGGGTGGTGGTGGTAGTGGAGGCATACGTTTAACGGGCTTTTAGATAGGCACATGAAAGTGCTAGGAATAGAGCGATATGGATCAAGTGCGATCAGTTCATCCTGTTCCAAGACATCCTGTACGTGGGCCAAAGGGCCTGTCCCTATACTGTAGACGGACACAACAAGCTGGAGTAGCTCAGCAGGACAGGCAGCATCTCTGGAGCGAAGGAATGGCAGACATTTCGGGTCGAGACCCTTCTTCAGACGTTCCTGTGCTGTACTGTTAGTTCCACGTTTTATGTTCTATGAATTGAGTATTACTCATAATACTTTCCTTGAGTTTTAAGTCTATGTGTGAGCATTCATTAACTTATTTTTCAAACAAATGCAGACTCCAAAGAGTTACCACGGAGAGGTCTAAGGGTAAAACAAGCTACCATGCTTGGTCGATAGCATTTCTATTCCCATAGGGGCGAAACCTTGAATGGAAATGAATCGAATATAAACCCTTCTTGAAGGATACACAGCAATACGCATTGTACAGTTATTTGTATTTGTACAGTGATTTTATCAGAAGGAAAATGCATCCATGTATCTAATTGAAGATGCCTTTCGATAACTACTGTGTAATGAACAGAACCATTTAGGCCTCATTGTGGCAACGTACACAGATTAATAGCAGTATTACAGTTAATGCCGCATTGTCTGCCTTCATTACTTTCCGTTTTGATGCATAATTTTTGTATCAAAACTGGCTTGATATTGAGCTAAATCATCAACTTCATCAACTTCATCAACATAACAATATCCACAACTATTTTGCATCTTGAATTAACGGAATATGTTCCATCAGTGATGACGAGGGCGCTGCAGATTCTGCGGGCTGTGAAGAGGCGAGATGCAAACTGATTGTAGGAAAGCCATTTCCCATGCATTGGAATGCATGTCGGTCCATCTGGTTTGCCTCACTATTGTGCTTGTCACATTAATTATAACAAATAGATGCTGTTTACTTGCAGCTATTTATAAGAGAGGAAGTGTTGGCAATGAAACAGAACCAAACATAAACCTGATATTTGAAATAGCACTGGTGTTGCCATAGAAAAAAGTGATGATGCGCACGTGATCTGTAATTAATTCTAACCACTGCCGCATGCTCGGATTTTAACATCTGCAACACCAGCTGCCTCTTCTCCCTGCAGAGCATGCATATTAATGATTAGATAGCAACCGCTAAGCAATATAATGTGGAGTTAAGTCTATGTCTGACCTTTGGCTTTTCTCAGCTGCAAGGTTTCCTTCAATGCCATACCCTGGGTTCCTGTTCCTACATCGCATCTCAGCTGGAAGGCATCCTTTCCCATCCGTTTAGTACATTCTGCAGTTTACGGCTGATTAGTAATTTTCTTAGAAGCCACAATGAATATATATTTTTTCTAAGTTACCTTTATATTCTTTTACTCCTTTTTATCTTTGACTGAAAGTGAAAGATATAAAGAAGTGTACGACCTCAATGTTGTAACATTATAGCGGGTTACTTTAGTGTGGTCAGTTTATTTCACAAGCTGTTATTGGGAGGAGAGGAAAATTGCTTGAAAGGCTGACAGCCTGTGGTCAGTACTCTTTGATTCGCACGATTTGTGTGGTCCCCCAGTCACTCAGTGGCGTTTGTTGTATGCACTGCCGACATCCCATGTTGTAAGCATTAGAAGTACATCCAAGAAAAACATAAACTCTATTCACATCAATTTTCATGAGTGAACAAAGAACCAATATTGGATTCAGTCACCCTACATAATGCAAATATAGATTAATACAGATAGTTTGGTGGTTGAGTGGACATATTGACATTTTTATTAATTAGTTTCAGATGCAATCATTAATCAACTGGACTTGCGAGGGCATTATCAGAAAACATTAAATGTGCATTGTTCTAATCTTAGGAAAGTGGTGGAAAGCTGAAGATTTTTTGGAGTATTGTAATCTTTACACAATTTTACATGACCATTCAGTAGATAACTTAATATTTAATGGTTTCAAGTTGGGGAAAGGGGAAGTACTGTGAGGCCTGGGGGGTCCTTGTTCATCAGTCACTGAAAGTAAACATGCAGGTACAGCAGGTAGTCAAGAAAGCGAATGGCATGTTGGCGTTCTTAACAAGAGGAGTTGAGTATAGGAGTATAGAGGTCCTTCTGTACTTGTGCAGGGCCCTAGTGAGACCACACCGGGAGTATTATGTGCAGTTTTGGTCTCCAAATTTGAGGAAGGACATTCTTGCTATTGAGGGAGTGCAGTGTAGGTTCACAACGTTAATTCCTGGGATGGCGGGACTGTCATATGCTGTGAGAATGGAGCGGCTGGGCTTGTATTCACTGGAATTTAGAAGGATGCGAGGGGATCTTATTGAATCATATAATGTTATTAAGGGTTTGGACACGCTAGAGGCAGGAAACATGGTCACGATATTGGGGGGAGTCCAGAACCAGGGGCCACAGTTTTAGAATAAGGGGTAAGCCATTTAAAACGGAGATGAGGAAAAACTTTTTCACACAGAGGGTTGTGAATCTGTGGAATTCTCTGCCTCTGAAGGCAGTGGAGGCCAATTCTCTGGATTTTTTCAAGAGAGAGATAGAGCTCTTAAAGATAGCGGAGTCAGGGGATATGGGGAGAAGGCAGGAACGGGGTACTGATTATGGATGATCAGTCATGATCACAGTGAATGGCGATGCTGGCTCAAGGGGCCGGATGGCCTACTCCTGCACCTATTGTCTATTGTCTAATCTATTGTCTATTTGGATTTTTGTATCTAGAATATCGGATCCCAGAATCCAGAGTGAAATAGTGTTGCTATGTCATACTTTTGGTTTGTGGTATCCTAAAATTACATCTGGATTTGTACATGAATCACAACATCACATCATAGTGTACCTTTAAGTAATATTTTTGTAAATTGCCAGATAAAATGTTTGAGTTTTTTACTTACATTATAATATAATTAGCTCAATAGATTTAAAACATATCCTACATAGATTCTAAAAGATCAGAATCAGAATCACACTTTATTCGCCAAGTATGTTTTGCAATATACGAGGAATTTCATTGGCCAGGTCAGGCATACAGCAACAGATCATTCAAAAAGGTAGACAAAAGTGCTGGAGAAACTCAGCGGGTGCGAAGGAAATAGGCAACGTTTTGGGCCGAAACCCTTCTTCAGATCAACTCAAAAACACATTTTAACATGAACATCCACCACAGTGTCTCCTACACACTCCTCACTGTGATGGAAGGCGAAATAAAGTTCAAATCCCTTCCTTTAGTTCTTCCTCGGTCGTGGACCTCGAGCCCCCGTTGATGGGACGATCTTGACTCCCGTAGCCGGCGG
This sequence comes from Raja brachyura, assembly GCA_963514005.1. The sequence continues at coordinate 7,571,249 of OY740796.1, read as the reverse complement.
CGTTTTGGGCCCTCTGCATCGAGGCGATGAGCTCCCGCACCGGGGGAATGTCAGCTCCCCCGCGCTGGATGATCAAACCTCACGTCACGGCTGGTCGAACCTTCTGTGGCGTTGGAGCTCCCGACTCGGCCTCACCCGAGACTGCGAGCCCTTGATGGTAAAATCCTTGCTGGTCGCGGTGGGAGCGATCCCAGGCAAGGGATCAGCTCCGATGTTAAGTCTGCGCCCCACGGTGGGGCTCACGACAGTCCAAGGAGGCCTCCAGTTCCAGCGATGGTAGGCCGCAGAGCCCAGAGAATGTGATCCGAAAAATAATCACATCTCCGGCAAGGTAGAAACTTGAAAAAAAGTTTCCCCCGACCCCCTCCCCCACATAATAAAAACCAAGGAACATTCAGACAGACATATAACACATTAAAAAATAACAAAAAGAATGGAAAAATGAACAGACTGCCGGCAGGGCGGCCATCTCCCCGACACCCCTGGTGGTCAAGATTTGAAGTATACTAATTTTATTTAAAATGGTTTAGACTGCACATGGATTTAAACACATGAGATCTTAGGTATGTGTTAATGAAGTTGTTAAGCATCAAATAGAATTAATGGGTCAGACTGATGAGGAGCCAATGGTTTCCGAGTTAACATGACTGTGTGTTTTTATCATTTTCCTGATTTATCTATCTGTTTACTGCAAAAGATGATATTTGAGATTAGATTAAAATTCAATTTCAGAGTTGGAATCAATAATATTAACTGTATATGTACCTCAATCTGGGAAGATGATGTATGGAATGCTATAGGATTTTTTAGCACAATAATCTTTCCACTCTTTATCAGCGCTGTCAAAATAGAATTTGTGTAATACCTTTATATACCAGATAATTTGTTCACTCATAGTCATCAGTCATATGTGAATATTTTGAAATTACCATGAGTTTTCTTTTTACTTTTCCCCACTGGCTCCTTGTGCGGTTCCGAATAAATTTCAAGACCCTCCTCTTTGTCTACAAAGCCCTCAATGGGCTTGCATCCACCTACATTAAAAGTCTTCTCACCCACTACACCACCTCCAGGCTCCTCAGATCGGCCGCCTTGGGGTTGCTGAATGTCCCGCAGTCTAGGCATAAGCTCAGGGGCGACCGTGTCTTTGTGGTCGCAGCTCCTAGACTGTGGAACAGCGTCCCCCTCCCCATTAGAACTGCCCCCTCCATCGACTCCTTTAAGTCTAGTCTATAAACGTATCTGTTCTCCCAAGCCTTTCCTGACGTCCTCTGGGTGAGGGCTATTTGTATATATGTATGTAACCTGCTTGTGTATACTACTCTTATAACAAATGTAAAGCACTTTGGTCAACGAGAGTTGTTTTTTAAATGTGCTATATAAATAAATGTGACTTGACCTGACTAGCAAGATCAGTATTTACTGCCTGCTCTTAGTTGCTCTTGGGAAGGTGATGAAGAGCCACCTTCTTGACCTGCTGTCATTGCACCGGTGAAGATATTTCTATAGTACTGTTGGGGAAGGAGCCCCAGGGGTTAGACCCACAAATGATGGGTGGTACAATGACACAACTGGTAGAGCTGCTGATGTGTAGCACTAGAGACCCAGGTTCAATCCTGACCTCAGATCCAAGCCATTTATAATCTCCATTACACATATATGCATGCCACCCACTACATGGTATAACGGTACTACACCAACAAGGTCATCCAGCTCTCAGAAGCCACACCGAGCTGGGAATGCATGGCTGGCAGTTTGAATGTTCTGTGTTGCTTATGGAACAAAGACTAATGTTTCACCATGTATGTTATCGTGGATCGTTCACAAACATGGTGTCCGAATCTTTGAGCCACGTCTCCAACTCTTTTGCCTGTAAGAAATTCAACGACTTCACCTTTGGCAACCCAATCGCGATTGAAACCGACCACCAGCCCCTGGTCAGTATCCTCAATAAACCGATCCACATGGCACCAGCGCGCTTACAACGCATGATGATGGAACTACAGAGGTATGACATCAGACTAACCTACAAACGTGGTAAGGACATGCACTTAGTTGACACCTTCTCACGGGCACCTCACACAACCTGCAAAAAACACCTGTACACGATTATGATGGTCTCCTGCCTTCCATCCGCGGGATTAGACATCCTAGTGGCACAAACAGCTGCAGACGAAACGCTGCAATCGCTTGCCATGTCATCCGCCGCGCTGGCCAGACAAACAGCACCACCTGCCACTGGCTCTCCACCCGTTCTACCCTGTCCGCGACGAACTGGGCATTCAATACGGCATTATAAAGAAAGGACATACGGCAGTTATCCCAGCGTCACTTTGCAACAAGTACTTCGATATTGTCCATGGGGGCCATCCTGCTGCAGAAATAACCCTCCGACATGCAAAAGGTATGCTTTTCTGGCTGGACATGTTGACTACATTCTCGAGAAAGTCACTGCCTGACCGATTTGCAACAGCCTGACCTCGCACCAACCTAAACAAACGCTTCTTCTGCACCCCACACCGGACTTACCCTGGTCCACAGTAGCATCTTTGAGTGGCACGGCAAACAATACCTGGTTCTAGTCGATTCCTACTCAGGATGGTTCGAAATCGACCTGCTCAGTAGCCCGACCTCAGCCTTCAAAAACTCACTCATCTGTCCATGGAGCCCCCCTAAAGCTATTCTCAGACAATGGAACTCAATTCTCCAGCCTGCTCTTCAAGGATTTTGCGATGCGCTGGGACTTTCATCACACCACCAGTAGCCCCGAGTACCCGCAGTCCAACGGCCTGGCCGAGCGCGTGGTAAGAACCACAAGACAACGAATGGAATGCTCACACAGGGCCGGCTACAATGTTTATCTTGACCTACTCAACCTACGAAGGATTGTCCAAGACCCTCTCTTGGGATCTTCGGCCGAACGGTTCATGTCACGGCGAACCCACTCCACCCTGCGTAAGGCCAAGCAACTGCTAGAACCACAAGTCCGTGCACTGTCGGCGATCCAATCCCAGCTCCAACCCCGCCGCAACATACAAAGAAAATACTATGACAAAACCAGCTCTCTGCTCACAAGGGACAGGTTGTCCAATTACAGTCGCTCAGAGGCTATGACCGCCTCGGTGTTGTTCTGGGGGCAACCGTGGAGCCACGCTCATACCTGGTCAGTGTTGACAACGGCATCTACCGACGCATCCGCCATCACCTCCTCCCGGTTCAGGAACCGGCACCTTCCCGACCTTACCCTGACCAGCCTGTCGTTTTACCCTCACGCTCCACGAATGCTACTCCAGCAATTCCTCTACCGGTGCCACCGCCATCCCTGCCTTTTCCGGTGCCCCCATCTCCACCGGTGTCTTCTCTTCCGCGTTCACCCGATAAGGAACTCGCTTCCTCAGAGAAGGGGTACTACCGTACACGCGCAGGTCGTGTCTGCAAACCAAACCCACTGATTGGAAATTTCACCGGCTATACTTGAACTGTGCATGACCCGTTTTGTTTTATGTGCTCACATATACACAAGTATGGACAAGTAAATTAATCAATGCACACACCTTATACTGGTGTTTTACAATATGCTCCACTAACCACTCTATATTTGCTTTGCTTCTTTAAGAGGAAGGATGTAGATTAACCCGTATTAATCCATGCCATTTATAATCTCCACTACACATATGTGCATGCCGCTCACTACATGGTATAACGGTACTACACAGTACTACACCAACAAGGTTAGCCGGCTCTCAATAGCCACGCTGAGCTGAGAATGCATGGCTGGCAGTTTGAATGTTCTGTATTGCTTATGGAATGAAGACTAATGTTTCACCATGTGTGGTATCGTGGATCATTCACAACCAGGTTTCCTCCTGGTGCACCGGTTTCCTCCCAAGTTTCAAAGACGCGCGGGTTTGTAGGTCAATTGGCCTCTAAATTGTCCCGAGTGTGGAGGAAGTAGAAGCAAAAGCAGGATAACATCAAACTCGTGTGAGCAGTAAATTGAACATAGCGAGAAGATAGACACAAAATTTCGGAATAACTCAGCGGGACAGGCAGCATCTATGGGGAGAAGGAACGGGTGACGTTTCGGGTCGAGACCCTTCTTCACATATATATATATATGTGTATATATGATGTGTGTGTATGTATATGTGTGTGTTTGTGTATATATATATATATCATAATCAAAATCATACTTTATTAGCCAAGTACGTTTTGCAACATACGAGGAATACGTGTGCGTGTATGTATGTGTATATACACACACACACACATATACATGTATATAATTTTAATATGTTATATATACATATACTTATATAATTTTAATATGTTTTGTATATATATATACTTATATAATTTTAATATGTTATATAATATATATATATCTATACATGTGTGTGTGTGGCAGTGATATATACAATGGTCGGCAAGCACAAGTTGGGTTACCAGGCCTGTTTCCATGCTGTATGACTCTATGACTTTGATTCCTTGAATGTTAGAAGCTGTTTGACCCTGGTTGGCCAAATGGTCAACAATAGATCAGTTTTAACTGTACTCCACATAGATGTGATTCCAGCAGATTTGTGGATAACAAATGCAGGCTATGACCATGATGATAATGCTTATCCATCGTAACAGCTACACTGACCTTCTGTATAACTTGGTTAGTGTGACCTTCCTGTACAGCTCAGCTACTGGAAGAATGAGCAGAGAAGAATGGAAATCACAGTACAGATTAAATTACTTCATAAATTCAAAATGATCATGTCATCGAGGATCTGGCCATATAAACAGATAGTGTAGGACATATCAGAGTTAACAGGAATACATACGGCAATAACGTATCAATTAATAGATATCAGTGCATGGAAATCATATAAATAATACTAGATGACAAAATAAGAAAGAGGAATCGATTTAGTAGGATTATATATAACTTTATAATGGACCCAATCAATTCTAGCAACAGTATTACAGAAAATATTAAGATTTAACAAATAGTCAAATTTGAACATCAATTATGTACAACTTTTGACTTCATAAGCAAATTCTAAATAGCAAACATAATGTTTAACATTTTTAGAATATAGCTGCACAGGGAGTCTTAAATAAATGCTGCCTGTACGCACAGCTCTGTGGGGCTGTGAGTTCAAAAGATTTACTGCCTTTCGCATGAATTCACGTCTCCTCAATCATCCGAAATGGCTGACCCCTTATCCTGGAGCTCTGCCCTCTATTCCTAGCATGAAAAGGTTAGATTGGAAAAACACAGGGCTCTAAGGGCAAGTAAACATATAAAGATTGGTGGTAGCTTTGTTGAGACCTTGGAAATACAACGTTTTGATCACAGCTACCATCATCACCTTTTCAAGAGTCAAGGGTATTTTATTGTCACATGTACCAAAACAGATCAATGACTTTCTTACTTGTGTATTATGTTTTGTAGAATTACTTACACATTGGCGTTATAAAGAGAAATTTGTTATCTCTTAAAAAAATTGCAGGGAGATATTTGCCTCTCGCAGAATTAAAAAGCAGTGTGGCACATCAAATTGTACATTGTGGAAAGAACAGAATGAATTGGATCCATAATTTTTTGTTGATCCTGTTTTGGATCCATAATTTCTCATTTCACATTTCTTTTAAGTCCAGTATTTTTACATGGTAGTTAGAGCAGTCTTTTAATGTCCATGGAATAGTGGCCATTGCAAAGCATTGCTCTCTTCTGACCCAGCTTCATCTTAGACGAGACGGGGAATTCAGAATAAAGGCCTTATTCACCTTTATATCCGTGCAATCACTGCAATCAATGTGTGAAAAATCAGTATCAGAGGTTGATAGATCGGTAACGCAATGATGTGTCAGAAAATAAGATGAGGAGCACGAGAAGCAAACTCAACATGTTTTATTTCATCATAAAATAACATAATTACTAATTGTTGTCTTTTATCTGAAGGTGTTATTTTTATTTATCATGTTATACAACATTTTGGAGTGGAACTGTGGGTGAGTGCACAGGACATCAGTTTTGCTGCCGTGGAAATGATGCTCAGTTTATATTAACTTATGGGCTTCGTTAACTTGTTGCTGGCTGAGATCCCCCAGAAACACGCCAGATGTGGTGGATAATGACACAGCCCGAGCCTGCCTGCAGTCTGCCGGGGCAGGAATGTGGTGGTGGCTGATGGCTTGCAGAGCCTAACCTTTGCTTGTGGGGATAGACACAAAGAGCTGGAGTAACTCAGCCGTTCGGACAGCATCTTTGGAGAAAAGGGATAGGTCGATGTTTTGACCCGAAACGTCACCTATCCAATTTTCGACCCAAAACGTCACCTATTCCTCTTCTCCAGAGATGCTGTCCGACCCGCTGAGTTACTCCAGCTTTTTGTGTCTATCTTCAGTTTTAACCAGCATCTGCACTTCCTTCCTACTCATTTTGCTTTTGGGGCCCAGCGGCTCTCTGCTGCTTTCATTCCACTGCAGCTTAATACCTTATTATAGCCGGGCAGTATCGCTGATGATGATCTTTCTTGCTAGTATTTTCTGGTGATGAAATTGAATGTCCATTACTGAAGATGGTTGACTACGTTTCCCTCTTTTCCCAGGTCTGGCTGGATGCTGGCACCCAGATTTTCTTCTCTTATGCAATCTGCCTTGGATGTCTAACTGCACTAGGAAGCTACAATCCCTATCACAACAACTGCTACAGGTAAGACAATACGTTAAGTAGGTTTCTGAACATTCAAGGCACCAGCTATTTATTTATTTAATTTTAATTTTTATTAGAACTAATGTACAGTACAGTAGTATGAGCCAAAAATAACACAATACATTTCATGTACCACTTCTTGTTTTAAACTCTAATAATAGGAAAGTAACAGAAAGAAGAAGAAAAAATATATAGAAAGCTAGATAGATAGTAAGTGCGTGAGAAAGTGAAAAGGAAGAGCCCATAAAGACCTAGAACACGAGAAAGAATTTTAAAAAATTTTAAAAGGGAAAGAGAAAAATAGAAAAAAGAATATATAAGAAAGCAAAATAAGATAAAAGGGGACGTACCTACTTCATATCTTTACACACCCCTCACCAGGTCCTGAAACCGTCTATTTTCAAAGTTATGTTGCACCCTATGCTTGTAATAAGTCGATAAATGGAGACCAAATCTTTTGGAAATTGGTCTGATTTGCCTGCTAGGAGGAATCTCATATCTTCGAGGTGTAGCATTTCGGACATATTTGCAATCCACATTTTTACCATTGGTGTGGGAGCGTTTTTCAGTATTTAAGTATGAGTTTTTTTGCCGTTATTAAGCCATAATTAAGGAAACTCTTTTGGAACTAAGTCAGCTCAGAGCCGACTTCCTTTGTTCCAAAAATAATCAATTCTGCGTTCGGTTTCAATTTTATTTTATTAAATAATTTTGTAAAAAATTTCAAAGATTTCATTCCAAGATTTTTTGATTTTTATACAAAAAACAAAGGAATGTGCTTTAGTTGCTTCTTGAGATAGACATTTATCACAAATGGGGGGAAACATTTGGAAAGATTTTACATATTTTAGTTTTCGAATAATATAATCTGTTTAGATTATATTATTTGAATAATATAATCTGTGTAGATCTGTGTTTTAAATTGGATTAGAATATGTCTTAATGGCACCAGCTATTTTTCAATCATTACTATATTCATTGACATATAAAAAGGCCAGAAAGCACTCGTTTCCACAGACCCGCCATTTTTACCAGCCTCGGCAAGACCAACAACATAATCAAGGATGAGTTGCACCCTGGTCCACTCCCTCTTCTCCACTCTCCCATCAGCCCAGTTATTATCAGGCAACTGAATCATGCTAACACAACCAGAGAGTAGGCCATTCGGCCCTTCGAGCTAGCACCACCATTCAATATGATCATGGCTGATCATCCCCAATCAGTACCCCGTTCCTGCCTTCTCCCATATCCCCTGATTCCGCTATTTTTAAGAACCCTATCCAGCTCTCTCTTGAAAGCATCCAGAGAACCTGCCTCCACCACCCTCTGAAGCAGAGATTTCCACAGACTCACCACTCTCTGTGAGAAAAAGTGTTTCCTCGTCTCCGTTCTAAATGGCTTACTCCTTATTCTTAAACTGTGGTCCCTGGTTCTGGACTACCCCAGGATAACAGTCCTGAACTACTATCAACTTCATTGGTGACCCACGGACTATCCTCAATCGGACTTTGCTGGCTTTACCTTGCACTGAACGTTATTCACTTATGTATCTAAACACTGTAAATGGATTGATTGTAATCATGTATTGTCTTTTTCCACGCAACAAAATATTTTCACTGTACCTCGGTACACGTGACAATAAACTAAAGAGATAAAGTTCTCGCATATTGTTTTCCACAGTGATGGAAAATGATTGCTTTAAACATTGTAATTGAACTCCACAGCTCCCCAGCCTCCTCCAGCGGCCCATCTGGATGTCCACCGCTCTCCTTGTAAAAGATTTGCCCAGCGGGTCCCATTTAAATCATTTTTCCTTAAGCCTAGGTATGCCCTCAATTTTTTAACTCCCTTACCGTGAGATTGTACCCATCCGCCTTACCTCTGCCACTCAATATTTTATATACCTCCATAAGGCCATCTCTCAACCTCCATCAAAAAGTCCCATCTGTCCCAGTCCCAAAAATATCCTCTTGAATCTTTTTATATTTCACAACTATCATTGAATAATATTGTGCTATAATGTAGGAGCATTTTCAAGCATGAATAGATAAACTCCATTTTACGCATGCTCGATCTCCCCAGACAGATCTCCCCAGAATGGAGTGATGCTGGTCCTCATCATTCACGCCTTCACACCCAAGGCATTGGCCTCCACCATCTCCACTAGTCCCATTGTCATCCCACCACCACTCTCTGTGTCACTCGCTGATCTGATCGTGTCTCGCTACCTACCCCACCCTATCCCCAAGCACTTTCCCCAGCAACTGCAGGAGATGAAACATCTGTCCCTTTACCTACCCCCTCACCACCATCCAGGGTCAAAACCCACCCATCCAGGTGAAGCAGAGGCTCACCTGGACCTTCCAACCTTGTCTACTGCATTTGGTGCTTGAAATGTAGTCTACTCTGTATTGGTTTATCTAATCATAAACTAGGCAACCATTTTGCAGTGTAGGAAGGAACTGCAGATGCTGGTTTAAACCAAAGATAGACGCAAAATGTTAGAGTAACTCAACGGGACAGGCAGCATCTCTGGGGTGGAGGAATGGGTGACGCTTCTGAAGAAGGGTGTCAACCCGAAACGTCACCCATTCCTTGCAGAGCACCTGCCCTCTGTTGCACTGGTCTTCTGGGGTTTCCCATTGCATGTTATTTCATTTCACCTTCCCACTCCACATCGACCGTTCTCTGGCCTCTTCTGTTGCTAGGGAGAGAAAAAATGCAAATTGGAAGAACAACATCTAAAAGTATCCAAACCCGTAATGTCGTATGTCCATTTCCTTCCACAAAGGCTGCCTGACCCACTGAGTTCCTCCTGTGGTTGTTCTTTGTTCAGGATTCCTACATCTGCAGATTCTTGTGTCTCCATCTCATGATCTGCTTGGGTAGCTTACAACCCAATGTTATGAATATTCAACTTTCCTATTTCAGGTAACACCCTTGGAAGTGGAGAGGATGTTTCCACTAGTGGGAGGGTCTCGGACTAGAGGTCATAGCCTCAGAATTAAAGGATGGTCTTCTACGAATGAGATGAGGAGAAATTTCTTTAGTCAGAGGGTGGTGAATCTGTGGAATTATTTTCCACAGAAGGCTATGGAGGCCAAGTCAGTGAATATTTTTAAGGCAGAGATAGATCGATTCTTGATTAGTACGGGTGTCAGAGGTTATGGGGAGAAGGCTGGAGAATTGTGTTAGGACGGAGAGATAGATCAGCCATGATTGAAATGCAGAGTAGACTTGATGGGCAAAATGGCCTAATTCTACTCTTATTCCGTATGACCTTCCACAAGCTCACATGCCTGTCCACCCATTTTCTTCTCCCTTTGTTTACTGTATCTCCCTCTGCTCACCTAGATACTTGTATCATCCACCCCATCTCCAACAGCTTGCATAGAGTGATGCAGCCCAACGCGTCCATGCCAACTAACCTGAACTAGCCCCAATTGTTTACATCTTACAAAACCTTGTCTGTCCATGAACCTGTGCAAATATATTTTAAACATTATAATTGGACTCTGCAACTCTGCAGCTTTTCTCACAGCTCATCTGGATACCCACCACTCTCTTTGTGAAAGACTTCCACAGTAGGTCCTGTTTAATTTTTTTTTCTCATCTTCGGCCTATGCCCTCAGGTTTTAAACTCCCTTACTGTGGGAAAAGGAGTGTGACCGTCCACCTCATCTATGCCCTCATCTATATTACTAAAAGTCTGATCTTGACCACATCGTGTTGTTCTGTATATTGATTTTAGAAAAAAGTTGCCCCTTATGGCTGTGATTTTTGGCCATCTTACTTACAGTCCCCCTCTGCTGCGCAGAACAAGAGGATTTATTAGTGTTTAAAAAATGTTGAGACCCTCTCTTCTGAAGGCCAAGCCCCTTTCCGGAGGGACTATAAAACCCGGAAGTGTTGATTGCCTCTGTCAGTCTGCAAGATGGGGGAGCGAGAGGGTCACGTCTCTCAGTCTGAGCTGTGAATAACACTGAACACATGTCTATTACACTGTGAGTGGTTTTACTGACCTGTCAGTGCCCTTAATGTGGTTTGAAAATATAGTTTGGAAATGCTAAAGCTGTGTTGCCTTTGGTTTGGAAATGCTAAAGCTGTGTTGCCTTTGGTTTGGAAATGCTAAAGCTGCGTTGCCTTTGGTTTGGAAATGCTAAAGCTGTGTTGCCTTTGGTTTGGAAATGCTAAAGCTGCGTTGCCTTTGGTTTGGAAATTATAAAGCTGTGTTGCCTAATTAAAGTTGCCTTGCCTAATTAAAGTTGGCTTGACTAATTAAAGTTGCCTTCTATATAATTAAAAGTCTAATCTTGACCACTTCCTGTTTGCGCTACATATTTTTAGGAAAAACACTACCACATAGACTGTGATTTTTGGCCATCTTACTCGGTCCCCCTCCGCTCATCAGGTGCCGAGGACTTTTCCCATCGATGAAAAATAAAAGAGTTATTCGTGTTAAAAAAATGTTAAGATTCTCTCTCCTGTCAATCACGCCATGAAGGCTACGCCCCATCTGGTGGGGAGGGGGGGGGGGGCTATAAAACCTAGAAGTGTGGGCGCGGCTCAGTCTCTGCAAGATGGAGGAGGGAGAGGTCACGACTCGCTGTCTTTAGTGGCCTTGCACCGTGCTTGAAATGGCATGAAACTGCACTTGAATCTGGTGGCTTGCACCCTGCTTGAAGTGGTAAGAAACTGCACTTGAATTTGATGGGCTTGCACCCTGCTTGAAATGGAATTTCAAGGAATAGCCGTGAGTCAACTGCCAGCCCACCAGCCGTGAGTGAGTGAGCTGCCAGCACAACAGGCTTGAGTGACTGAGCCGCCAGCCCAAGAATCCATCCAATGTAAATATTAGCCCTCTGGAAACCAGTCCCTTAAGCCCACAACACCCATACTTGCACTCCAGAAAGCCCCCTACCCCTCCCGTGTGATGCTTGGACCCAACTCCATGAGTCTATCATCGCCCTCCTGCCTTATACTACATATTGCCTACCAGTATCTGCCCCCCACGCCTCAATCTGCTACACACTGGCAATTCTCCCTCTTCCCTCTCCGTCCTGATACAGGGAGATGACTCAACAGTAACCTTGTTCCTTCTGCCTCCACAGATGTTGCCTGACCTGCTGATTTATGCCAGCACTCTTGTTTTTGTTTCAGTTATCAACTGGTGTTTATTTTAGGTCACCTCTCGGCTCTGGAAATTATTAATGTTTGATAATATTATGATGTTGCAATATGGTTAGATTACGATCACTAAAAGCCAACTGCCGGAATCAGACAAATTAACTGGAGATCCACGAGCTGGAACCCCAAACAAAGTGGTGAACTGAATTACATACACGAACACAACCGGCACTGTGGCGCAGCGATAGAGTTGCTGCCTTACAGCGCGTGCACTGCCGGAGACCCGGGTTCAATCCCGACTATGGGTGCTGTCTGTACGGGGTTTGTACGTTCTCCCCGTGACCTGTGTGATTTTTCTCCGAGATCTTCGGTTTCCTTCCACACTCCAAAGACGTACAGGTTTGTAGGTTAATTGGATTGGTAAATGTGAAAATTGTCCCTCAAGTGTGTACGTTAGTGCTAATGTGCGGGGATCGCTGGTCGGCACGTACCCGGTGGGCCGAAGGGCCTGTTTCCACGCTGTATCTTTAAAACAAAACTAAAATACCCTATTGGTTTAAGACAGTAGTGTATTTTAGCACATTCCAGAGAGATACACATTTTCAACATTTCAATAGACAATAGGTGCAGGAGTAGGCCATTTGGCCCTTCGAGCCATCACCGCCATTCAATGTGATCATGGCTGATCCCCAGTCAGTACCCCGTTCCTGCCTTCTCCCCATATCCCCTGACTCCGCTATCCCTATCTAGCTCTCTCTTGAAAGTATCCAGAGAACCTGCCTCGACCGCCCTCTTTCAATTGGGGAACACGGGGAAGATTAGCTTAAGCTGGCAGTGACAAAGCTAAGGCATCTTTTAAAGAGCAGGGACACAAAAAGCTGGAGTAACTCAGCGGGATGCAGCATCTCTGGATAGAAGGAATGGTTGACGTTTCGGGTCGAGACCCTTCTTACATCTCTTGTTGAAGGTCGTGCCCTTGGTTGACAGATCATCAAGCCAGTCCTCCACAGGGGTTTGACAGTGGGGAAGAGAATAATACTTTTTTGGCTCTTTAAATAAAATGGACACACTACAGGAGATTATGTAGAACAGTGAGACCAAGGAAGGAAGCTCTCTAATTTTACAACACAACCAGTTTGATAATGAGTCTCCTCAACTCAGGAAGGACGGAGATTGTGTCATTTGTTTTAAAAGTTAGGAGCAGTTATATAAACGGGTGAATCAGACTTTGAGACTGATGTTGTGTTTACATCTGCTATAGACACAAAGGAAAACGGTTTTAAACCCCTGTCTCACGTTGCGAGTTGGCCCACGAGTGACCCCGAGTTTTCACTCGTGGTGATCACGTACAGCCAACGTAGCCGGAACGTCGGACCTCGCGCGATCAACTTGTCCACTCGTGGCGCTAACGGCAGGTACCCGTGAAACTTGTGAACTCGTGAAAAAAGTCAAACATGTTTGACTTTTTCCACGAGTCAAATTTAGTGTTCAAGATTAAAACTGAAACATTTAGACTCGTTGTAAGAACGTAGGGCCCGTGCGTTTAACTTAGTGAATCGTGAGTCTACCGTGGGAACTCTTTAAATTATTTCAGTGCCATTCACGCTCGAGTCTTAATCACAAAATTTAATTCACCCTAGATAAATATTCTTTGCTTTTTGATCATTTTCGTCTTATTTTCCCATGTGTACAATTTTATATATAATGTATATCCTAAAAATATGTTAAAAAAACTAGGAGTGAAAAAAAGGTTTAATTACCACAGGAGTGGAAAATCATTCTATTAGAATGATAAAAAAAAAACATTCCAACGTCTAAACACTGGGCTTCAGCCCTATCCTACCCTTTCTGGGGGTGATTACTGCAGTTATTTATTGGAAAATTAGCTATAAAAACCATGGAGATGAATCAATGGATTTTCCTGACGCGTAGATTTGGTGTTGCGGTCCGACCAAGAGGAGGTGATGTGGACACGGTTTCAGTTATAGTTCTAGAGGAACATTGCTTCGGATCGATGTCTCTTATGCACTCCTCAGAAGAACTGGGTGTGCTCTTCACCATTATGGCTCCCAGCCTACAGGTTTCTGATCTGAACAACTAACTTCTTCCCTATTTCTCCTCCACCCACCCCCCCCACCCCCCCCCTATTTCCCTCTCCTCCTCGGCGCTCTTGTTCACTCACACCTTCCCTCCCTCCCTCCCTCCCTCCCTCTCGCAGGGCTTGGTTCAAAGGGGGCAACGAGCTAAGCGGGGTCTGAACCCTTTCTGAAAACGAGCGCAAAGAGTAAAAAGTATTGTCAAGCGCTCCAAACTTCGTTTAAAATAAGTATATCCGACCTTGGCTAATAATTTAAAAATAAATCCTTATACAAAACTAACACCCTACAAACTCTCTGTCTCTCACGCTGCCTGTTGCCTTGTGGGGGGTGTGTGTCGGAGAGAGGGGGTGTGGGTGTGGAGGGGACCCGATGTGAATGTTACCACTATAGGATGGCGAGGTTGGGCTCTGAGCTGCAGTGAGAGAGAGAGAGAGAGGGAGAGAGAGTGGGTGTGCACGTCAGCAGCAAAGTTATATACAACGGGGGTACACAAAAGGCTGGAGAAACTCAGCGGGTGCAGCAGCATCTAAGGAGTGAAGGAGTAAGGAGATAGGTGACGTTTCGGGTCGAGACCCGAATATACAAAGGGCTTGTACGCGCTGCCAAGTTAGGTTTCCTTTGTTCTCGTCCGGGGCTTCAGAGAGATCGGAGGGAATTAAGCCTCCCTTGCACACCACTCCCTTGCACACCACTCCTAACCCAAGAGACTTGTCACCCCAGACAGATTAATGACGCCCCCCCCCCCCCCCCCCCCCCACCCTCCCCAACCTCCCTCACGCCTGGGGACCAAAGCAGCTCAGGAGGCGAACCCTGAGCTCCGTCTCCCAACAATCTGATGCGCATTTTCCCTCTGTAGGTCATATTAATAGATGCAGCCGCGCTGATATCTATCTTTAACTCAAAGCCACAGGATGGAGATGTTTTCTTTAACATTGTTGCTTTATTAAAACATACCTTCATTCACGGTTGGCTCAAGTGTAACGGGAGAGGAACTTGGTAACACGGGAGAGCACCTTGGCACATCGTATAAAAACATGCCCGTGGGAACTCGGTTAAAAACTTGACCATAAACTTTGAATCTCGTGCATAACCACGAGTCCGTTTTTTTTCTTTCACTTGGGGTCACTCTTGGGTGGACTCGCACCGTGAGACAGGGCCATTAGTTTACTTTTCTTTAGGCTTTGCCTTGTCTAAGTGGTTGCTAGCTTTCTTTTAAGAGGAGAAAATGTGAAAACCTGTGAGTAACCAGTGTCCCATGCATCGCGCAAGGAAATGTGTTAAGGGCTTGTCCCACTTGGGCGACCTAATCCACGAGTTCCGGCGAATTTGCCCTCGACTCATACTCACAGCATGTCAACACGAGGTCGTAGGAGGTCTTCGTAACTCTCCTTCATGCTCGAGAGTGGTCTCCGCGTACTCGAGGCCTCAGCGAGTAAAAAAAGGTCGCCATGGAAAAAATCGATACGTTTTTACTCGTAGGTTTAGTCGTAGTAGGTCGGCATGTTAGTCGTAGGCAATCGAGGGTAGTCGAAGGTAGTCGTAGATAGTCTTCAACATAGTCAAAGGAGATCGAAGGAGGTCGTCTTCACTCTCCACTATTCGGTGTCCAATTTTCCCCAAGTTAGTCGTAGCTAGTTGAAGCTGGTCTTCAACATAGTCGAAGGAGGTCGAAGAAGGTCTCCTACATAGCTGAAGGAGGTCTTCAACATGTCATTTTTTCAAACTCATCTAAACTCGCCAATTAGGTCGCCCAAGTGAGACAGTCCCTTTGCAGGTCCACAGCCATGCTGTAGATATTAGATTGGTATATGTACTGGTGAATGGATGATAATATCCAGTGTGAACTTGAAACTTGCAATATTACTCAAATGATTGAAAATGGTTGAAATATATAAATGGTTGAAGTATATCAAATAATAACTTCCAGCTGTCTAGAATTGTAGGACAGAATTCCTGTAACACAGAAGGAGGCTACAGAGCATGTTAAGTGTACCACCCATTGTAGAGCAATCAAATCTGCCCCAATATCCCACAACTTTCACCAGAGTTCTGTAAAATATTTACCTCCAAATATTTAACTAATTCCCTTCAAATTCCGCAGTTGGTTCTGCACCATTCTCAACAATGGCTCTCTCAGCCTTTGCAGTGGTAACGTTGGCTCCCACCTGACAGTCCTGTCCCATGACAGCCCTCCTCATAGGCCAAAGCACAACCCAAGACGTTTTAGCTCTTTATCCAACATGAAACCAGGCCGTCAAACAGCACTCAGTCTGTTCTGGGGTAGACCACCCTGTGCTGGAGGTTTAGTACAGGCACATGCCAGCTCTTTGCTCTTAATTTTTCATTGGAGTTAAGAACAAGGTAGATTTGGCAGAATCCCCTGGAGACCCCATGCCCAACCTGTGCCCCATGTCCCTGCAACTCTATGGAATGTTCCTACATGACAGGGACAGCTGCCATTTTGTTGTCTTCGTGCCGTCCACTGATTCAGCTTCCAGGGTAAATCAATCAGAACAGAGGCCCCTTAATGCATACTTTTGTCCCATGGGATCTTTTTGTTATTCCCAGCCCATGGGACTGACAAAGAACACGGAAAATAAAAGTCTTCCAGTTGACTCGAACCTACCTTGGAATAAGAGCGAGCATCAGATGATGATTAGTGTGAAGCACAAACTTCAATTTACTTTGATTGAACAGTAACAGATGAATGAACAATTCCATACAGGTGTGATGGAATTATTTGTTGAAAGCTGTCATATAGAATGGGTTAAAAGCAAGAACTGTTAGTTGATCATCAAGCTGAAGAGCCCACGTTATGCTTTGAGCATCAAAGGCACTCATTATTAATGGAAGAAGAGGTGGTTTGATGTCCTAATGTTTGTTGAGTGGTGTTGGTTTTAATTCTGTCCTGCATCAAATCAAAACATTGGCAATGCACCCGCGAATACTCTGCAAATATAAACCATGAGAACAATGGAAGCATACATTGTGCCAACCACCTCTCAGTTAAGTGAGAGATTGCAAATGACTGACTGACTGTCAAATGGATGCTTTTGAAAATTGCTGCGTTTATGTTTTTCTTCAGTTCCATCTTCAAAGGAATTTATGCTAGCATTTATTTCAAGAGGGTTAGAGTACAAAAACAGGGATGTAGTGTGATAAGGCGCTGGTCAGGCCACATTTGGAATATTGTGAGCAATTTTGGGCGTCGTATTTGGGGAAGGATGGGCTGGCTCTGGAGAGGGTCCAGAGGAGGTTTACAAGAATGATCCCAGGAATGAGTGGGTTAACAGATGAAGAGTTTTTGATGTCACTGGGCCTGTACTCGCTGGAGTTCAGAAGGATGAGGGGACATTCATTGAAATTTACCAAGTAGTGAAAGGCCTGGATAGAGTGAATGTGGAGAGGATGTTTCCACTAGTGGGAGAGTCTAGGACCAGTCATAGCCTCAGAACTAAACAATGTTGCTTTAGGAATCAGATGAGGATTTGTGGAATTCATTGTCACAGACGGCTGTTGAAGCCAAGTCAATGGATATTTTTAAGGCAGAGATAGATAGATTCTTGATTAGTACGGGTGAACATAGAGGACGTGGACTGAACTTTTATTGCCTTCCCTCACAGTGGGAAACGTTGATTCCGCTGTGCGGGGATGTTCATGTTAAATTCTATCGTGTGTTGTGTTCTTTTTATTTGTATGGCTGTATGGCAACCAAAGTTTCGCTGTACAAATTGGTACAGTGACAGTAAATGTAAACTTAAACTTATCAGGGATTATGGGGAGACGCCAAGAGAATGGTGTTGGGAGACAGAGATAGATCAGCCATGATTGAATGGCGGAACAGACTTGATGGGTCAAATGGCCTAATTCTGCTCCTATCACTTATGACCTCTTGACCTTATGCCTACACCAATGGAAGCTTACCTTATCAAACTCAAGTCTCAGTTAAGTGAGAGACTGGACGTCAAACAGATGCTTTTGAAAATCGCTGTTTTTATGTTTTTCTTCTGTTCCATCTTCAAAGTAATTTGGAGCATATACTGAAATTCAGATTACCATTTCTGAATTTTAAGAGCATCAGGTCATAAAGTCATAAGTGCTGGAGCAGAGTTATGCCAGAATTAGGTTCCAATCAGTTCTGATCTTATGATGTGGTGGCTCCCATTACCATCAGGAGATCCCACAGCATTTTACAGCCAACATAATGATGAAGGTATCAGGAGTGGAAGGACTCTTTAAGAAAGAACTGCAGATGCTGGAAAAATCGAAGGTAGACAAAAATGCTGGAGAAACTCAGTGGGTGAAGCAGCATCGATGGAATTAACTCTGAAGAAGGGTTTCGACCCGAAACGTCACCTATTCCTTCACTCCATAGATGCTGCCTCACCTGCTGAGTTTCTCCAGCATTTTTGCCTACCTAAGAATGGAAGGACAGTCAGTGCCTCTGGGGCAGCAGCTATAAACAGTTATGGTTCAATAAACAGCTCCACGACACACTGCAATTCATTGCCACAGAAGGCTGTGGAGGCCAGGTCAGTGGATATTTTTAAGGCAGAGATAGATAGATTCTTGATTAGTACGGGTGTCAGGGGTTATTAGAAGGCAGGAGAATGGGGTTAGGAGGGAGGGATAGTTCAGCAATGATTGAATGGCAGCGTAAACTTGATTGGCCGAATGGCCTAATTCTGCTCCTATCATGTATCCATAAGGAAACAAAATGGTATATGAATATGCAGAGATTGGAGGGATATGGATTATGTGCAGGCGTAAAGCTCTTTAAATTCAGGCATTTTCATCGGAGGGAATTATGATCCATTCACATGAAGTTAATTTCAAGGCCAGAGAGATTGGTAAGTCGTCATAGTAGAAACAAGGAATTGCAGATGCTGGTAGTCATGGTATTTAGTACATCAATGCAAACAACATTGCACATTAGCCAAAAAAGGTTGGAGATACAAGGAACAGCAGGCGCTGGGGTTTATATAGAACACATGGTGCTAAGTGCTAAATCTCCAAGTTGCTGCGTGACCAGCTGACCTATTCCAGCACTTTGAGTTCTATTCCAAAAAAAAGCTTTGTATCTTCAAGGATTTTTATAGCACGACTTGGTCATAAACACCGAATGTTCTCATAGATTTCTGAAGACTGTAGCAGGGAAGCCTACAGGGCCTGTCCCACCAGCATGCAACTCCATGCGATGAGCACGACCTAACGTGGTCTCTTGAGCCGTCAGGCGTCGCGGGGCCGGTCCCATTTTGATCGCCGGAGCCGTGCGGAATTGTGCGGAGTTCGTCCCGACCGCGCAGGGTTCCGAAAAACTGACTATGTTCAAAAATTTTGCGCGGCAACGGCTTGTCCGCTCGCAGTCGCCTCGACGCATTACACACCGCCTTGACGTCGTGCCTCCGTGACCCTCTCTGTAGGTGCCTCCGTGACGCTCTCTGTGTGTGGCTCTGTGGCCCTCTCTGTGTGTGCCTCTGTGCCCCTCTCTGTGTGTCCCTCTCTGTCTTGGCGAACTTAACTTTAAGACTTCGCTCCAAGTTCGCCTCACTTTGCGCCGCGTTGCGCCACTCACCCGACCTCCGCGCGGCCCCTGCTGCCGGTTTGGTTGCGCTTGCTACATGCAGGCGCATGCTGGTGGGAACGGCTCTGTACTGGGATCACCCGACCTCCGCGCGGCCCCCGCTTCTAGTTTGATCGCGCTCACCGCATGGAGTCGGATGCTGGTAGGACAGGCCCTTTGCCTGTCACACTTTGCAATGGATCACTGACACCAATGACCCCATGACAGTGGATATCCACGCATGAGCATTCTCCAGAGTTGCTGTGGAAGGTTTGCTCATTGTCATAATGAACAGTGATTTTAAGAGAAGTGTAGAGAATCTTGTTTAGTATTGTAATGTTCCATTGCAGTTCCAATGCTAATAAAACAATCTTATGATCTCAAGATTAAGCAACAATTGCAGGATTTTTTAATCTTCTGCTATGAAAGCTTGGGAGATCCATATAATGGCCCAGCATTTAGTTTAATTTAGAGATACAGCTCAGAAATAGGCCTTTCGGCACCACCGAGTCCGCATCGACCTACGATCCCCGCACGTTAACACTATCCTACATCCACTAGGGTTAATTTGCATTTATACCAAACCAATTAACCTACAAACCTGTACGTCTCTGGAATGTGCAACGAAAACCGAAGATCTCGGAAAAAACCCACGCAGTTCACGGGGAAAATGTACAAATTCCATACAGGCAAGCAGCATGGTCAGGATTGAACCCGGGTCTCGGCCCGCTGTAAGGCAGCAACTCTACCGCTGCGTCACCGTTGCCGCCCAAGATGTTTTCCTGGGAGTGGTGGGAAACTGGAACTTGTTACTTCTCTGCCCACTAGCCCAACAACAGATCCTCCAGTGGCAACATTCTAACTGAAGCTGGCTCTAACCAAATTATTGAAGCCTTGCGAAGTCAGGACAGTCTGATGTAAATCACTCAAAAATGATTTAACAGCTGATTAGCTTACATGCAAAACGAGCTGACCATCAAAACCACCAAACAGCTAGAATTTTTGTG
The DNA here is from genome assembly GCA_963514005.1 of Raja brachyura. Next base: position 7,550,744 of record OY740796.1, on the reverse strand, counting down.
AATACATCTAGCATCCATAAGCGTTTGCTTATGCTAGACCTTGGAAGCACTTTCCAATATTTTGTTGTTTCAAAGCTGCAAATTAAATAGGTTATTATTGAAATGTGATATTTTTTACAATTTCCATGATTTTGTGCAAAATGGGACATAGGTAGAAACTTACCAACTTAAGGCAGATTGCCAGATGTTATGCTGAAGATGCAGTTGTAAGAGACATCCAGTGATATACAGTGGCTTGCAAAAGTATTCATACCGCTTGAACTTTTCCACATTTTGTCACGTTACAACCACAAACGTAAATGTATTTTATTGGGATTTTATGTGATAGACCAACACAAAGTGGCGCATAATTGTGAAGTGGAGGAAAATGATACATGGTTTTCAAATTTTTTTACAAATAAAAAACTGAAAAGTGTGGCGTGCAAAAGTATTCAGCCCCCTTTACTCTGATACCCCTAAATAAAATCCAGTGCAACCAATTACCTTCAGAAGTCACCTAATTAGTAAATAGAGTCCACTTGTGTGTAATCTAATCTCAGTATAAATACAGCTGTTCTGTGAAGACCTCAGAGGTTTGTTAGAGAAGATTAACGAACAAACAGCATCATGAAGCCCAAGGAACACACCAGACAGCTCAGGGATAAAGTTGTGGAGAAGTTTAAAGCAGGGTTAGGTTATAAAAAAATATCCCAAGCTTTGAACATCTCACGGAGCACTGTTCAATCCATCATCCGAAAATGGAAAGAGTATGGCACAACTGCAAACCTACCAAGACATGGCCGTCCACCTAAACTGACAGGCCGGGCAAGGAGAGCATTGATCAGAGAAGCAACCAAGAGGTCCATGGTAACTCTGGAGGAGCTGCAGAGATCCACAGCTCAGGTGGGAGAATCTGTCCACAGGACAACTATTAGTTGTGCAGTCCACAAATCGGGCCTTTATGGAAGAGTGGCAAGAAGAAAGCCATTGTTGAAACAAAGCCACAAGAAGTCCTGTTTGCAGTTTGCCACAAGCCATGTGGGGGAAGGTACTCTAGCCTGATGAGACCAAAATTGAAATTTTTGGCCTAAATGCAAAACGCTATTTGTGGCGGAAAACTAACACTGCACATCACACTGAACACACCATCCCCACTGTGAAACATGGTGGTGGCAGCATCATGCTGTGGGGATGCTTTTCTTCAGCAGGGATAGGGAAGCTGGTCAGAGTTGATGAGAAGATGGATGGAGCCAAATACAGGCAATCTTGGAAGAAAACCTGTTACAGTCTGCAAAAGACTTGAGACTGGAGCGGAGGTTCACCTTCCAGCAGGACAACAACCCTAAACATACAGCCAGAGCTACAATGGAATGGTTTAGATCAAAGCATATTCATGTGTTAGAGTGGCCCAGTCAAAGTCCAGACCTAAATCCAATTGAGAATCTCTGGCAAGACTTGAAAATTGCTGTTCACAGACGCTCTCCATCCAATCTGACTGAGCTTGAGCTATTTTGCAAAGAAGAATGGGCAAAAATTTCAGTTTCTAGATGTGCAAAGCTGGTAGAAACATACCCCAAAAGACTTGCAGCTGTAATTACAGTGCAAGGTGGTTCTACAAAGTATTGACTCGGTGGGGGGGGGGGGGGGCTGAATACTTTTGCACGCCACACTTTTCAATTTTTTATTTGTAATAAAATTTGGAAACCATGTATCATTTTCCTTCCACTTCACAATTATGCACCACTTTGTGTTGGTCTATCACATAAAATCCCAATAAAATACATTTACGTTTGTGGTTGTAACGTGACAAAATGTGGAAAAGTTCAAGGGGTTTGAATACTTTTGCAAGCCACTGTATAGTTTCTGGATTTGTCCAGCTTAGGACACTTAAGGGCCTGTCCCACTTACGTGACCTTTATAGGCGACTGCCGGTTTCTCGTCATAGGTCGCCGAAATTTTTAACATGTTGAAAATTCAGCGGCGACCAGAAAGAAGCTACGATTCTTTGGAGACCTCTCACGACCATACAGGTGACCCCTGGCGACATGTCGCGGGTGACCTCTCACGACCATAGGAGACTTCTCACGACCGTGGTCGTGAGAGGTCTCCAATGGTCGTGAGAGGTCTCCAAAGAGTCGTAGCGTCTTTCTGGTCGCCGCTGAATTTTCAACGTTGAAATTTTCCTTGTTTTTCAAAAGACTGTACTAATTGCAATGGCATTGGAAATATTACTGGTTGATATTGTTATTATGTGGGTGAACTGAGCAATGGGGAGCATATGCCAGATCTGTCTGCATACTGAGACAGATGATACGGAGCTCTTTCAGCTGCTTTTGCAGGTAGGTGCAGAGATATCATGGTGGTCTCCCTAACTGCAGATTTTCCAGTTCATCAGGGAAATAGCAGCAACTGTAACTCAGTCTGTTTTCGGGATGCCTGCGGGTGGCATACTATATTTTCCCCTGGTACTCAATACTGGCTGCGCTCAGCTCTCAGGTCATACCTGGCATAGATTCGGTGATTCCATTAACTTCAATGGAGAGGAACAGCTGTGTGTAAAGTCAGCCGTAAACTTTAATTCTCTGCATCTGCCTTATGCCACGGGGTCCTGGATTTTGGAGCCAAACGTAAACCCTTCCCCCTATGCACATCGCCCCCACTTCACCTGTCTTCAGACAGATGGGTCGGCTGTTGGACTGCTCTATCCCAAAATCTCTGCTTCCCACCCTCACTGCGAATGTGAAAATAAATAGGTTTTCCACCAAGTTTGGCAGATGGGTTTACAGGGGAATACATATGTCAATTTAGCAGCCCTTTTAGGAATTATCATCTGTCTTTGGCCATTTTACTTCCCTTGTTAGTCTCACATAATTTTACTAAAAGTGAGCTTAAACAATAAGTAGGGCAAAAACAGTGACAAATAAAATGCATGATTTTTACACTGGGGTCCAGATAGACATCCACCCCTATTCTGCCAAAATGAGGTCTTTTGGCACAAACTTAATTTCTTCTTCATTACACAGACACAATAACCTGGAGTAACTCAGCGGTTCAGGGAGCATCTCTGGAGAGGAATGGGTGACGTTTTGGGTCGAGACCCTTCTTCAGACTTCCTTCAGGGCCTGTCCCACTTTCACGACCTAATTCACGACCTCTGCCAAGTTTGCCCTTGACTCATACTTGCAGCACGGTCGTAGGTTGGTCGTAGCAGGCCGTGATGCTAGTCGTAGGTACTCGTGGCATCAAGTAGGTCGGGGCGTTTTTTTCAACATGATGAAAAATGTCCACAGGTAACAAAGGTCATGAATTAGGTCATGAAAGTGGGAGAGGCGCCCTTTAGACTTGCTGTCTGCTGTTAGCTGGAGTGTAATACAGGTGGTGACCCCCCCCCCCCCCCCCCGATAGTCAGCATGGAGGTGGAAATAGCCATAGAAAGTGGCAAGAATACTATGGTCATAATTGTGGGAGATCTTAACTTTCCAAATATCGACACAGACTGTCATAGTGCGAAGGACTTGGATAAGGTGAATGTGTTCATGCGTACAGGAAAAAGTTCTCAATTCATTTGTACATGGCCCAATGGATGTAAAGTCAAAGTTTGACCTCCTCTTGGGAAGTAAGGCAGGGCAGGCGACTGGGGTGTTGATGGGACTGGTTCAACATTGAAATCTTGAATTCGGGCAAGGTCAATTTTGATGGCAATAGACTGGATCTTTCAGAATTTAATTTGGGGTGGCAGATGCAGGCAGTGAAGCCTGGTAAATGGGAAGCTTCTAAAAGTAAGGTAACAAGAGTTCAGGGTCAACATGCCCCTGTTGAGTGAAAGGCAAGGCTGGTAGGAGCAAGGAACCCGGGATGACGAGAGATATTGACAAGAAAAAGACTGAGGCATATGTCAGGTACAGGCAGCTAGGTTGAAGTGAATCCCTTGAGGAGTGTAAGAGTACAATTAATAGGGAAGTCAAGAGGGCAAAATGGATATATAAGATAGCTTTTTGGCAGATGAGGTAAAGGAGAATCCAAAGAGATTTCTCAAGGACATTAAGGGAGAAAGAGTTACTAGGCAAAGACTGGGGCACCTTAAAAGATTTTGGAACATTCAGAAGCTTTATAAACATGGGCCGTGAGCTGGGGGGACTGCAGCCCCTCTACGTTTTTGACGTGACATGCTTCATAACCCAAAATTATCCGGCCTGCACACGTATTTTTCTCTTCTTCTGAGGACCTCCGCCATCCAGAATCTCAGAACCAGCGCACAGTGAGCGTGGCAAAACCACGACCAGCATTGGCAGAAACCGACTGCCCCCACCCCCAAAACCCTCCTCCCCTCCGCTCAACGGCCGCTCAATCACAATCGAGATATGGAGCAATGAAAGAAGCTCTGTGATCAAAGATCCGCCCGATGATCTTTGGCTGTGATTAGCCGCCGAGCGGAATGGAGGGAGGGTGGGGAGGGTGGGCCCAGAGAGAGAGAGAGAGAGTCGGCCCCGAGAGGGAGGGAGAGAGGGGGGAGGGATGAGGAATATACCCCCCCACATTTAGAGTTGGGGGATGGCCTGTTTTATCCCCCAGTTTTTGGAGGTCAAGCAACAACAAAAGTGAATAATTGTGCCACCCGCCCACACCCTCCCCCCGCTCAGTCGCTCCGCTCCCTCACCTGGTACCTCCGTGATCAGTGATCGCCTAGCCTCCCCACTTTCAAAAGAGGGGAGGCTCAGCCTCCCCACTCCCCACAGCCCCTGACAAATGTATATCTTCTCATAAGAATCATAGAGGCATTCAACATAGGCTCTTCGACCCACCCTGTCCGCACCAACCAAGTACCAGTCTAATCCCATTTACCAGCATTGATAATAGTCAAGAGTGCTTGTTATTGTTTCATATATTAATTGTTAACACAGTGAAATACTTTTCCTTACAAACAATCCAGTAGTATCACCATACCCCGTGCCCCGATCAACAGTGTACAGGAACAATCTACTGAGCCACATGCAGGAGGCACCATGTTTTTGCACCATGTTCAAAGTCCACACTCTAGCTCTAATCAGCGCTGCCCACACCAGGCAAGCCCCAGACTGTCGCTGGCCTCCAGCTGTCTCCTTCCTTGGACGCCACGTCCCTCTCCTCACCAGTTCTTTGTTCCATGGAGTGCCTCCCACAGCCGACCATGAGGGAGCGGTAGGCCAGACACCGGTTCCAGTTCCCTCTCCTCTCCTCTCCTGTTCCATCTCCAGCCTTCTGTGTTTTGCCAGTTCAGGTTTTCATCTAGATATTTTTTATTGATGACCTTTTTATTGTAGAAAGGGTAATTATAGTTTAATCCACATGCTGATGTTATACCTACTTCCTTCATTTTACCCTGATAAACACACACTCCACAGCTCATAAAACTTTCAATATTAATTAGTTGGCCACCTGAAAACACAGTTTCTCCAAATACCTCATATCTTATTATGAATGGATGATGAGTGCCAGACTACTGTTAACAAAGTCTGCCTTTGCCTGACGCAGATACCATTAATGCAGGGCTTGGTGTTCCTCTCCTCATGCCAGCAATTCAGCCGGTAAACAACTGGGACCCATTAACCCCTTGCTAGCTGTTGATGGCCAACAATGGCAGACTTAGCCAGAGAACCAGAACAATTTGCGAATGATTTTGTTTCCTATCATTGGCTATGGTGCTCTTATTGTAGTAATCAGACTGTGTTACTGTTTAGTTTCAGGTTAGCAGATGTGTGAGATAATTTGGGAGTTTCTCAGAGGGTAGATTCTTTTTTTTTGTAGTTTAAAGATACAGCGCCGAAACTGGCCCTTCGGCCCACTGAGTCCACGACGACCAGCGATCCCCACACATTAACACAATCCTACACCCACTAGGGACAATTTACATTTATGCCAAGTCAATTAACCTGCAAACCTGTACATCTTTGGAGTGTGGGAGGAAACTGAAGATCTCGGAGAAAACCAGCGCAGATCACCCGGAGAACGTACAAACTGTGTACAGACAGCACCTGTAGTCAGGATCGAACCTGGGTCTCTGGCAGCAACTCTACCGCTGCACCACCGTGCCGAGATTATCATCTTGATTTTGAAGAGAGGGAAACAGTGCTCTTTCATTCCAGCCCTCGGATTATTATAACTTTTTGGTTGATATTTTTCTCTTTTCAGTGAATATTATCTGGTGAACTGATAAGTGTTTATTACACAAGGAAGCTGTTGTGAGCATTAAACACGAGTTGTTATGTTGCAGGGACTGTATCATGCTCTGCTGCCTCAACAGCGGCACCAGCTTTGTTGCTGGTTTTGCAATTTTCTCCGTGTTGGGATTCATGGCTTTGGAACAAGGAGTGCCGATCAAGGAAGTGGCGGAATCAGGTGGGTTGCAAGCGGTCGGGTAGATTGAGAATGATCTGAAACAAGTCAGCTTGTCTGAATGTGACCAGCCAGAAAATGTCTAAGGCAGATTTGGGCACACGACTGGGTTTTACATCAATTCTTAATGCATGTGCTGTCACATAGAGAGTTATGAGCTGTATGATCAGTCATCCTTTGTATCCCAGTTTGCTATTCAGTTCCCTTAAGGTCAGTGCAACTGGAGATCTTAGTGGGCCTGTAAAAGGCAATCAGTATCAGATTTCAGTCTGAAAGAAGGGTCCCAACCCGAAACATCACCTATCCATGTTCTCCAGGGCTGCTGCCTGACCCGCCGAGTTACTCCTGCACTTTGTGTCTTTTTTTTGCTTTCCTGGGTAAACATGTTTAACCCAATCTGGGAAGGTCCACAAAGTCACCAATGCTACCGGTGACCTGCAGGAAAGGAATGACCATCTGTGGTGCAGATCTAACCCTGAATGAGTTTGGACCTGAGAGAGTATGGTGAAAATGTACAGGCCTAAAGGCCTGTCCCACTATGGCGACCTAATTTGCGAGTTTAGAAGAGTTAGCGCTCGCCACAAACTCGCAGCGTGATCGACACGTGGTCCGAGGAGGTCACTGTAACTCTCCTTCATGCTCGAGAGAAGTTCCCGCATTCTCGCGGCCTCAGTTTGGTCGAGGAAACATTTTCAACATGCTGAAAAATTTTCTGCGAGTAAACATTGGTCGGCATGGTTCTTTTGAACTCGTGGTGCAGTGGTAGTGGGGTCACCATGTAGTTATAGGGAGAAGGTAGCCGTAGGCAATCCGTAGGCATTTTAATTGGCTCATTGGGGGAAAAAAATGTAAGCACGAGTTTTCAGAACCAAGGAAAACTGACCGGTAATGTTAAATGCCAGCTAAACTTTATTAAAAGTTGTCTGGCTTCTTCAAAGTGTCTCCACTCCTTCTCCCCCCTTCTCCCCCATTCTCTCCCCTTCCCCCATTCCCCCCTCCCCGCCCCCCCCCCCCCCGTTCTTTTAAAGGACTTACCGTACACTGTGCTAGCCATCTTTTACCTTCCTGCTCATCGCGGGTATCACCTTGGCTCTGCTCCGTGTGAATTTCAGACAGCGCTTCCCCGCTTTCCCTGGCCCCCGCCTTTGCAATGTGTTTGTGTGTGTGTGTGCGCGTGCGTGTGTGCGGTCGGTCGATCCAGCACGCGGTTTCATTGCTGACAGTCGATCCAGCTCACGGTTTTTCAACCGAGTGCCCTCGAGCTTGAAGGTCGAAGGCAGTCGCTGAAAAGTTGCATCAGTGGAGTTAGTTAGAGGCCAAAAGTATATTTGATCATTCTGGGGAATAGTCACCTAGTATCTGTGAGAAAGAGACAATGTTAATGTTTCAGCTCAACTTCTATTCATTATCACTCACCTGTTTATATTTCACATTTCCAGCATCTGAAGAATTCTACTTTAGTTTTATTAACCGGGTAACAATGAGGGTGTCTAAATGAAATCGAAAGCTAAGTTTCAAACCTTGCCATCTGAGGAATGGGTATCTAATGCCACCTTTCCGGGGAAATGCTGCAAATATTTAAAGTTCTTCTTAATCTCTTGTTGACTACCGGTCGGTATTGCCTTCATGCCTGTCCTGACGTCAGCAAATTTTATTCCTGCAGGGAGACATTAAGCTGGTTGGTGCTCATTGTAATGTGATGTTAGTGAATTGAGATTTTGCGATCCACCCTTTCAAACCAGCATGGGCAGCTAGGCTAGCAGTAGGACAGTGCAGTGCTTGGCTCAGTTCCAAGGACCCATGAATCCGTCAGTGTGGGATTCCAGGCTGTGTTTAGTTTAGAGTGATACAGCGTGGGAACAGGCCATTCAGCCCACCCACCAGCAGTCACCCGTGCACCAGTTCTATCCTACACCCTCGAGACAATTTACAGAGGGCCCATTAACCTACAAACCTGCACGTCTTTGGGATGTGGGAGGAAACAGGAGTACCCAGAGAAAACACATGCGGTCACAGGGAGAACCTGCAGACTCCATAAAGACAGGGGAGGTCCAGGACAAGGGGCCACAGCTTAAGGATAAGGGGGAAATCCTTTAGGACCGAGATGAGAAAGACTTTTTTCACACAGAGAGTGGTGGGTCTCAGGAACTCTCTGCCACAGAGGGTAGTTGAGGCCAGTTCATTGGCTATATTTAAGAGGGAGTTAGATGTGGCCCTTGTGGCTAAGGGGATCAGAGGGTATGGAGAGAAGGCAGGTACGGGATACTGAGTTGGATGATCAGCCATGATCATATTGAATGGCAGTGCTGGCTCGAAGGGCCGAATGGCCTACTCCTGCACCTAATTTCTATGTTTCTATGTGATCAGGATCAAGCCCAGATCTCTGGCATTGGAAGGCAGCAACTCTATCGCTGCACCACTGTGCTTTTGGACTCTCTCGAAAAGAATTCCATTTCACTAATTACCAAGATTTAACTCTCCCACCTCTCCAATGTTAGGCTTTCTCACTTCATATAGCCTCACCATCGCCATGTCTTTTCTGATCATTCTTTCTCTAATTTTTCCCCAATATAAACATTCTGAGCGTTTGCAAAAAAAAATTCTGGTGGATTTCTTAAATTATTATTTTTACGTTTTTATTTCCTTTTTTGTCAAATTTCCATTAGTTCTGCAAGAGCCTGACAAGGTGTGGCAGAGATCAGGGTTCTGCAAGGGATGGGACTAGGAGCAGAAAGGAGGTGGGGAGCTGAATGAACGAATGAATGAATGAATGAATGAATGAATGAATGAATGAATGAATGAATGAATGAATACCCTATCGTCAGATGTGACAAGTCACAGTGAAATTCTTTACTTGCATACCCAAGGTATGCAAATACTCACCACATAAAGGGTGCTGACAAGGTTACAATGTATCCCTTGTCAGATCCCTTTGTTTCCCCTTCCTTCCCCTTCCCCCCCATCTTGACAGCGGGTCCTCCTTTGCTCTTCCTCCCCTCACGGTGGTCCCCCCTCCCCCCCCCCCCCCCCCCCCCCCGCCATTCCTCTTTTGTTCCAGGCAGCGCAAGGTGGCCAGGGTTATTGGGCAGAAAGTGAAACATAGAAAAATAGGTGCAGGAGTAGGCCATTCGGCCCTTCGAGCCTGCACCGCCATTCAATGTGATCATTGCTGATCATCCAACTCAGTATCCCGTACCTGCCTTCTCTCCATACCCCCTGATCCCTTTAGCCACAAGGGCCACATCTAACCCCCTCTTAAATATAGCCAATGAACTGGCCTCAACTACCCTCTGTGGCAGAGAATTCCAGAGACTCACCACTCTCTGTGTAAAGAATGTTTTCCTCATCTCGGTCCTAAAGGAATTCCCCCTTATCCTTAGACTGTGACCAGATCAGTTGTTCTGTTCCGTTGTTCTGTTGCTGTGCTTCAGCTCAATTAAGCTGAGGTTTAGCACAGTGGCAAGAAGTCCAAGAATAATGTGCTTTCATTCACAGGTTTACAGCTACACATATTTACATGTCGAAACAGTGCACCATCAAGTGGCAACATTGAGAAACGACTCTGTGAAAACCTATAAAGGAAATAGATTTTTCATGGAAGCCATGTAAAAGATGTTATAGTCTGCCCATTAAGCACTGCTTGAATCTAAAAGAACATAACAAAATAATGCTCCTTTGTTTACTTCACGTAAGAATGCCAAATAAAATCACGTCTTCCCTCGACATGAACGGGACATGAAATGTGCAGGGTTGAACCTGCCAATCTACATATTTGTGGTTGATGAATTTAGATAGATATAACTAAGCAATGCAACATTGGAGCAATGAGGACCCACAGTTTCCACTTTACACATTGACAAAGAAGGTGCGTCTAACTTAATAAGAAACTTTTGACGGAAGCTGCAATGGATTTTCTTCTGTGCTTCATCCTGAATCTAGACTGTGTCTTGAAATGTATTCATTGGAATTGTCGTGCAAAGGTAAACTTAGCTGCTGACTATCTCTTGAGGCCTCTTAAAGACACGACACTGTATATTCACAGGAGGCATGTACACTAGTGAAGAGTGTTGTGGTAGTGTCAGTGAGAGAGCTGGTTGCACAGCACTAATGAAGGTTTAATTCTCCCGCTGTTGCCTTTTCTCATGAGATTAGAGCATTTGGGTGCAACAAGGGTTGTTGTTAGATGATCAGTGACTAAGATGACTGACAAAAATGTGGCCAAACTTTATCATTATTTACCATAAAACCCCCAGTAAGTGCCCATAGACCGCCAGTGATGTTCTTCCTTAGGAGTTCTGGGTTTACATGGGAGGAGGCAATACCCCCACTTCCAAACTCCAGCATCTCCCAACGTTAGGCATTGATGAAAAGGCGGCACGGTGGCACAACGGTAGAGTCGCTGCCTTACAGCGCTTGCAGCGCCGGAGACTCAGGTTCCGTCCTGACCTGGGGTGCTGTCTGTAAAGAGTTTGTACGTTCTCCCCGTTCTCCGAGATCTTCGGTTTCCTCCCACACTCCAAAGACGTACAGGTATGTAGGTTAATTGGCTTGGTATAAGTGTAAATTGTCCCTAGTGTGTGTAGGATAGTGTTAATTTGCGGGGATCGCTGGTCAGCACTGACAGGGCATATTTCCATGCTGTATCTTTAAAAATAAAAATTAAAAAACTAAAAGAAAATCGAGAAGGCGACCGGCCACTGTGGATTGATACTGAAGGAAACAAAATAAATGGGATTAAGATACAGGAGCAGAAATCCAGAGGTCTGGCCATTTGATTCAGAACTATGTTGGAATTCCACCATGGCAGCAACAGTATTATAAATTGGATGTGGTGGTATTGTTTTAATTGTTGTACAAAACTAGGCTGGATCCTTTTAGCGATAGATATTACTGCCCTATTCCAGCCTGACCTGAGGCTCGTGACTGGTTCTTAACAGCCCTGTGATATGTATAAGTCCTGTTGGTGATGGGTAACAAATTGCAGTGGTGTAGAGAAATAAAGAGTGGGATTTTATGGTATTATTCCTGTGGGGGTTGGCATAGACTCGATGGGCTGAATAGGTTTGTCATAAGGTCATAAGTGATAGGAGCAGAATTAGGCCACTTTGCTCTTCAAGTCTACGCCATTCAATCATGGCTGATCTATCTCTCCCTCCAGACCCCATTCTGCTGCCTTCTCCCCGTAACCTCTGACACCCATACTTCGGTGCTCCTGATAAATGAGAAGACAGGAAGAGAATAAAGTGCTGGCTTTGCATATCTTTTTTTAAATTTTTTTAATTTAATTTAATTATTAGAAGTAAGTACATTACATTTTAATGGTACCTTTTTACAGGTTCCCAGAATTATTAAAACATTCTTTGTACAACTTCCTTTTTATTTTAGAAAGAAATGAGAAAGAAAGAAGTATCGAAGAGTAAAGAATAGTCTAGTGAGTGTCTAGTCTAGTCGAGTCTAGCTTTGCATATCTGAATGAGTGAAAATATAAATAAAGAGATAGCTGGGGCTTTCAGAATGGAATTCTAAGATTTGTGTGAGGTCGTAGTCTTATTTAAAATGAGGTGCTTTGCTTTTTTTTCCTATTCCCAGTCTTTGACTGAAGCATTTGACACGTTTCTCTTTCCACAGATGCTGCCTGATCTGTTGAGTATTCACAACATCTTCCCCTTTCATTACTTATGTAGGTTTTCAAAAACATTTAAGATTTATGATTACACCAACACCTCACAATTAATTACCGCCATTAAAAGGAGTGTATTGCAGTAAGTTCTATCAGTTTCCTTGTCAGTCTTAAAGAAGGAACTGCAGATGCTGGAGAATCGAGGGTTACACAAAAAGCTGGAGAAACTCAGCGGGTGCAGCAGCATCTAAGGAGTGAAGGAGATAGGCGACGTTTCGGGTCGAGACCCTTCTTCAGTCTGAAGAAGGGTCTCGACCCGAAACGTCGCCTATCTCCTTCATTCCTTAGATGCTGCTGCACCCGCTGAGTTTCTCCAGCTTTTTGTGTAATCCTTGTCAGTCTTGTTGCCTTTGGGGATAAAGTCAATTAAACCTATTTGTTGAAACAAAGAGAAATAAGACCCGATGGTGCACAGAAAATAAACAGGCAGTTCAGCTGACATTCATGATATAGATTTAAAATATCAGCACCAGTTTTTCAACTTCAGTTCAGTTCCACTTAGAAAGGAAATCTATATTTTGGTATGTTAGTGTACTCTAAATTGACACTGCCTGTTCAGAAGCAGAATCCTTAACCGGTCTGAAGAAGGGTCTCGACCTGAAACATCACCCATTCCTTCTCTCCAGAGGTGCTGCCTGTCCCGCTGAGTTGCTCCAGCATTTTGTGTCCTTCCCAAAGCCATGCTCCATCGCAGGGGAAAATATCATGCAGATGGACATCTGAATTACAAGGAGAACATGCTGGACATACTCAGCATGTCAGGCAGCATCCACACAGCGAGCTGCCAAGTCAATGTTACAGACTGATGACCTTTCAGTAGCCCACAGCACATCTCAATCATAAACTGAATTAAAGAAAGGAGGGATCAAGCACAAGAAGGTCGAAGGTGAAGGAAAGTTTTACATAAAGCTGCAGATCCTGGAGATCCAAAATAGAACAAAATACACTGGAAATACTCAGCAGGTCCGGCAGCATCTTGGATGAGAAACAGAGTAATGTTTCATGTTGAAGTTGTACATCGAAGAGTCTTTGTTGAAATCAAACTTCAATTCTGATTCTCATTCCACAGATGTTGCCTGACTTGCTGAAAGTTTTCTATTTGAACTTTGCACTTTTTTTGATTCCCTGTTTAACTCTGCAAGTGAATTTCAAATCATCATCACTATCCTTCAGAACTATTACTGAGATACGTCCGGCTGCCTCAAATGTTGCCTCCGTTTTGTCCACTCCGTCTATCGTAATCGAGGCCTTTGTGTTTCTCCTCAGGTCCTGGGCTGACATTCATTGCCTACCCGAAAGCGGTGACTATGATGCCTCTTGCTCCATTGTGGGCAGTCCTCTTCTTTCTGATGCTCATTTTCCTTGGACTGGACAGCCAGGTAAAAATAAACATGGAAATGCTTTCACGTTGAAGAATGCACGAACCACTGAAAATGAGCTGGAGTCTGAGCTGCAGAACCCTCTTAGTCTGAATTGAATTGAATTGAATTGAGTACTTTATTGTCACATGTGACAAGTCCCAATTAAATTATTTGCTTGCATATCCAAGGTATGCAAATAGTCAGTTGCAAAGTTACTTTCAAAACGTTACCGTACCCCCTCGCCAGGCCCCCCTTTGTTCTTCCCCCCTCCCCCTCCCTCACAGCCGGGTCCTCCATTGTCCATTGCTGTTCCCACCTCCCTCATGGCGGTCCCCGCACGCCAGGTCCTCCTTTGTTCCTTCCCCCGGCAGCGGCGTCCTCGCTTCCACGTCCTCGTCCGTCTGTCAGCGCCATCATCGACCGCCGCACCGACCTCTCCACTAACGCCGCCGTGTCCTCTCCGGACACCTCTGGCGACGGCCCAGGCCCCAGCCGCGGGCTCTGCAGACCCAGGCACCGATGGCTGTGGGCTTCGTCAACTCGCGAGGCTCCACCTCCGGCCCGCGAGGCTCTGGCCCGTGAGTTTCCAGCTCGTGAGGCTCAGGCCTCGGCTTCTCAGTGGCACCTCCGGAAGGCTGGTGGAAAATAAATGGTCGGCATGGACTGGAAGGGCCTGTTTCAGTGCTGTAATTGTTTTATGGTTATATGTTATATGGTTGTAAGGCGTCTGCAAACTATTATCATCTATGCAGGGCAATGCATTGGTTGGAGCATTTATCTGTGGCATGGAGGATTTTCTGCGTAATTTCCAATTAATAATTATTTTTAGTATTGCCAGATATCTCCAATGTAACTTTTTAATTGAAACATTTCCAATTTGTTAAAAAATCCTTACGCAGCTGTTCTGGATTTAAATTTTCATTCAAAATTTAAAGAACTTGACTTGTAAAATTCATACATTGCAAGGGCCAGGAAGCGAGTGGGTAAGATCATCTCTGACCCCTCTCACCCTGGCCACAAACTATTTGAATCACTTCCCTCTGGAAGGTGACTCCGGACTGTCAAAGCTGCCACAGTCAGACATAAAAACAGCTTTTTTCCCACAAGTAGTAGCTCTACTCAATAACCAAAAATCTGTAGCCTCCTTTTGCTCAGGTATTTTATTTAATTCACATGTTTAATCTATAATGTTTTATTATTAATGTTTAATGTTTTATGTGTCAACCCTAACTGTCACTGTATGTTGTTGTCACTTGCGGGCGGAGCACCAAGGCAAATTCCTTGTATGTGAATACTTGGCCAATAAACTTATTCATTCATTCATACCTCTCCGAGCTTGTGAGGTTGATGACTTCCTTGAGGGGTGGCTATTAATTGAGGAAATCCATGAATCGTGCTTAGTCAATGGTCCCTTTGGCTTTTATGCATGGAACACATGGTTTTAGTAGAGACAGAGATGGTAAATCCTCGTGAAAATCTGGTGTTTCTCTTTTAAAGACTAGAATTTAACGAAAGAAAGGATGTTTCGAAAAACAAAAGTGAATACAGGCTTCGCGTAAGTAACGAGAGGAAAGAGGTTGGGGAAATAAGTGCTTTACTGGCTTTACCTTGCGCTAAACGTTATTCCCTTATCATATATCTAAACACGGTGAATGGCTCGATTGTAATCATGTACTGTCTTTCTGCAACAAAGGTTTTTCACTATATCTTGGTACATTTGACAATAAACTAAACTGAACTGAACTGAAGAGAAAATCTCTGGTTTCTGCGAAGGATGCCCAGTGGTTTCCATGGAAATGTTAATCTAGCAGCTGCTCTAAAGATAGAAAAAATACTAATTCCTGTTCCCACTCTCTCCTCCCTGCCAAGCACCTGGCTGCTTCAGTTCCTCCATTTAATGGCCAATCAACTTAATCGGAGTAGTATAACGCCTCACTACTGCTAGGCTATAGTCCAGCTATGTGTGGATGGCACATTGGCACAGTGGTAGAGATGCTGCTTCCAGCGCCAGAGACCCAGGTTCAATCCTGACTCCGGGTTTGTCTGTACGGAGTTTGTACGTTCTCCCCGTGACTGTGGGGTTTTCTCCGAGTGCTCCGGTTTACTCCCACACTCCAAGGACGTATACGTTTGAAGGTCAATTGGCTTCGATAAAAATTATAAATTGTTCCTAGTGTGTACAATAGTGCAACTGTGCAGGGATCGCTGGGCGGTGCAGACTCGGTGGGCCGAAGGGCCTGTTTCCACGCTGTATCTCTAAACTAAAATCGAAAACCTCAGAGCTTGAAAACGAAAATGCATGGATAGCAATTACTTTAAAACCTTTTTTTTAATAGACGATCCTATGTGGGATTGCCACCATATTACTGGTGAAATTTGGATCAGTTGGTAATCAGAGAGCAAGGATTCAGAAGTCCAAATACCTCTCAAAATATCTGACATATAACCAGCATTCTTATTTCAAGGGAACTAGTTCATTGTCTTGCTGCGCCCTCTTGCAGCAATGCATCCCAATCCCAACTAGACTGTAGTGACTGAGGGCTCCTCTATTGTGCTTTACATAAGCAAATAATCAGAAGGTGAGCTGTTTATTTAATTGTCACATGTACCGAGGTACAGTGAAAAGGCTTTGTTGCGTGCTAACCAGTCAGCAGAAAGACAATACATGAGTACAGTCGATCCATTTACAGTGTGTGGATACATCATATGGGAATAACGTTTAGTGCAAGGTAAAGACGATCAAGGATAGTCCGAGGGTCATCAAAGAGGTAGATAGTAGTTCAGGACCACTCTCTAGGTTGTGGTAGGATGATTCTGTTGCCTGATAACAGCTGGGAAGAAACTGTCCCTGAATCTGGAGGTGTGCGTTTTCACACTTCTGTAACTTTTGCCCGATGGAAGAGGGGAGAAGAGGGAGTGGCCAGGGTGAAACTCGTCCTTGATGATGCTGCTGGCCTTGCCGAGGCAGCGGGAGGTGTAAATGGAGTCACTGGAAGGGAGGTTGGTTTGTGGACGTAAAAAACATCCATTACTGAAGGCAGTATTAGGAAATGGCGGTGGTGCTGAGCTTGCATGACTAGTCTGCGGACCCAGGTTGAAATCCTGCCATTGCAGCTGTGGAATTTAAATGTAATTAATCATCTAAAATGCTATTCTCCTCTGACCACTGTGAAATGCCTATGAACTGTGAAGTGAGATTTCCTTTGGTAAGTTGTGGTTTGGCTGACTGACTGACTGTGCTGGAGGCCTCTGTTAATCGGTCAGAGCTGCCCCGTCAATGTGTGGTGCCTCCACTTGGCGGATCCATTGCTCGAGCCACTTGATAACGCAAATTCACAAACTCTCCTCGGTGCGCTTTCCCGTGCGGTCCGCGCCTCAATGTGCTGGAACGTTTTGTGTTCAGTGCAAACTTGGAAAGATCCTTTGCTGACGGGAATGTAACAAAGTCGGGTCAACCAGTTTAGCTTGAAACTGCAAGCCGAATTAGGGACACCAAACTCTGGAAGGTGGACATAAAATGCTGGCAGACACTTTCAAGCTTTCTGTAGTATCTGCTCAGCAGAAGGGGAGGAGAGGGGATGAACCAGATGAGAATCGTCCTTGATTATGTTGCCTGCGTTCCCAAGGCGGCGGGTAGCATAGATGGTCTGGTTTGCCTGATGTACCGTACTGCATCTACAATGCTCAAATATTTCAACATAACTTCTGTTTCCTTGCAGTTTGTCTGTATGGAGAGTCTGGTAACTGCTATAATAGACATGTATCCCAAGGTGTTCCGTAAAGGATACAGAAGGGAGCAGTTAATTTTGGTTATTGCAGTTGCATCTTACTTGATTGGATTAATAATGGTAACGGAGGTAAGCTAATTAAACTGAAGCTTCTTGTTCATATTATAAATTTATGCAAGACCGAACCGGGGAAATTATCTTTAATTTATTTTCAGTTTAGAGCAATTATTATATTTGATATCTGATATAAGATTAGCAATTTAATTTTTCAAAGGAGTTTTAAATAGTAAAATATTACATTGTGGTAAAAATCAAAAATATATTGGCACCAAGCTAAACGTGGAGAACTGGGAGGATGAGATAGGAATTAAGAAAACCTTTGCGGATTCCACAACAGTAGACCACAAACAGGAAGGAAGCTTTTGGCTAACCGTGGTCTCCATTATGGAAACTATTGCACAAAGCTACTCCATATTTTCCCTAACAACTGCAAGTTATACTCCTAAAGTGGTGATCTATTTTCCTTTTGTAAGCCATGTTTCACAATGCTTCCACTCACTTTACAGGTGATGAGTTACAAATCATTATCCCACTTTGCATAAATTTTTCTTTTTCCTTGTGTGACTTTTAACTTTGTGTCCCTTTGCCCTTGAATCATCCATGATTGGGAACAGCTTCATTTAATTTAGCAAATCTAAAATCCTCATACTGTCCACTTCCATCAAATGTCCTCCTGCTGGTTTTTTTTTGCCCCAAGAGAAGAGCTCCCATAGCAAATGATCGCCCCCAATCAATAACCTGTGTCTACCTTCTCCCCATATCCCTTGACTCCATTAGCTCCTAGAGCTCTATCTAACTATCTCTTAAATCCATCCAGTGATTTGGCCTACACTGCCCTCTGTGGCAGGGAATTCCATAAATTCACAACTCTCTGGGTAAAAATGTTTTTTCTCACCTCAGTCATAAATGACCTCCCCTTTATTCTAAGACTGTGGCCCCTGGTTCTCGACTCACCCAACATTGGGAACATTTTTCCTGCATCTAGCTTGTCCAGTCCTTTTATAATTTTATATGTTTCTATAAGATCCCCCCTCATCCTTCTAAACTCCAGCGAATGCTAGCCTAGTCTTTTCAATCTTTCTTCATATGACAGTCCCGCCATCCCAGGGATCAATCTCGTGAACCTACGCTGCACTGCCTCAATCACAAGGATGCCCTTCCTCAAATTAGGAGACCAAAACTGTACACAATACTCCACATGTGGTTTCACCAGAGCCATATACAACTGCAGAAGAACCCCTTTACTCCTATACTGAAATCCTCTTGTTATGAAGGCCAACATTCCATGAGCTTTCTTCACTGCCTGCTGTATCTGGGTCACTATTCTGCTTCATTGCCAGCTTTCAGTGACTGGTGTACAAAGACACCCAGGTCTCGCTATACCTCCCCCTTACCTAACCTAACCCCATTGCACTTGACCAACTTGTGGCCAATCTTACTTGGTCTGGAACTATTCCCTCATAGAGAAAACCGCAAGAAATCAGTGAATAGATACTGATGATACCAAAGACGGGGTAGGATGGTAGGAGAGGTGGCATTGATGTAAGGGTTGGAGAATTGATGTGACGGCTCGCATTCGGCAGAGAGAGAAAGGCAATGAATGTAGACAGATCAAAGAGATTCAGAATTTTTGACTGTGTGAGATGACTGGCAACTCAATGCAGGGCCTCAAAGGGTGAAAAATAGAAGGGCACCATAGCTGGAACTATTGGATGGATCTGGGTTGTAGATGGTAGATGCTAATGGTTTTAAGTGGAAGTGCAGAAGATGAACAAGTTCATCTTCTAAGAGGCTGAGAGAGTACCAGAACAATACAGGAGAAAGACTCATAGTCTTAGAGTCTTACATCGTGGAAACAGGACCTTTGGCCCAACTTGCCCACATCGGCCATCTGCACTAGTCCCACCTGCCTGCATTTGGCTCATATCTCTCTAAACCGGAGATAGACACAAAATGCTGGAGTAACTCAGCGGGACAGGCAGCATCTCTGGAGGGAAGGAATGGGTGACATTTCGGATCGAGACCCTTCTTCAGACTGAATTCTCAGACTGGGAATTCTCCGTTACCTTTGTCCTATTTCCACACCCTACATTTCCTTATCTATGTATCTCCGTGTAAGAAAGACAGATAGGTTGAAATAAGTAATGAGCTCATCCTCAAAGCTTCTGCCAACAAAAAGAATGGCACTTGACAACATAGATTTCAAATGACAGACATTGAAAGAGGAATTCCTTGGTTAGAAAGAAAACTGCAAATTTATCCCAGGAAGACTGGAGGTTTGGCCAAATAGCCATCCGGGATTCAACCCGGAGACCGGCAGAGTTGGTTTTAGAAATGCACCAGCAGATGAAGTGGAGATGAAGACCAGCAGAAGGTGAGGAACAATGAACAAAGCAGAATAGTGACCCAGATAACCCCCCCGTGTCAGTACAGAGAGGGTAGTGATCCAAGGAACAGCTGTGGGGAGTGGGGGATATACAAAAGACCAGGAATAATCTGCTCACGACTCAAATTCTTGGTGACATGGCAACAGACCGTGTTTTATGAAGTGAATTTGTACAACATAAGATGCAAATTGTATTATGTTGTCACGGATTTTGGACCATCAACTTGACACGAGTTGAATGGGAACTGCTTCAGCTGATTACACTTGAAAAACAATGAAGACCATTATAATCTGAAATATGATGAGTAAATCTTAATAATCTCCCTGAACTAATTTTACAAGGTCTAATTGCACAAATTGGAATTGGATGATTTTAATTTACAACTTTATTGACAGAGTTTTATAAAGCTTTATGCATAGAAATGAAACAAAATCAGCTCCCAATATCAATTATTATCCCAATATTAGCATGGCCCAATATCGTTTATTTGGCGTATGTAAAAATGGCCATGAACTATTGTAAAACGTATATCCCAAGAGAATACTAAAAGGAAATAAATGTGTAAAACTGAAATCTGAAGTATAAAAAATTCTGAATTGGCCTAGAATTCTCAATTGCAGTGGTGCAGCAGTAGAGTTGCTGCCTTACAGCACTTGCAGCCCCAGAGACCCAGGTTCGATCCCGACTACAGGTGCTGTCTGTACGTAATTTATTCATTCTCCCCGTGACCGCATGGGTTTTCTCCGAGATCTTCAGTTTCTTCCCACACTCCAAAGACGTACAGGTTTGTACGTTAATTGGCTTGATATAAGTGTAAATTGTCCCTGGTGTGTGTAGGATAGTGTTAATGTATGGGGATCGCTGCTCAGTGGGCTGAAGGGCCTGTTTCCGAGCTGTACCTCTAAACTAAACGCTTGCCCAGAGCAGAGGAATTGAGAACCAGAGGACATAGTTTCAGGTGAAGGGGGAAAGATTTAATAGAAATCTGAGGGGTAACTTATTCACACAAAGGATAGTGGGTGCATGGAACGAGCGGCCAGAGGAGGTCGTTGAGGCAGTGACCATAGCAACGTTTAATGAACAATTGGACAGCGACATGGATACAACAGATTTAGAGGAATATAGATCAAATGCAGGCAGGTAGGATTCATGTAGATGAGATATGTTTGTTGATGTGGGCAAGTTGGGCCAAAGGGCCTGTTTTCATGCTCTATGACACTGCCCTCTAGTTCTTGACTCCTTTACCCTGGGAAAAAGACTCACCCTGTGCATTCACCCTATTAATTCTGCTCATGATTGGATACACCTCTATATGATAACCCCTTCAGCCTCTTTCGATCCAAGGAATTAAGCCCTGGAGCTTAGATTCTTGACAATAGGTGCAGGAGTAGGCCTTTCGGCCCTTTGAGCCAGCACCGCCATTCAATTTGATCTTGGCTGCTCATCCCCAATCAGTACCCCGTTCCTGCCTTCTCCCCATATCCCCTGACTCTGCTATTTTAAGAGCCCTATCTAGCTCCCTCTTGAAAGCATCCAGAGAACCTGCCTCCACCGCCCTCTGAGGCAGTGAATTCCACAGACTCACCACTCTCTGTGAGGAAAAAGTGTTTCTTCGTCTCTGTTCTAAATGGCTTACTCCTTGTTCTTAAACTGTGGCCCCTGGTTCTGGACTCCCCATCATCGGGAACATGTTTCCTGCCTCTAGCGTGTCCAAACCCTTAACAATCTGAGTCCTGACATCCTCATAAATCACATCTGTCAAACTCGTGGTAAGCAAGTAGAATGAACGTAGCGGGTACGTCGGAGCTCGGAGCCGTCTCTTAGCGGCTCGTAACGCTAACGGCAAGTACTCAGGAAACGCAGTAAGCTCGGGAAAACTGGTGAAGATTTTTCAACATGTTGAAAAATGTCCACGAGAGCCCTGAGTACCTACGAGCGGCTATTACCGTAAATCTCCGAGTTCGAATCAGAGCCATCTCGGGAGAGCTCTTGAATTAGCTTGTACAGTGGGACAGGGCTTTTTGCTGACCATACTTGGGATGGACAATTATAAAGGAAAATCTATTAGCCGTTCCAATGCAGTCTACACCTCACGATATTAAATGAATCAACTTGAATTAAAATGATTGGACCGCAAGAGCATGCTATAATTAATTCAACATTTCTAAGTTATTCTGCACAAATTCCAAAATATCATTTATTCCAAAGAAATTGCTTTTTCACCTGCAGAAAACGTTATATTCTATTCCTCATAACTTGTCCCTGGAAAGGCTGTCACAGGTAAATGGTGTGGGGTGCAGATATCATGGGCTGCATCGTACTCTGAAGGTCACTGTCAGATCTGGAACTGAAAGATGCATGCCTGTGTCCTCCATGAGAGGCTGAATGGATTTGACAAGGGACAACATTAGTTTAAAAAGTGAGCTCACCAAATAAAAGAGCTGACCTTCACATACAGAATTATTTGGGCACACATTCATCGAGTCATAGAGTGATACAGCATGAAAACAGGCCCTTTGGCCCAACTTTCCCACACCGGCCAACATGTCCCAGCTATATTAGTCCCACATGCCTATGTTTGGCCCATATCCCTCCAAACGCGTCTAACTGTTTCGTAAAGGTTGTGATTGTCCCAGCCTCAACAACCTCCACTGGCAGCTCATTCCATACACCCACCACCCTTTGTGGGAAAAAGTTACCCCTCAGATTCCTAGTAAATCTTTTCCCCTTCACCAATGTCCTTTGGTCCTCGATTCACCGACTCTGGGCAAGAGACTCTGTGCATCTACCCAGTCTATTCCCCTCATGATTTTATACACCTCTATAAGATCACCCCTCATCCTCCTGCACTCCAAGGAATAGAGTCCCATCCATTCCCTTTTTCTCACACCCTCTAGCCCTGGCAACATCCTGGTAAATCTTCTCTGCACCCTTCCAGCTTGACAACATATTTCCTATAACATAACTGAACACAATACTCTAAATGCGGCCTCTTATACCACTGCAACACTGCAGTCTCAACTTCTATACTCATAGTCATCTACCTGATAATCTGTGCCTAACTGTCACCATCAAGCTGGAAGTGTTGACGGCTGAGTATTCAGCTATCAAAGATCACAACTCTGGAATCTCTTCCTTCAACTACTTCACCTCTCTCCACCAACGTACGTTGATGCACTCCTTATAGTCATCTTCTTAGAGCAAGCTCTTCACCATCTGTCCTACCCTTTGGTGAAAGATTTTACTTGGTAATGCTCCTGTGAAACAGGTTTTAACATTATATCATATTAAAAGCATTGTAGAAATGCAAGTTGCTGTTAGTGCCCAGTTTTGTTTGGTGTGTACAGGATAGAACTAAGAGGAACATTTGTCCCCCTCCACTGCATGGTGGACTAGGACCAAAATATACTTACCTACCAGTTAACAGTTAACATCACCGCCTATATCTCTCGTTTCCCTGATCCCTAACCACTCTGGAGAAGGGTCTCGACCCGAAACGTCGCCTATCTCCTTCGCTCCTTAGATGCTGCTGCACCCGCTGAGTTTCTCCAGCCTTTCGTGTAACCCACAGTTAACATCTTCCTGGTAGTGTCTAGGAAATAGTTCTTCTGCCTGAAACCAGCAATAAATATATTTATTAATGAATACACAACAGCGACCAATGGCATAGACAGGACCCTGCAGTAACTTAAAGAATTAAAGGGCGTTCCTTTAGGAAGGAGATGAGGAATTTCTTTAGTCAGAGGGTGCGGAACTCATTGCCACAGAAGTTGTGGAGGCCAAGTCAATGGATATTTTTAAGGCAGAGATAGATAGATTCTTGATTAGTACGCATGACAGGGGTTATGGGGAGAGGTCAGGTGAATGGGGTTAGGAGAGAAAGGTAGATGAGCCATGGTTGAATGGCGGCGCAGACTTGATGGGCCGAATGGCCTAATTCTATTCCTATCACATATGACCTTCAGCACTCCACTGGGATGTGAGCACAATGCACATCCCCAGCAGGTGGAACTTCATGCTAAGCAACCTAATAGGTAGTCCTTAAGGAGAATGATTGGCGACCTAGCCATGACGTTTGAGGCAAGTTGTATTAATGTTTTTCTTTTGAATGCATATTTTCTGGAAACATATTCAATTAATCAAAACTGATCTCAATTACCTTATTGTGCCCAATTTAAAATTTAAGTTCACAAGTTTTTGGAGCAGAATTAGGCCATTCGGCCCTTCGAGTCTACTCCGACATTCAATCATGGCTGATCAGTGCCTCCTAATCCAATTTTCCTGCCTTCTCCCCTTATCCCTTGACACCCGTTCCAATCAAGAATTTGTCTTATCTCTACCTTAAAACTATCCACTGACTTGGCCTCCACAGCCCTCTGTGACAATGAGTTCCTTAGATTAACTACCCTCTGACTAAAGAAGGTAGTTAACTCTACTGCACCAGCTCCTCCCTGGAAAATAAGAAGAATCTTAGTCTGCAAATCTTCCCTCGAATGCTGAGTGCAGTGATTTATGGGTTACATTTATGCCCAAGAAGATAATCTATTTTGCAAAGTGTAGGAAGGAACTGAAGATGCTGGTTTAAATCAAAGATAGACACAAATAGCTGGAGTAACTTAGCGAGACAGGCAGCATTTCTGGAGAGAAGGAATGGGTGACGATTTGAGTCTGAAGAAGGGTCTCGACCCGAAGCGTCACCCATTCCTTCACTCCAGAGATGCTGCCTGTCCCGCTGTGTTACTCCAGTTTTTTTAGTCTATTTTGTAAATGTATTTGCAAACATTATGTGAACATGTTATGAAAAATGAAGTGCCTAACCAATTTTCTTTATATTTGAAGGGAGGAATGTATGTGTTCCAGCTGTTCGATGCTTATGCTTCAAGTGGAATGTGTCTCCTGTTTGTGGCTTTTTTCGAGTGCATTTGTATAGGCTGGGCCTATGGTATGTCGTTCATAGCTTCTTCTATATTTACTGACGAAGTTAGTCTTTATTTGTGGATTACCGAGTGCTAAAGTAGAATGAGATAAATTTAGATGTGATCTCATTCAATGGATATATGCTTATAGATTAATGAAATAATAATATATGATGTCGGGATGTCAGAAGTCCCATAACTGGAAGCAGGAAAGTCAGCAACTAAAGACAACACAAACATCTCAAAGACATGCACCCCTTTTTTTAATGTTCGGGACATGGCTACAATACGATAGAACTTAATTTTTCCCAGGAGGGAAATGGATCTGCCAACAGTCATAAAACACAAGATACATGAAATATTAACTTAAAGTGACGAGTGGAAAGGATTGGGGATGTGCAAAGATTGGGGAGGGGGCGGGTCGAGGGGAGTCAGTCTACCCCCCGACAGAAGGGGGAGGAGATGTACAGTTAAACCAGTTGTACGCTTATAATACAATACAAAGGTAAGATACAGCTTTATTCATCGCCGGAGGGCAGTTGGTCTGCCGACAGTCACAACGCACAACGAGGCACACGAAAACTTGAAATTAAAAGTAAATTAACAGTAAATTAAAAATTAAAACAAAAAGGAAAAGACAAGTGACTGTTGGCTGGCTGCCGTGTGCACAGCGCCTTCACCAGAATGAACGAATAAATAAACAACAAAATATCCCCTGGGTAGAGGATTCTAAAACTAGAGTGCCCCCTTCACATCACTTCCCCCCCCCCCCATGCCGGATCCTCCCCTATGTTCTCCCACAGTCCCTCACAGCGGTCCCCCCACGCCAGCTCCCCCATTGTTAAACGTGTCTTATCTACCGCTACGCCACTGTGCCACACTCTTTTTTCAAAGATTGGCATGAAGCCAATGGGCCAAATGGCTCCCTTTTGTGCTGTCAATGTTAAAGTCTCTTGGTTTTATCAAAGAGTTGTTGAAAACTATTCTGTGTTATGTTCAGTGGAATGAATTCAGGGTGCCAATATGTCCTTGACGCTATAAGCCAGAAGTGTTCCCACAATGCCTCAGTTGTGGGTGGCAGAGAGTGTGGATTAGTACCATTACTGTTGCATAAGTGGAACTATACTATCGTTCGTATCACACATACGGACTGGATAAACTGTATACAAGACATCTCCCTTTGTCCTGTGCAGCGTCACCTGCTGCACAGGAGGAGCAACAGGTCCTCCCACCCCACACAGTCCACCAAACATCACACTATCAGAAATGATTAGTATTCAAAGCTGACCTACAGTGTCACATTCAGTAATATTTATGCATAAAGAATACAAAATATGTCTATGTACCTACTTTTGTATACCCAGAATGACTAAAGGAGAAAAAATAGATGATCAAGTAAAATCCACTGTAGGTTTTTAACATCATTATCTTCAGTGCAGTGTGAGACCAATTGTTTTATAGTCAGCAAGACAAAGGAATGAGGCTGGTACGGGAAGGTGGGGAGGGGTTGTTAGGAGGATTGCAACGAGAATGGTGGGCTGGTAAAAGGGAGATGCACGTATACCACATGCTGCTTGTAAATCAGAAGAGTGTCCAGATTATGGAGGAAGGTGAGATGAGAGGAACTGGACTAGGCGCGAATACCCTCACCCCGGACCATTTCAGCTCTGGCTCCAGTTGTAGGACCGTGTCATAAGTGATAGGAGTAGAATTAGGCCATTTGACCCATCACGTCTATAGTCTTCAACCATGGCTGATCTATCTCTCCCTCCTAACCCCATTATGTTCAGGTCAGGTCAGGTCAGGGGGAGTTCCCCCCGCCACGGGTACCATGTAATCCCGTGCTACCTGCTCCATGGCCGGATAGTCGGCGACTAAACCTGGTTCGCTAGGTGAGGAGGCGGCTGGGGCCCCCTGCAGGATCAAAAACAAAACCTGTCAAAGGGCAAGTGAGTTCCTAGCGAGCCAACAGTCATCCACAATTCAGTAGAAGATGCGACCACTGTCGTGCCTAGCATTGTAAGGAGTGGAGAAAAACATGCATTGTAATTCTTCCCTCTCCTTGCTTCTCAAAAGAAAAGTTGTTAATTAATTAATGTTCCCAATATTGGGGTCCCATTGAAGGCCGGCACTTCCTCCTCTCTTTTTAAAAGCTTTCATAGAAAATGTTTCTCTAGGAAAAATATATAGTGTATTCGTGGGCAATATTGTACATATTTGCGGTCGATACATCATACATTAAGCAATCCCCTGCTTATTCCAGTCAAATAGTCAAAAGGAGATTTGGAAATCAGCATTAAATAAAACAAAACATTGAGTTGCACATCTACTGCATCGTGCATCCTGTAGCATGTGTGCTTGGGTCTCTTGCTTTGCCAGGAATTCTCAGTCATGGATAGTTCCCTGTGCACGAAGACCTGAAGGCTTTAGTAAAGGGCCTGTCCCACCAGCATGCAACTCTATGCAATGAGCGCGACCTAACGTGGTCGCTTGAGCCGTCCGGCGTCGCGGGGCCGGTCCCACTTTGATCGCCGGAGCCGTGCGGAATTGTGCGGAGTTCGTCCCGACATCGCGCAGGGCTCCGAAAAACTGTCTATGTTCAAAAATTCCGCGCGGCAACGGCTTGCCGGCTCGCAGTCGCCTCGACGCATGACATACCGCCTCGATATCGTGCCTCCGTGAACCTATCTGTAGGTGCCTCCGTGACCCTCTATGTGTGTGGCTCCGTGGCCCTCTGTGTGTGTGCCTCTGTGCCCCTCTCTGTCCTGGCGAACTTACCTTAAGACTTCGCTTCAAGTTTGCCTCACTTTGCGCCGCGTTGCGCCACTCACCCGACCTCCGCGCAGCCCCCGCTGCCGGTTTGGTTGCGCTTGCTGCATGCAGGTGCATGCTGGTGGGAACGGCCCTGTACAGGGATCACCCGACCTCCGGGCGGCCCCCGCTTCTAGTTTGATCGCGCTCATCGCATGGAGTCGGATGCTGGTAGGACAGGCCCTCTTCACTGGAACAGAAGTTTGAGTGCGGAGCCCAATGGCACCTGAGAACAGGGGATGCCTCCACATAAACCCTCCCCCACTTCCCCTCCACTCCACAGACACCTTCCCTGCAAAGGAGCTCCTCCGGCTCACCAGCTGGAGAAAGGTGTTTCTCCCTGATCACCAGCCAGGCTACAACCTTATGCCTGCCCGACAGTTCAAGCAATCTGACATTTTGGCAAATGGTCTCCTCCATCTGGATAGGGAAAAAGCCCAACCGGGTCCGTCTTTCTCCTGCCTTCAGGATCCATGTTCTGGGCCAACCATTCGCTGACAGTTTTGTGTTTGAAAGAGAACGGAAAATGTTGGAAATGCCCAGCAGGTCAGCGGCAGCAGTTAATATTTCAGGCCCATCAGTTCTCTGTTCCTGATGTTCAATGTCTCCAGTTTTTTTTTAAATTTGAAGAATTAAAATTCTTCAAATTAATTTAAATTAATTCTTCTGAAGAAGGGTCTCGACCCGAAACGTCACCCATTCCTTCTCTCCAGAGATGCTGCCCTGTCCCGCTGAGTTACTCCAGCATTTTGCATACATCTGCGGTGTAAACCAGCATCTTCAGTTCCTTCCTACACAATTTGTAGTTTTATGTTTGAAGAAAAGCTTCTTCAGGAATTTTCCTCATCTTGGTCTAAGCGCCTCATGATCATCTAGCATTGAAAATATCTCCCAGTAGCTTTTCCTGCCACACATCCGAAATTTAACAGACATGAAACTTTCCTGGTATTGGTCCCCTGCATATCCATGCATCGTTAGCATTAGTTAAATGGCACAGTCGTTAAAATTACAAGGCGGTGTATCTGCACTGTGCCAAATGCATGTGATACAATCGCAGGGAAATAAAGAACTGCAGATGCTGATTTACAAAAAAAAGATACAAGGTGCTGTAGTAATTCAGCGAGTCAGGTGTCATTGGATAATTCAATGTTCATACTGGTCGTGAGCTACCCAAGCGGAATATGAGGTGCTGTTCCTCCAGTTTTCATGTGGCCTCACTCTGGCATTGGAGGAGGCCCAGGGCAGAGAGGTCAGTATGGGAATGGGAAGTGGAGTTCCTACCATACACTTGCACCATCCCCCAACTCATTCACAACTCATTGCTTTAATTAACTTCATCACAAACTTCCACCCAGTCCTCAAATTCACTTGGACAATCTCCGACACCTCTCCCTCTCCCCCCTTTCTTGATCTCTCTGTCTCCATCACAGGGGACAGACTATTGACTGACGTCGACAACAATCCCACCGATTCTCACAGTTATTTGAACTGCACCTTCTCCCCGCCCTGCGATAGGTCGACAAGGCCCACATAAGAGATTAGTATATAAACTTAAAGCATACGGCATTGGGGGTTCAGTATTGATGTGGATAGAGAACTGGCTGGCAAACAGGAAGCAAAGAGTAGGAGTAAACGGGTCCTTTTCACAATGGTAGGCAGTGACTAGTGGGGTACCACAAGGCTCAGTGCTGGGACCCCAGCTATTTACAATATACATTAATGATCTGGATGAGGGAATTGAAGGCAATATCTCCAAGTTTGCGGATGACACTAAGCTGAAGGGCAGTGTTAGCTGTGAGGAGGATGCTAGGAGACTGCAAGGTGATTTGGATAGGCTGGGTGAGTGGGCAAATGTTTGGCAGATGCAGTATAATGTGGATAAATGTGAGGTTATCCACTATGGTGGCAAAAATAGGAAAGCAGACTATTATTTAAATGGTGGCCGATTAGGAAAAGGGAGATGCAGCGTGACCTGGGTGTCATGGTACACCAAACATTGAAAGTAGGCATGCAGGTGCAGCAGGCAGTGAAGAAAGCCAATGGTATGTTAGCTTTCATAGCAAAAGGATTTGAGTATAGGAGCAGGGAGGTTCTACTTCAGTTGTATAGGGTCTTGGTGAGACCACACCTGGAGTATTGCGAACAGTTCTGGTCTCCAAATCTGAGGAAGGACATTATTGCCATAGAGGGAGTGCAGAGAAGGTTCACCAGACTGATTCCTGGGATGTCAGGACTGTCTTATGAACAAAGACTGCATAGACTTGGTTTATACTCTCTAGAATTTAGGAGATTGAGAGGGGATCTTATAGAAACTTATAAAATTCTTAAGGGGTTGGACAGGCTAGATGCAGGTAGATTGTTCCCGATGTTGGAGAGGTCCAGGACAAGGGGTCACAGCTTAAGGATAAGGGGGAAATCCCTTAGGACTGAGATGAGAAGGACTTTTTTCACCCAGAGAGTGGTGGGTCTCTGGAACTCTCTGCCACAGAGGGTAGTTGAGGCCAGTTCATTGGCTATATTTAAGAGGGAGTTAAATGTGGCCCTTGTGGCTAAGGGGATCAGAGTGTATGGAGAGAAGGCAGGTATGGGATACTCAGTTGGATGATCAGCCATGATCATATTGAATGGCGGTGCAGGCTCGAAGGGCCGAATGGCCTACTCCTGCACCTAATTTCTATGATAGGCACAAGAAGCTGGAGTAACTCAGTCTCAATCTGAACCATCACCCATTCCTTTTCTCCAGAGATGCTGTCTGACCCGCTGAGTAACTCCAGCTTTTTGTGTCTATATTTGGTTCCCCTCTCCCCCCCCCCCCCCTCCACCAATGTCATAGATAGATCCCTTACCTACATCTCTTCTATTTACTGTAGTTCTGCTCTTATTCTTTCTCCCCAGACAGAACAAGGATCGAGTTCCTCTGGTTCTCTCCTTTCACCCCACCAGTCTCCGCATCCAACACATCAAGACATGCAAGTGAATTGGTTCCTGTAAATTGTCCCTTGTGTGTAGGATAGTGTACAGGAGGCGATGGTCGGCTCGGACTCGGTGGGCAGAAGGGCTGGTTTCCACACTGCATTGCTAAACTCAACTAAAATCCTTGTTTCACTCATCTCTTCCCACCCAATCCACCCCCTTCCCAGGAACTTTACCCAACAACTGCAGGACATATAACACCTGTCCCAATACCTCTTCCCTCACGTCCATCCAGCGACTCCAGCAGTCCTTCCAGCTGAGGCAGTGGTTCACGCGCACCTTTTCCTACCTCATCCACCGCGTCCGATGTTCCCAATGCGGCATCCTTTACATCGGCAAGACTAAGCGTAGACTAGCCAGCCGTTTCGCTGACACTTGCACCAGGTACACCAAGGCCTACCAGATCTCCCAGTTGCTAACTATTCCCGTACTGGCCTTTCTGCCCTGGGCCTCCTCTATTGCCAGAGTGGGGCCACACAAAAACTGGAGGAACAACACCTCTAATTCCACTTGGGTAGCCTACAACCCAACAGTACGAACATTGAATACTCCAGTTTTAGATAATTAACCTCCTCTCCAGAGATGATATCTGACCCACTGTGTTACTCCAGCAGATTGAATCATTCTTGTGATATAAACACACGTGGTGATCCAATACCCGTGTTCAGAGCCTTCACTCAAATACATGGATGTTTACAAGCCCTGAGGGAGATATCTATGCTAGAGGGCTATAGGTGGCGCTGTTGCTAACCAAACTACATTTTTCTCACCTTTTAAGATACCTGGGTGAGGAAACCTCGGCCCGAAACGTCGCCTATCTCCTTCGCTCCTTAGATGCTGCTGCACCCGCTGAGTTTCTTCAGCCTTTTGTGTACCCTCGATTTTCCAGCATCTGCAGTTCCTTCTTTAACAAAGAAAACAAAACTGTCTTTTGAAAGGAGGATCTGAAATTTGCCTAACTCCAAATAACTGATTTATTTTTAAATCGCTTAGTGAAATTATAGCTCTCTCTGCTCTGGGGAAGCTAGCATTTGCCGAGAAACAAAGGGCCGATGATTCTAGTCACAGAGCCTGTTCACAGCCTCACTGTTGTCTATATTCTTCAGTCAGTCTCTCCGGGATAGCTTACGAGTGGTGGCTACCAGAGTAAATCACCTCTGGCCAGCAAGGCTGTGCAGATGAGATAAGAATGGATTTCAAGAGGACGATACCGAATATTTAATTCCTCTCCTTTTTGTAGTTCTTGGTCCTCCAGGTGTATATCGCAACATGTACACAGAGATTAGCAAGATTGTTAAGAAAGAAAATAAATAAGATTGTGTTAATAAGAATCATAACAATAAAAGTATCAAGTCCTAATCATATATCATGCTCTCCAAAATATTGACTGGTTATTAAATAATTTTGTTTTCTTAAATTACAAGAGTAATTACCAACCCAGTATTTTACTCTTTTAGGCCAGTTAATGATTGTAGTAAAATATTGCAACAACAGCAAATCAGGCAATTTGATGATTTGATATTACTTTATGCAAATTGAAATAATTGATATTATTCCGATCTTTCTTATGTCCACAGGAAGTAACCGTTTTTATGATAACATTGAAGACATGATTGGATACAGACCGTTCTTTCTGATTAAATGGTGCTGGTTAATCATCACCCCTGGTATATGCACAGTAAGTTCTTCATCTATTTCTCTGTCTTTTAATAATGACTTCCCTTCATCATTTGATTAAGAAAAATAGTAATTATCTCAAATTTCCTTCTAAGTTAAGGAAAATGGCAAACGATCACAGGACATTCATCAACTATTTGTAGTCATTTCTGCACCATTTTAGAAGGAAGGTACCTCTTTGCATTCTATTCTTTAGACACCAGCACCAAAAGGATTTTTATGTCCTCTGATATTCCTTTTTTTAAATCGTGTAGGTTTCTAGTTTTAGAATTTTGTACTCATTCTTAACTTCACCAAATATGTGTTGTTATTTTTTTTTAATTACTCAAGCAAGTCCTTAGATTTATTTTTATGAATTTGTAGAAAGGAACTGCAGGTGCTGGTTGAAACCAAAGATAGACGCAAAGTGGTGGAGCAACTGAACGGGTCAGGCAGCACCTGTGGAGGAAAGGACCAGGTGACGTTTCAGTCTGAGGAAGGGTTCCGACCCGAAACGTCACCTATTCCTTTTCTCCACAGATGCTGCCTGGCCCGCTGAGTTGCTCCACCACTTTGTGTCTATCTTTTGATTTTATTAAGAAAGGCATGAACAGGGCAAACTCTGAAAGCTAGTGGAAATCTGCAAAAAAACAACAGAAAGTTACGAAGAACTCCCATCAGGTTAGGTAAAATCTAATGAGAGTAAAATAAAGTCACTGATATTGATATTGGTTGATAATTGTGAGGAGCATTGACATACAATGAAGTACTTTGTATTTCGCGTCATCCCGTCACATCGTACCATACATGAGGGGTTTAGGACAAGGGCCTTTACTCAGATTAAATACAACAATACTAAGTACAAATTGCAACTCAGAGCCAGCAAAGGTCCAATGAAGGCTTGGAATTTAGGTACCAGAATGTGTTAGTCACACCAATTCATGAAGAACCCATTTTGAATAACCTTTTTGTCAATCTACTCTAATCAATATCTCAGCATCATAAACGTTGCATGGTACAAGATAAGAGTCCTGCTGCATTGGGTAATAATGTTTCCAATGGAACCCAACATTCATGCATTCTAGAGTCGGGTAAAGCCCAGGGTAAAGGGCCTGTCCCACTTGGCGATTTTGCCGGCTTCATATCAGTGTCGCCAAAAGACTTTGAACATTTCAAAGTCCAGCGGCGGCAAAAATAAATGTTACGACACTTGAAAAAACACCGTGCGTCATACATCATCACGCCAAATATATTTTGGTCATCTGATACGTCAGTCAATGATGCCGGTAGTTACCGAAACAATCGGCATGTGGGACAGGCCCTTAACACTGTTACATATCCAAGCTTGTTGAGCACTGGCATTACTGGTTTATTGTTGTCGTGCGTACCGAGATATAGTGAACATCTTGAATTTGTGAGGTTTCCTGGTCAATCACACCATTCTTGAATGCAATTATATAATGCATAAATACAACAGGTAGTGCAAAGGAGAAAATAAATAGTGCAGAATAAAGTGGTATAGCTACAGAGATGTTGCAGATAAAAAAACTCATGCAAGGGATGTAACCAGGTTGACTGGAAGATTGGGAATACATCCCTGACATATGGGATGCCCGTTCATCATGTAGGATAAAGGTGAGCAAGAAGCAGTTCTTCAATCTGTGGGGACCTGCGTTTGTATCTTCTGCCCAATGGGAGAGGAGAGAAGAGGGGGTGACCAGGGTGTGAGTGGCCCTTGATAATGTTGGCTGCTTTCCTGAGGCAGGAGTAAATGGTATGAAATAATTGCACCTTAAGTGAAACATTTGGGAACCAATTGAAGTTGTTTAAATTGGAGAGAACAAAGGGGGACCCGGCGGGGGGGGGGGGGGGGGGGGGGGGGGGGGGAGGGGGGCACCAAGAACAAAGGGGGAGCATTGAGGACTAATTTAAATACTTTGTAACATTGTTGGTGCCCTATAAGTGGTGACTCTTTGTATACCTTGTGTATGTAAAACAAAGAATCTCACTGTGACATGTCACATGTGATAATGAAGTATAATTTATTCATTCATAAATATCACTCATAATGTGTCAGAAGGAAATGCAGATGCTGGTTTAAACTGAAGATAGACACACAATGCTGGAGCAACTCAGCGGGACAGGCAGCATCTCTGGAGAGAAGGAATGGGTGACGTTTCGGGTCTGAAGAAGGATCTCGACCCGATCGTCACCCATTCCTTCATTCCAAAGGTGCTGCCTGTCCCGCTGAGTTGCTCCAGCATTGTGTTTCTATCAACACTCATACTTAACTATATAGGAATATCTGAAATAATGAACCTGAATGTCACTAAATTATTCTTCTTGCAGGCAATTTTTGTTTTCTTTATTGTGAGGTATAAACCCCTCAAGTATAACAACATATACGTTTACCCAGACTGGGGTTACGCACTAGGCTGGGCCTTGGCTCTGTCATCCATGATCTGCATACCTCTGGGCTTCATCATCAAAATATGGAACTGTGAAGGCACCTTTTTAGAGGTAAGCATATATTTCAATTATATCACTTGTTTTTTTCTCTGCAGGACTCGAGCTTTGAAATTCAATCACGTCACTTTTTTCACCATTATACAATTTAAAGCATTTTCTTTTTAGGTTAGTTTAGTTTAGAGATCCAGCATGGATATAGGCCCTTCGGCCCACCAAGGCCCTACCGACCAGCGATCCTCGCACATTAACATCACCCTTCCCCCCCCCCCCCCGCATTCTCCTTCACCTTTCCAACCGCTGATCTCACATTAGGGTGGCACGGTGGCACAGCAGTAGTTCCCGCCTTGCAGCGCCAGAAACCCAGGTTCGATCCTGACTACGGGGGCTGTGTGCACGGAGTTTGTACGTTCTCCCCGTGACCGCGTGGATATACCCCGGGTGTTCCGGTTTCCTCCCGCACTCCAAAGACGTACAGGTTTGTAGGCAAATTAGCTTGGTATAAATGTAAACTGTCTCTGGTGTGTGTAGGATAGTGTTAATGTGTGGGGATCGCTGGTCGGCGTACACTTGGTGGTCCGAACTGAACAAAACTATATTTAACTCGAGGCCTCTACTTTCTGACCTATTGGCCGTTTCCTCACCTCACCTCCGGCCCCTCCCCAAGTATTTCAATGGGTGCCTGTAATCCTGCTAACCCAGTGATTCCCCCAAAGCCCTCTGTGGTGGCCTTAATCATCAACCCTCTCATCACCATCCCATCCTTAAACCCAACCGCGGTATCTGAACATTCCCTCATTCCAGCCCCAATTGGCCTTCAACTGCTGACGAGCCCCCTAGCCTCCCCCCAAACCCACACGTGGTTGCAACTCACAGGTGGCACAGTTTCCATACAGAAAGTGTGCAAAGTCCGCGTGGTTTCTTGTGGAGATCTGCCCCCTGCTAAAACAGCATCGGTTGCACCAGGCTGAATAAACAGTCTGAGGAAGGGTCTCGACCCGAAACGTCACCCATTCCTTTTCTCCAGAGATGCCGCCTGTCCCACAGAGTTACTCCAGCATTTTGTGTCTATCTTCTGAAGCATCCATCTGGATGTTTTGGGATTTCTGACCCTGTTTCCTTGACCCTGCCATGGGCTCAACCAGTACACAAGGTAGTTATCGCCTTGGTGAATCTAGCCTTGTGCCAGAAGCTTGTAAATTTTGCTAAGAAAAATTGAGTTTACATTTTTCGTGCAAAAACTTGGTGTTGCTTATAGAAGGTTTAGTCAGGAGGCTTGGAAGGAAACATAAACTAACAGAAATTGGAAGATAAATGTAGGTTTGAATCAGACACTGGTAATTTCTGCCCCTCATTATTTTAGTTCCGTTCTTTTGTTTAGCAAATCCCACAATTTTGCAGTAAACAACGCATTGCACAACGATGTTTCATCTGAACTTAACTGCTACATAACTATCACATTATTTCAAAGTCAAAAGTCAAAAGAGTTTATTGTCTTGTGTCCCTGACAGGACAATGAAAATCTTTCTTTGCATAGCACAACAGAACATAGAAGGTATTGACTACAATTCTATACATAAATACACCCATGAATTAATAAATTAATAAAGTGCAAATAACAGATGGAGGGATATTAATGTTCAGAGTTCCGAGCTAGGTTTAATAACCTGATGGCTGTGGGGAAGTAGCTATTCCTAAACCAGGTTGTTGCAGTCTTCAGGCTCCTGCACCTTCTACCCGAAGGTAGCAGGGAGATGAGTGTGTTGCCAGGGTGGTGTGGGTCCTTTATTTCAACCTATCAGAGATATTCCCTTTGTCCTGTCCAGCCCTTGCTCACATTCTCTCACACTAAGAGAAGTAAAGCCCCTGTCCCACTTTCCCTAGTTACTCACAAATTCTCCCGAGTTTTCCTCTTGATTCAAACTCGGAGAATGTCCGTAGCGAGTCCGTAGCGGCTCGTAATGCCAGCCGTAGGTACTCGGGGCATCAGGTAAGTCGGGACGTTTTTTCAACATGTTGAAAAATGGCCACGAGTAAAAAAAAATAGCCCCAAGTACCGACGACTGGCATCTCCGAGTTTGAATCGAGGGGAAAACTCGGGAGAATTCGTGGTAACTGGGGAAAGTGGGACAGGGCTTTAACTGTCTCTCTCTCCCACTTTTCTCTTTCTCCCACTTTTGATAAAGTATTCTAGGCCTGAAACGTCAACTGTTTCTCACTCCACAGACACTGCTTGACCTGCCCAGTATTCCCGTCATTTGCTGGTTTGATTCAGACATTCAGTGTTGGCTGTTTCTTTTATTCAGTGTAAATTTACAATCTTTCTCTTGGCTTTTTGCAATGGCTATTCCAAATTAGTATTAATATAAAACCTATGAATTCCAAACGCTTATAATAACTTCTACAAATGTACATATGTCATGGATTAAAGGCACGGGGAGACGAGAATTGCAGATGTATGGTGCCCTTACTTGATATCAATACAAGTAATAGCGTGATGTTAACTGCAGGAAGGAACTGCAGATTCTGGTTTAAACCGAAGATGCAGGACACAAAATGCAGGAGTAACTCAGTGGGGCAGGCAGCATCTCTGGAGAGAAAGAAAGAACTGCAGATGCTGGAAAAATCGATGGTAGACAAAAATGCTGGAAAAATTCTTCAGTCTGAAGAAGGCCCTCGACCCGAAACGTCACCTATTCCTTCGCTCCATAGATGCTGCATCACCCACTGAGTTTCTCCAGCATTTTTGACTACCAGCATTTTGTGTCTATCTTCAGAGAGGTTAACATGGAAATCTCATAACTTTTATAGTTTGGATACAAGAATTATTAATGGTGAGTAGTTGAGAGCCCATCAGATATGACCATGACCATTTTAGTGAGAATGGTTGACAGGAGATAACTGTCCCAGCTTAATTCATGCTTTCATGGCCTGTCTCAGTGATGCCTGTCCCATTCATGACTTGCCTTATCTGCTGATGAGTGTTCTTCATCAACTGGCACATTCTATACCTCCATATCGTTGATTCAGCAGCGATTCCCCTATCCTTCGGACACAGTTCCAGCATTCAGTCTCAGAGTTTGCACTATCTCTCCATGGCCGCTTGGGTTTCATGTCATTAGTAATAGGAGCCGAATTAGGCCATTCGGCCCATCAAGTCTACTCCGCCATTCAATCGTGGCTGATCAATCTCTTCCTCCTAACCACATTCTCCTGCCTTCACCCCATAACCCCTGACACCCGTACTAATCAAGAAACTATCTATCTCTGCCTTAAAAATATCTATTGACTTGGACTCCACAGCCTTCTGTGGTGAAATTCCACAGTGTCACCACCTTCTGACAAAATAAATTCCTCCTCATCTCCTTCCTAAAGGAATGTCCTTTCATTCTGAGGTTATGGCCTAGACTCTCCAATAGAAACTCACTAATGGAAACATTCTCTCCACATCCACTCCATCTAAGCCTTTCATTATGTGGTATGTTTCAATGAGTAGCAATGTTACAAAATTTTGAGATTTTAAAAATCAAGTCTGCAATTTATCCCATCAGATAAAGCATAAAAGGAAGTTTAATTTGACACCTAAGTCACTTTCATATCTTCATTATTAAGAAAGTTATGCCCATTTTCATACTCGGAAATTAGCATCTTGTGCCCCATTGCCTTTCAATTGACTTAACTCAGAAGCTGTGATCTAGAACAGTCAAAAGCCCATAACTTTCTTAAAAATTAAGAGAACTCAATGAAATTTTCAGTTATTATAGATTGAAGCATTCTGAAACAAATATAAAACAATCTTACTTGGATCACCTGAAACTAACGCATATAATTAGTTAGTTATCTAATTGTAGCTAATTACAAAATTCAACATCTATCCATTTCTTAAGAAAAGATAAACTTTTTTTTAATTGCCTAAGTGTTCAAATAACATTCACACAATAATCCACAATATAACATAATTTTTAAATCTCATTTTCATGAATTTATAGGCCAAATGGAAGGAATTTAGTGTTTAACGCCTGTAAATTAATGGCCATTTAAATCAACTTGCGAGTGGGTTTTAGTGGAATGCGGTGGATTAGAACGTTGCGGTTTGCGGTGAAGTCAGTATGAAAAATACAGCCGGTTCATACTTTTTTTTTTGTCCCCTTTTCGCAACATGAAAATGTGATTAAAGCCTTCCTAAAAACCAAGTTTCTATGTAAAAATAAACTGTGTAGCTTCTTTTATCGCCTACCTTAGGTCCGTTCCGCTGTCACCGTTCAGAGCTTTAGAAGGTGATTTTTAAACTACTCTAGTTAATAAATAATCTAGCGTAGTTTAAAAATACCTTTATGAATGAAATGTCGGAGCAATTTCTCTTTAGCGACAAAGTCGCCCAACATGGATCGACTTGGACTGCATAGAAAAAATCGGCATTTTAAACATGCCCCCCTCTGAAAGGCGCCAAAGTTGCGCACACTGGGAGCGGCAGAACTGCAGCGCTGCTAAAGGTAGGTATTGTAACATACCTACAATGAGGTCCGCTTTCATTGTTCTAAACTACAGCGAGTAGAGGCACAATGCCGACAAACGCAGAAAATAGTCGACGTGTTTATTGCTACTACCAAAATGCATGCTTCCACACTTTGCTACACTATATTCCATCAGCTACTTCTCTGCCCACTATCCCAACCTGTCCAAGTTCTTCTGCAGAGTCCCTGCTTTCTCTACACTACCTGTCCTTCCACCTATTTCCATGTAAATCCGCAAACGGGGCCACAAAGCCTTCAATCCCCTCATCCAAATCATTAATATACAACGTGAAGAGTAGTGGCCCCTGCACTGATACCTGCGGAACTCCACTAGTCACTGGCAGTCAACCTGAAAAAGCCCCCATTATTGGCACCCTTTGCCTTCTGCCACCCAGCCAACCTAGTATCTGCCCTTTGATACCGTTTGATACCTTTGATCCTCCTTAGCAGCCTCACATGTGGCATCTTATCAAAGGTTTCCTCCAGTTAAAGGGTGGTGGAGTTAGACAGAATGGAAACAGGCCCTTCGGCCCAACTCTGCTATGCTAAGTTGCTTAACTCAGCTCGTCCCACTTGACTGTGCCTGGCCCAAACCATTCCAAAACTTTCCTAGCCATGTACATATCTTAATATTTGAAGCGTCATAGTTGTACCCACCTTGACCACTTCCTCTGTGACTCAGGTCACTTTTAAACCTTTCCCCTCTCACCTTAAACCTCTGCTCTTTAGTTTTAGATCCCCCCCACACACACACACACACTCTGTGGAAAAGACTGTGGTTATTCACCTTATTAATATTAGTCATAATCCTCATAATTGCATAATTTACTCCGACATCCCAAACCTGTGCAGGTTGGTAGATCCATTGGCCACTGTCATTTGCCCGAGGAGTTGAAGTGAGGGGGTAGGCCCTGAGGAAGGGGCAGCATAAATCAGGATAAGTGGAGCATTGGTGCAAATGGTTGCTTGATCGTCGGCACAGACTCGATGGGCCAAAGGGCCAGCTTCCTCCCACATGACTGTGTGACTTAACTCATCAATGTTCCTTAGGTGTCAGTGTGTCTCACCTGATAATGATAAGTCCAACAGACTGTGTCCATAGTAGCAGTCTGCTTCAACAGCCTGCCATGATCACAATGAATGGCGGTGCTGGCTCAAAGGGCCAAATGGCCTTCTCCTGCACCTATTTTCTATGTTTCTAACAGTCGTGGCCTCAGTACAGCTGTCAGCATAGTTGATAGTGATCCCTGAATCTGAACTAGTAATCTCATTTACCGCTGCTGCTACAATGTCAATGAAGTTTGCCATGGTAATGAAATGGATTCTCAGTGCTTCTCCTTTTAAACTGTCTCTGCAGACTACATTTTTTTCTAAGTCACCGTATTCTGGTCTAAATTCACTGCCTTGCACGCTAAAGTGTTTCATTAAACCTATCTTGTTGAGTCTCGTTGTCTATAACTCGTTTTCACCTAGCCTGCAGCCAACAATGGCCTGTTTCCTTTATCATAATTACTTTTTTGCATATCTTTCATTCATATGTTCTATATCTCTCTCTATCACAGTCTATATCTCTCACTTCCCTTTCCCATGACCCTCAGTTTGAACAAGGGTCTCGACCCGAAACGTCTCCTATTCCTTCTCTCAAGAGATGCTGTCTGACCCAGTGAGTTCCTCCAGCTTTTTGTGTCTATCACCGGAAAACAAACGTGGATGTTAGGAGTGTCTTTGGTTCGGCCACATATAGATGGGGAAAGATGCAGTCAGATTTTCGCACAAATCATGGTCGAGAAATTTGGCTGTTAAACACTATAACCTCAAATAAGCTCTGAACTACACCGAAGAAGGGTCTCGACCCAAAAAGTCGCCTATTCCTTCGCTCCATAAATGCTGCCTCACCCGCTGAGTTTCTCCAGCATTTTTGTCTCCCTTACATACTTATTCTTATTATTGCACTATTATTTATTGTGTGTATATATATAGCGATATATATATAGAGAGAGAGAGATAATCTATATATGTGTACTTGTGAGTATGTGTATATATTCACACACTTAACTTTTTTTCGCTCTCGTTTATTATATTGTTTACAGTGTTCTATGTTCAAATGTTCTGTTGTGCTGCTGCAAGAAATAATTTCATTGGTCTATCTGGGACATGTGACAATAGAACACTCTTGACTATATGAATAAATCACACCACTTGCTTCCTTCCTTTAATGTGTTCATTCTTAATTTCAATTGTGAACATGATTTTCCAAGCAAATATTAAAAATTAAATTATAAAAACTGAAATCAAGCCAGCATGTTGTTTGCTGCTTGGTGCTACGAAACATTCTACTTGAGTAGGTACCAGGTGATCAATCTCGGGGTTGTTTCCTTGTCATTATTCCTTCTGGGAATGCCACTTCTGCGGCTATGGCAATGTAGACCCACCAGGCAGGATTCAGGCTTTGAGTTCAACCAAAGCCTGTGCAACACTCATTAGGATTTTTGTTTTAATCGTCCACCACTACATACTCTTTAGTGTCATACATCCATTCTTGAGTCATACCAGAAAGAAAACTCAATGCATTTATTTCAAGAGGGCTTGTGTACAAAAATAGGGATATAATGCTGAGGCTCTATAAGGCGCTGGTAAGGCCTAATTTGGAATATTAATATCAGCAATTGTGGGCACCATATCTGAGGAAGGATGTGCTGGCTCTGGAGTGGTTTACAAGAATGATCCCAGGAATGAGTGGGTTAACCCAGTGCTTCTTAAACTGGTGAATGGTTCACACAAGGGTGAATTAAATTATCTTGTGGTGAATGAAACTTGAAGGGTGAATGAATGAATTTATTCAGATATTTATATATTTTTTTTCTATACTTAAAAAAGTATAGAAAAAAATACTGCCATTGGCATTATGCCATTGCCATTAAAGTGGTTAGTAAGCTCTTATTGGTTTTAAAGGCAGTGGAGCTGGAAATTTGATATGTTTTTTTCTACCTATGGTTTTCTAATTTCAAAGTAGCAGGATATTTTCCAAATGTACTGTTAAATAACTTTTAGGGAAGACCGTGTTTTTTTTAAAGCTAGTTTTCCAAGAAAAAAACTGCAGTAATCAAAGCCTGAAAGGGTAGGATGGGGCTGAAGCCCAGTGTTTAGATGTTGGAATGTTTTTTATTATTCCATTAGAATGATTTTACAACGCCAGTGATCATTAAACTTTTTTTTTCACTCCTAGTTTTCTTTACATATTTTTTGTATGTTCAAAAAGTTGAATAAAATAAACATTTAAGAAATGAGTTCATTTATGTTTTTTGCTCATGTGACAAATTATATTATATATAAAATTATACACAAGGGAGAATAAGACGAAAATTACCAAAACACATAAGAAAATTTAGTCGAGGGCGAGTGAAATTTTGTGATAGAGACTCAAGTGTGAATGATGCTGAAATAGTTTTAAGAAGAACTGGGTTAACCTATGATGAGCGTTTGTCGGTCCTGGGCCTGTCCTCGCTGGAGTTTAGAAAAATGAGGGGGGACCTCATTGAAGCATACAGAATAGTGAAAGGCTTGGATAGAGTGGATGTGGAGAGGATGTTTCCACGAGTGGGAGAGTCTCGGACTAGAGGTCATAGCCTCAGAATTAAAGGACATTTTAGGAAGGAGATGAGGAGAATTTTTTTATTTTATTTTTAATTTTTTTAAATATTTTTATTAGAAGCAATGCATATTGTCTAAGGTACAACAGTTCTTCAACTACAAATTAGACTTGTCACAAAAATTGTACAGATGTTACGGAATAATTTACGTATGCTTCTGTTTTTTTTTGGAAAGTAAAGGAATGGTAAAAAAGTAAAAGTATAGATCAATAATCAAGAGATAGAAACATAGAAACATAGAAAATAGGTGCAGGAGTAGGCCATTCGGCCCTTCGAGCCTGCACCGCCATTCAATGTGATCATGGCTGATCATCCAACTCAGTATCCCGTACCTGCCTTCTCTCCATACCCCCTGATCCCTTTAGCCACAAGTGCCACATCTAACGCCCTCTTAAATATAGCCAATGAACTGGCCTCAACTACCTTCTGTGGCAGTGAATTCCACAGACTCACCACTCTCTGTGTAAAGAATGTTTTCCTCATTTCGGTCCTAAAGGAATTCCCCCTTATCCTTAGACTGTGACCCCTTGTTCTGGACTCCCCCAACATCGGGAACAATCTTCCAGCATCTAGCTTGTCCAACCCCTTAAGAATTTTGTAAGTTTCTATAAGATCCCCCCTCAATCTTCTAAATTCCAGCGAGTACAAGCCGAGTCTATCCAATCTTTCCTCATATGAAAGTCCTGACATCCCAGGAATCAGTCTGGTGAATCTTCTCTGTACCCCCTCTATGGCAAGGATGTCTTTCCTCAGATTTGGAGACCAAAACTGTACGCAATACTCCAGGTGTGTGTGGCCTCACCAAAATCCTGTACAACTGCAGTAGAACCTCCCTGCTCCTATACTCAAATCCTTTCGCTATGAATGCTAACATACCATTTGCTTTCTTCACTGCCTGCTGCACCTGCATGCCTACTTTCAATGACTCGTGTACCATGACACCCAGGTCTCGTCGCATCTCCCCCTTTCCTAATCTGCCACCATTCAGATAATAGTCTACCCTCATGTTTTTGCCACCAAAGTGGATAACCTCACATTTATCTACATTATACTGCATCTGCCATGCATCTGCCCATTCACTCAGCCTATCCAAATCACCCTGCAGCCTCCAAGCATCCTCCTCACACCTAACTATACCCCCCAGCTTGGTATCATCTGCAAATTTGGAGATGTTGCATTGAATTCCCTCGTCCAAATCATTAATATATATTGTAAATAGCTGGGGTCCCAGCACTGAGCCTTGCGGCACCCTACTAGTCACTGCCTGCCATTCTGAAAAGGACCCGTTTACTCCTACCCTTTGCCTCCTGTCTGCTAGCCAGTTCTCTATCCACATCAATACTGAACCCCCAATACCGTGTGCTTTAAGTTTGTATGCTAATCTCTTATGCGGGACCTTGTCGAAAGCCTTCTGAAAGTCTAGATATAACACATCCACTGGTTCTCCCTTATCCACTCTACTCGTTACATCCTCGAAAAATTCTATCAGATTTGTCAGACATGATTTACCTTTCGTAAATCCATGCTGACTTTGTCCAATGATTTCACCACTTTCCAAATGCGCTGCTATCCCATCTTTAATAACTGACTCTAGCAGTTTCCCCACTGCCCATGTTAGACTAACTGGTCTGTAATTCCCCGCTTTCTCTCTCCCTCCTTTTTTAAAAAGTGGGGTTACATTAGCTACCCTCCAATCCTCAGGAACTACTCCAGAATCTAAGGAATTTTGAAAAATTATCACTAATTCATCCACTATTTCTGTGGCTACCTCCTTGAGTACTCTGGGATGCAGACTATCTGGCCCTGGGGATTTATCGGCCTTCAATCCGTTCAATTTATCCAACACCATCTCTCGGCTAACCTGGATTTCACTCAGTTCCTCCGTCTTATTTGACCCCCGTTCCACTGCTATTTCCGGCAGATTATTTATGTCCTCCTTCGTGAAGACAGAACCAAAGTAGTTATTCAATTGGTCTGCCATGTCCTTGTTCCCCATGATCAATTCACCTGTTTCTGACTGCAAGGGACCAACATTTGTTTTAA
Source organism: Raja brachyura (assembly GCA_963514005.1). The sequence goes on along the minus strand of OY740796.1, from coordinate 7,506,148 downwards.
CTAGTCTCTTTCTCTTCACATATCTATAAAAACTTTTGCAGTCAGTTTTTATGTTCCCTGCCAGTTTCCTTTCATAATCTATTTTCCCTTTCCTAATTAAGCCCTTTGTCCTCCTCTGCTGGATTCTGAATTTCTCCCAGTCCACCGGTAGGCTGATTTTTCTGGCAAATTTGTATGCCTCATCTTTTGTTTTATACTATCCCTGATTTCCCTTGTTATCCATGGATGCACCACCTTCCCCGATTTATTATTTTGCCAAACTGGTATGAACAACTTTTGTACTTAATCCATGCAGTCTTTAAATACCTTCCATTGCACATCCACTATCAACCCGTTAAGAATCACCTGCCAGTCTATCTTGGCCAATTCACATCTCATACCTTCAAAGTTACCTTTGTTCAAGTTCAGAACCCTTGTTTCTGACTTAATTTTGTCACTCTCCATCCTAATGAAGAACTCAACCATATTATGGTCACTCTTGCCCAAGGGGCCACGCACAACAAGACTGCTAACTAACCCTTCCTCATTACTCAATACCCAGTCTAGAATAGCCTGCTATCTCGTTGGTTCCTCTACATGTTGGTTGAGAAAACTATCCCGCATACATTCCAGGAAATCCTCTTCCTCAGCACCCCTGCCAATTTGATTCACCCAATCTACATGCAGATTGAAGTCACCCATTATAACCGTGTTACCCTTGTTGCACGCATTTCTAATTTCCTGTTTGATGCCATCCCCAACTCCAATACTACTGTTAGGTGGCCTGTACACAGCTCCCACTAGCGTTTTCTGCCCCTTAGAGTTTTGCAGCTCTACCCATATCGATTCCACATCCTCCACGCTAATGTCCTTCCTTTCTATTGTATTAATCTCCTCTCTCACCAGCAACGCTACCCCACCTCCTTTTCCTTTTCGTCTATCCCTCCTGAATATTGAATATCCCTGGATGTTCAGCTCCCAGCCTTGGTCATCCTGGAGCCATGTCTCCGTAATCCCAACTATAGCATAGTCATTAATCGCTATCTGCACCTTCAACTCATCCACCTTATTACGAATGCTCCTCGCATTGAGACAAAGCCTTCAGGCTTGTTTTTACAACACTCTTACTCCTTATACAATTATGTTGACAAGTGGCCCCTTTCACATCGATCCCTATTACACTTGGCCATACTCTCCTATCCCTTTGTGAGCTTTCTTTCCCGTTAATTCTGGGGTCATTAACCATCCCTTTACTCTCTTTCCCTTTAACTCCGTTCTCGATTATCCCATTTGACACCCCACCCCCCTTATTCAGTTTAAAACCATCCGTGTAGCAGTGGCAAACCTGCCGGCCAGAATGCTGGTCCCCAGATGGTGATTAAATAATAATGATTATATAAGAAAATTTTTAAAAAGAAATAAATATAAAAAAACAAATAAATAAAAAAAACAATTATATAATAAAAAAATAAAGAATACATCTTAACAATGAATGGAGCAATTTCACATAACAATATCTATAGAAACGTGTATACAAATCCCAGAAAACATCTTTTCATCTAATCCTACACCTGGGTACTTATTGAGTTACAATGCTGAGCTCAGCTACCCCTTTAAATAGTCAATGGATGGAGACCATATTTGTTCAAAAAGTTCGTATTTGTCCATTAGGACAAACCTAATTCTCTCCAAATGCAACGTCTCCGACATTTCCACGTTCCACATTTTGATTGTGGGGGATAATGTTCCCTTCCAGAATTTTAATATTAATTTTTCCAATTATCAAACAGTAATCAAGAAAATTTCTTTGACTTACTGTTAATATTAAACTTGAATCAGGAACTCCTAATATTATTAGCTTTAGATCGGGGTCCAATTTAGTTTTAAGAACTTCAGAAATGATTCTAAAAATATCAGCCCAATAACTATGCGTTGTTAGCTTCTAAATTCTGACATCTATCGCAAATAGAAGAAATGTTAGGAAAAATTCTATTTAAATTCATTTTTGAGTAGTGTAATCTACGTAATACTTTAAATTGTACCAAGGTATGTCTGTCATTTAATGAGCATCGGTGTATATGTTGCGGGAGAAATTTCTTTAGTCAGAGGGTAGTGAATCTGTGGAATTCGTTGCCACAGAAGACTGGAGGCCAAGTCAGTGGATAATTTTAAGGCAGAGATAGATAGATTTTTGATTAGTACGGGTGTCAGGGGAAGATAGATCAGCCATGATTGAATGGTGCAGTAGACTTGATGGGCCGAATGGTCTAATTCTACTCCTATCATTTATGACATCAACTAGTGATTTTGACATTGATTTTAAATTACAGTTTGGAAATAGAAACCGTCGGATTCCAAGCCGACTGTCGTTCATCTGTTCACTCAAATTCTATGTTATCCTACTTTCCCACTCACTTCCTACACTCAAGGGGCAATTTACAAAAGCCAATTAATTTACAAACGCACACGTCTTTGGGATGAAGAAGCCGGAGCACCTCGAGGAAACCCACGCGGTCACAGCGAGAACATGCAAACTCCACGCAGGCAGCACCCGAGGTCAGGATCGAACCGGGGTCTCTGGTTTGGCCTCTGGGGCTGAGAAGCAGTGGCTTTGCCAGCTGCCCCACTGTGCCGCATCTATGTGTCCTCATTGCTAGGAACCAGGGCATTCTTTACCTTAAAAAGAAAAGAGAAACTGAACAGGTTCATCAGCTCACATTCATGTAATTATTTTGAATTCTTTCAGAGAATTAAAAAACTTACCACGCCCAGTGCAGAGCTGCGAAGAAAAGGGATGGGGATATCGAATGTGGACACATTGAGCAACACAATGAATGACTGTGATGGTAAGCTTAAAGACGATGAACGCATTCCCACCATCACGGAGAAGGAGACACACTTCTGAGCGAATCCCTCAGTCTGTTTTGTAAAACGACAGCAAAAATGATGCCACTTAATTATAGAGTCCTGCTTGTTTTGCACAAACTTTATTATTAACTTGTTAATTCAAAATTAAACATTATATACTTGTTTTAAAAAAAAGTGACTTTTTAATGATTGTATGAGTAACTGAACAAATATATAGTGCATATTAGTGAGCTCGTGCAATAATGTGACTGGTAAATGTTTTATAGAAATGTTAGTGTGCAATCAATACATAATGTGATACAAAACTTTTATACTTGGAACTGTTCATTATGGAAGGCACAGTGTTTAATGGACATTTCTGCTCATCTGTAAGTACCTTAAAGACCATTGCAAGTCACAGTGCATGTTTGTGGAGCCATTATATTTGAGTCACCTCCCCACATTGACAAGAGAAGGTACGGCAACATCCTCCAATGTTAAGGGAGGCACATAAATCCACTTCTTTAGTTGTCACTTCTCAATAATTTTGATGGAATTTTCTTATTTAAGGGCATTTTAAATTTACAATATTTCTATAGCTATGACTTTCCACTGTATATTTTCCCTAACCAAAGCCCCATAAACATACATATATGATTGGTCTGGTCCCAAATGTTCTCTCACTAAAGTGCTCTGCTTGTAAATGTATGCCATGGACATAAAGTAACACACTACTGATATTTTTTACAACTTTCCTACGTTTATTTGTTATTTCTCGGACATATATTCAAGAAACTGTGGGAAAAACAGATCATTTTAGTTCCTGTAAAAAATAAAAATATTTGGTACATAGTGAGGCCAAGTATTCTGCCCTTTTTAAAAGAATCTGCAATATTAGGTGTGGTGCCAAGTTTCGCACACTGGAGAGTTTTGTGGCACAGGATTTTGTTTGCTTACTTATCATTTTTAAAGGTAAATAAAGTTATCAATTTACTTCACTGCTGCTTGCTATTCTTTTGTGGAGTGAGAGGGCAGGCATACATCACTGAAAACATTATGACAACATGTTCAAGGGGAAGGGAAGATTCCAAAGCTAAATATTTTCATGAATAGTCTGTGAAATAGTTGCACACAGCTTGAGAGCATCGACTTTAGAACGTCATCTTCAACCACCACCTTATTTCAGCTTCTAAGAAAAATACTCAACTTGATCCATTTGCTTCTTTGAATATTTTCAATGGAAGTTCAGTCCCAGAATGTTCTCTCCTCGTACATTTCAAGATTACATGTAGCAATGAGATATAATGTTTTAGTTACTCGACTAACATTCAAAACACTGGCCGGTTGCTTTAGTTCAGTTTAGTTTAGAGATACAGCGCAGAAACCAAGCCCGCGCCGACTAGCAAATCCCCGCATTTTAACACTACACTAGGGACAATTTGCATCTATACCAAGCCAATTAACCTACAAACCTGTATGTCTTTAGACTGTGGGAGGAAACAGAAGATCTCGGAGAAAACTCACACAGAACGTACAAACTCCGTGCAGACAGCACCCATAATCGGGATCGAACCCCGGTCTCTGGTGCTGTAAGGCAGCAACTCTACCACTCCGCCACCATGTCACCCTCTTATGATCTGGACATATGATTCAAATCTGAATTTAACTACATGTAATCAAATGAATAAGCTAGTATCAGTAATAATCACAAAATAATCAAATTGTTGTGATTGTGGTCAATAATAGTTTATCGACCTCATAGAGTGATACAGAGTGGAAAGAGGACCTTCCTCCCGTCTTGCCAACACCGCCCACGTGTCCCAGCTACACTAGTCCCACCTGCCCGAGATTGCTCCATATCCCTCCAAACCTGTCCTGTCCATGTACCTGTCTGACTGCTTCTTAAGCATTGGGATAGTCGCTGCCTCAACTACCTCCTCTGGCAGATTGTTCCCTACACCCACCACCCTTTATGGGAAAGTTACCCCTCAGATTCCTATTTAATCTTTTCCCCTTCTCCAAACCTATGTCCTCTAGTCCTCGATTCCCTTACTCTGGGCAAGAGACTCTGTGCATCTACCCGATCTATTCCTCTCATGATTTTATACACCTCTATAAGATCACCCCTCATCTTCCTGCGCTCCAAGGAATAGAGTCCCAGCCTACTCAACCTCTCCCTGTAGCTCAGATCCTCTAGTCCTGCCAACATCCTCGTAAATCTACTCTGTACCCTTCCAGCTCCGTCTGGTGTCTGAAGGATATGCCGTTTTCACCTGGTCTGGTCATTGGTGGTTCCAGAAGTGAGTTTCTGAGAAGGCACTCACTCAGTTCAGTGCTCTGAAAAGGGGTCCTCACCCGAAACGTCACCAATCCATGTTCCCTGGGGATGCGGCCTGAGTTACTCCAGCATTTTGTGTCTTTCTTTGGTAAACTGTAGTGGCACCTAGTGGTGAAGATGGGTATTCAGAACCCTCGTCATTGGTCGGGACTGTCACGTGAGCGGGGGTTCGTTTGCGGGCTTTTCAGTATGTTCAGTAGCTGGTGCTTCTCACGACGACAGGAGCTTGGATCGTTTATTCCTGACCCAGTACACGGGTAGTCCGAGTGTTGTTTCACTAATCAAGAACTATTTGCTCTACCTGCCTGGTCTCACGACAAAACCAGCATTTGCAGTTCCTTGTTTCTCAGTTCAAGAGGTCCACAGGTGGGAATGGATGATAAATGCAAGCTCTTCCAGCAAAGACCACATCCAGCAAACAAACCAAAATACAGTGAATAAACGGAGCAACTCAGTGGGTCAAGCAGCATCTCGAGAGAAACGATGGGTGACGTTTCGGGTCAGGACCCTTCTTCAATCTCCTGCACTTTGTATCTATTTGAGGTACAAGCCAGCATCTGCATTTCTTTGAGTGTACAACAAGGCAGAGTAGCCTTGAACAGAACAAGAGTGCCTTCCTGGACCAGATGCAAATCTCCGATCAGTCCTCAAGGAAAGAGATACCATTCTTGCTATCCAAAGCAGCAAGTAGGCTGGAATGTTTCCTGTCCCACACACAAAGAGGTGACCCTAACACTACATAGCTACCTCCCCTACACTGGAGAGAACGTTGTCGCCCACAGCCTGCACCTTCTGAGATTGGTAGCACGTGTGGTGAAGTATAAATCGACATGGGTGCCATTCATGTGTAGGAAAGAACTGCAGATGCTGGTTTAAATCAAAGGCAGACACAAAATGCTGGAGTAACTCAGCAGGACAGGCAGCATCTCTGGAGAGAAGGAATGGGTGACATTTTGGGTCGAGACCCTTCTCCAGACTGTTTCTTGGGTCTCAACCCAAAACGTCATCCATTCCTTCTCTCTAGAGATGCTGCCTGACCCGCTGAGTTGCTCCAGCATTTTGTTTCTACCTTGGGTGTCATTCAATGTACTCTTGAGGTTTCAGTAGCATCTGGCCAGTGGAATGGAACAAAAACAGAAAATACTTGGAAACACGCAATCAATTTCAATGAAAGATCAGCAACATGAAACAGTAATTCTTTCCATTATAATACATCTTGCCTGAGTTTTTCCAGGCATTTCGGTTTTTATTTCGGATTTACAGCATCTGCGGTATCTTATTCCTCGATGGGATCTCTGTGTGAAAAGTCAACAACTCAGATCAGTTCCGCCATTATGAAACTGCATGGTTTGTGACGTAACCATATTGATGCCTCTTCTGTCTCCTCACAACCTCTGGTCCTTCCCATCCGTGTCTTATTGATCCTCACTACCTCCACCTCCACCATGAGGAGATGAACAGTCCATACATGACTGTCATGAGCAGTTTCAGACAAAAGCAAACCACAACAATTAAGGTTTTCAGTTTTAGAGACACAGCGAGAAAAACAGGCCCTTCGGCCCATCGAGTCCGCACCAACCAGCGATCCCCGCACATTAACACTACCCTACACACTCTAGGGACAATTTTACATTCATACCAAGCCAAGTAACCTACAAACCTGTACGCCTTTGGAGTGTGGGAGGAAACCGAAGATCTTGGAGAAACCCAATGTAGGTCACGGGGAGAACGTACAAACTCCGTACAGACAGCACCCGTAATCAGTGTCGAACCAGTGTCTCAGGCTCTACTGCCACGCCACCATGCCGCCAAAAGGCCTTTAGAATTGGAATTAATTTCTGAAATTCAGGAAATAGGTAACATAAACGACATAGGGTATTATTCACAGCACTTGTAGCTGTGTTTATCACATACCATTATAATAATGTTCCCAAGGTGCCGCAATGATGTGATCAAGTGTACCAATAAAGGCCCATGTATTCATTTAAATGTAATTGGAAAAGGGATTAATGCCAATAAATGTAAATTATTAATGAGCTCAATGTAGGCAAAGTACAAATCCTGAAGCTTAACAGCGATGTTTTACAGCAACATTATGAAACGTTCCACTTGTCAAGGCCAGTGGGATGCTTAAGCAATTTTGCAATGAACTTCAGGGTATTTGCTGTCAGCATTAACAGCCATTTGTAGCTTAATTGGCCAGGAAGCGAGCAGGCAAGATCATCTCTGCTCCCTCTCAACCTGGCCACAAACTCTTTGAATCACTTCCCTCTGGAAGGCGACTCCGGATTGTCAAAGCTGCCACAGCCAGACATAAAAACAGTTTTTATCCACGAGTAGTTGCTCCACTCAACAGCCAAAAATCTGTAGCCACCCTTTGATCTGGTATTTTGTTGGTTCACATGCTTGATCAATGGTGTTTTATCATTAATGTTTTATTGTTATTAATGTTTCGTGTTTTCTGAGTCATTCGTAACTGTCCCTGTATGTCATGTTGTTACTTGTGGGCGGAGCACCAAGGCAAATTCCTTGTATGTGAATACTTGGCCAATAAATGTACTTACTTAATCAGTAAGGAGTCCATTCTTTAGGAAGATGACCTACAGGAGCACCTTCAAAGGGAAAGGGAGTTAAAAGGTGGAAGGTGACACTCATGGACCTGTCCCACTTAGGCAACTTTTTAGGTGACTGCAGGAGACTATGCAGTCACCACATGTTCGTTGGTGGTTGCCGGGGAGTCGCCTTCATGGTCGTGAGGAGTTCCCTCAACATGTTGAACAATTAGCAGCGACTAGAATGAAGTCGCCATGGAGAGTAGTGCAATTTTTCGTGCCATAGGTGGGTCGCCAGTAGGTCCTAATGGGTTGCCAGGAGGTCGAAGGTTCTCAGAAGTTCTCGTTGGTTGTAGCCGGTGCTGACTGGTGAATTGTATTGGCTCATTGGGGGAGAAAAAGGTAAGCAGAAGTTTTCAGAAACAAGTATAACCGACTGGTAAATGTTCAAGAAGGAACTGCAGATGCTGGAAAATCAAAGGTAGACAAAATTGCTGGAGAAACTCAGCGGGTGCGGCAGCATCGATGGAGCGAAGGAAATAGGCAACGTTTTCGGCCGAAACCCTTCTGCAGACAGTAATGTTAAATGTCCGCCGAGCTTCACAGCCGTGTATCTCTGGCTTCTTAAAAGTTCCCTCCACTCCTTCTCCCCCCCCCCCCCCCCCCCCACCTCTTTTAAAGGACTTACCGTTTACTGTGCTTTAGCCGTCTTTTTACAGTGCCAACCTTCCTGGTTTTAAGGTGACTGCCAGCAACTCGACAGTCACCAGCAATCCGCTAAAAAAAAATCGTCCAAGTAGGACAGGCCCATTAGTGGGTAGCAGAAGAAGAGAAGAAATGGCACAGTGCAGTCTCTCAAACTTAAAAGGCAAGGTCAAGTCGAGAATGTTTTATTGTCATGTCCCAGATAGGACAATGAAATTCTTACTTGCTGCAGCACAACAGAATATGTAAACATAATTAGCCTGATGGATGTAGGGAAGAAGCTGTTCCTGAACCTGGACATTACAGGTTTCATGCTCCTGTACTTTCTTCCCGATGGCAGTGGTGAGATGAGTGTGAGGCCAGGGTGGTGCAGTCTCCGGCTGCCTTTTTAAGGCAGCGACGCCGATAAATCCCTTCGATGGTGAGGAGGTCAGAATCAGTGATATCCACATCTTTTTGCAGTGGTCACAACTTTTTGCAGTCTTTTCCGCTCCCGGACGTTCAAGGTTGCCGAACCAGGCCATGATGCAACCAGGGTTACACAAAAAGCTGGAGAAACTCAGCGGGTGCTGCAGCATCTAAGGAGCGAAGGAGAAAGGCGACCCTTCTTCAGACTGGGTCTCTACTGTACACCAGTAGAAGTTCAAGAGAATCCTCTCTGACATGCCAAATCCCGTTAATCTGCTCAGAGGCGTTGATGAGCTTTCTTTCTAATTACATCGTTGTGCTGGGTCCGGGAAAGATCTTCGGAAATAAGCACTCCCAGGAATTTGAGGTTTTTGAATCTCTCCACCATCCCATTGATATAATCAGGATTGTGGATCCTTGTGGTGCAAAGGACCACCACGACTACACAATTGGAGATTGTGTGTGAACTATGATCTAATAGAAGTGTATTGATCTTATCGAGGTGTATAAAATCATGAGAGGAATAGATCAGGTAGATGCACAGAATCTCTTGCCCAGAGTAGGGGAATCGAGGACCAGAGGACATAGGTTCAAGGTGAAGGGGAAAAGATTTAATAGTAAGATTAAACGAGAACTTACCAGTTTGAAGTTTGATCTTTATTTTATGAGGAGTTACGATGAGGGATTACGTGAAGACCCCGCCAGCACGCATGCGCGACATTCTTCAAAGCAGTGGTGTGAAATCACAGACAGTCACAATGACTAATATAGTAAGATAAGAGAGAACTTCCATACCAGGTGATCTTTATAGTAGAGGGTTGGGAGCGGAGGGCACGTAATCCCTCATCGTAACTCCTCATAAAATAAAGATCAAACTTCAAACTGGTAAGTTCTCATTTAATCTTACTATTTTATTTCGGTAGTCACGTGAGAGACTACATGAAGATTTCAAAGCTCTGTGATTTCATGCCCTGGAAGCTCCATGCTCACACACCGCTATGCTGGGATGAGAGGATGAACGTAATTCAGACATGACACTGGCTGAAAAACAACAATAGGTATTTATTCATACCAAACCAAAATAAATATCCCATAGGGGTAAATTATTTGACAGTACTCAAAATCCTCCCTGCATAAGTGTCAGGGGAGGCCACGGGTTTGTTGTAGAAACGTTGAAAAGTCCTTTCATTACTCCAACCCGCTGTGGCCAGGATGTGGTCCAATGGTACTTCCATCCTCCTAGCCGCCGAAGTGGATGCCGCCCTGGTGGAGTGAGATTTGAATATATTAGTGTCCACCCCCGCCGCATCCAAAACCACCCTTAACCATCTAGAAATGGTTTGCACCGTAACTTTATGATGGGGCTTCTTGAGGCTCATAAGCAAAGCTGTCTCCGTGCCCCTGAGATTTTTGGTGACTGTGATATATTGTGAAATTAACGTGACGATGCAGAGTCGAGTATCTGCTGGATATGCCAGAAATTCCAAGGTATGACCAGACGCTCCGGGTCGATCTTGTTTCAACAGTCCCTGCACATGAAAAGTGATTTTATCATTGGTGATAGTCATGGCATCCAGATTAAGTTTGTGCAGAGACTGGACCCGTTGTGCCGTGATAAGTGCCATAATCATTACCATTTTGTATGTGAGCTTTGCCAAAGTGAGTCCCGTGTTAGGTGTCCATCCTCGCAGCATTGTTAGGACTGTGCTGATATCCCACGTATGGTTATATCTGGGCCTAGGGGGATTGGAATTGAATATTCCTCTCATTAGTTTGGACACTAATGGATGTGATCCAATTCCCAATTGGTCACTCCCCTGGCCCAAGTAGGATGATAGTGCACTCCTGGCACTGTTTATGGCACTGTAGCTCAGTCCCTCATCAAAGTGTAGGGTAGCCAAGAATTCCAGCACTTCTGTAATGGTAGCGGACTCATATGTAGTGTTGGTAGTAGCGCAGAATCCTTCCCATTTCTTGATGTAGGTGAGGTACTGCTTCCTGGTGGACTCCCTGCATGCCGCCGAGATGGTGTCTATCGTTCTGCTGGTGAGTCCGAATCCGCGAAGAGGCCGTTTTAAAATCTGCAAATTAACAGGTCCATGCGATCATAACATGGGTGATGTTCTCCTGTGACAGGATGAATGAGCAGGCTAGGTCGTTTATTGACCCGAATGCCAGGTTCTGTGGCCATCTTCAGTACCGCTGGGAACCATGGTTGGGTAGGCCAGTCGGGCACCACCAAAATACCCGATGCGGAATCTTGTTTTATCTTCTGCAAGACCCGACTGATGAGGCAGAAAGGGGGGAATGCATAGCAGAACAAATCCCCCCAATGTAGCGTGAAAGCGTCCATCGCTACTGCCCCAGGGTCTGGTTCCCAAGCAACATATGTTGGTAGTTGGTGATTTAATCTGGACGCGAAGAGGTCGATATCTGGTGTCCCATAACGTTCTACAATATCTGTGAACACTTTTCGATCCAACATCCATTCTATGTTGTCGTTAAATTTGCATGACCTGGTGTCTGCCACTGTGTTTAGCTTGCCTGGGAGGTAAGTGGCTGAGATCCAAATTTCCCTTTGCAGACACCAGAGCCAGATATTGTTGGCCAATTCATCACACGATATCGACTTTATTCAGCCCATGTGGTTAATATAGGCCACCACCGTGGTGTTGTCAATTTGTATCCTAACATGAACTTTGTGCATGTTTGTGCAGTATGCCCTGAGGCCGTGAAATGCTGCCAGCATTTCTGAATAGTTAATTCACAAATTATTGAATAGGGTTAACTCTTGTGCACTCCATCTACCTCCACAGCTAGAGGTAGTATTAGTAGCTCCCCAACCTTTGGCACTGGCATCCGTTTGTAAGGTGATCGAGGGATTGATGATAGTGATGGGTTTGGAACAATATTGGGCATTAGCCATCCACCAATTTAATTCGGCTTTTGCCTTTTCTGGTATTTTCATAGGCCTATCAAAATGGCCTGTATGACTTTTGAGAGCTATAATTTTGGCTCTTTGTAAATTTTGATAATGTAAAGGCCCATATTGTGCTGCGGGAAAGGCAGCCACTATCTTCCCAATCACCCTAGCCACCTGCCGAATGGATGGGTCCTTGATGCCAATAAGGCTCCTGCAAGCCTCTATCAAGTCCTCCACCTTACTTAGTGGCAACGTGATAGACATTTGCACTGAGTCGATATTGAACCCCAAGTATTTCATGGTGGTAGAGGGTTTTAATATTGATTTATCTGGATGTATAATGAAACCCAGCTTCTGAAAGAGATGTTTCGTGGCTGTAACTGCCAATGTAGCCATTTCCAAACTTTCCCCAACAATGAGGATATCATCAAGATAGGCCATAACAGTATGATTCTGTTTCCTTAAGTAGGCCAAGGCTGGTTTTAATATCTTGGTAAACAATCTGGGCGCTGATGATAACCCATTAGGCAAGGCTTTGTATTGCCATAATTGTCCCATCCAGATAAATTTTAAATATTTCCTATGATCCTTGTGTATTGGTACTGAATAGTATGCATCTTTGAGGTCAATGCATGCCATGTAGTACCCATAATCTATTAACTGTATAGCAGTGTCAAAGGTGTCCATTTTAAAATGAACATACTGAACAGAAGTATTCAGTTCGGTCAAATCTATGATAATGCGGCAACCGCCGTCTTTTTTGTTTCTGGTGAATATATTAGACACGAACTCCTGTGGTTCTTTGGTGGCCTTCTCAATTACCCCTTTTTCAATTAATCTGTATAGTTCAGCATGCCCTGCTACCCTCTCTTTTTGAGAGAGTATGAATTTTCGGTTAGGTGAATGCTGGACCGGGGTAGGGAGTTCGTGAATAAATTCAATTTTGTAGCCCTGAATACTCCTGAGTATGAAAGGATCAGAGGTAAAAGTGCGCCAATTTTCATAAAACATGTGCAACCGGCCCCCTACATAAAGTGAATTTAGGCAAGATGTGTTTCTGGGGAAACCAGACCCACCTACCTCCATGGTTATTGCCGGTGTTGCGGTTTCTGTCCTTGTTTTCTTTGTTGATTCATCGTGTTGTAGGAGTGGCGCATCTTCCAAGAAGGCCGGGCTGGGCCATGGCCTAAAAAAGACCGCTGTGCAGGTTGGCCGGCCTTCGAGCTTTCACCACCGGCAGGTCTCTGATGGTATCTCTGTCCGGTGGGTGTGTAGGGGTGCTGTCTTTGTGGGTAATGAGGTTTGGCAGGCCCGGGAACCTTGATCAGGCCTAAGGCCTTGGCCTCCTCATCAAGATCTTTTACTTGCTTGGGAAGGTTTTCCCCGAACAGCAAGCTTGGAGGCTGAGTCTTCCCAGGCTTACACAACCCCGCAAACTTGGGGTTAAGCGCCGGCTTTATGATGCTCTTTCTGAAATTGTTTATCTCATACTGTGTATTACACAGTAGAGCCAGGGCATCTTGCAGTTCTTCCGGCAACTCTATCCCCACTGCAGTTCTGGCCACTGCTGTGATCCCGGCGGTTAAGAGCTTTAGGATTCTCTGAAGTTTGATTTCCTGCCCTCTGCTCGAGGGGCTCATATTCCCCCAAATAGGGTTGTTCACCGCAGGGACATTAAGTGAGTTGCAGTTTTCAGGAGCCATATATTTATCAGCTGTAGAATTTATGGCCTGTTCCTGTAGCTTGTTTGTCGCCATGTAGTTAATGCTGGCTGCCAGCTTAGGGTGGATAGGTAGGCCTTTCTGTGTTGGCATTGCATGTTTATTTACCATATCCAGATATTCTTCACACACCCCTGACACAGACGGTTGTTCAGCCAGCTCCCCTTCTTCTGGGTCAGCCCAGTTCTGACCCTCAATGCTCCCGTCCGAGGAGGGTGAGACATTTGGCAGTCCTGGGTAGGAACCTGCCGTGGGCCTGCGAGGAGGCCCACTGTGACTCTGCCCCTGCATTAGCAGGTCACGTTGGAGCAATTGCTCCATCATCCGCTCCATGCGGGTTAGACGACCTCCGTCGCTATCTGCGAACGGGGTGTCGCCGGCCCCGTCCGACTTCCGGGTGGATTTGCCGCCCGACCGTGGTGTACCAACGGCCCTCATGGGTGAGAAGTCAGGAGCTGCAGGTAATACCTGTAGCTCTGGAGAGGCGGTACGCTGGCTGCTCTCCATAGCAGCTGCTCTCGCCGCTGCTGTCTTGGACTTCCGTGATTCCATAATGATCCTTCTCGTCGACGCTCACTCTCCGGTGAGACTTACCTGGCGCAAGTTATTTAAACTTACGCTGGAGGAGCCCCGCTCCTCCCGACCGTCGCTTCCGCATGCGTACGACGATATGTCGCGCATGCGTGCTGGCGGGGTCTTCACGTAGTCTCTCACATGACTACCGAAATAAAATAGGAATCTGAGGTGCAGCTTTTTCACACAAAGGGTGGTGGATGCATGGAACAAGCTGCCAGAGGAGGTAGTTGAGGCTGGAACGTTTAAGAAATAGTTAGACAGGTACATGGATTGGACAGGTTTGGAGAGATATGGACCAAGCGCAGGCAGGTGGGACTAGAGTAGCTGGGACATGTTGGCCGTTGTGGGTAAGTTGGGCCTGTTTCCACACTTTATGACTCTCTATGACACTATAGCTACAACAGTAGTGGCAGCACTGAAATGCCACTTGTGTCGTTGCACCAGCAGAGAGAATTCTTGTCATACTACTCAGCTCACTACAAGCTGTACTCCAAAGAACTGTCCAAAAACTATTATTCCGCAGTATATGGACTCTTTATATTTTACTGGAAAACGGGCAAATAAAAATACGACCAGTCCTTAGTAAACCTTCATCCGTGCCAGCAAATTAATATCAATAAAATGAACATCATTTTAAAGCAATTACAAGTGCGGACTCCAGTGGGAAGCGGCCAATTTGGAGGTCCAAGCCGCTGAGGTTGGCCTCCCTTTCTGACGTCGGAGCGCCAACATCCCGGCGAGCGGGCCTGAGCAGCGGGCCACACGTAGCGGTGACTGCGGAGGGCTCCGGAGGCCCCGACCACGGAGGAACATCAGAGGAAGAGACTGACTCTGCTGCCTTCCCTCACAGTGGGAAACTTTTGATTCTGCTGTGTGGGAATGTTTTATGTTGGACTCTATCGTGTGTTGTGTTCTTTATTTTATTGTATGGCTGTATGGTGACCACACATTTCACTGTACCAACTGGTACATGTGACAAATAAATGTATCTTGTATCTTGTGTCGGTCAGACAATATACAAGCCATTGTCCTCTTTGTGACATCCAAATTGATGGGTTTAGTCCATATTGCTGCCCATTTAAATATCTTACATTTTTCCATCATTGCATCATTGCAGTGCTTTTGACTGAAATTCCAAACTTTCAATGAATGCTAGTGTATTCTGAATGGGGAAAATGGCTAACTGCAAGCTTCCCATTTGTTGAGGTCAAGAAATCTTACATATCTTCCAAATATAACTACATGTAACTGAACACAGGAAATGGGACTAGTGATTATCCTTGACATTGAAAATATCAGTAAGGGAATGGTTTAATTAAACTGGAAATGTTTTCATCGAGGCTAAAGTTTGCATATGACGCAAAGATAGTGAGGAAAGTAGCCTGCGAACAGGATAGAAAGGGAGATACATAGAGTATGTAAGTGGACAGGGAACTGTGTATACATAGAGTATAATGTGGGAAAATGTGATGTTGTTCATTTTGGCAAGGAAAAAGAAGAAAGAATTGTAATCTAGATGGTGAGAGATTGTATACTTCTGAAATCCAATGGAAGGTGGGCGTCCTAGTGCAGGATTAGCAGAAGGCTAGTATGCAGGAACAGTAAATAATTGTGAAAGCTGATGGATTATTACAGTTTATTGGCAGGGGAATTGAAAACAAGAGTAAAGCGGTTATGCTACAGATAGATATATGATGTTGGTGCAACCACTTTTGAAGTATTGTATATCTTATTGATTTCTCATTTAAGGAAACATGTTGAAAGTAGCTCAGGGTAGGCTTACTAAATTAATATCTGGATTGGTAATGTCATTTAATGAGATAGTTGGACAGGCCAGGCCTGAATCCATTGGAGTTGTGGAGAGTGAGAGGGATTTTATTGAAATACATTAGGACCTGAGGGGTTATGACAAAGTTGGAACGGTGATTCCTTTCATGTGAGAATCTAAAAATAGGAATCAGTTCCGTTTAGTTTATTGTCATGTGTACCGAGGTACAGTGAAAAGCTTTTGTTGTGTGCTAACCAGTCAGCAGAAAGACAGCACATAATTTCAATCGATCCATTCACAGTGTATAGATACATGATAAGGGAACAACGTTTAGTGCAAGGTAAAGCCAGAAAAGTCTGATCAACGATAGTCCAAGGGTCACCAATGAGGTAGATAGTAATGCAGCACTGCTCTCTGGTTGTGGTCAGATGGGTCAGTTGCCTGATTACAGCTGGGAAGAAATTGTCCCCGAGTCTGGAGGTGTCCGTTTTCATACCATTTGCCTGATGGTATGCCTGATGGGAGAGGAGAGAAGAGGAAGTGCCCATCATTACTTAAATGTAAGGAATGGAGGGAAGAAGTGAGGCAAAGTATTTTTCCTGTCGGAAGTTAATGAGTCTTTGGAACTCTACCTGAAGGAACAAGGTAAGCAAGGACGTGGAAGGTAACTGTTGGTAAACAGGATTGCAGAGCTGAGATTATATTCAGATCAGCCATGGTTCTGTTTAAGTGGATGAGCAGGCTCAAGGGGTTCATTGGACAATGTGGTCCCAATGTGTTTGCTTTCATGTTCGGATCAACTTAAAATGAAACAATTGCAAAAGTAATGAGAAATGCCCAGGAAGGAACCTCGGATGCTGGTTTACACCGAAGATTGACACAAAATGCCGGAGTAACTCAGCGGGACAGGCAGCATCTCTGGAGAAAAGGAATGGGTGACGTTTCGGGTCGAGAAGCAGTTTCGAAGAAGGGTTGACAAAGTCTGGAAAAGGGTCTCGCTGAGTTGCTCCAGCATTTTGTGTCTATCTTAATGAGAAATGCCATCAGACTTCACCATGTTCTCGTGACTTATCGTTCCATGACATCTGTTGACCCAGATGTATCCTGATCAATTCCACCATGCACCGTTCCAAACACCACATCATGCAATACCAAGGGACAGTAGGCTGCACCATGGAATGGCATCATCAAGGGTTTGCTCTGGAGGTGAACAGTATCCTCCACAAGCCGTCGGGATGGAGTGGAGAAAGCTGCCTGAAGGCTTCATAAGTTTAATTTATCATATAACGCTACAGAGAAACCACGGATACATTCCATTTGCATCAATGTCAATTTAAGATGCAACAACAAGTCTTTTTACTATTCAACAACCTATGTCAGGGTGCCCTCGAAGGATGGTAACGGTTTGTTGAGTGACGGGGATAACTTCAAATGTTCATAAGCGATAAGAGCAGAATTAGGCCAATAGACCCATCAGGTCCACCCCGCTATTCATTCATAGCTGATCTATCTTTCCCTCTTGACCCCATTTTCCTGCCTTCTCCCCATAACCCCCGACACCCATCCTAATCAAGAGTCTATCTCTGCCTTAAAAATATCCATTGACTTGGCCTCCACGTCCTTCTGAGGCAATGAATTCCACAGATTCACCACCATCTAACTAAAGAAATTCCTCCTCATCTTCCTAAAGGAATGTCCTTTAATTCTGAGGCTATGATCTCTAGTCCTAGACTCTCCCACTAGTGGAAGTATCCTCTCCACATCCACTATATCCAGGCCTTTCCATTCCCCACCACATTACTTTCTTGGACCCTGTTGAAATGTTAAAAATTGCCAACAATCTGGTAGTTGGATGCAAAGGCGATCAATGAAACCAAAGTTAAGCAAAATAAACTGGAATTTAGGAGCACGGTAAAATGGAAATTGCAGAAGCCTTTTACAGACAATGCAATAATGAAGAGAAAACTACCCTCTCTCTTTTTCCTGGACAATTGTTGTCATTCCTTCAGTTTATGAAATTCAATGTTTGTTCAATGAAAGATTGTTAAGGGTTTGGACACACTAGAGGCAGGAAACATGTTCCCGATGTTGGGGGAGTCCAGAACCAGGGGCCACAGTTTAAGAACAAGGAGTAAGCCATTTAGAACGGAGACGAGGAAACACTTTTTCTCACAGAGAGTGGGGAGTCTGTGGAATTTCATTTCGGAGTCACGTGAGTGACTTCGTGAAGAGCCCGCCGGCGCGCATGCTCGACATATCGTCGTACCGCGTTGCTGCGACGGCTGGCGGTGGAGCGCGCTCCTCGCCAGCCCTTCAGTAGGGGCCACGGAGGTAAGTATCCTACCATTAGTTGGTGGTCCTTGTTGTTGGTTTTGTCTTGCAGCAAGGACATGGATGGGAGTTCCAAGGGCCGGAGGACGTCAGGACGAGTTCGCCGGTCAACAGTTCCGGGGCCTTTACCATCGGCAGTACCTGCAGCGCAGGCCGGGACTCAGGCGGAGATGTGGGTAAGCCCTGTGTTCACAGGTCCAGATCCGCCAGCACACCACAGCTCGGAGGAGTTCGATGAGGAGGAGTGTGGTGTGCCGCCAGAGCAGGGGGACCCTGCCATGGCAGTCAGGTTGTCAGCGGGCTCGCTGGCGACCTCGAGCAGGGCACGTGCCGTTACACGGCCTGTTCCACTCAGCCCTCCGAGAATGGGGAGGGGAGGAGCCCAGAAGCCTAACCCTGTTAGGGCTAAGGCATTGCCTGTCGCGGAGGAGCGGTCAGGTTCCAGGGCGAGACCCGGGGCGGCTGTGAGGTCCAGCCGGCACACCCCGACTCTCGACGCCGGGACGGGTCGGTCGAGTCGGGTCGAGTCACGGTCGCCGAGCCCCCCATGGATGGGTGGGCGAGACCATGCGTCGGCAACGTCCACGATGTGGGCAGCCAGCAAAACTGCGCGGGCCCCAGGCAGCCATGCTTCGGCCGACACCTCGCCGCGAGTGCCCTTAGTGGCAGCGGCTTCAGCTCTCGCTAAACGGAGGCGATTGAACACGCCCGCGCAGGAATCGCGCAGTTTCGCCTCAGCGGCTGTTAGCGACAACTACCGGCACCGGCAGGGCCTCGACGAGGTGCGGGCCGATGACAGGAGCCCGGTTTTCTTTTCAGAGCCGGAGGACTCCAACCACCTCAGTGTTCAGGGTGAAGGGCGTATTGACCGTATGGAGCGGCTGCTGGAGCTCCTGCTTCAACGTCAACAACAGCAGGGCAGCAACAGGCACAGGGCGTCTTCACCAACATCTACTATCAGCCTGGAGCAGCAGGATACCACCTCCGTTGGAGGTGCCAGCGGAGGAACTCTTGGATGTGGCGACCAAATTCGCGGCCCCACACACGGCTGGTCTTCCTCTAAATACAAAGCTGGCAGCCACAGTGGACTTTCTTAATAATCAGGTGCTGCAGGAAGAAGTCCTCATCCAGGCTATGAGCCGTCACAAGGCTCCATCCAATTGCAACTCCCTCAACGTGCCTGTGGTCAATACGCCGATATGGGGCAACATCAGTGCGGCTATCCGTCAACAGGAGGTAAAACTGCAGCGGATCCTGAAGCTCCTCACGGCCGGTATTACCGCCTTTGTGCGGTCGGTGGACGGGGACGAATTGAATTTGGACCAGGAAGATGCCCTGGCCCTCCTGTGCGCGACCCAGCACGAAATTAACAGGTTTCGCAAAACCAGCATCCGCCCAGCGCTCAATCCAAAGTTTGCAGGATTGTGCAAACCACCGCCGCCGCCCCCGCCCCGTCAGCTCTTTGGGAAGGACCTCTCGAAGAGAATCAAAGAGCTTGACGAGCAAGCCAAAACGGTGGGGATCATGCGCCCTCAGAGTGCCCCCACACCGTCAGGCTCAAAGTCTCCATACATTCGATCACGAGGGTCTGCCAGTACCTCGACGAGGACCCACCCTCAAGCTCCACAACGACAGCAACATCAGACCCAGCACCAGGGGTCTTTTTTAGGACAGGGTCGGCAGAGACCCTGGTGGAAAACGAAGACGCCGCGCCCTCAAGCCAACCCAGCACCTCCACGTCCACACACGCGTGTCAAGGACCGCCGGTAACCACGGAGGTGAGGGGGTCTGGTTCTCTCTTTTCTCTCTGTTTAACTTCACATGTTGGTGGTCACCTTCGGTGGTTTTTTGGGTGCATGAGGTAATTTCACTGGTGACGAGTATGTGTTGCAGAATATTCAGGGGCATAAAATTGAGTTATTAATGGCGACATTCCTCCATCCGAGCACATGCCCGCTCGAACATTTAAAATTATCTGCTGCAGAACAGGCAGCCGGCTATAAGGAATTGTTAAGTCTTGAGCAAAGGAGTGATTAAGAGAGTGGTGCATGAGCCAGTTGAATTTGTTTCGAACATATTCACCAGACCTAAGAAGGATGGAAGTTGTCGTGTCATTATTGATCTAACCCGTTTGAATACTTTTGTAACATATTCTCATTTTAAAATGGATACGTTGAAACAACCAAATCATTGATTTCTCATGGTTGCTTTATGGCATGCATCGATTTAAAAGACGCATATTATTCCGTATCCGTCCAGAAATGTGACAGAAGGTTTTAAAATTCATCTGGATGGGGCAACTCTGGCAGTACAAGGCTTTGCCTAATGGGCTCACCACAGCCCTAGATTGTTCACTAAATTAGTGAAGCCAATTATGGCTTATTTGAGACAACGACACCATATAGTTATGGCCTATTTAGATGATGTCTTAATTGTGGGCCACACCCTGGAATTGGCTGAACAGGGTGTTGCAGCTGCTGTCAATATATTTCAACAATTGGGGTTTATTGTCCATCCAGAGAAATCAAAGTTCTACCCTGCCCAGGTGATTAATTACCTAGGGTTCACGGTGAACTCTATAAGCATGAGGGTTACCATTCCAATTAACAAGATTGAGGAGGTTACCCAGGTGTGTCTAGATTTAATCCGCACCAATATACCATCGATTCGGCATTCAGCTACAATAATTGGGAAGCTGGTAGCTTTGTTTCCGGCAGCGCGATATGGACCTTTGCATTATCAGAATTTGCAAAGAGCTAAAATTGCTGCGTTAAAACAGAACGCTGGTCATTATGATCGGTCCATGCAGCTGCCGCCCGAAGCGATAAATGAGTTGCAATGGTCGGTGTGTCACATTAGCAACTCATTCAAGCCTATTAGGGAGGCTAATCCGGTGGTATATTTGCAAACTGATGCAAGCTCCAATGGTTGGGGAGCCACGAATAATTGCTCTAATTGTGGTGGCAGATGGGACACCCTTGAATCAACGATGTTGTTAACTCAAGGGATTAACTATTTGGAGTTGCTGGCAGCATTCCACGGACTTCGTGCGTATTGTTCCAAGCTTGTTGGAGCACATGTCCGTCTCCAAATAGACAACACCACAGCAGTAGCATATTTAAACCATATGGGTGGTACCAGGCCAGTTTTGTGTGACAAATTGGCAAACTCAATTTGGCTCTGGTGTGTTCAAAGAGACATTTGGATTTCAGCTACCTATTTGCCAGGTGAGCTTAATACTGTGGCGGACACCAGGTCACGCAAATTTAATGACAATATTGAATGGATGTTGCATCCTGAGATCTTTTCTAAAGTCACAGCCAAATTTGGTAAACCGGACATTGACCTCTTTGCGTCACGGTGGAACCATCAGGTACCAACCTACGTTTCATGGGAACCAGATCCTGGGGCAATAGCGCTAGATGCATTCTCGCTGGACTGGGGGAAGTGGTTTTTCTATGCCTTCCCCCCATTTTGCCTCATCAGTCGGGTATTGGGAAAGATTCAGGCAGATGCTGCCAAGGGCATCCTTATTATACCCGACTGGCCCACACAGCCTTGGTATCCGGTGGTCTTTGACATGCTCAACGAACCTTGGGTCCTTTTGAAGGGTTGCCCACAATTGGTTACTCACCCTGTCTCAGGGGAGCCGCATCCCTGCCATGGCTATTTAAATTTGTTGGCTTGCAGGTTCTGAACAGGCCGTTAGTCCAATACGGCCTCTCGGCTCGGACCATGGATACCACCGGGGCGTCGTGTCGAGAGTCTACAAGGCGAAGATACCGCTCGCATATTAAGAAGTGGGAAGCCTACTGCAGCCGCTCTCGCATCACGTACGATGACGTGACAACAACCGACGTCCTGGAATTCCTCGCGGGGTTGCACCATGATGAACACTTAAGTTACAGTGCCATCAACAGCGCCAGAAGTGCGCTATCATTCTACCTCAGTTTGGAGGTAGGATCCAACAGGCTAGTGTCCAGACTCATGCGGGGTATATTCAATATGAATCCGCCTACACCACGCTATAATATCACCTGGGATGTCAGGGACGTATTAACCCTGCTCAGGACGTGGTCACCCATGGAAGGGCTCCAACTGGACCAACGCACCATGAAGCTGGTGACGTTACTAGCGCTGACTTCAGCTCAGAGGGTACAGACACTACACAAACTTCGTGTCGACAGAATGACGTCTACCCCCACAGAAGTAGTCTTTTTCATTGACGAGCTACTAAAGCAGCATAGACCTGGGTGCACAGGGCTGCAGCTGAAGTTCCCGGCATACCCCGCAGATGCTAGGCTATGTGTAGCCTCACATATCCGCCACTATGTCAAGGTGACGGCACGCATCAGAGGAATGGAGAGATACCTGCTTGTCACTCATAAGAGACCTCATCATTGAGTGACAGTCCAGACGATATCCATGTGGCTTCCAGTCATCTTGGGTAAGTCAGGTATCGACACTAATGTGTTCAAGTCTCATTCCACCAGGGCTCCATCGACGTCAACGGCGAGGGTCATGGAGGTGCCCATGGACCAAATTCTCGCCACAGCAGGATGGGCTAATGAAGCTGTGTTCCAGCGTTTTTATAACAAGCCTGTTGCTGCTCCTCTACAGTTTGCAGAAGCCGTGCTGAATGCAGGTCACGAACGTGGAGATGTCCCCGCATGAGGGGTTTTGATTTGTTATTAATAACTCTGCTCTTGTTTTGCAGTATGAACTATTGAGCAAGTTTGTTCCTCCCATCCATCCCTGGTAGTGGTGTGTCAGCATGGACGTGGTCCAGGGCGTGTAATCACAGAAGCTTTGAAGTCTTCACGAAGTCACTCACGTGACTCCGAAATGAAATAGTAAGATTGAACGAGAACTTACCAGTTCGAAGGTTGATCTTTATTTTATGAGGAGTCGAAGTGAGGGATTTCGTGCCCTCCTCGCCCAACCCTCAATCACCTTCATCTGGTAATCTTAGTCACTTCAATCTTACTATGCGAAGTCATTTCTTTGTTGGTTTCTGTGATTCCACGCCGCTACTTTGAAGTATGTCGAGCATGCGCGCCGGCGGGCTCTTCACGAAATCCCTCACTTCGACTCCTCATAAAATAAAGATCAACCTTCGAACTGGTAAGTTCTCGTTCAATCTTACTATTCTCTGCCTCAGAGGGCGGTGGAGGCAGGTTCTCTGGATGCTTTCAAGAGAGCTAGATAGGGCTCTTAAAAACAGCCGAGACAGGGGATATGGGGAGAAGGCAGGAATAGGGTACTGATTGGGGATGATCAACCATGATCACACTGAATGGTGGTGCTGGCTCGAAGGGCCAAATGGCCTACTCCTGCACCTATTGTCTATTGTCTAATATGATTGTATTTCAAAATAAGTAGTGGCCACAGGATATTGATACATAAGCAAACATTGGTTCAGTTCAGTTTAATTTATTGTCTCATGTACCGAGGCACGTGAAAAAACATATTGTGATGGATGTGGTCACCACATTGTACGTCCTTGCCAGAAGCTAATATGTGAGGTTTGAACTGCCGTGATGTTTTCACAGCCACATCTCAGGAGGGTGAGAAACCCCACCAATCAGCCCCAGCAGCAGCAGCAGGGACAGCGTGGAGAACTGCACATTTAGGTAGGAAGGAACTGCAGATGCTGGTTTAAACCGAATATAGACACAAAATGCCCTAGTAACTCAGCGGGACAGGCAGTATCTCCGAAGAGAAGGAATGGGTGACATTTCATGTCAAGACCCTTCTTCAGACTGCGCATTTAGGTCCTGATGTATTTACATAATTCCACACTCACCACTCCCCCTCACCACCTCCCTCCCTACAACCTAGGAGAGTCTAGGACTAGAGGTCAGAGCCTCAGAATTAAAGGACATTCTTTTAGGAAGGAGATGAGGAGAAATTTCTTTAGTCAGAGGGTGGTGAATGTGTAATTCTTTGCCACAGAAGGCTGTGGAGGAACGTCAGTGGATATATTTAGGGCAAAATTGATAGATTATTGATTTGTACGGGTGCTAGAGGTTATGGGGCGAAAGCAGGAGAATGTGGTTAGAAGGGAGAGGTAGATCAGCCATGATTGAATGGCAGAGTAGACTTGATTCTCCGAATGGCCTAATTCTAGTCTTATCACTTATGATCTCATGATCTTATGAACCTAAATGCCCCACTCCTTTCAATCCAAACCATTTTATAACAATCTGTTGCTCTTTAGGCATTAGTTAAAATTCATCTTTAAATCAGGCTTCCTACTGTGCTTAACAAAGGTAAAACAGTTATAATGGGTGACTTCAATCTACATATAGATTGGGTGAATCAAATTGGCTGGGGTGCTGAGGAAGAGGATTTCTTGGAATGTATGTGGGATAGTTTTCTAAAACAACATGGAGAGGAACCAACAAGAGAGCAGGCTATTCTAGACTGAGTAACGAGGAAGGGTTAGTTAACAGTCTTGTTGTGCGTGGCCTCTTGGGCAAGAGTGACCATAATATGGTTGAGTTCTTCGTTAGGATGGAGATTGACATAATTAATTCAGAAACTAGGGTTCTGAACTTAAAGAAAGGTAACTTTGAGGGTATGAGATGTAAATTGGCCAAGATAGACTGGCAATTGATTCTTAAAGGGTTGACGGTGGATAGGCAATGGAAAGCATTTAAAGACTGCATGGATGAACTACAACAATCGTTCATCCCAGTTTGGCAAAGGAATAAATCAGGGAAGATAGTACATCCATGGATAACAAGGGAAATCAAGGATAGTATCAAAACAAACGATGAAGCATACAAATTAGCCAGAAAAAGCAGCCTACCAGAGGACTGGGAGAAATTCAGAGTCCAGCAGAGGAGAACAAGGATTAATTAGGAAAGGGAAAATAGATTATGAAAGAAAACTGGCAGGGAACATAAAAACTGACTGCAAAAGTTTTTATAGATATGTGAAGAGAAAAAAGATTAGTTAAAACAAATGTAGGTCCCTTGCAGTCTGAAACAGGTGAGTTGATCATGGGGAACAAGCACATGGCAGACCAATTGAATAACTACTTTGGTTCTGTCCTCACTAAGGAAGACATAAATAATCTGCCGGAAATAGCAGGGGACCGGTGGGTCAAATGAGATGGAACCGAGTAAAATCCAGGTTAGCCGGGAAGTGGTGTTAGGTAAATTGAATGGATTAAAGGCCGATAAATCCCCAGGGCCAGATAAGTACTCTGTGATGCAGCCTAAGGAAGTAGCCCCAGAAATAGTGGATGCATTAGTGATAATTTTTAAAAACTCTTTAGATTCTGGAGTAGTTCCTGGGGATTGGAGGGTAGCTCATGTAACCCCACTTTTTAAAAAGGATGAGAGAGAAAATGGGGAATTACAGACCAGTTAGTCTAACATGGGTTGTGGGAAAAATGCTAGAGTCAGTTATTAAAGATGGAATAGCAGCACATTTGGAAAGTGGTGAAATCATTGGACAAAGTCAGCATGGATTTATGAAAGGTAAATCATGTCTGATGAATCTTATAGAATTTTTCGAGGATGTAACTAGTAGAGTGGATAAGGGAGAACCAGTGGATGTGTTATATCTGGACTTTCAGAACTTTTCAACAAGATCCCACATAAGAGATTAGTAAGCAAACTTAAAGCGCACGGTATTGGGGGTTCAGTATTGATGTAGATAGAGAACTGGCAGACAGGTAGCAAAGAGTAGGAGTAAACTGGTCCTTTTCAGAATGGCAGGCAGTGACTAGTGGGGTACCGCAAGGCTTGGTGCTGGGACCCCAGCTATTTACAATATATATTAATGATTTGGGCGAGGGAATTGAATGCAACATCTCCAAGTTTGCGAATGCCACGAAGCTGGGGGCCAGTGTTGTGAGGAGGATGCTAGGAGACTGCAAGGTGACTTGGATAGGTTGGGTGAGTGGGCAAATGCATGGCAGATGCAGTATAATGTGGATAAATGTGAGGTTATCCACTTTGGTGGCAAAAACAGGAAAGTAGACAATTATTTGAATGGCGGCCGATTAGCAAAGGGGGAGATGCAACGAGACCTGGGTGTCATGGTACACCAGTCATTGAAAGTAGGCATGCAGGTGCAGCAGGCAGTGAAGAAAGCGAAAGGTATGTTAGCATTCAAAGCAAAAGGATTTGAGTATAGGAGCAGGGAGGTTCTACTGCAGTTGTACAGGGTCTTGGTGAGACCACACATGGAGTATTGCGTACAATTTTGTCTCCTAATCTGAGGAAGGAAATTCTTGCCATAGAATGAATACAGAGAAGGTTCACCAGACTGATTCCTGGGATGGCAGGACGTTCATATGAAGAAAGACTGGATAGGCTCAGCATGTACTCATTAGAATTTAGAAGATTGAGGGGGGGGGGATCTTATAGAAATTTACAAAATTCTTAAGGGGTTGGACAGGCTAGATGCAGGAAGATTGTTCCCAATGTTGGGGAAAACCAGAACAAGGGTCACAGTTGAAGGATAAGGGGGACGTTTTGTAGGACCGAGATGGGAAAAACATTTTTCACACAGAGAGTGGTGAATCTCTGGAATTCCCTGCTACAGAAGGTAGTTGAGGCCAGTTCATTGGCTATATTTATGAGGGAGTTAGATGTGGCTAAGGGGATAAGGGGGTATGGAGAGAAGGCAGGTATGGGATACTGAGTTGGATGATCAGCCATGATCATATTGAATGGCGGTGCAGGCTCGAAGGGCCGAATGGCCTACTCCTGCACCTATTTTCTATGTTTCTATGTTTCTACTGTTCAAGTGGCAGCGGTAATTGTTGCAATAATCTCATTTGCAACACATGCGGGTGTAATTTGTGCAAGAGTCATTTGTTGTAATTTCAATAGAAGATGTGTGAAAATGAACCTCTGAAACATTCAGATAACTGGACTTTAGTAATGTCTTTGATCTATGCATCTCATCTCCAAAAATGTAGTGGACCATTTATGCAACAAATGGGGAAATGGATCTTCGCTGACGTAAACGTGTTAAGTAAAAACGGAAAATGAAGAAAATACTCAGCAGGTCACCAATCTGTTGAATTAAATTGAAAGGTACAGCATGGAAACTGTACTTTTGGCCCATTGTATCCACATCAACCATGGATCACCCTTTCACACCAGTGCTTATGTTATCCCACTTTTGTATCCACTTCCTACACACTAGGGGCAATTTGCAGAGGCCAATTAACCTACAAAACCCACATGACTTTGAGGTACGGAAGGAGACCGGGAGAGCCAGAGAAAACCCACCTGATCACATGGAGAAACTGCAAACTCCACAGAAACAGCATCCCAGGTCAGGATCGAACACAGGTTTCTAATGCAATGAGGCAGCAGCTCTACCAGCTGTGCCTCTGATGCTGCCCAACATATGAATTTCCACCATTTTCCGTATTTAATACATATTTCTAATATCTTTTAATTTACATTTCTATGTTCAAATGTGTTTCAATGAAAAATAATAGTAAGATTAAATGAGAACTTACCAGTTTGACGTTTGATCTTTATTTTATGAGGAGTTACGATGAGGGATTACGTGAAGAACCCCGTACAGCCACACGTGCGTCAATCTTCAAAGCAACGGTGTGAAATCACAGGTAATAGTGACTGAAGTATAATGGTAAGAAACAAAAGACTAGAACTACCAGATTATATTTATGAGGGTTGGGAGCGGAGGGCACGTAGTCCCTCATCGTAACTCCTCATAAAATAAAGGTCAAACTTCAAACTGGTAAGTTCTCATTTAATCTTACTATTTTACTTCGGAGTCACGTGAATGACTACCTGAAGATTTCAAAGCTCTGTGATTTCATGCTGTGCGAACTGAGTATACACAACCACAGCTGCTTCATTGACAAATGAAGGGAAAACATTCATAATGCATACAGTCATGACAGATTTAAAACATGTTGATGCTGTTTAAAAGAAGTAATAATATTTCCATCTCTCACCCAGGTGGAAAGTATAACCAGAACATAGAGTTAACAAATACCCCTGATTCTGCAATGGGTTATTATAGATGTTTTGAGATTCGTTCATTGGACCATGCTGCAGCCGTAACAATGTGACCCAGCGGAACGTAAATACCCTTGCTGCTGATGTTGTATCAGCCCTGGTGGAATGAGATCTGGAATCTGAATCCATTCCTACATAACGCAAACTCCGTTTTATCATCTGGAGTGGCCTGAACAAATACATTCTTCCAAGTTTTTTGTGACTAACAACATTGCTAGTTCAGAACCTCCAAGGCTCTTGGTGACCTTGACGTATTGTTGTATATAGCGATAGCGTCACGACCTCGGAGGCTCAGCCGCGGGCCGGTGGACTCGGCCGTGGGCCCAGAGGACGACATCATCAGGAGCTCGCAGGTCACAGGTTGGTGGCCTGTTTTTCCGGAGCTCCCATGGCAACAGCTTCGTCCACTGGTCTGGAGGACGGCAGCTTCGGCAGCTTCGACCACCCCGGGCCACGGAGTTTGAACCGGCCTGTTCGCGGAACACGGTTCAGCCGCGGGACTTACCATCACCCGGTGGGGTCTCAAAATCTGAAGCCTGGATCGCCTCGGCGCAGAGGGAGAACAAAGAAGGAAGAGACTGAGACTTTAAGACTTTGCCTTCCATCACAGTGAGGAGGTGTTTGGTGAACTCACTGTGGTGGATGTTAAATTTGTGTTTATTGTGTGTTTCTGTAATTTTTTTATTATATGTATGACTGCAGGGGAACAGAATTTCGTTCAGACCGAAATGTCTGAATGACAAATAAATTCAATTCAATTCTATATGTGTGCTCACATTATCAATGGTCCCCTGGCATGCCAGTAAATATTTTGAGACCTGACCCCCTTCTGGTCTGCTCAGGTATTTATAACATAATATTATATTATTATTTACAGATGTAATCATCCTGTACCGTCAGAATTATGTAGCAACTGAACCTGCTGCGCTAAACCAGCACCAGAAGGATAACTACCTAATGAACTCCAGTCAAATTTAAGGATATAGCTGGAGCCTCCTGGTGAAATAGTGTTCACAAATGTCAACATCCCATATGGCATTGTACTGGTCCTGGGAGACCTTGTGTTGAAGATATCCTACAACTTGATATCCGGAGTGAACCCGACAGAGCGGGTCTTGTTTGCTACAGCCAACTCAATGAGAAAGCACATTGACACAATTAATGGCCGTCCAACTTAATCATTAACAACACATGAACTCCAAACGTTAGCAATTTTGTACCATTTTCAACGTAACATGAGCATAAAACAAACTCTTTTCATCTCCTGGAAAAGAAAAGTCCTGCGTTTTGGTGCTATCCAAGCACTTTGAACACATAGATGGATAGATGTAACAACCCAAGCCTTAGGGCAGTACATTAAATCTGCAGAACATAATTTGAGTTTATCATGCAACGGCCAATTTCCCAGCCCTCAGGCTGAACCAGCAAAATCAGGAATCAATTTGCATAAGACAATCACACAATAAGAACCTAAAGCGGCCTCTTAATGACTTTATTTGAAGCCTCGATTGATGAAGCAAAATGGAGGGAGCCATAAAAGACCTTCCTTCTCCTGGTAGCGAGAATGTATCTTTCGCCACTGTTATGCCACATATTTTGCAACCAGTGAATAAGCATGAAAACAACATATCTATATTAAGTGGGTTACACAAAAGGCTGGAGAAACTCAGCGGGTGCAACAGCATCTAAGGAGCGAAGGAGATAGGCGACGTTTCGGGTCGAGATCTTTCTTCAGACTCAGACTATATTAAGTGTTCCATTTAACCAGATTTTCATAATACGGTGTGATTCAACACCAATTCTGTGTTGCCATTGACCTATACTTGATGATTCTCCTGTGGCAAATGACATTATGTAACCATTACAGGGGTCTTTAACTGATTGCACCCTCGTGACTAACATATGCCATCAACATAATGTATCAACATGAAGCTGAGCACGCCGATATGCATATTTGCTCAACCACTCTTTAACCCATACAATGCCCGTAGGGTCTATAGATAGTTGATACCACTAAAAGAAGAATTGGTAAGTCATACAAGTCTGCTCCACCTCCAAACTCAAGATGATATTCGTAATTTCGTGTCTGCCGTAAACAGCAACTGTGGCCCGATTTCTGAGCTAGTCTTGCAAGACAATCTTTGCCCTTATACCGAGCCTGCCCAATTCTAACCTGCTTGGAATGCTAGTATTATACATTTACATGGTTAGACCCCTCAAAGTAGATGATAATGTCTCAATCATTAGTAATGTATAACTAAGTGTACACCTTACCAAGTTGTAAGTGGTCCCTTAATTGTAGAGCAGCACAGGTACAGTGCGTGGAACCTCTGGCCAGCTTTCATGCTGCCACCAACTCCAGTGAACCGCTTACTGCCGATGAAGATATTGGGTGCGTTGTCGCCGAAACTTTGAAACCTTACTCATTCCAATAGCTTGTACTTCGTCCTCCAGGTTTCGCTTATGGAAAGGTCTTACCTGGATAGAAGATTTGGCGGACAGCTCTAATGTCCTCCTGATAGCGGTGTTCACTGCATATGTGTTGGGATGGCAACCTTGCTGCCAGGCATAGACTTCCGGCACGTGCCCTGCATCCCTCGGGCATGCTCTATGGCTATACCCTCAGACTCTGCGTAAGACTATACTGATCCCGCATGCTCTTTTTTTACATGAGGGAGCCATTAAGCAGCCCTGTTACAAGGTGCTGATGGCACGGCTTTGCCATGGCCCCGGCATCAGACTAATACTGACACGGCATGCTCTCCTCCTACATGAAGGAGACATTAAGCAGGTCTGCTACAAGGCACTGCTGACGTAATTTCCCATTTAGGGCCATTAGCACCATTTTGCAATATAATTAAATATTTACCTAATGACTACTGGAGCAGTGATGAATACTGTTTGTCCATCATTGTGACTTCATTAACTTTAGGTGGTGATAACAAGTTGTGTTAACAATGACCTACATGGCACTTTATAGTTAACCATTTAACAAGATAATAGTTCTCCCACTTGCACAGCTGAATCCCATCTATACTAGTACCAATTAATCTAGCGACTAGAAAGCTGTTTATAACAACAAAGCTGTTACAGGTGTCTATTGACTGCAATCTGTTGCCCAGGCTGGCGTCAACGGCCAATTAAATAGCTAAATCCCAATGTCCTACAAGTCTATTTGATAGGAATTTAATCGAACTGGATATAGGAGCCCAATTTTTCAAACATAGTTTGAGACTTAACAGTGGATTTTAGCACATACATAACCAGTGTTTTTGAACTGTGAATAGTCCTCTTTGAATGCTTTTTTTGTCATCATTCTGTTATATTGCCTTATCCCAGCAATGCCTCCTCATCCCCCATGATCACTGTAAATGGAATACCCTACTAAGCAGCCTATTACCATACAGCAGCCCTTAACAAGGTACAGCTGGCACCCATGAAGCAACCCTGAAGAAAGGTGCTGCTGGCGCGTCCTTTCCCATAGGCCAGTATTTGCCATAGATTTGGCGTTCTCATGAAGCAGCCCTGAGCAAAGGTGCTGCTGGCACAGCCTCTCCAATAGGTTAGCCTGCCATAACTTGGCAGTCCCTTGGAGCAGTCCTGAACAAAGGTGCTGCTGGCACAGCCTCTCCAATAGGTTAGCCTGCCATAACTTGGCAGTCCCTTGGAGCAGTCCTGAATAAAGGTGCTGCTGGCACAACCTTTCCCACAGGCTGGCACTGATTCACATTCCTGGAGGGGAACCCTCCCAACATCTTTCTGTATTGTACTGACCATTTTTGTCAGTTGTCCCCATATCCTGGGGATGACTGCAGTTTGGGAACCACATAGCTGAATTTTCCCTCCCCGGGAATTGATATAAATATATATACCCGTGGTAACTCTCCCAGCACCCGGGCTAACCGTTTAGGTGAGTTTTAACCCCATCTCCTGGGGACTACTGTGGTCTGGGAACCGCATATTCTTGGGTTTCCCCTCCCCGGGAACCCAGGCTGACCGTTCAGGTCAGTTTAGCCCCATACCCTGGGCACTACTGTGGTATGAAAACCCGCATATGCTTGGATTTCCCCTCCCCGGGAACCCAGGCTGACCATTCAGGTCGGTTTAGCCCCATACCCTGGGCACTACTGCGGTCTGGAACCACATATTCTGGGGTATCCACTCCCCGGGAACCCAACGTCTAGAGTCACTGACCACATTATCAGTGACTCCGATCGCGAAACCCGACATTTGCCAGCACCCGCTTCGCGGTTGGACCAGGGTTTCCCCAAAGCCTCTCATCGGCCATCGCGACCATCCCGCAAAAAACTCTGAGGTTCCTCCAGGAGACCTACAACAGGTAAGGAATAGCACTCACCTGAAGTTTAGACTTACAGTTGGAGGAGCTCCGCTGCTCCACCGGTCATCTGTATGAAAGCGTCTGATGTAATGACGCATGTGCGGCTGTACGGGGTTCTTCACGTAGTCACTCACGTGACTCCGAAGTAAAATAGCTCTTTTGTGGTATTTTTGCATTACATGGCATGGCCGTGCATCTTTCACTATTCTCCTTTCTACAATCAGTAAGTGGAACTCATCTGTACTGTGGAGTCCACTCTTCTTATATAATCTTATAGAAACATATAAAATTCTTAAGGGTTGGACAGGGTAGATGTAGGAAAAAATTTACCGATGTTGGGAGAGTCCAGAACCAGGGGTCACAGTTTAATAATAAGGGGTAGGCCATTTAGGACTGAAATGAGGGAAATCTTTTTCCCCCAGAGAGTTATGAATCTGCAGAATTCTCTGCCTCAGAAGGCAGTGGAGGACAATTCACTGGATGTATTCAAGAGAGAGTTAGCTATAGCTCTTCGGGCTAATGGAACCAAGGGATGGGGGAGAAAGCAGGAATGGGGTACTAATTTTGGATGATTAGCCATGATTACATTGAATGGCGGTGCTGGCTCGAAGGGCCGAATGGCCTACTCCTGCACCTATTTTCTATGTTTCTATGTTTCTTCATCTGATTCCTCGTGTTTTCCTTGTACTGAGCATCTTCCTGCCTCATTTAAATCCGTAAACATATGCAGAGAGAACCACTTAACATGCAAATAAGCTGACTGCAGAGTTCCCTCTGTGACTGTTGTTTGTAAAATGATTTCTCGTTGTCCTGTTTAATGCAGCAAGCTTTGTTCACATGGATCCCAGTGCATGCGATCACAATTTATATGCAAATGGAGAGCTCCAAGTTACAGTTAATCACTGTCGAAGGCTTTTAAGTGAAAGTGAAAGCATTGTTCTTATTCTGTTGGTGCAGCGGGGTATGAACATGACTATAATCGTAGCGACATGAGCAATGCCCTGCTAAGCAGTTGATGAAAGATTCCACTTCCCCGACCACATCAACCTTTGTTTTTCTGTTTCGTAAGTGAATGGAGTTAAAGCCTTGTCCCACAGTACGAGTTCATTCCAAGAGCTCTCCCGAGTTTTAAAAAAATTGAACTCGTGGTAAGCACGGAGAATGAACGTAGCCGGTACGTCGGAGCTCGGGGACGTCTCTTAGCGGCTCGTAACGCTAACGGCAGGTACTAGGGAAGACTCGCCAAAGGCAGGTAAGCACGGGAAGACTCGTGAAGATTTTTCAACATGTTGAAAAATGTCCACGAGAGCCCCGAGTACCGACGAGTGGCCATTACCGTAAATCTCCGAGTTCGAATCAGGGCAAACTCGGGAGAGCTCTTGGAATGAACTCGTACCGTGGGACAGGGCTATTAGGTTACATTTACAGGATGGTCCACACAGCAACGCTGAAGTTCTTATATCAAACAAATTATCATTTGTGGAATATCCCTCACAGGATATGTAATTATAATTTTTTTTCCCACCCCTTGATGTTCCAAGTGGTTTCTGTACTTAGCTAAATCTATTATTTTCTTTCATTTCCATTGCAAATTAAATGGGTGACAGTAGTAGATAAGAACTGATGTAGCGAGAAAATGAAGAATTATATGCGCAGAAAATGATTCCCAGTTAGTTCTGCTCCATGCCCTGCTACTGCATTGCACTCGGCATCCAGAATTGATTTCATTGATTTCAATGGAACGTATTTAAGATGCTATGTATAACCTCAGTATCCAGCATGAACATAGATTTCTAGGCACTAAAAGTGACGAGTGGTTATAATCATTACTAAGGTAACCTGCATTTATATAGCACACATGCAACTAGGATGAGTTGCAAGGATGGTTTATGTTCAGATTTAGATTTAGCTTTATCATTGTTATGTGTACACAAGGTACAGCAAAAAATTATTTGCATGATATCTAATCAAATCAGATAACTTCAATCAAGCCTAGCTGAAACTAAATTAGGTAAAGTGAAGGGAAAGATGCAGATTGCAGAATATAGTTCTCATCTTCGTGGATGTATCTTTCCCGAGACCAAGTTGAATGTGTGCAATAAGGTAGAGGAGCATCAGACTGTACTCTAGTTTAGGACCATTCAGACGCATGATAACAGAGGGGAAGATGTTGTTGCTGAGTCTGGTGGTGCATATTCTCAAACGTCCGTGTCTTCTATCGGACGGGGTGGAAATGATCTTTGATTATGTTGGCTGCTGCCCTGAGGCAGAGTGAAGTGTAGATGGAGTTACTGGCGGGGATTGTGGTCTGTGTGATGGGCCGAGCTACATCCAAACTGCTCTGCAATTTCTTGTGGTCTTGAAAAAAGAAAACGCAGAGAGTTGTGGGGGTAGTCCGATGACATATCCTCTCAAGCAATGCTTTTTGAAGAAGGGTCTCGACCCGAAACGTCACCCATTCCTTCTCTCCAGAGATGCTGCCTATCCCGCTGAGTTACTCCAGCATTTTGGGCCTGCCTTCTTTAATGCTTACTGATACTCTATATTTCATCTGATTAATGATTGGGATGAAAGAATAGAGTTGTATTGGTCTGCTAAGTTAAAAGGCACAAGTAATCTTGCAGATGATAGCAGAAACATGCAAACGTTCTGGGAAGAATTAAGTGAGTGGGTAAAACTATGACAAATGGCGCTAATGTGAGCATGTAAGAAGCTCATCTAATTTGAAACCAGAGAAAGAAAAACTGAAATATTTGTTAAATGCTGTAAAATCAGAAATTTTGTAGGATTCAGAAATCCTGGGAGACAAAGGATTAAAAACCAGTCAACGGGTACAAAAAGCAATCAAAACATTTAGTTGAATGTCAGTCTTTACTTCAAGGGGCTGTGGTTTAAATGATATAAATCTAGATTTTAGTTGTATTAATCCGTAGTCAGCTGTCATTCAGTTCAGCGATGAAATGTTGAATCTTCATTGTTTTCATTTAGATTTTTATTTTTTAAGGGCTTTATAGGCAAAGGACTTAAGTTACAGATTAACTGCGATCTAATTGTACTGCAGCAATTAGCAAATTAAATAATCTACTGCTTTTATGTTTTTTTTAGCTATGGATCACAGGGATAGGAAATTCAGTGCTTTAGAATGGAGAAACATGCATGAATCTTGAAGGGCCTGTCCCACTTTCACGACCTAATTCACGACCTCTGCCGAGTTTGCCCTTGACTCATACTCGCAGCATGGTCGTCACGAAGTCGTAGGAGGCCATAGGTAGGTCGTAGCAGGCCATGTCTGAGGCAAGGCTGTGATGAGACTGGACTATGATTTCTTTCATCCATTCACTGGATCATAGCAAACTAACTGCTAACAGTCAGATTAAATCTATCTTGTATTTTTTATCGGAATGTCAATTTAGAGGGATTGATTCCAGTGTTGTGGCCGATTCACAATCCTATTGACAAGAAAACGGCACGAGTTGTCTCAAACAATTCCATTTAAGCTTCTGCTATCTTTTGTCAATTCCCCATTATTCAATGTGCATGCCCAAAGTTTGTATCAAGGAGAAAGTATCCAGATAATATTCAGAAGGTGGGCATGTCTATGTTGGTGATGGTTGTCCAAAACCTGATTATGTGACTTTATGGAGCAAGGTCCCAGGAAATGCCATACACTTTAACACAGACCCATCTTAACCAACAGCAAGACCTTGGTAACATCCATTCTTCACTTCACAAATGCCAAGAAACATTAGAGTCACATCAGCACCAGATTGCAACCATCTCAAATAGGATGAATGGCAACCATCTTTCCATCGTCACCATTTTCAAATCCCAACATCCACAGTTTCTGTGCTACCATTGCCCAATGTTTTGCACAATGCAGTGAAACGACATTGATGTGGCCCATTGATAGGGGATCTTTGTGTATTGATAAAACCTAAAAATATGCAGAATCTTTGGGAGTTTGAAATGCCACTTGGAAAACTGGTAATGAACCGCTCTTAAAATGTCTCCAGAGCTAGTTGATGTGGACATTCTTCCTCCGACAAATGCCCAGAGCAGAACAGAACATTCCTCAAGATCTGCACAGCATGCAGTTTTAAATAATATCTGTGAGCTTTATTGCTATTGCAGAATCACAGGAATTTGATGTACTGTTACAACCTAACAGAACTCCAAACGAGTAGTGCAGGAAGATCAATACACTGAGGAATGAGGTAAAACTCTAAATCCCAAGAGTGCGATCGACATAAACTACATCTAAATTCACTTCCAGTTCTGGCTATGCCAACACTTTGCACACAACATTTAATGCAATAAAGCAATGTTATAACTTCAAGCCAGAAGAGAATTGGGCTGAAATCCTATTTTGTTTGTTGTAACTATATTTCCTTTTTTTATACAACACTGGGTTAGGGGCATTTTCCTCAATTTAAACCACTTTCCAGAACCACCAACAAACTGACAGACTGTTATTCATTGTGCAGGAAGGAACTGCAGATGCTGGTTTACACCAAAGATAGACACAAAATGCTGGAGTAACTCAGCAGGACAGGCAACATCTCTGGATAGAAGGAATGGGTGACAATTCGGGTCGAGGCACTTTTCCAGACCTTGTCGACCCTTCTTTGAGACTACTTCTCGACCCAAAATGCTGGAGTAACTCAGTAACTCAGCGGGACAGGCAGCATTTCTGGAGAGAAGGAATGGGTGATGTTTCAGGTCAAGACCCTTCTTCGGACCTTCTTCAGACCCGAAACGTCACCCATTCCTAATAACTTCCAAAGGAAATATCATAGAAACATAGAAACATAGAAAATAGGTGCAGGAGTAGGCCATTCGGCCCTTCGAGCCTGCACCGCCATTCAATGTGATCATGGCTGATCATCCAACTCAGTATCCCGTACCTGCCTTCTCTCCATACCCCCTGATCCCTTTAGCCACAAGTGCCACATCTAACGCCCTCTTAAATATAGCCAATGAACTGGCCTCAACTACCTTCTGTGGCAGAGAATTCCAGAGACTCACCACTCTCTGTGTAAAGAATGTTTTCCTCATTTCGGTCCTAAAGGAATTCCCCCTTATCCTTAGACTGTGACCCCTTGTTCTGGACTCCCCCAACATCGGGAACAATCTTCCAGCATCTAGCTTGTCCAACCCCTTAAGAATTTTGTAGGTTTCTATAAGATCCCCCCTCAATCTTCTAAATTCCATCGAGTACAAACCGAGTCTATCCAATCTTTCCTCATATGAAAGTCCTGACATCCCAGGAATCAGTCTGGTGAATCTTCTCTGTACCCCCTCTATGGCAAGGATGTCTTTCCTCAGATTTGGAGACCAAAACTGTACGCAGTACTCCAGGTGTGGCCTCACCAAAACCCTGTACAACTGCAGTAGAACCTCCCTGCTCCTATACTCAAATCCTTTCGCTATGAATGCTAACATACCATTTGCTTTCTTCACTGCCTGACTATTTGCAAATCACTATTTGTTATTTGAATCGTAACAGTGGCTGTTTTCTTCCAAAGTTAAATTTCTGTTATATTCTTCCTTGGGACAAATCCAGGGGGATTCTTGTGTCCTGCTGTAATTTTGATGCCTGAATTTATAATGGTATTTAAATATTGAGTTGGTTTCTCCTTCAACCATGAACATGACAGCTAGGTTACGGGTGACACGGTGGCTCAGCAGTGGAGTTGCTGCCTTACAGCACCAGAGACCCGGTTCGATCCTGACTACGGGTGCTGTCTGTATGGAGTTCATACGCTCTCCTGGTGACCTGCATGTGGTTTCCTCCCACACTCCAAAGACATACAGGGTTTGTAGGCTAATTGGCTTTGGTAAAATTGTAAATTGTCCCTAGTGTGTAGGATAGTATTAGTGCGCAGGGATTGCTAGTTGGTGTGGACTTGGTGGGCCGAAGGGCTTGTTTATCTAAACTAAACTAATGTCGTGAATATATGAAGAATGCATCCTGAGCTATGCTGTGCTGTGAAGGAACAAAGCCATTGACTTTTCAAGCACCTTCAGTCAAAGTTGCTAGTAGATAGTCAAGAGTCAAGGGTCAAGAGAGTTTTATTGTCATGTGTCCCAGATAGGACAATGAAATTCTTGTTTGCTGCAGCACAGCTTCTACTTCCAGAGTTCCTGGTATGTGGCATATTCAGAACATGGTATCATCTTTGTCCATTTTTGGAGAGGCATTGAAGAATTGTTGACTGTTCAGATAAGTTTGCAGAGGTATCAGAATGCTTATTTACTTTCACAAAACTGTCAGGTCTTTACTTGGATCTCCCTCACTCTTCAAACTTGTCCTGAATCATCAAACATTTGCCTTATTTCTGCACAGGACAAGTTCCCAGATGCAGTGCTGAAGACCTGCTAAAGCCCAGCCACCACAGTAGTTTAGTTTAGTTTAAAGATACAGCATCGACCAGTGATCCCCGCACACTAATACTACACACTACACACTGGGAACAATTTACAATTTTACCAAAACATGTATGTCTTTGGAGTGTGGATGGAAACCACATGCAGGTCACAGGGAGAACGTACAAACTCCATACAGACAGCACCCGTTGTCAGGATCGAACCTGGGTCTCTGGTGCTGTAAGGCAGCAACTCCACCGCTGTGCCACTGTGTCACCCGTAACCTAGCTGTCATGTTCATGGTTGAAGAAGAAACCAAGCCCACATATTAACACTATCCTACACACACTAAGGACAATTGTTACAAGCCAATTTACCAACATACCTGTACATCTTGGGAGTGTAAGAGGAAACCGAACATTTCGGAGAAAACCAACGCAGGTCACAGGGAGAACGTACAAACTCCATACAGACAGCACCCATTGTTGGGATGGAACCAGGGTCTCCGGCTGCAAGTGCTGTAAAGCAGCAACGCTACTGCTGCACCACCATACCGCAGTGCAACCATGAATTTGGAATTCATCCAATAATGTAGACAAAGGCTCAGCTGTATCACAATACTTAATTTTCACCCCACATGGACACACACACACACACACAATCACAGACATTATAACAAACAAGATGAGAGTTTTAGTAATATGCCAGACCAAATGAGATACAAACACAATATTCCACCACTCACCTGTTCCCCAACGTAACCCATTCCCTCAGCGCAATATTTCACCACTTACCCATTGCCCCCAACTGTGCAGGCATGGCTCATTTCCCCTCATCCCCAGCACTCCAAACCCTATGTTCTTATTTCCCCTCTCCTCCGCCTCCCCCCTCCCCCACTCCTGCCCTCACCTCTCTCTGCCTCCCCTTTCCCCTACCCTCAGTCAGTCACTCCCTCCGTCCATAACTCCTCTCCTCTCCTCTCCTCTCCTCTCCTCTCCTCTCCTCTCCTCTCCTCTCCTCTCCTCTCCTCTCCTCTCCTCTCCTCTCCTCTCCTTACCCCCTTTGACGTCATTGTGAGGTGGAAGTTGCTGTTTTTTATGTAAATGCGATCCCATTGTGATGTCATTGTAGGGTGAAACACTGCTGATGGGCAGTTTATTTAAATGTGATTCCACTGTGATGTCATACCCTGCTAACTGCCAGTCCAAGTCATGTTTCTCAAACTGGATTTTGTAAAGTTTAAAATGTGAATAACTTGTAAAATATTCCATCAATCTGAACAAAACTTCATGCAACACACCACAGGAAAATTGTGAGTAAGGTGGGTCAAAAATTGTAATGCTATCGTGTACCGTTTGGTTGTAATATCAGGAGCAGATGGACAGATAAGACAGACAGACAGACAGACAGACATAGAAACAAACAAGATGAGAGT
This sequence comes from Raja brachyura, assembly GCA_963514005.1. The sequence continues at coordinate 7,465,838 of OY740796.1, read as the reverse complement.
TTTAGTAATTTATACTAGACCAAGAGGGACCCGTTGGGTCCCATTTAACCCTATTCCCCCAATGCAATATTCCACCAGTCACCCTTTCCCCCAAGGCAACCCGTTCCCCCAACGCAATATTCCACCACTCACCCATAGCCCCCAATTGCGCAGGCGCAGCTCATTTCCACTCATCCCCCGACACTCCAAACCCCCTCCTCATCACCATCCCTCTTCTTTCCCTCTTTGTCCCTCTCCTCCTCCCTTTCTCCACTCCCCCACTAAACACAATGTTTAAATAACATTTCCACTCCTCCCCTCCCCCATTCCCTCTCCTTACAACAATGTAAGAAATCTCTCATTGCACTGGGAGTCCTGTCATTTGTTAACATTGTAATGGGCAGGGCAAGTTTTAAAGTTTGATTTTTTTAAAAGTGAAAAGTGAATTTTTTAAAGTTTAAAATGTGAATAACATAAAATACAACATCAATCTGCTTTTTCTTAAATGTAAATGAAATCACAACATTGATAATTGTGGGGTGGAACACTGTTAATCGGCAATTTATGTAAATGAGATCCCATTGTGACGTTATATGCTGCTAACTGCCAGTGGAACGCTGCTGAGGGGCAGTTTAGGTACATGAGATCCAATTGTGATGTCATACACTGCTAACTGTTAGTGCAGGTTCAAGTGAATTTTCTCAAATTGGGGTTTTGTAAAGTTTAAAATGTGAATGACTAGTAAAATATACCATCAATCTGAATGAAAGTTTGATACATCGCACACCCGGACAATGGTGAGTATGGTGGGCCAAAAAAAAAGTAGCGTTTTCATGTACCATTTTGGCATAATTTCAAGAGCACAACCCAGACAGCAGACAATATGTGAGTTTTAGTGCTAGATGGCTAAATAGATAGATACGACAAAGATAAGAAATCACCGATTACAGTGATTATAGAATCACACAGCTCAGAAATGGGCCCTCAGTACATCCGCAGACACCAACCATCTATACTGATACTAGACTAATCACCTTTTATACTCCCCACATTCCTATCAATTTTGCTTTTAGAGATACAGCACTGAAACATGCCCTTCAGCCCACTGAATCCGCACTGACCAGCAATACCTGCACATTAACACTGCCCTAATATACTAGGGACAATTTACAGTTAAACCGAGCCAATTTACCAACAAATCTGTACGTCTTTGGAGTGTGGGAGGAAACCGAAATCTCTGAGAAAATCCACACAGTCACGGGGAGAACGTACAAACTCTGTACAGACAGCACGACATGCCTACAAACCAGGACAATTTACAGTTGCCAATTAGCTTACCAACCAATCGGACCCATCATCAGGATGTGGGAATAAACCAGCACTTCCAAATCCCTTTGAACTTTAGATTTCTGAGTCCTCTCCCCATTTAGTAAATAATCGACGTGTATTCCTTCAACCATAGTGCATAACATTCTTAAACCTGGTGCCTCAGAGGCTTCAATGCCACAATTGTCTTTCTTTGGTTTAAATGTACGCATTCCATGTCAGGAAACTGGTGAATATGGCTAAAGTTTCCCTCCCAAAGCATGTGCACAAATAGGGCGCTTCAAGCTTGGTTGATAATCGATGGAACAAGATTTGGATATTTCTCAGGATCTATCGAGTAGGGTGCATGGGGGTGTTCAGGGCGGGGTAGCCCCTCTGTTGGGGGACATGTCGTGCTCCTTTGAGGGCAGTTCATCCACCTTTGGTCCCCACCTGGCCCGCACTCTCACCTGTGGCTCCAAGAAGCTGGAAGCATGCCACAACGGCCACACCCTGGAAAACCGCTTTGGCTGGCGGGCTAATCCAGGTGAGGGTAGCCGGCGGGTCTCGAACGCTCAGGACCCTTGCTCAGCCCAGCATGCGAAGTCTGTTCCTGGCGGATTGGGCGGAGGAAATCCACTGGAGGGTTCAACGGCTCGTATGCCACAGCCTCTCCACCTTCATCTCTCCCACGCACCGGGTCTTGTGCAAATGAGACTGCACAACCATCTATCATGGGCCACCACCCATTGAGTAAAACCCCAAAGCCACTGTAGCTCACAGCAGTCCCCTTTCATTACAGTGGGGGCTGTGGGACTATTCCCAAAAATCGGAGAGCAAGACGCGAATGTGGATCTGCACGGAAGTAACATTAGTACAATAACAGCAATGGAGATATAAACTGAAAGCCAATTAATTCCTGGTACCTTAACACCAACACTTCCAGCTTTTCAAAAGCGGAACCACTTCCTTAATATATTGATATATTTTATAACAGCACACTTAGAAAATGATGATAGGATTGGACAGAGAAAATATGGATGTTATGAAAGGAACCCATGCTCGGCAAATCTATTGAATTTTTTTAGCTTATTACTAACAGCATTAAAGCAGATAGTCCCGCGTGTGACATCCTGCTGTGAATTCAGGATTACTTCATGGATAGAAAACGGAGAATATGGATAAAATAGATCAATAACATTTTGGTTGACATGGACGAGTTTGGCTGGCGGGTTAATCCAGTTGGGCTGGCGAGTTTCCATGCTGTATAACTCTTGTTTGTATTGGGGAACTGTGGATAAACGGGGTGATAGAGGAAACACAATCTGATTCAATCAAAAGCATTGCGTGCAATATATCCAAGTATGCTGATGATCTAAAGTTGGATATCAGTGTGGGCTGTGAGAAGAATGGTCACCAGGGACATAGAGGTGCTAATAGAATAGACAATAGAATAGAACAAAATATTATTGTGGATAAATATGCAGTCATCCAAAAATAATAAAAGCAAAGTTTAAATGATGAGAGATTAAAATTAATTTGTGTTCGGAGAGTCAAGGGTACTCTTGTAAACAAATAATTGAAGTGCAAGTTGTTCGAAAGATCAATGTTATATTGATCTTTTTTGCATGAGGATTTCAATGCAACAATCACGAGTGGAATTATTTTGTATTACCACGTCTGAAATATTATGTAGCATTCTGGTCTCCCTTCTTAAGGAAGGACATATTCATTCCACAGAGAGAACTTTGAAGGTTTATCGTATTGATTCTTGGGACAGGGAATGGTCCATTAGAAAGAATTTATAGGATTTACAAGACTGAGAATGATCCCTTTCAAACATTGTATTTTGGGGGCCTTGGCAGGATAGCTGCATGGGTGACGTTTTCCCTGGTTAAAATGTCCAGAACTGGAGGTCAGGATCCTCAAAGAAGGAAGATAGTTACTCCAGCACTTGGTGTCTCAGCGGGACAGGCAGCATCTCTGGGGAGAAGAAATGGGTGACGTTTCGGGTAGAGACCCTTCTTCAAACCAACCCGAAACATCACCCATTCCTCCTCTCCGGAGATGCTGCCTGTCCCACTGAGTTACTTACTCCAGCATTTTGTGTCTATCTACGGTTTATTCCAGCATCTGTGGTTTCTTCCTACACATTTCTCAAAGAAAGGGTCAGCCATTGAGATGGGATGGTTTCTTCAGCCTGAGGGTATCAAATATTTGAAGTTCTCCATTCCTGGGTGACTGCAGGGCCTCAGTGCCAGAATATATTTGACAAAGCAATCACGCTATTAGATGGTAAGGAAATCGATGAAACATTGGAAAGTGGCACTCGGGTTAAAGATAAGGCACATTCCTCTTGAATGTGTAGGAAGGAACTGCAGATGCTGGTTTAAACTGAAGATAGACACAAAATGCTGGAGTAACTCCACGGGACAGGCAGCATCTCTGGAGGGATGGAATGAGTGACTTTTTGGGTCAAGAGTCTGAAGAAGGGTCTCGATCCGAAACGTCACCCATTCCTTCTCTTCAGGGATGTTGCCTGTCCCGCTGAGTTACTCCAGCTTTTTGCATCTATCTACATTTCTATTGAATACTGGAATAGGCACGGTGGACTGAATGGCCTTCTTCTGCTTCTATTTCTAATGCTATTCAAGTCAAACCTTCCAGCTGTTTGTCTTCTATGCCATGTAATTGACATCATTTTCTCTTTGATTTATGCCATTTTCACAGCTAGAATTTCCTATCAAGCTGTAGCTGTAACACAGGAATTAGAAATGCCACAAACACAGGAATTAGAAATGCTATCGGCAAAGGCTATTAAACTGGAAGGAAAAAGCAGAGGAAGATAGAAAATAGATGATGCAGAAGATCAAAGCCCTCTAGTAGGCTTTGGCTTGTGGTGATGAAGTGCCATATGTTGAGGACAGTTGTAAAGGTGGTGGAAGTAAGCTTCTTGGCAGCAGCGTCTACGTCCTTGGTGGAAGAAGAGCAGACACTGGGTGATCATTCACCATTGAATTGGCAATATCATGCATGCATCGATTTGGAGATTGCTACATTTCCTGATAGGGATGTTGCAAAGTTAATCAATGTGATAGAGGGGCATCTTCTTACAATTATCACATTCAATCATGCCTTTACTCCCTCACAATTTAGTCCTGTCATTTGGCTAGAGACTTAGAACTGCTAAGAACTATATTCTCCTTCATTTTTACCAGCATGCCTTGAATATAGTCTTAAGGGCCTGTCCCACCAGCATGCAACTCTATGCGATGAGCGCGACCTAACGTGGTCGCATGAGCCGTCCGGCGTCGCGGGGCCGGTCCCACTTCGATCGCCGGAGCCGTGCCGAATTGTGCGGAGTTCGTCCCGACATCGCGCGGGGCTCCGAAAAACTGACTATGTTCAAAAATTCCGCGCAGCAATGCCTTGTCGACTCGCAGTCGCCTGGACGCATTACACACCGTCTCAACGTCGTGCCTCCGTGACCCTCTCTGTGTGTGGCTCCGTGACCCTCTCTGTGTGTGGCTCCGTGGCCCTCTCTGTGTGTGCCTCTGTGCCCCTCTCTGTGTGCCCCTCTCTGTCCTGGCGAACTTACCTTTAAGACTTCGCTCCAAGTTCGCCTCACTTTGCGCCGCGTTGCGCCACTCACCCGACCTCCGCACGACCCCCGCTTCTAGTTTGATCGCGCTCATCGCATGGAGTCGGATGTTGGTAGGACAGGCCCTTTATGTTCTTCCTGCTCTTATCAGTCTTATCTGTGCATTTAACTGCTTCAGTAGGACATTAAGGAACGCCAGATGTTGTCATACATTGAACTGATGAAAGAGCAAGACTTTAAACCCACAAATAGTCCAACGGCAAAGGTATGTTCAGATCATCATAACATTTTGAAAGGATATTATCATGAATACAAAATCAAATGTAAACATTTCAAAATAGTCGGCAGCAAAACGTCTTCACACGAGCCTGAGTCTGAAACTATCTCAGTACTGGAGATTCGATTAAAAATATAAATGAATTATAAGTGGTCACAAATTATGGGAAGTGAATTGTTAAATGGGAATAACATTATTTGTTTCTATTGAAGGTAAATATCAGTTCAATGTATCAACATCCATTGGTTTTCATATCTTAAGAGTGAACCACCCCACCCTCTCCTCACCTACTTGTTTCAATTACATGGCTGTCCCTAGAGCATAGCTGGGGCAGAATTAAGGCCCTTTCTTGCAACACCATCTGATTCTATTGCTCTGAATGGTAATGGCGAACTGGGACTAAGGTAATTAACTGCTGGCTGCACTGACACTGCGTGCAAAACTAGTAACTATGGCTTTAACAATGTTGGATTTTTCCATGTTCTTTGGGCAATGTTTGGTCGTTATAATGAGTTCCAACTACACATTTTCTATCCTGTAAATTTCAATGCAATTCTATCTTCTAAATTAGTGATTAGTTTGCTCTGCCATTGGCAACAAGCTCAACCAGTTCAGGCTCAATGTTTTAAAGAAGGAACTGCAGATGCTGGAGAATCGAGGGTTACACAAAAAGCTGGAGAAACTCAGCGGGTGCAGCAGCATCTAAGGTGCTTAGATGCTGCTGCACCCGCTGAGTTTCTCCAGCTTTTTGTGTAACCCCAGTTCAGGCTCAAGTTCAGTTCAGTTTAGTTCATTGTCACGTGTACTGAGGTACAGTGAAAAGCTTTTGTTGTGTTTTGTTGACCCGTATCTGGGCCAATGTATGGCCAAACACTCAACTGTATTCAAACTGTACACAAAGTGTTTGAATTCCTGCGGAAAATATATGCTTATCACAGTTTAAGCTGTGTAATATAAAGCAACAAAACAAGCATTCCAACCTGAAGGTAGAGAAAAGTGCTGGAGAAACTCAGCGGGTGCAGCAGCATCTATGGAGCGAAGGAAATAGGCAACGTTTCCGGCCAAAACCCTTTTTCAGACTGATGTAGGGTAGGGGGGGATCGGGAAGAAGATAGGAAGAGGATGCCGCTGGGGTATAAACTACCCAAGCGAAATATGAGGTGCTGCTCCTCCAATTTCCCGTAGTGATCACTATGGCCATGGAGGAGGCCCAGGACAGAAAGGTCGGATACAGATGGGCGGGGGAGTTGAAGTGCTGAGCAACCGGGAGTTTAGGTTGGTTATTGTGGACCGAGCAGAGGTGTTCGGCAAAACGATCGCTAAGCCTACACTTGGTCTCACCGATGTAGATCGGCTGACATCAAGAGCAGCGGATGCAATAGATGAGGTTGGAGGAGGTGCAGGTGAACCTCTGTCGTACCTGGAATAACTGCTTCGGTCCTTGAATGGCGTCGAGGGGGGAGGTAAAGAGACAAGTGCAGCATTTCTTGCGGCTGCAAGGGAAAGTGCCCAGGGAGGGGGTGGTATGGGTGGGAAGGGAAAACTTGACCAGAGAGTTACGGAGAGATCAGTTATTGCAGAAAGCAGACAGGGGGTGAGATGCGAAGATGTGGCCAGTGGTGGGGTCACGTTAGAGGCGGCGAAAATGACGGACCAGAAAAAGCTTTCTGTTCAACTCAAGTAGCATCAGTCCAGTTCAGACAACTTGGATTTATATCCCTCCATGTTTAACTGGTGGGCCTTTCAGGAGAGAATGCATCGTAATTATAACATGATTCAATATCAAGCTGCTAGGGCAAAAATCAATGACTGATGCATGTTATTAATATACATCAATGCATCAGAGCAGATGCCAAAGGATTTTAGTTAATTTTTGTCTATCAAGTTACATGACCAGTTTAGAGATCAAGGCAAATTTGCTGTGGCATTTGTACTATATTTGGACTGATTCGTCTGAAGAAGGGTCTCGACCTGAAACGTCGCCCATTCCTTCTCTCCAGAGATGCAGCCTGTCCCACTGAGTTACTCCAGCATTTTGTGTCTATCTTCAATTTTGAGATAAAAATCTTTGCATGTTCCATTATCCTATATGATCATCTGGGGAAATATTTTGAAAAATGTCAACTTTAAAGATTCCTAAACTAAACTTGGTTCTGATATTTCAAAAGATAGATTGTTAAAAGGTGAATATATATGCAGAATTGTGGCAGTGTTTGAGTCACCAACCTGGTCAGAGTCCAAACTTGGTGCTGTTTTTAATGCTTTATATTTCATAGTATAAAGGGTTATCTGTTTAGTCTACAAGTAAGGTAAATGCACACAGTTTTTTTTCCTTGGGAAGAAATCATAAACTAGAGGATAAAGATTTAAGGTGTAAAGGGAAAGATTTAAAAACGCTTGAGGAGCAACTTATTCACTTGAGTTTAGTGTGAGAACGAGCTGCCGGGGAAAATGTTTGAGCCAGGTACATGGATAGGAGTGGTTTCGTAGAATATGGATCAAACTTGGACAAGCTTAGATGTGTATCTTGGTTGGCAGGAACAAGCTCGGCCAAAGGTTTGTTTTCATGCTGTGTTGCTCTGTGACTATGATGTTTATAGCAATTTTTGAAACAATATAGTGGACTTACCAGAAAATCTTCTGCACCAAACTAAACAACAGAAAAAAAACTGCATTGCGGAAAAGACGATAAGATTTTAAATGAAATGTCATTCAAAATAGGTGGTGTATACTTGAAGATAGACACAAAATGCGGGACAGGCAGCATCTCTGGAGAGAAGGAATGGGTGACGTTTCGGGTCGAGACCCCATCTACAGATTGTATATTCCAGATTCCAACAGTATGCTGCATAATCGATTTAAACTAGTTCTTTCCGACACATTTTGCATAGTTGAAGATCTTACAGTGTAAAAAAGTGATATTTCTGGTCAAACAAATCCATTTAGTATTCAGTAGTTCAATAGTGTTCAATGGTTTTCACATTATTGTATGTAAATGAAAGCACCCATCACACATAATCATTGTTGTCCATATGCAGTATGGACCGTACACATACGGTTATATAAGTGCTACAGTACTACATATTGTCAGCGAAGTTACTGTCCATCTCAATGGAAGCTAGTCATGGTGCAGTTGAACAAAAAACTTCCAGTTAACTACTGCAGAAACATTAATTACATAGACGACCACAGCACAGAAGAAGGTCACTCACCTCATTAGTTCCATTCCTTGGCACCTTCTCTATCGTCTTGCAAATTGTTCCTCTTCACATGTTTATAGAAATACATACTGACAACTACAATGGAACGAGCACATCTACAGATTGTATAATCCAGATTCCAACCATATGCCAACCATAAAGACATATTTTCATTTATCTATTACTTTTTAAAACTTTTTATTTAGTACCTGTGATTTGATATCCTTGACCCCTTCCCAACAAAGGTGTCGCCTGTTTTATGATCTTTATGATCTTTGCTAGTGTGATGGTCTTGGCTCAATTCTGTTCCCCTGACCTGGAGTACCTGATCATAAAATACCATCCCCCCTTATCTATGTGAGAATTCACCTCTACTGTGGGATTTCACCTCTACCATCTTGTTGACAATCTCCACGACAAATCAATACCATTGAACAAATCATACTGGGATGTCAACTCAATGAGACGGCAAATCCTGATGCCCTATTCATCAACGCTGGTGTAGAAGCAAAATGGAAAGGTCACGTGGAGTTGGTGTTTGAAGTGCAGACTAGAGAGCTATGGGAGTCAGTGAGTTTAAAATAGACTAGACTAAGTCACACGAGAAGCCTGGTCCCCCAACGCAACCCATTCCCCAACGCAATATTCCACCACTCACCCATAGCCCCCAACTGTGCAGGCACAACTCATTTCCCCTCATCCCCCAGTGCTCCCTCCCTTCCTCTTCATCCTTCCTCTTCTTTCCCCTCTCCTTCTCCCCTCCCCAATCCTTCCCTCACCTCTCCCTCCCTCTCCTTTCCCCTACCCTCACTCACTCCCTCTATAACACCTCTCCCCTCCCTACCCCCCTCCTATCCCTCTATCCCCACCTTCCCCACTCCCCATTTCCCCCCCACTATCCCTCCGCACCTTCCCCCACTGCCCTCATCTCCCTATATGCCCCACTCCTTACTTCCTCCACACCCCCTATCCTCTCCCTCTATTTCCCCTCCTCTCCTTCAACCCCCCACTCCCCCTCCACACCTCCCCAGGATCTCAATGTAAACCACCGCGGCCCCGTTTTCTCCGGCAGGGCGGCGATGAAGTTGTACTTATAAAATATATAATGTGCAGGAAGGAACTGCAGATGCTGGTTTAAACCGAAGAGAGACACAAAAAACTGGAGTAACTCAGTGGGACAGGCAGCATTTCTGGAGAAAAGGAATAGGTGATGTTTCTGGTTGAGACCCTTCTTCATTGTGTACATGTCATTGTATAAACTTGACAGAAGATCATATGTTTTAAATTAGTCCACAAACAGTGCAAATTATTGCATGATAAAAAACATATTCAACTTAATCTATTTCATATTTCATCTGGCATTTCATCTTGCCATAGAGGGGGTACAGAGAAGGTTCACCAGGCTGATTCCTGGGATGGCAGGACTTCCATATGAAGAAAGACTGGATAGACTCGGCTTGTACTCGCTGGAATTTAGGAGATTGAGGGGGGATCTTATAGAGACTTACAAAGTTCTTAAGGGGTTGGACAGGCTAGATGCAGGAAGATTGTTCCCGATGTTGGGGAACTCCAGAACAAGGGGTCACAGTTTAAGGATAAGGGGGAAATCTTTTAGGACCGAGATGAGAAGATCATTTTTCACACATAGAGTGGTGAGTCTGTGGAATTCTCTGCCACGGAAGGTAGTTGAGGCCAGTTCCTTGGCTATATTTAATAGGGAGTTAGATGTGGCCCTTGTGGCTAAAGGGATCAGGGGATATGGAGAGAAGGCAGGTACAGGATACTGAGTTGGATGATCAGCCATGATCATATTGAATGGTGGTGCAGGCTCAAAGGGCCGAATGGCCTACTCCTGCACCTATTTTCTATGATTCTATGATATCCAAAGGAAGTATGAAACTTAGAGCAGCAAAACTCCATATCACAGTATACATAAAATCTTATCAAACAAAATCAGTCTAATAATTTAATTTCAACTTGACATCAATTTGACATTGAATTTTTAATCAAACTTTGTTCATGGTCATTGTTTCTTATCAGAGATTAATAGCAGAATGAAGTTACTTGAATAGTAATGTCTGAAATTGTATATTAGAATTCATTTTTCCAATGTGTCATATAAATATAGTTGGAGTATAGAACACAACAGTGTAAAAGTCAGGGTAGACAAAGTGCTGGAGTAACTCAGCAAGCGAGGCAGCATCTATGGAAAGAATGAATAGGCGCGTTTTGGGTTGAGACCCTTCTTCAGACTGATGTTTGGGGGGGGGGGGGCGGGAAAAAGAGAGAGGCAAAAGCAGTAGGCTTGTGGGAGAGCTGGAAAGGGGGAGGGGAAGGAGGGAGAAAGCAAGGACTATCTGAAATTGGAGAAGTCAATGTTCATACCACTGGGGTGTAAACTACCCAAGCGAAATATGAGGTGCTGTTCCTCCAGTTTGCATGTGGCCTCACTGGCAATTAAGGGAGCCCAGGACAGAAAGGTCAGATTCGGAATGGGAGGGGGAGTTGAAGTGCTGAGCCACCGGGAGATCAGGTTGGTTAGTGCAAACTGAGCGGAGGTGTTGGGACAAGTGATCGTCAAGCCTGCGCTTGGTCTCGCCGATGTAGAGAGGTTGACACCTGGAACAGCGGATGCAGTAGATGAGGTTGAAGGAGGTGCAGGTGAACCTCTGCCTCACCTGGAAAGACTGCTTGGGTCCTTGGATGGAGTTGAGGGGGGAGGTAAAAGGACAAGTGTAGCATTTCCTGCATTGCAGGGAAAAGTACCCGGGGAATGGGTAGTTCTTTCTCAAACAGTGTAAAGGTCAGAGTATCTTTGGGGCAATAACTCTGAATAGATCTGAATAGATCTGTCCTTTCTTCACATAGACTATGACTTTTTCACATTTGGAAAAAAAAATTCCTCTGTTACAGATACCAATGTTTTATGTGAGACTAAGTGTGGCATATTACGTGATGTATTCACCATAATCACTAAATTATAAAAGGATTTGGTTGGGTAGATATAATCAAGAGGTGGATCAGAGAGGCCATTTCCCTCTGGTGGAGACCCAGGGATCATAAGTGTAAGACACTTATTAATCAATCCAAGACATTAATTGAGAGAATGCAGATGAAATGTCTTTGGACAGAGAATATAAGGTCATATGTGCTAGGAGCAGAATTAGGCCTTTCGGCCAGTCAAGTCTACTCTGCCATTCAATCATGGCTGAACTATCTCTTCCTCCTAACCCCATTCTGCTGCCTTCTCCTCATAACCCATTGACACCCAGTCTAATCGAGAATCTATCTATTTCTGCCTTAAAAACATCTATTGACTTGGCCTGCACAGCCGTCTGTGCAAAGAATTCCAAAGATTCACCGCCCTCTGACTAAAGAAATTCCTCCTCATCTGCTTCCTGAAGGAATGTCTTTTAATTCTGAGGCTATGAGCTCTGGTCCTAGACTCTCCCACTAGTGGAAACATCCTCTCCACATCCACTCTATCCAAGCCTTTAAGGTAGGTTAGAATGCGGATCTAGCTGCCACAAGGGGCATATCCGATGAATTGTACGATGGCCGATAAATACTTTCCCAGCCTGCAGTATCAGACATACCACTTGTACAGCTGTGTGTTGCATCCTGCTTCTAAAATTCATTCCGTTTAAATCAAACGACTAATAATGCATTACAAGACCAATGTAACAACAAAGCGCCAACAAATGTCTTGAGACCTTCAGCAAGTAGGGACTAAATCTCAATGTTGAGAGGGGGTTAAAATACATACTGAGCAGGGAGAGGAGATATTAGAAAAGGTGGCAATAGCCTTTCAATCCACTGATTATAGCAATGATCATCAATAACCATGAATGCTCCTTTACATGAATAGCAAATGCAAGAAATGGCAAACATACACTTAGCAGAGCGTGCATCAGTGATTTTTACATCAAGGCCACTAATTGGGAAGCTGGTTATACATCTCGCAGGTGTTGCCCATTATATAAGCAATTACCTAACGTTAATTAATGATATTTAAACCAGTAATAGAGACGTGCTTATTCTTTTAAGGGAGGCCAGGGTGAAAAAGATGCATGGGCAATGCAGCTGGATAATGGAGGTGAACGAGGCTGCCCGTATCAAAGGCCAACCAATTTCACATCTGCAACTCCTATCAAAGCCATTCTGAAGCTGCTGAGATGCAGAGAAACTAACCTGGAGGGAAATGACCAGAGTTACAGGGAAGATGTGCTCGCAGAACTAGGAAGCAACTGTGCACAGTAAACCTCGAGAGAAAAGCAATTGTTAAGAGGCCAAATGGATTGCCGATATTTTTGAATCAAAGTTATTCACAACAACCTGGCATTGGAGACAAATGTTACCGGATGAAAAGATGTTGATTGAAATCAGACTTTAAAGAGAGCTGAGTGATCTGCAACAAGAACAGACAAATTATCTTATTCAACTTGCTCTGTCAGTTCATTCAGATTCTCTATTCAAGATCTGCACAAATAATTCCTTTCTGTTCCTTTGGCATCAAGTCAAGAGCTAAGATTTCATGTTGAAAGCTTCTGATCAATCATCAGTCACCATTCACTGCAGTCAGTGCCAGTCTTTCTAAAGTTAACAACTCTGAACTCGAGAGTGAACAAATTGCTGCTCAACTCACAGTCTGTGCCTGCTCCATCAGTATTTCAAGCAATTTCCCCAATTGAAGCATATAGGAGCAGCCATGAACTCTGGAAAGTTAATATCATTTGTGAACCTTAAAGATTAGATACTTGCTATCTGTGAGACATTAGGAGATAGCCAAAGGAAAAAAAAAACGCACTGTCCAGAGTGTCCAAAATATTGATACTTATCAAAGGACAATCTTGCAAATTTTGTGTGCAGAAACTAAGGGTGGCACGGTGACACAGCAGTAGACTTGCTGCTTTATAACGCTCTCCCCATATCCCTCAACTCCACTAGCCCCTAGAGCTCTATCTAACTCTCTCTTAAATCCATCCAGTGACTTGGCCTCCACTGCCCTCCGTGGCAGGGAATTCCATAAATTCACAACTCTCTAGGTAAAAAAGTTTTTTTCTCACCTCAGTCTTAAATGACCTCCCCTTTATTCTAAGACTGTGGCCCCTGGTTCTGGACTCGCCCGACATTGGGAACATTGTTCCTGCTTCTAGCTTGTCCAGTCCTTTTATAATTTTATATGTTTCTATAAGATCCCCTCTCATCCTTCTAAACTCCAGTGAATACAAGCCTAGTCTTTTAAATCTTTCCTTATATAACAGTCCAGCCATCCAGGGATCAATCTCGTGAACCTACGCTGCACTGCCTCAATCACAAGGATGTCCTTTCTCAAATTCGGAGACCAAAATTGTACACAATACTCCAGATGTGGTCTCACCAGAGCAGAAGAACCTCTTTACTCCTATACTGAAATCCTCTTGTTATGAAGGCCAACATTCCATTAGCTTTCTTCACTGCCTGCTGTACCTGTAAGCCAACTTTCAGTGACTGGTGTACAAGGATGCCCAGGTCTCGCTGCACCTCCCCCTTACCTAACCGAACCCCATTGAGATAATAATCTGCCTCCTTGTTTTTGCCACCAAAGTGGATAGCCTCACATTTATCTATATTATACTGCATCTGCCACGCATCTGCCCACTTACTCAACCTGTCCAGATCACCCTGCAACCTCCTAACATCCTCTTCATAGTTCACACTGCCACCCAGCTTTGTTTCATCTGCAAACTTGCTAGTGTTGCTCCTAATTCCCTCTTCCAAATCATTAATATATATGGTAAACAGTTGTGGCCCCAACACCGGTCCTTGCGGCACTCCACTCGCCACTGCCTGCCATTCTAAAAAGGATCTGTTCACTCCTACTCTTTGCTTCCAGGGGATTTATCATCTGTCAGTCCCATTAGCCTACCCAATACTATTTCTCGCCTAATGAAAATGTATTTCAGTTCCTCTACCCCCTTAGATCCTCTGTCCTCCAGTACATCTGGGAGATTGTTTGTGTCTTCATTAGTGAAGACAGATCCGAAGTACCTGTTCAACTCTTCTGCCATTTCCTTGTTGCCCATAATTATTTCACCCCTGTCTGCCTTCAAGGGACCCACATTTGACTTTGCTACTCTTTTTCCATTAACATATCTAAAGAAGCTTTTCCTGTCCTTCTTTATATTCCTGGCCAGCTTCTCCTTGTACTTTATCTTTTCAGCCCTTATTGCCCGTTTTGTTTCCTTCTGTTGTCCTATGAAAGTTTCCCAAGCCTCTGGCTTCCTTTGCTGTGTTATACATCTTTTCTTTTAATTTTATTCCATCCCTAACTTCTCTTGTCAGCCACGGTTGCCTCCTACTCCCCTTAGAATCTTTCTTCCTTTTTGGAATGAAATTATCCTGCGTCTTCCGGATTATGCCCAGAAATTCCTGCCATTGCTGTTCCACCATCATTCCTGCTAGGATCCCTTTCCAGTCTACCTTGGCCAGCTCCCCTCTCATAGTCCCCTTTGTTCAACTTCATCACTGACACTTCCGATTTAACCTTCTCCTTCTCAATTTGCAGATTAAAACTAATCATAAAATGGGAACACAGTTTGTAACATGCAATGTGCACATCTGTCAGAACAGGAAACTTCACTGAGAAATGCAACAGAACCTGCTGTGCTTTGATTAAATAAGTCATTATTCCTACTTAGTTTCTCTAAGCTGCACACCTCAGTGAAGCAGAGAACGAAGCTGTGCAGAATTTTTCCCCTTTGGAAACTTGTCAGTCCTGCTTATCTTCTTTGAGAAGCCGACACAACAAATCGCATTGCTTGGGGCTGTAGGCAGAAAATAGACTTGCCCTGATGTCACCTAAGATATGGAACTTTCTTTTCAGTCATAGTTTATCATTTAGAGGAAGGTGAAATGGTTGACAATGTAAACTAAAAAATAACTTTCAATGTGTGCAGGAGCAGAATGTTTTTAAATAGTAAGATTAAATGAGAACTTACCAGTTTGAAGTTTGATCTTTATTTTATGAGGAGTTACGTGGGTGATTACGTGAAGAAGACCCCGTCAGGCCGCATGCACGTCAATCTTCAAAGCAGCGGTATGAAATCACAGGTAACAGTAATTTAAGTATAATAGTAAGAGCAGAAACCTAGAACTACCAGATGACCTTTGTGAGAGAGGGTTGGGTGTGGAGGGCACGTAATCACCAACGTAACTCCTCATAAAATAAAGATCAAGCTTCAAACTGGTAAGTTGTCATTTAATCTTACTATTTTACTTCGGAGTCACGTGAGTGACTATATGAAGATTTCAAAGCTCTGAGATTTCATGCTGTAGATTCAAATCCAGGTGTTTCACTGCATCGATTGACTCAGAATGAGGAAAGAATCAATAATGCATTAAACCATGACTGATTTTAAATGTAATAACGGTTTAATTTTTAAAGAAAACAATAGCAACCCCTCTGTCCCAGGGGGAAGCTAGAAAACTGAACTTAAAACAGCACGGGCAAATACCCCTGGTTTTGCAAGTGGTTTGTGATAATATTGCTGAAACATCCGCTCACTTGACCATCCTGCGGCCGCGACGATATAGGGTCTATAGGGACGTCCATTGCCCTGGCCGCTGATGTTGATGCCGCACCGACCAGCGATCCCTACATATTAACACTATCCAACACACAATAGGGACAATTTTACATTGATACCAAGCTAATTAACCTACAAACCTCATCTCCATTACACAGCTACATCTCTTCTCCAGATGAAAGTTGTCCAGGGTCTGACCTCCCCAGAGGGGCATGGGTGAAGTTCAACAGACTTGGCACTGGAGTTGGGCGTTTCAGTGCCAGCATGTGGAATTGGGGACTCCGCCAGAGCCCAGCCTGTGAATGCGGAGCAGAACAACACACAGCCAACCATGTCATCTCTGGGTGCCTGCTCTACCACCCACCAAATGGAGCTCAGGGCCTGGCAGACATTGACGCAGAGACAACAACCTGGCTGCTCAACGCCCGGCTTGAGATCTAACTATTCCTTTGGTTTATTTATGTTTATTTATGTTTCATTCGCAAGAAAATGAAGATTCGTCCAAAAAGTGTTTTATCAGGTTAGTCCAGCATTTTGATTATATCATTCATTCTTGGAATGTACTGTTGGCAGGGCCAGAAACAACTGCCATTAACTTGATTTCACGGTAACACAGTAACATTTCAGGGACCCTGAATATTTATTTCAGAATATTTAAATAACTGCATTCATAAGGCCCAGCTATCTTGGTGAGATTTTCAGATTGCAGCTCCAACATAATTGGTAGATAATTGTATCTGAGTAGTACCATTTTTCTCACGGGCACGATTTTACAGGGATCATTGTGATGAGAATATGCAGCAAATGTTAATAATTATTCTTATAATATATTGGAGAGGAATTAGAATTAGGACAGTATTTGTTGTCCATTCCCAATTGCATCTGTGACCTGCTCATATCAGAGGTTCAGTTGAGAGTCAACAGCATTGTTCTGGCTTTGAATTCTAGACCATACTGGACAAGGATCTTCCTTCCCTGATGGACATCAGCGAACCTCTTTTCAGTCAGAACCTTTTCCCAGTCTGGAAATATCAAGGACTAGATGGCATAGCTTTAAAGAGAGAGGAACGGTTTGAAGGAAATGTGTGGGGCAGGCTTTTTTCTGTTCTAATGAGTTTACAATAATGTGATCAATCGTGCTCAATGTTAACAATCCTTTTTTTCTTTTTAAAGGGCAATTAATCTCACATGAGATTAAATCAAAAAAAAAGTTAAAAGCAAGTAGTTCTGTTTAATTCCTGAATTTATTTAATCAACCACAATTTGAACAGGGTGGCGCAGCGGTAGAATTGGTGCCTTACAGCGACAGAGATCCGGGTTCGATCCTGACTAGGGACGCTGCATGTACGGAGTTTGTACGTTCTCCCCGAGTATTTACTCCAGGAGCTCCGGTTTCCTCTCTCACTCCAAGGACCTACAGGTTTGTAGGTTAAGTGGCATAATTGTAAATTGTCCCTGGTGTGTGTAGGATTGTGCTAGTGTGCGGGGCTTGTGGTCGGCGTGGACTCAGTGGGACAAAGGGCCTGTTTCCACGCTGTATCTCTAAACTAAACCAAACTAAAGTAAACTAAACTAAATTATGTTAGTCTAGCGTCATTTGTCCTGCAACTCAAGCACAATGCTGCAATGTCCTGTTGAATCAAAACGTTTTCATCTAATTCATGATCCATCCCTTGCAGCCTAGCCTGGACTTTCATTGTTCAGTCACCAAACCAAAATGCTCTACCAGACCACTGGCTCAATTTAAGAAGGAGGACAGTTCAATCTACCGGTGTCTAGGAACACTGGAGAAGCCTAGGGATCGAATGAAAACTGGAAATTGAAAATAAACACAAGACAAAAACAAAATGATCAGTTGAGAAAATATAAAAATATAATGTTAAACCAGCTTTGATCCATAACATGTCAATGAAAAGGCAAAGTATTTTTCACACAGTCATCCATGCATTAACAAAGAAGTACATGGGAATCTCTGAAGACTGGAATAGCAACAACACACAAGATCATAAGCAGATACATGACGGAGAGATTAATGCAACAGCAGAATTTAAATCAGAAAAAAAGACATTTCCTGGATGCATAATTGGATTGATTCTTGGAGGTTGTGATTTAAAGATCCAGCTGGGCTCATACTTTTCAGCTAAAGATAGATACACTTCCTTTAACAAAATCTCTCTTTGTCAAAGCCCCAACTGCAAATAAAACGTCATTATTTAATTTTATTTGTATTTTTATGGTGAATGAATTTGAAACAAATTATGCCATGAATGATAAAACATATTAGTTGAGGAAGGGAAGGCGATGCACAAGTTAATTGGATCGTCCTCAGATGTACATTTCTGTTACTGCCAATGTCCATATTCTTTTTTTTCCTTAGAGTCTTAAATCAAATTGTCTCAACCTTGAATATATTTACACACTATGTATCTACAATTTTACTTTGGAGTCACGTGAGTGATTCCATGAAGAATGCCCGCCAGGCCGCATGTGCACCAGTACGTCAGCCGCACTGGCGCAAGCACCAGTCTGGCAGGACGCAGTTCCTGCCGGTGGTAAGTTAAACTTAAAAGGTAAGTTTGGTGTTTTACTTACAAGGGGTTTTTAGGCAGGAGCCTCTTTTTACAGAGGTTTATCCTGCCAGTTTCGCAGCCCGATAAGTTGCCGGTTATGGACTGCGGGAAAATTCCAGTCCGACTGCAAATGCGGATAAATCGGCAAAATTGATCGGGCTGTGAGATAAGGAGCCGCTAACAGTGCAGTTAGTGACTCCCCAGCCTGCAGGGATGCCGTAAAAATGGCAAGAAAATTAAGCAGAGTCACTGACAGGGGGGTCAGCGGCTCCCCAGCCTGTGGGATGCCGTTGGAACGGCAAGGAAGCAACGCTGGAGCCACTGACAGTGAGGTCAGTGGCTCACAGACATTGGTCCCCAGTCAAGAAATTACTGGGACTCATTCAGCCCTATTTGGACTCGGGTGAGGCGGGCTATAAGGGGTTTCTCCTTATAATAAAAAGTATGTATTTTATAGTGTTTTTTTTAAGTAAAAGCTAAAGGCAAAGTAAAAAGTTATTGTTATATGTTCTGACAATGTTATAATTGTTTAAGCACAGGTTGCTATGAATTATTTTTACCCTTCACAGGTAAAGCTGTACACTAAATGTTGATTTAGTGAGCTTACACAGCAAAAGCGCGGGCCTATGGGACAGGCAGCGCCAGCAGCGCCTGACAGGGCTGCTTCATGTGTAAAATGTGCGGGCCTATGGGACAGGCCGCACCAGCAGCGCCTGACAGGGCTGCTTCATGTGTAAAATGTGCGGGTCTATGGGACAGGCCGTGCCGGCAGCGCCTGACAGGGCTGTTTCATTTGTGACATTACCGGCCTACGGGAGAGCCGTGCCAGCAGCGCCTGATACAGGGCTGTTTCATTTGTGACATTACCGGCCAATGGGAGAACCATGCCAGCAGCGCCTGATGCAGGGCTGTTTCATGACAAAAAGCGCCGGCCTTTATGAAAGGCGGCGCCAGCAACGCCTGGTACAGGGTTGCTCAAATTCACACATATCTGCTCGCCCATGGTGTCGGGAGATGATTCTCCACTGGGGCTAGAGAGCAAGGCCCACGGAGTCGGGGGATGAATTCCTCACCGGGGCTGGATAGTGCGTTGAAATGACTATCCTAAATACAGCAACTGTTGTATACAGTGCTACAAAGGTCTCCCTCTCGGAGGCAGAGACCAAGATGGTCAGTATCCTGCTGACACTGAGTCTCAGGGTATGGCCATGGGGCATACCCAAAGGGATGCAGGGCACGTGTCAGAGGTACCTTTCCTGACAATAAAGTTGCCATCCCAGTAGAATATTCTATTGGGTTAAGTCCAATGGGTTCGTATCAGTATTTGTATCCTGCGGCCTGTGGCAGTGCCTGTTAGGGTTGCCTCTGAATCACCCTCTCTGAGGAGGGAAGAGCAAAAGGTCAAGATGACTCCGGGCTCTATAAATGTCAATAGAACATACTCAAGCACATATGTGCCGGCAGTGAACAACGCCAACAGGGGGATGTGAGAGCTTATGCTAACAACCTTGTGCTATTGTCAGCTGAGGCTACTTCAGCCACAATGATGAAGTAACAGTATTCAGCATTGTTGAACATGACAATAACTCATTGAACTTGAAACTCGCTATAGTAGTGTGGTCGGTTGAATTCAGTTATTATGAACTGATGTTTAGAACTCTAAGATGAGAAGTTCCAAATACCATCACCTACTCAAAGGTAGTGGAAATTGCATGAGTTACCAATTCTTCAGTTGTTAGTATCAACTAAATATATACACTAAATGCACCCATGAGTAAGGGGTTTGAGCGAATATACATATTCTACATGCTCAAATTCAAGTTGCTACTCTACGATGGTGACATATGTTAGTCACATGGTAATCAAGGAAGAATATCCTGTAATTAATCTCCTTGCCACTGGTGTATCATCCAGTTCAGATCGACGATAACACAGAATAAGTGTTGGATCTCGAAGTATGATGAAAGCATGGTTCAATACTTCATCAAATATTCATCATGTTAATGCATGTTTTTCACTCATTGCAAAAAATATGTGGCACAACAGTGCGGAGAAATACTTTCTCGCTTCAATAGGAGGAATGGTCTTTATGTCTAACTCATTTTTTGCCTCATTAGCCGGGTCTTAAAACATTCAGCAAGGCCTCGCTTGGGTTCGTACTGTCGGACTGGCCAAGCGTCCATGTTGCCTGCTTCATCAGGCATTATGGCACAACGGTATACGGTTATGCCAAAAAACAAGAACTTGCTGTTTCAAACTGTGGTTCAGGAGACCGGCTTTTGCACAGTAAAACAATTATTGACCTACACATTTTGAATGGATTGACTTTTTCCTCAGCTTGTCACATCAAGCCATGAAGGTGCTCACTGCAGTGTGCAGGGATAGCACCCAAAAAAGCAGTACTTTCCTATTGAGGGGATCAGAAGTGTTTTGTTAAATGTTAATGTTACATTTAATACGGTATAGATTACTGACATTTCCAGCCCATTTTAAATGGTATTGACAACAATTCAGTTATAGAGACACTACAGCTGCAACATAAGGGAACTACGCTCTTGGGACCAACCCGGATATCGAGTTGTTAAAAGATCTTGACACAAGTTCTCCCACTACAAGATTATGCAGTTCGTTATTGAAAATGTGTGAACATTACTTCACCAAGGGGTTCCAGCTACATCCTTAGTTATGACAATTATATCAGCACAACGACGGCAAACATTGCAAACGTTGTGGCTAGATAGGATGGAATTGGCTGCAGGTGCCATTACATTTACATTCTGGTCTACACAACCAGAGTAGACTAGGGGTAGCATGATTGAAGATCATTTGAACACCCCACGGTCTCACTTCTATGTTATCTAGGCCACCAGAATCCTAAGAAGTATGGAATCAGCATTGTTTATTGGTTAACAAACAACTACACAAAGGAAGGTTGGTTCAGATTTTTTTCATGGTGGCTGCAGCAGGTTCTGGGTTATACAGACATTAACACTGATGATTGTATATCTCATTCCACCAGTTCAGTATCAAGGTCAGTGTATCATTTAGATAGTGTGTTTACATCTCATTCCACTAGGGCAGCAGCTACATCGGAGGCCAAGGCGAGGAACGTGCCCTTCGACCATATTTTGGCGGCCGCCAGATGGGCAAATGAGCTGATGTTTCAGAATTTTTATCATCGGCTGATTGTCAATCCAGGACTGTTTGCCTATGCCATTTTAAGTACCTAAATTTAAGGGATACTGTCGTTTGTTTACATTGTTAAATGAACCCTATTTCTACATTGAATGCAATTTTACTATTAATGCATTTATTTCTCTAACGAGTTAATCAATGCAGTGGGATGCCGAGATTTGTAATCTGCGGCATGAAATCACAAAGCTTTGAACTCTTCACTGAATCACTCACGTGACTCCGAAGCAAAATAGTAAGATTAAACGAGAACTTACCAGTTTGAAGTTTGATCTTGATTTTATGAGGAGTTATGTTGGTGATTATGTGCCCGCCATGCCCAACCGTCTCTCAAAAAGGATTATATGGTAGTTCTTGAGTCACTGATCTTACTATGTACTTCGGTGTTGTTTATTTGTGATTTCATACCGCTGCTTTGAAGTTTGGTGCGCATGCGGCCTGGCGGGCCTTCTTCATGTAATCACCAACGTAACTCCTAACACTTACTTCCATCATCACATTTTAATTATACAGGATTTGTTTCATCTCTCTGATCTCCACTTCCACTACTTCAGAGAATCCTACATGAAGATCCTCTCTGAATTCTGCTCCATTATTGCTCTGACCTCAAATCCCACTTCATCTGAAGATTACCTGATCCTCCATGTGGAATAGCACAACTTATCATCCAAGCCCAGCGTAAATTGGAGGAACAGAACCTCATATTTTGCTTGGGCAGTTCCCACCCCAGCGGTATGAACATTGGCTTCTCTCACTTCAAGTAACCCTTGCTTTCCCTCTCTCTCCATCCCCTCCCCCTTCCCAGTTCTCCGACCAGTCTTACTGTCTCCAACTACATTTTATCTCTGCTTTGTTGTTGCCCTCTCGCAACTGACAATGAATTATTCTATAGTTTCCTTGATCTGCGTTCCCCTTGTCCTGTTTTCACACCTTACACTTCCTTATCCATGCACTTCCTCATCTATGTACCTCTCACTCCCCTGGCATCAGTCTGAAGAAGGGTCTCATCCCGAAACGTCACCCATTCCTTCTCTCCAGAGATGCTGCCTGGCCCGCTGAGTTACTCCAGCATTTTGTGTGTATTTTTGGTTTAAACCAGCATCAGGAGTTCTTTCCTACATATTTTATCAACCAGTTTATTGTAATGTTCCATTGGAAAGAGATAACATGAATCAGAATATTATTTCTCCATTGATAGCTTCTTTACAAAACCGCTGCATTTTCCTCACATAAGATAGCATCGTGAGACGTTATTGTTCATTATTAATAACACATAATATGAATGGTTTGAAAGCCCATCCTCTAGAAAAAAAAGAATGACAATTAACCATACTGCAGTTGGTTTGGTGACATGCGTAGATCTCACTGGATAAGGTCTCTCCTGAGGGGTTATTAATATATCAGATGAATTTTACAATGTTCAGAACTTCCGGTGGTGCTATGGTGGCTTAGGGCACGCACTGTTCACTTCTAACGCCAAAAACCTATTGATAATTTAAACCGGACAGACCTAAAAATAGTCACCAGCAGACGTTTAGCAGTTGCGTAAGTGACGTCATTCGAACGCGACCCTGGTACCTTTAAAATGCCGGTTAGGTGTTTGCCTAAACTCCCGAGGAAACATCAACCAGAAGTTACTGAAGGCCACGAAGAAGCCTCAACCTCTTCGATGGCACACTCCCGAGAGGAAGCAGCAAAGCAAACTCCGGGTTTGATGGAGGAGATCCGTTCAACACTGTGTCATGAACTTTCGGCTGTGAAGGCAGAAATCTGTGGGAAGATTGATGCCCGTATAGAGGAGGTGAATTCCAACTTGAAAGGGGTAATCGACAGGCTTGAAACTGACATCAGCTGTAAGTTGGAACCTATTCTTGCTACTTCACAAAAACAAAGCGAGGCTATTCGGGAATTGGAAGCTGCTGCGGCTTTAAATGTTGAGACAACACACAGGCTGACGGCTGAGGTGGAGCGTATCTCCGGGTTACTAGCTAGAGTAACAGAAAAATGTAACGATTTGGAAGGACGCTCTAAACGTCAGAACCTAAGGATTGTTGGAGTGAAAGTAGGCAAAGAACTTGGTCAAAATCTTCGGGATTTTATGGCTCAAATACTTCAAGATGTACTCTCTTTGGATGAAAAACCTAAACTTGACCGGGCTCACAGAGCTCTGAGAGCCTGGTCAGACATCACAGTCCCACCAAGACATTTGATCCTGAGGACGCACCACTGCCATGTTCTAGTGGATATTATGCTGAAAGTTGCCAACAACAGAAACCTAACTTTTCAAGGTGAAAACATACGAATCTTCAGAGATTTTCCTGCCAAAGTCGTTAAGAAAAGAGCACTCTTCTCCAAGTCAAGAGTTATTCTGAGGGCCATACCTGATCTCCGATTTGGCCTATTATATCCTGCCAAATTGCAAGTTACTTATAAAGGGGTTGAATCCTTCTTTATTGATCCAGATAAAGCATTCACGTTTGCCAAGGACACAGTGGGATCCGTCAAGGGATAAGCAATACTTACTGAGTTTATACTGTGATGATAATCAATAAGTTTATACTGTGTTTATAATCAATAAGTTGTTATAAATCTACAGACTTAGAGTCGATTAATATGTCAAAACAGTATTAATAAAAAGTTAAGTAATAGGTGCTGTATGTTAGTTAAATTTCTCAATATTCAACTACTTAGTTAGATTCCACTAAGATACTTAACTTCTTGGGAATTGTTCATCCCAATTTGGCAAAAGAATAGATCAGGGAAGGTAGTGCATCCGTGGATAACAAGGGAAATCAGGGATAGTATCAAAGCAAAGGATGATGCGTACAAAGTGGCCAGAAAAAGCAGCATACCAGAGGACTGGGAGAAATTCAGAGACCAGCAGAGAAGGACAAAGGGCTTGATTAGGAAAGGAAAAATAGATTATGAAAGAAAACTGGCAGGGAACATAAAAACTGACTGCAAAAGTTTTTATAGATATGTGAAGAGAAAGAGATTAGTTAAAACAAATGTAGGTCCCTTGCAGTCAGAAACAGGTGAGTTGATCATGGGGAACAAGAATATGGCGGACCAATTGAATAACTACTTTGGCTCCGTCTTCACTAAGGAAGACATAAATAATCTGCCGGAAATAGCAGGGGACCGCGGGTCAAAGGAGTACTTGAGTGAAATCCAGGTTAGTCGGGAAGTGGTGTTGGGTAAATTGAATGGATTAAAGGCCGATAAATCCCCAGGGCCAGATAGGCTGCATCCCAGAGTACTTAAGGAAGTAGCTCCGGAAATAGTGGATGCATTAGTGATAATCTTTCAAAACTCTTTAGATTCTGGAGTAGTTCCTGAGGATTGGCGGGTAGCAAACGTAACCCCTCTTTTTAAGAAGGGGGGGGGAGAGAGAAAACGGGGAATTACAGACCAGTTAGTCTAACATCGGTAGTGGGGAAACTGCTAGAGTCAGTTATTAAAGATGGGATAGCAGCACATTTGGAAAGTGGTGAAATCATTGGACAAAGTCAGCATGGATTTACGAAAGGTAAATCATGTCTGACGAATCTTGTGGAATTTTTTGAGGATGTAACTAGTAGCGTGGATGGGGGAGAACCAGTGGATGTGGTGTATCTGGACTTCCAGAAGGCTTTCGACAAGGTCCCACATAAGCGATTAGTATATAAACTTAAAGCATATGGCATTGGGGGTTCAGTATTGATGTGGATAGAGAACTGGCTGGCAAACAGGAAGCAAAGAGTAGGAGTTAACGGGTCGTTTTCACAATGGCAGGCAGTGACTAGTGGGGTACCGCAAGGCTCAGTGCTGGGACCCCAGCTA
Source organism: Raja brachyura (assembly GCA_963514005.1). The sequence goes on along the minus strand of OY740796.1, from coordinate 7,440,324 downwards.
TTTACAATATACATAAATGATCTGGATGAGGGAATTGAAGGCAATATCTCCAAGTTTGCGGATGACACTAAGCTGGGGGGCAGTGTTAGCTGTGAGGAGGATGCTAGGAGAATGCAAGGTGACTTAGATAGGCTGGGTGAGTGGGCAAATGTTTGGCAGATGCAGTATAATGTGGATAAATGTGAGGATATCCACTTTTGTGGCAAAAATAGGAAAACCAACTACTATCTAAATGGTGGCCGATTAGGAAAAGGGGAGATGCAGCGCAACCTGGGTGTCATGGTACACCAGTCATTGAAAGTAGGCATGCAGGTACAGCAGGCAGTGAAGAAAGCCAATGGTATGTTAGCTTTCATAGCAAAAGGATTTGAGTATAGGAGCAGGGAGGTTCTACTTCAGTTGTATAGGGTCTTGGTGAGGCCACACCTGGAGTATTGCGTACAGTTCTGGTCTCCAAATCTGAGGAAGGACATTATTGCCATAGAGGGAGTGCAGCGAAGGTTCACCAGACTGATTCCTGGGATGTCAGGACTGTCTTATGAACAAAGACTGCATAGACTCGGTTTATACTCTCTAGAATTTAGGAGATTGAGAGGGGATCTTATAGAAACTTACAAGATTCTTAAGGGGTTGGACAGGCTAGATGCAGGAAGATTGTTCCCGATGTTGGGGAGGTCCAGGACAAGGGGTCACAGCTTAAGGATAAGGGGGAAATCCTTTAGGACCGAGATGAGAAGGAATTTTTTCACACAGAGAGTGTTGGGTCTCTGGAACTCTCTGCCACAGAGGGTAGTTGAGGCCAGTTCATTGGCTATATTTAAGAGGGAGTTAGATGTGGCCCTTGTGGCTAAGGGGATCAGAGGGTATGGAGAGAAGGCAGGTACGGGATACTGAGTTGGATGATCAGCCATGATCATATTGAATGGTGGTGCAGGTTCGAAGGGCCGAATGGCCTACTCCTGCACCTAATTTCTATGTTTCTATGTTTCTATGAATGTTGTTTTCCTGACCGATTTAAATTAAAAAAAATATTTTTCAGGTTTGTTCTGTTTAGTTTTTATTAACTCCTTAAGGTGCGAAGTTATCTAATATTATCTATCTTACGGAAGCTTTCATTAACTGAACCACCGTTGGGTGATATCCACTAGTAGCATTCTTATATGCTGTCATTTTTGTTGTTTCTCTTTTTAACTTTCTAATTTATTTACTAAATATCTCATCTATCTTTACTAATGCACATTTTTCTTGGAGATATCTCTGGGGGATTGGGGAAAAGGGGACAGGGCACACCCACCCAGCAATTAAAGAAAATATTTCAAATAATGTTTTGGACCATTTAAATCAAAAGAGACCATATAAGCTATAAAATGCCAGATGATGTAGCTAGGAAAATAGGAGGAATCAAATTTTGTAGTTGGAACGTTAGGGGCGTAAATGAGCCCATTTAAAATCTATTAATACTGATATAATATTTCTTCAGGAGACGCATCTCAAAAATGGAGCTCACAACAGGCTGAAGGGTAGGTGGATTCGACAATTATATCACTCTACATTTTCTTCGAAAGCAAGAGGAACAGAAATTTTAATTCGTAAAGGTATACCATTCAAACATAAATCCACTATAGCTGATAAGGAAGGCAGGTATATTATAATATCAGGGGAATTGTATTCAACTCCATTGACCATGGTGAATATTCATGCTCCTAACTTCGATAATCCCCAATTTTTTAATAAAATTTTTAATACAATTTCAGACTTTGGTCAGCCTAATCTGATAATTGGGGGAGATTTAAATTGTGTATTAGATCAATACTTGGATAAATCTTCACCAAAGGAAAAGTACATCGAAATTGAGTGACCTTTTAGACATCTATATAAACAACACAAACATAAGAGACGTATGGAGGATTGCCAATACGTCTGGAAGAGAATACTCTTTTTATTCAAGTGTTCATAAAGTTTATACATGAATTGACTATTTCTTGGTTGACGCCAAACTTATCCCTTTTACCCACAACCCAAAATATCACAACATTATTATTTCAGATCACTGTCCTCTTACCTTTTCAGTAACATTGGAAGGAATGTATAATAAACAACAGTTTTGGAGATTTAACCCACAAATACTAGCTGAGGCAAGTTGTTGTGATTATCTGAAGCTACAGATGAAAACGTTTTTTGAGACAAACGACACCCACGGTATTTCTCCATCTTGGCTGTGGGAAGCTTTTAAAGCCTATGTCAGAGGCTGTATTATCGCATACCAAGCTTTTCACAACAAGAAAAATAAAACTGAACAATTGGAATTAGAAAAACAGATAAAACAGTTAGACCTAGAAAATGCGGCTGACCCAACCATTGCAAAATATAATAAGATAGCTGCACTAAAATTTAAATTAAACCAGATTTTCTCAGCAAAAAATATTAGGATATTTCAATATAGTAAACAAAAAAAATTTGAATTTGGTGATAAACCACACAAGCTACTAGCACGCCAACTTTGCAAATTAGAGAATGACCGTACTATACACAAATTTAAATCAGAAAAAGGAGATTTGCTTACATTGCCTAAAGATATCAATGAAAGATTCTTACAATTCTACCAAACACTGTATTCATCAAAAACAACAGTCGATTCTGCAAAGATGAAAAGCTTTCTTGAGAATTGCAATTTCCCATCTCTTAATGAGGGGGAACGGGATGAATTAGGTGCAGAGATAACAACAAAAGACATTGTAGAGACTATTAAATCATTGAAAAGTGGAAAAACTCCTGGCCCGGATGGGCTTAATAACGAATTTTAAAGAATAGACTTTACCAGAAATTCTTGCTGAATCAACTATTACGTTAATTCCAAAAAAAGACAAAATTCTCGAGGAGTCTGGATCCTATAGGACAATAGCCCTTTTAAATATGATCAGAAGATACTAGCTAAGACGTTGGCTTGTAGATTAAGCCTAGTTATCGGTAAATTTATACATCCAGATCAAACTGGGTTTATACCTAAACAACACTCGTTTTATAATTTGAGACGTTTGTTTAACATAATATATCTGCAGAGAATGCCAAACGAAGATCTAACAATCATTTCTCTAGATGCGGAAAAGGCTTTCAACCAAGTGGAATGGTCTTATCTTTTCAAAGTGGTGGAAAAATTCCAAATGGGAGAAAACTTTACTTTATGGGTTCTTCTTTCGTGTGGCGTGCACAGCCTAAAGTTGTTGGACAACTTGTTCTATTTGATCTTCTGTTTGTGCACGTCGAGTTGATTGTATTAGTCGAAACAGGGCGGACCACGTGAAGGTTGCAATCTTCCACCCCACTTTATGGGTGAAGCTTTTATACACTAATCCGACAGCTACAATACTGACAAATCAAATGCTTTCACCTAAATTTTATTTATTTAGGGATAACAGACAAGGATGTGCTCTTTCTACAATGTTATCTGCTTTAGCCATAGAACCCTTTGCCGAGAGTATCGGGGCCTATTCAGGCATTTATGGATAGAATACCAAATATACCTCCAATAAAATTTTGTTATATGCAGATGATGTACTTTTATACATGATTAATCCCCAAGTTAGTATTCCAAATGTTTTAAACATTATAGAGCAATTTTGTTCTTTTTCTGGATACAGAATAAATTGGAACAAAAGTGAAATCATGCCAATAAACGAGCAAGACCCTTCTCAACTCCAACAATTTCCTTTCAGAATCGTTACTGAAAAGTTCAGATATCTTGGATTTTACGTGACTAAAAAGCCCACATGCGCGTCATTAGGATGACTCGCTTTACGCAAACGAGCCGACTGGCTGCAGCGTTACTGTGTCCAGCGGTAAATTTAAACCTGAAGGTAAGTTTCACCTTATTCCCAGGTTTATGTGTTTTCTTTTTCTGCAGGAATCTCTGTACAGAGATATACCTGCGCGACTAATTGGGGCGAAGTCCGGACGCTCCGCGAATCCGGTCATGGACCACGGGGAATCCCGGTCTCGGACCACGGATACCGGGACCAGGGGCATCCGGCTACAGAGACCGCGGAAGTGCGGGTAGCCGGCAGCCGTCGGGTTCGCCATCCAAGTCACTGAATACACAGTCAGTGGCTTCCAGACCAGCTTTGGTTCCCAGGAAGGGGTAAAACAAACCACACGCCAGCAAGGCCTGTGAAGCCAGGCCAGGAGGATTCCCCCCCCCCACGGGGAATCCCGGTCTCGGACCATGGATACCGGGACCAGGGGGAACCGGCTACAGAGACTGCGGAAGTGCGGGTAGCCGGCAGCCGTCGGGTTCGCCATCCAAGTCACTGAATACACAGTCAGTGGCTTCCAGACCAGCTTTGGTTCCCAGGAAGTGGTAAAACAAACTGCACGCCAGCAAGGCCTGTGAAGCCAGGCCAGGAGGATTCCCCCCCCCCCCCCGACATACAGGGGTCATCTGTTTCCAGACCGCGGTGATTCCCAGGAAGGGGGTAAAACCAACAGCAAGTCGGGTAGGCCTGTGGAAGTCAGGCCAGGAGGGACCCCTCCAACATATAGCGGTCAGCCACTTCCAGACTGCCGTGGGTCCTCAGAAAGGGGGTAAAACCAAAAGTAAGAAGGTCAGGCCTGTGGACTAGGGGACTCAGGCCAGGAGGGTTCCCCTCCTTCCATGGGTAGTGTCTGCGGACGTCTAAACCCACATGGAGCACCTGATGGAGAGGTTGCTCCACAATGATACTCCAAAGGAGGGAGTTATCAGTGCGGGTCTCCTCGGGGGCCCGCGGCAGCGGCACCTGTTTCAGGGCTGCACAGTGTCTCCCTCTCTGAGGAGGGGAGCATTCAGAGTCAGTTCCTGAGCAAAACACCTGATACAGGTCCGTAGGAGGGGCCATGTCAGCACAGGTATCCTCAGGGGCCTGCGGCAGCACCTGGTTTCAGGGCTGCCTAAGAATCTCCCTCGCTGTGGAGGGGAGTGCGGGTGGTCAGTGTGTAACTGAAAATTGAAAGTATGTCCGTGGAACATACTGGAGCACAAGCATATGGCTTCAAGAGATACTCGCAAATGAAGGTGTTGCTGCCGGAAGAGTTGGTCTCCAGCAGTTGGCAGAATACCTGGAAGGGGCCAGAGTTCCCCTCACGCTACAAGTGCCGGCAGTGAACAGCGCTAACAGGGTGACATCGGAGTGCATACCAACGATGAGCCTCCATCGGGGGTAAGCGGTTCACTGAAGCCGGTGGCAGCTTGCAAGCTGGGCATGGAAATATCGAGGCAGGCTCAGTATGATGAGGTTTTCAGACCAAGGCCCAAGCCGGTCTCAGGGGAAATATGGAATCTACGCACCCTACCAGTCCTACTCTCCAATCAAGGGGGAAAAGAACCTGCATCAGCGGCCTTTGGGCTTAGCATGAGACCACCGGTAGCCATGGAGGTAGGTGGGTCTGGTTCTTTCGAAACATGGGGTTGTGGACCATTTATATGCTGGTAATATTTACACTTGTGTTTTTGTACAAGTGACAATGATAACATGAGATTCACATTTGGTTTTAAAAAACTGATGATAACATGTGATTACTTTATACCGCACAACATACATAGGTTCCAAGCAGGCTTGGAATTGGGGCCGGAGTTGTCAAGCATCGATCTCAAAGATGCATGCTATTCAGTTCCCATTCACAGGGAGAAGCAGAGATATTTGAAATTTATCTGGATGAGTCATTGATAACAGTTAAAGTGTTGCAAAATGGGCTAACTTCAGCTCCCAGGTTTATTTACCAAATTACTAAAACCGGTGCTAGGACTGCTCAGAGCTCAAGAACATTTGTTATCACCTATCTGGATGAACGTTTTAAACATTTTAAACACTATTTTACTAAAATTAACTGTTGCAGCCCCAAACTATATTTGAGAAATTGGGGTCTCTCATCCATCCAGTTAAATTTACGTTGATACCAACCAGACCTATTGATTATTGGGATTTACATTTAACTATCAACTTAACAGGGACTCCGTCCTGGGGCAAGAGATGGAATTAACAGAAGCCTGTAACAATCTTGTTGTTATTAAGCAGCCTTCTATTCATCAAGTGTAATTGGCAATATAGCAGCAGTGTTTCAGCGGTGTAAATTTGTTATTGATTATTGGGATTTGGATTTACATTTAACTGTCAACTTAACAGGGACTCTGCCCTGGGGCAAGAGATGGAATTAACAGAAGCCTGTAACAACCTCGTTGTTATTAAGCAGACTTCTATTCATCAAGTGTAAATGGCAATATAGCAGCTGTGTTTCAGCGGTGCTAATTGGGCTTTTGCATTATCATAACTTACAACATGCAAAGAATTAACCCCGCAAGTACCATATAGGTCATTATTAATAGACCTATGCTAATACCAGCTGAAGCTACCAAAGTCACAATGGTGGCAGTATTCAGCATTGCTCCAGTAATTTTGGTCAGTAATCTTCAGTAATTATAAACTGATGCTAGTGCTCAAAGATGAGAAATTACGAATGCCATCTCCAGTTATGGAGGCAGATGCTATTTGCATCAGTTCCCAATTTTTTAGTTGTTGGTATCAACTACCTATAAACACTAGGTGCATTCGATAGGTTAAAGGTTATTGTGAGAATGTGCATAATCTGCATGCTCAACTCCAAGTTGATACACTATGGTGGTGGCATATGTTAGTCACATGGGTGCAATCAAGTTAAAGTATCCTATGATATTTACCTAACCTCATTTGACGCTATTGTATCATCACATGAAATCAATGACAACACAGAATGGATGTTGGATCACAAAGTATTTAATGTCATTATGGCTCGATGGAACACCGAATATCAACATGTTTACATCCAGGCACATTTACCAGTTGCAAAGTATGTGGCATACAGTGGCAAGAGATACTTAATCAGCACACTGGGGAGGAATGTTCTCGCGTCTTTCCTCCATTCTGCCACATCAGTCGGGTCTTGCAATAAATCCAGCAAGATACCACTTCAGGCTTTTCGAGCTGCCTGAGTGGCATATGCAGCCATAGTTCCCGCTAATGTTGGGAATAATATAGAACCTTATATGGTTATTCAAAACATAAAACTTTGCTGGTTCAGCCTGTGATTCGAGAAACCAGCCTCTGCATGATAAATCAATTAACTGACTTGTAGACTCTGAGACGACTATTCCTGCGGCTCGGGTTGTCAGACCGATCCATGTAGTGCTCACTGCAGAGTGCAGGGAAAGTACCAAAAAGCAGTATATTTCCACTTCAGCAGATGGGAAGTGTTTTGTTTAAATACACATGTTAAGTACTATACAGCACGGATAACTGACGTCTCAGAGTTCATTTTCAAATGGGTCTTTGATAATAATTAAGTTACAGTGCCAATAACTGTGCCAATGTGCCTTCTCATCATATTTGCTGCAGCAAGTGGGACCCACACTGTCGGCTCTCACCCTCTGATATCCAGAATTATATAGGATATCTTTAACACAAATTATCCCAGGCCTAGTTACACGGAAGTATGGGACATTGACGTTATGTTAACACTGCTTCACTAGAGGGCTCCAGCTCCATCCTTATCTTTAGCCGGCTCTCATAAGGTAGTTATCCTCATGGCACTGGCCTCAGTGTAACGGGTCCAGTCACTACATAAATTGCGACTGGACAGGATGGTTACATCTGATAATAACATAATATTTTATGTTTTGATTTTATTAACCAGAACAAAACAGGGGCGTTAGGTCTCAAACCAGTTTCATGTCATACCCCAGGGACCTTTGGGAATGTGTGGTCACACATTTACAACAATACGTCTAGGTCACCAGAGCCTTAAAGGCTCCAAACTAGCTATGTTTGTTAGTTACAAAAAAACTTAATTGAAGTATTAGTTCTACCATCTACAGGTGGTTAAAACGGGGTTTTGGCTTAATTCATGAGTCGATACTAATATTTTCTACACTCACTCCACCAGGCCTGCTATTACATCAGCTCCAATGGTTATGTATGTTCCACTGGACCAATTCCTAGCAGCTGCATACGTTCCCAACATTTTATAATAACCCATTGCCAAACCAGGGGTATTTGCCAACTCCATTTTAGATTCTGTTTTATAGTTTCCACTGGGATGAAAGGGGTCACTATTATTTTGTTTTGATGATTAAAGCATCAGCATTTTCAAAGTCATGTCTGAATGCATTAATCTTTTTCACTCATCCATGGTCACTTCATGCAGTGTGTAACGAATAGACTTGTTTCCGGCATGAAATCACAGAGCTTTGAAATCTTCACGTAGTCACTCACGTGACTCCGAAGTCAAATAGTTAGATTAAATGAGAACTTACCAGTTTAAAGTTTGATATTTATTTTATGAGGAGTTACGATGAGCGATTACGTGCCCTCCGCTCCCAACCCTCGTATCATAAAGGTAATCTGGTAGTTCTACTCTTCTCTAATCTTACTTTGTACAGTTCAACCATTATTATCTGTGATTTCACACCGCAGCTTTGAAGATTGACGCGCATGCGGGCTGACGGCCTTCTTCACGTAATCGCCCATCGTAACTCCTCAAAAAATAAAGATCAAACTTCAAACTGGTAAGTTCTCATTTAATCTTACTATTAAATGCCATAAAGATGATCTTCCTTTCGCAACTTTTATACTTATTCCAATCAATACAATACAATACAGTTTATTGTCATTTGAACCTCAAATTAAGTTCAAATGAAATTTGGTTTCTGCATTCATACAACAAGAAAAGAACCAAGACACACACCAACACAATTTACACAAACATCCATCACAGTGAATCTCCTCCTCACTGTGATGGAAGGCAAAGTCTTGTCTCTCCCCTGTGGTCCATTCTTCTCCCAATGTCAAAGTCAAAGCCCCCGGCGGGCGATGGTAGGTCCCGCGCATATTAAGGCCGCGCCGGGTGATGCAAGGCCCCAATCCAGGTCTTGATATTGGAGCCCCCGGTGGGCGCTAGCAAGTCCCGCGACTGTTAAAGCCGCGCTGGCGATGTAATACCCCGCTCCAGGTCATTTTCAACCCCGCAATTCAGGCGGGATAAGTTGCCGCTATGGGAGCTCCGAAAAGTGGTCTCCCACCAGGGAACCGTGAGCTCCCGATGTCACCATCTACCAGACCTGCGGCTGGAACCTCCGAGCTCCGGAGTCGGGCCGATATATCTCCCTAAAAGCTTTTTTTTTAATTGACTCTATTATCACTATAACCATATAACCATATAACAATTACAGCACGGAAATAGGCTTTCTTGGCCCTTCCAGTCCGTGCCGACCATTTATTTTCCCCTAGTCCCATCTACCTGCACTCAGACCATACCCCTCCATTCCCTTCCCGTCCATATACCTATCCACTTTACTTTTAAATGTTAAAATCGATCCTGCCTCCACCACTTCTGCAGGAAAATCATTCCAAACAGCCACCACTCTCTGAGTAAAGAAGTTCCCCCTCATGTTACCCCTAAACTTCTGTCCCTTAATTCTAATTTTATTTCCTAAAAAAGTCACTAACTTTATTTGGGACTACAAAACCCACAGAATAGCAATGTTACAAAATTTTGAGATTTTAAAAATCAAGTCTGCAATTTATCTCATCAGATAAAGCATAAAAAGAAGTTTAATTTGACACCTAATTCACTTTCATATCTTCAGTATTAAGAAAGCTATGGCCATTTTCATACTCAGAAATTAGCATCTTGTTCCCCATTGCCTTTCAATTTACTTAACTTAAAAGCTGTGATCTGGAACAGTTAAAAGCCCATAACATTCTTAAAAATTAAGAGAACTCAATGAAATTTTCAGTTATTATAGATTGAAGCATTCTGAAACAAATATGCAACAATCTTACTTGGATGACCTGAAATTAAAGCATATAATTAGTTAGTTATCTAATTGTAGCTAATTACAAAATTCAATGAGTATATCTAAACATCTATCCATTTCTTAAGAAAAGATAAACTTTTTTTAAATTGCCCAAGTGTCCAAATAACATTCACACAATAATTCACAATATAACATAATTTTTAAATCTCATTTTCATGAATTTCTGGGCCAAATCGAAGGAATTTAGTGTTTGTTTCCTGTAAATTAATGGCCATTTAAATCAACTAGCGAGTGGGTTTTAGTGGAATGCGGTGGATTGGAACGTTGCGGTTAGCGGTGATGTCGGGAGGAAAAATACTGTTTGTTCATACATTTTTTTGGACGTCATTTTGCAACATGAAAATGTTATTAAAGCCTCCCGAAAAACCAAATTTTAATATAAAAATAAACTATTTACCTTTTTTCCCTCCCCTACGCAAAATCCTTCCGGTTGTCGGCGCTCACGGCTTTTGAAGGTGATTTTTAAATTACTCTAGTTAATAAATAACTTAGAGTAATTTAAAAGTACCTTCATTCATGAAATGTCTGATTGATTTTTCTTCCGCAACGAAATCGCCCGACATCGATCGATTTTCCCTGCCTGTGGAAAAACGGCACTTTAAGCCCGCCCCCCTCTGAAAGGCGCCAAAGTCGCGCACACAGGGAGCGGCAGAACTGCAGCGCTGCTCAAGGTAAGTTTTGTAACATACCTACACAGAATACTCAAAAGACATTTGTGCAAATCCAAAGAAATGGAGGAATAGCTCTACCTAATTTTCTATTTTAGTACTGGGCAACTAATATTAAAAATATAACTTTCTGGTTGGACGATACATGTCAACATATAAATTGATTAAAAATGGAGAGGGAAGATTGTTTGCCTTTTTGTATGGGCTCAATCCTCCTATCTCCAATACATTTGAATAAGTCAACCTATGAGCAAAATGCGATAATACATAGTACTAGCCATATCTAGAAACATCTGAAATTCAGTCTTAAATTGAGATATATGTCTCTCCTTCTTCCTATTGCAAATAATCCCTCATTTAAACTGTTTATTTTAGATGTGGTGTTTGTTCAATGGAAGAACTTGGGAATCAATACTGTGGGAGACCTCTATAAGAAGGGGACTCTCTCTTCTTTTCAAGGACTACAGGAGAAATATCACTTGAATGCCAATAATTTTTTTAGATACCATCAAATCCCAGATTACGTGTAAACATATACACAAGATTGTCCTCTTATGGGACCAGATATATTAGACTATTGTTTGAATAGACATGCCGATACAAGTAAGTTGATATCTTACATTTATAACACTCTACTAAATATTGACACCCCACCCTCTGAGATTTATATGCGAGCATGGGCGGACGAGCTGGGTTCACCCATTTCGAAAGATATATGGGAGGAAAGCCTCCAATACATACACTACTGTTCTTTAAATGCCAGGCACTGCCTGATACAATTTAAAGTATTGCATAGATTATACTACTTAAAGACCAAATTGAACAAGATCTTCCCAACTGTCTCTCCTCTTTGTGATAAATGTCACTTTCAAAAAGCCACCCTAACTCATTATTTTGTATCCTGTATAAAAATACAAAACTTCTGGATGGAAATATTCAACATCATTTCTAAAACACTTAACATTCAATTGGAGCCAGATTCAAAGTGAATAATATTAGGAATGTGAGAGGGCTGCCCTAATCTAATGATATTTCAAAGACGCTTCCTTGACTATGATTTAATAACTGCGAATAAACTTATACTTAAATTCTGGAAAAAGATAACAGTCCCCACAGTGAAGATGTGGATCACAGAAATGACCGAGACACTACATCTAGAAAAAATAAGACTTGTCTTGACTGACAAACCAGATCAATTTTCCAAAATATGGTCTCCTTTTATTGAATTTCTTCAACAACATAATGGTTGAACACAAACTCAAAACCGACGCTAGGGTCGGGTGAGCGGGCATAGGGAACGGTAGTGGGATATTTCTCCGCTTCTTTCACTCCCTCGTTAATTCTGGGATTTTTCATTTTTCTTTTCCGCGTCTTTTTTGAAATTCTTTTTTTTATTTTTCTTTTCTTCTTTCTTTCCCTTTTTTCCTTTTTCTTTTTTTCCAATTTAGTTATTAGTTTATAAAATGTTAAATTGAAGCAGTAGAAAAATTGTATAACTGTTATGTCGATTACTTTCTCTTTGTACAATTGCTTCTAATTAAATAAATATACAATGTTCCACTCAATTTAATTGTAACATTGTAGACAGTTGCTCCACTTACCTGATTCATTTAATTTTGCAGAATATCAATTTGCCACACTGTTATAATGGGATCTTACTTGTTTTAGGATCATTGCTAGTCCAGTAAATTAGCCAATATATGCATAGTTGCCAATATATGCAATATATGTGCATAGTTCCCTGAAGGTGGAATCGTATGTAGATAGGGTGGTAAAGAAAGCTTTTGGTGTGCTGGCCTTTATAAATCAGAGCATTGAATATAGGAGTAGGGAAGTAATGTTAAAATTGTACAAGGCATTGGTAAGACCAATTCTGGAGTATGGTGTACAATTTTGGTCGCCTAATTATAGGAAGGATGTCAACAAAATAGAGAGAGTACAGAGGAGATTTACTAGAATGTTGCCTGGGTTCCAGGAACTAAGTTACAGAGAAAGGTTGAACAAGTTAGGTCTTTATTCTTTGGAGCGCAGAAGGTTAAGGGGGGACTTGATTGAGGTCTTTAAAATGATGAAAGGGATAGACAGAGTTGACGTGGATAAGCTTTTCCCATTGAGAGTAGGGAAGACTCAAACAAGAGGGCGTGACATGAGAATTAAGGGACAGAAGTTTAGGGGTAACATGAGGGGGATCTTCTTTACTCAGAGAGTGGTGGCTGTGTGGAATGATCTTCCAGCAGAAGTGGTAGAGGCAGGATTGATTTTAACATTTAAAAGTAAAGTGGATAGGTATATGGACGGGAAGGGAATGGAGGGGTATGGTCTGAGTGCAGGTAGATGGGACTAGGGGAAAATAAATGTTTGGCATGGACTGGAAGGGTCGAGGGGGCCTGTTTCCGTGCTGTAATTGTTATATGGTTATATTGTTAATATCTACCTCACGACATGATGAGTTAAATCCAATCTTTCCGATTCGACTTTTGAAGTGTGTGGTCTAATTAAATTTAATGTGGCACAAAGCAAGGAGATTTCCTTCAAATACAATTTTGCTCCGGGGAAGGTATGTCAGCAAAGCGAACATCAGTGTCCTAAGCTTCTTATATCACAGCAGAATGAAAGATGCCTTCTCTCATTTTTTCCCAGCGCCAGATTCTACGCTCAACGGAAACAGTTCCCACAGTAACAATGGAGATTCTGAGCAAAGATAGAAGAACATCAGAACATGCTGGGTTTAAAGATAACACATCACACAATAAAATGTTACCTTCAATTGAATTAGATTGACAATACGTACGTCGCTAAAGTGAAATTATCATCTTCTCTTTAAACAGCTACAAGATAAGAGGTCATTCTGCTTCGACATTTCAAATGTTATACATAAACTGGCAGTGAATGGAATGCCATAGAATTATTGCTAGTGAAGACATGTAGAAAGAAAATCAGGACACGCTCCCTCTGCATGAAGTAACTCAACCAATATTAATACAATTCTTGACTATTGCACTGTTTGACATTTATTTGCGCAGGTTAGATGTTGAGGAAACTGAGGTTTAATAACCAAACTGGGCGGGAATGGAATAGATTTATAAAACTAATCAGCAAGGGACAAAATGATTAGCCAAAGGACAATTGTGTGTACGTATATGTGTGTAAATATGTTAACATATGTGTGTGTGTGTGTATATATACATATGTGTCTATTCGTGAGCATGTGTACATATACACACAACAAACATTTTTTTTCTCTCCCATTTTTTATATTGTTTACAGTGCCCTATGTTCACATATTCTGTTGTGCTGCTGCAAGTAAGAATTTCATTGTTCAATCTGGAACATTTGACAATAAAACACTCTTGACTCTTGCATAATAATAATCTGATTAACTATGCTTTATTTTCCTTGTGTTGTTATGTGGGGATGCTACACTGAAGCCTGCAGGGCAAGGCTGTTACACTTGAGAAGCAGTGGACCTTCGATCATGTTAGCACATAATATCATTACCCTGCAGCAGTTGGCAGGCTTATTCTCTGCCTTTATGTCTCGCCCGACGTTTCACTGATGCCGGACACAGTGAAATAAGATTAAAAAAAGCAATGAAGTGTGGCGTAGAGGGAGATGATGTATTAGGGGAGAAAGCAGATGTTGTATTCTGTTTCCACTTTCACCACTCCATAAAGCGAAGATCTTTGAGATGGATGGGCTTGGGTTGAAAACCAAATTTTTTTTTTTCTTTCAATGGTCTCCCTCGTGGATAATTGTTGCGACAGATTTCTATCAGCAATTCTACTGAAAGTCAAAAAATGGCTGCTCCAAACGAGTTTTTGAAATTAACCCAAAAAATCCCAGCCAGCAGGAATCATAGGGGTTTGAAGGTTTTAATGTACATCCTGCGATCCTGAGCTAATTGCTCAGCATGAACAGAACAAGCAGTTCTAGTCATCCTACTGTCGAGATTCTTTGATATTTTGCGGGCGGCTAGTTTAGTTTAGTTTAGTTCAGAGGTACAATGGGGAAACAGGCTCTACAGCACACCAAGTCTGTGCCAACCAACGATCACCCCATACACAAGCAGTATCCTACACTGAAGGACCATTTACAATGTTACTGAAGCCAATGACCTGCAATCCAGTACATCTTCGCCTACCGCTGCTGTTATCTTTCTACATCATAGTATAAAAAGTCAATATATTGAGTTCAGGAAGGTTCAGGGCAAGGGTCTCTGAGCGAATATTTGCTGGTCGTGATAAATAAAGACCTTTTAAAACTATCAGCTTCCAGTCTCCATTGTTTTGGTCACAGTCAAAAGAACAACTTGCAGGATGGACACAAGGCATCAGGGGATATGGGGAGAAGGCAGGAACGGGGTACTGATTGTGGACGATCAGCCACGATCACAATGTATGAAGGTGCTGGCTCAAAGGGCTGAATGGCCTCCTCCTGCACCTATCTTCTATGTTTCCATAACACTCCATAAAAGTCAAGTCTGAAGGAGGGTCTCGACCCAAAACATCACCCATTCCTTCTATGCAGAGATGCTGCCTGTCCCTCTGAGTTACTCCAGCATTTTGTGTCTATCTTCAAGTCAAATCAAGTCGTGTTTATTGTCATATGCATGGGCATTGTCAGGTCCAGGTACAATGAAAATCTTGCTTGCAGTAGCATCACAGGCACTCAGACAATAAAAAGCATATCTTATGCATAAATTATACAAGACAGTAAAAAGAAAATGACTGTGCATAAATAAGATCAGACCCGAAACATGGCCTATTTCTTCTCTTCATAGATGCTGCCTGTCCCGCTGAGTTTCTCCAGCATTTTTGTCTCCCGTGCATGAATAAGTCATTTGTGTAAACACGCAATTAGAATACAATAGTAATGCAAGAGGTGGTCCAGTGCAGTGGGAAGATTAGGGTTGTGCTGGAAAGTACATGAGCTTGAGCATTGAAATAAGCTAGATGTTCCTGAACCTGGTGATGTAGGCCTTTGGGCTCCTGTAGGTCCTGCCTGCTGCCTGCAGACATAAGAGAGAATGGCTCGGAGGAAAGGAATCATTGGTGATCGGTGCTGCCTACTTGAGGCAGTGCCTCATGTAGATGCTTTAGACGGCAAGGAGAGACGTGTCCCTGATGGAATGGGCTGAGTCCCCACACTCTGCAGCAGCCTCTTGCGTTCCTCTGCATTGCAATTGCCATGTCTGGCCACTGAGGATACTTACTAAAAAGCATGTGAAGAAGTTTGGTGACATGATGAATACCTATGAAAGTAAAGGTGCTGCTGTGACCCAGAACATGTCATCCAGGAAGTTAACTACCAGGAATTTCAAACGATTAACTCTCAGAACTACCGACCTCCCAATGAAAACTGAAACGTTGCCTATTTCCTTCGCTCCATAGACGCTGCCTCACCCACTGAGTTTCTCCAGTACATTTTTCTCTACCTTCCCTTTTACCTACAGATATAGTCTAGATAAAGCCCTTTTGGTCCACGCCAACCATCGATCACCCATTCACACTAGTTCTACCGTATGTTATCCCGCTTTCTCATCCACTCCCTGTGCACTCGGGGCAATTTACAGAGACCAATTACCCTACAAACCTGCATGTTATGGGTATAAGAGAGTGGTGCAGGGTGATAAGCATACAGCCTTATGGTCAGTGAAGAGATGACACAAGGTGATGTTGATTTTAACCAAAATCAATTGAAGCCAAACAGATATTTCTTAGTTGGTAAGTAACTAAGTAAGTAGATTTCATTTATATAGCACGTTTAAATCAACTTGCGTTGAAACCAAAGTGCTTTACATAAAATAAATAATAAAGTTTCCGTAGATCCATAGAAAAATTAAAAATACGAAAAATGACACAACACATTATAGAATTCAACATGAACGTCCCTCCACAACAGAATCAAAACTTTCCACTGTGGGGAAAGGCATCAAAAAGTTAAGTCCTCTTCCTCTGTGATCACCAGAGGTCAGGGCCTATCTGTGTTCGACTGTGGCTGCTCCAGTTTCGATGGTAGGCCGCGAGGAGGGGGCGAAGAAACAGCTCGGAGGGAAGCCGTCTCTCTGACCAGGTAGAGATTTGGAAATAAAGTTTCCCCCTCCCCCACGTAAAAGACCTCCAACTAACATTAGTTTTTTTTAACAGAACTAAAAATTAAAATAAAAAAGGGTGAAAGGACGGACTGCAGGCAGAGCAGCCATACACAACGGCGCCCTACTCCTGCCATCTTCCTCTCTTAGGCGCCACCAATTGTCAGCCTTCACAAAATGACACCCCAGTTGTCAATAAAGATTTCCAATTTCCCTCTTCAGACAATCATGGTCTTGTACATTTCCCTTCAATTTGAGAAAATTCACCCATGCAAATACTCAGCCTAAAGGGCCTGTCCCACTTGGGCGACTTAATCCGCAAGTTCTGGCGAGTTTGTCCTTGACTCATGGTCGACACAAGGTTGTAGGAGGTCTTTGTAACTCTCCTTCATGCTCTAGAATGGTCTCCGCGTACTCGAGGCCTCAGCTAGGTCGTGGCGTTTTAATCAATATGTTAAAAAATGCCCGCGAGTAAAGATAGGTCGCCATGGAAGGTCGTAGGTCGTTGTAGGTCGAGGGTAGTCAAAGGTAATCGAGGGTAGTCGAAGGTAGTCATAGATAGTCTTCATCATAGACGAAGGGAGGTCGAAGGAGATCGAAGGAGGTCGTCTTCACTCTCCACTAATCGGTGTCCAATTTTCCCGAAGTTAGTCGTAGCTAGTCGAAGCTAGTCTTCAACATAGTCGAAGGAGGTCGAAGGAGGTCTTCAACATGTCATTTTTTAAACTCTTCTATACTCGCCAATTAGGTCGCTCAAGTGGGACAGCCCCTTACGTGGGAGAATTCATGCATATTTGTTTTCATTCGCTGTCAGCTTGTATTCACTATTACTTTGAACCGTCAATCTTTGTTAGTGCCTTACAGTGATTTTTAAACATATTGGCCAGCTTTAATTAGTGTTTAATTTGGTTTGACCTATGTTTAGAGATACAGTTAGGAAACAGGGCCTTCGGCCCATCGAGTCTGCACCGACCAGTGATCCCCGCACATTAACGCTATCCTACACACGCTCGGGTCAATTTTTACACAATGCACCAAGCCATTTAATGTACAAACCTGTACATCTTTGGAGTGTGGGAGGAAAGCGAAGATCCCGGAGAACGCACATGCGGTCACGGGGAGAACGTACAAACTCCGTACAGACGGCACCCACAGTCGGGATTGAACCCGGGTCTCCGGCGCTGCGAGCGTTGTAAGGCACAACTCTACCGCTGCGCCACCGTGACGTCTGTGTGATTCCTTTCTAACTTTCACTCTTGGGGAAGAGCTCTGGAGCACCAATAAATGGACGTTTTGTTTGCACTGACATTTTTGGTTGGTATATTCCAGTACGTACCCTTTATTATTGTAGAACAAAGAAATCAGCACACCTTTAACTCACTGCCATCACTAGCTGCGGCTCAATGTCTTCACTCTTGCTAACAGAGAGGTCCCAGTGGAGTGGCTACCGAAGTCTACACAATTGCACTGAGCATTCTCATTAAATTAGCTGTTCTGAACATACTGGTATGTAAATGGAAAGATCACTGTGTCAGCACTAGAAAAGTTAAAGCAATATCTATACAAGTCTTTTCACAGTCAACTAAAGGCTGGGTTTGCAACAAATCAAATGCATCCTCTATTGTTATGGGTGTCTGGTTGGTAAGGTTGTGCTGTAAAGGGGCTGTCCCACTGTGGCAACCTAATTGGTGAGTCTAGAAGAGTTTAGGAGAGTTTGAAAAATTGTCATGTAGAAGACCTCTTTCGACCTCCTTCGACTATGGCGAAGACTAGCTACGACTACCTTCGACTAGCTTCAGGAAAATTAGACACCGAATTGTGGAGAGTGAAGACGACCTCCTTCGACCTCCCTTTGACTATGTTGAAGACTATCTACGACTACCTTCGACTACCTTCGCCTACACTTGATTACCTACGACTAACATGCTGACCTACTACGACTAAACATATGAGTTAAAAAAAATTGATTTTTTTCCATGGCGATCTTTTTTTACTCGCGGACATTTTTCAACTTTGAAAAATACGCTGTGACCTAGCTGAGGCCTCGAGTACGCGGGGACTACTCTGGAGCATGAAGGAGAGTTACAAAGACCTCCTAGGACCATGTGTCGACCATGCTGCGAGTCGAGAGCAAACTCACCAGAACTCGCGGATTAGGTCGCCCTTAACCCTAATTTTAAAAGTATTTGTTAGCAATGCAGTAACCTTCAGAATTGAGAGCTCTAAAATTGTAATGTTATGAAGGATACGGAGCAAAAAATAGCAACACTGGGGGTAAGGAACAATCAAGAACTAACAGGTAGAAAGGTTGCAAGGATTGAATCGATAACCTGTTCAGTTCTCTGTCCACAAATGCTCCTGAGGTGGGCTGATGGTTTATTTCATTCATCTTCTGAAATTCTGGAGAAATTATTACAAAGTATTTGCAGCATGGAAACTGGCCATTCAACTCAACAAATCCATGACCATAATCCACAGTATGGTCAGCTCATGAATGTCAGCATTCTGACCCAGCAATGATAAAGTACCAGCACTGTTATCAAAATGGCTAAAAGAAATAGCATCTCCCGCACTTCATAATTATACAATTTCAGTCTATAAAACAAAGACATCTAATCTCCAGCACTGATTTTACAGTCCAAATTCATGCGGATGTAAGTAATGCATGGGATTATGATTCCTCTAAATTTAAAATGAAAGAATTTCACTCAATAGCACAAAGCCACAAGAGCTTCGTAAAATAATATTCCTTTGATTTCACACCCTGAGAGAAGTGTGAATAATCCATTCAATCTTTCATTCAATTCAGGACCATAAATAAAATGAGAATACTTCATGAATCTTAAAGCTGCAGAGCTTCCCAATGAATGCGTGCGTGTTATTGTAGCAAAAAGTGGTGGAATGCAGCAATTGCTCTACGCAATGAGAAACTTGAACAGCATAAATGCTCCAAGTAAAGCAAGGATATCCTTGAGATGCAAGGGGTGTAGTGGTGATTCACGTACATAATCCTAGGATTGTGGGGTTGTGTTACGGGAGCAATTAAACAGACTAGGCATATAACCTCCATAATTTAGAATAATGAGAGGGTAGACAAAAGTGCTGGAGAAACTCAGCAGGTGCGGCAGCATCTATGGAGCGAAGGAAATAGGCAACGTTTTGGGCCGAAACCCTTCTTTAGACTGATGCAGGGTGGGGGGGGGCGGGAAGAAGAAAGGAAGAGGAGGAGCCAGAGGGCTGAGGGAGAGCTGGGAAGTGGTGGAGACAGCAAGGGCTACCGGAATAATGAGAGATGATCTCATCAAATTGCATATAGTATAAGGGGTTTTTTTTATTTTTATTTTTTAAATATTTTTTTATTAGAAGTAACCAATTTACAATGTTTAAAACGAATTTACAAACATCAGCTTAATTCAATATTTATACAAATAACACATTGATAATTATTATCTTCTATTTTTTTTGAAATAAAGATAGAAAAAGAATAGAGCAGTTATAAATCAATGAAGATGTGATTAAATAATAATTTGATTATATATAAGAAAAAAGAGAAAAAGAAAAAAAAAGAGAGAAAAAAAAAACAAAAACCACAAACAAAAAGGTGAAAAAATATTATATATATATATATATAAATGAAAAACAAAAAAATATATTGTAAATGAAACTATTACAAATAATAATATCAATAGAGACATGCATATTAATCCTAGTATGAAAATGAATTATTTTCCTCAAATCCCGTAGGGTACCCGTCGAGCCGTGATGCCAAGAACAGCTACTTCTCTAAATACTGTATATATGGAGACCATATCTGTTCGAAGGAATTATATTTGTCCAGTAGGACAAATCTAATTCTTTCCAAATGTAACGTCTCCAACATCTCTGCTGCCCACATTTTAATTGTGGGGGATAATGTTCCCTTCCAAAATTTCAGTATGATTTTTTTCCCTAATATCAAACAGCAATCAAAGAAATTTCTTTGATTTACTGTAAGTACCAAATTTGAATCTGGAATTCCAAATATTGTTAACTTTGGGTCAGGGTCCAATCTAACTTTATGAACTTCAGAAATAACTTTAAAAATGTCTGTCCAGTAATAATTCAATTTGTGGCATGTAACAAAACTATGTATTAAATTTGCTTCTAAATTCTTACATTTATCACAAATAGAGGAGAGATTGGGAAAGATACTATTTAATTTAGTTTTCGAATAATGTAATCTATATAATACTTTAAATTGTATCAATGTATGTCTAGCATTTAACGAACACCGATGTATTTGTTGTAAACTTTCTTCACAATTTTCTTTTGTTATAGATAATCCAATTTCATTTTCCCATGTTTGACGATATATTTCAGTTATTGGATTCTCCTTATCCAAAATAATGTTATATATATAAGCTATTAATTTTTCTGTATTTGGGTGCAAGTTAAACAGTTCATCTAATAATCCTGGTTCTTTATTTTTATAATCTTGTGTATTAGATTTAATATAATCTCTAATTTGTAAGTACCTAAACAAGTGTTGTGAAGACAATCCATAGATATCTTGTAACTCCTGAAATAAAAGAAATTTTCCTTTTCTATAAAGGTGCTCTATCCTTTTAATTCCTAAATCATCCCAATGTCTAAACCCCCCATCTAATGTAGAGGGTTTAAATAATGGGTTATTCATAATTGGTAATCTAAGTGAAAGATTATCTAAATGTAAAGTCTTAACTATTTGTTTCCAAATGCGTCTATTATTATAAATTATAAGGTTGTCCCTATAAATTTTTTTTTGTACTTCCTTTGGGGCAAAGAGAATCGAACCTACGTTAAAAGGTAAACAGTCTTCCTTTTCCATCTTTAACCACATTGGTTCATGATCCATATTTACCCACCAGAAATTCATATTCTTAATCTGGACTGCCCAGAAATAATATAAGAAATTTGGGAGTGCTAATCCTCCATTTATCTTAGATTTACATAAATGTTTTTTACTTATTCTATGATTTTTATAGTCCCAGATAAAACTATTAACAATATTATCAATTTTTTTAAAAAGCTTTTCGGGAGAAAAAAAGGAATAGCCTGAAACAAATATAACAATTGTGGTAGAAAAACCATCTTTATAGCATTTATTCTACCAATCATAGATATAGGAAGTGTTTTCCAATATAAAATATTTTTTCTAAGTTTATCTAGTAGTTGAGGATAGTTAGATTTAATTAATGAGTTATAGGATTTAGATACATTAATTCCTAAATATTTAAATTTGTCTGTAACTATTTTTAGTGGATATTGTTGTAGTATATTTAAATTTATTCCAGTTATAGGCATAATATCACTTTTGTTCCAATTAATCCTATATCCAGAAAATGTACTAAATTTATTTATAACATTAAACAGCTTAGGAATACTAATTTCCGGTTTTGTAATATAAATCAAAACATCATCTGCATATAAAGATATTTTATTAGTTGTTGTATCAGTATTATAATCATATATTTCTGGTTCAGATCTAATTCTTTCCGCCAAAGGCTCTATCACCAAAGCAAATAATAAAGGCGATAACGGACATCCCTGTCTGCATCCCCTAGAGAGCTTAAATTTAGCTGATAGTATGTGATTAGTTAAAATTCTTGCAGTAGGATTCAAATATAGAATTCTTACCCATTTACAAAATCTATCCCCCAATTGAAACTTTTCCATTATATTAAATAAATATAACCATTCCACCTGATCAAATGCTTTTTCTGCGTCTAACGATATAACCGCTAATTCCGTGTCCCATACTCTTTTTGAATATATAATATTAAACAAATGTCTAAGATTATGGGATGAATATCGTTTTGGAATAAAACCTGTTTGATCATAATGTATTAATTTAGAGATCACCAGACTTAATCTCCGAGATAAAACTTTGGTTAATATTTTTTGATCTGTATTTAGAAGGGCAATCGCTCTGTATGATCCAGGATCTTCCAAATCCTTGTCTACCTTAGGAATGAGTGTAATTGTAGATTCATTTAAAGATTCTGGTAATTTACCTTGTTCATATGCGTATCTATACATTGTATGTAATCTTGGGGAAATCAGATCTTGAAATTTTTTATAAAATTCTGCACTCAGGCCATCGGGGCCCGCAGCTTTTCCATTCTTTAATGAACCAATTGTTTCTTCAATATCTTTTACTGATATTTCAGCATTTAACAAGTGTCTACCTTCCTGATCTAAACTATTAATTTGACATTCTTGTAGGAATGTTTCCATACCATCTGTTTGACCTGTTAATTTTGATGAATAAAGATTTTGATAATATTGTAGAAATCTGTCATTAATGTCTTTTGGTATAGTCAATATATTTCCATGCGCAGATCTAATTCTATGTATCATTTTTTCATCATCTAATTTTCTAAGTTGTCGTGCTAGCAATTTTTGTGGTTTGTCTCCAAATTCAAAATGCACTTGTTTGTTTTGTTGAAAAAGTTTAATGACTTGGTCAGAATATATTTTATTTAGTCTATATTTTAATATTGCAATTTTATTACTTAATTCTTTAGAAGGATGTTTTATAATTTCACTATCTAATTGTTTTATCTCCTTTTCTAACTTTTGTTCCATCTTTCGATTATCTTTATTGAAATATGCTTGTGCTGATATTATTGCACCACGCATAAATGCTTTAAATGTATCCCAAAGTAGCAATGGTGAAATATCAGGTTTGTCATTAGTTTCAAAAAATAATTTAATCTGTTCCACCACATGATTACAACAGTCCTTGTCCTTTAAAATCTGGGGATTAAATCTCCAAGTAGTAGTTTTGTTAAATATATCTTTTAATTTTATCTTGAATGTTAGTGGCGCATGATCTGAGATAATAATATTGTGATATTTTGCATCATACGTGAAAGGAAGTAGTTTTGAATCAATTAGAAAATAATCTATCCTCGAGTAAGTTCCAAATACGGGCGAGAAAAAGGAATATTCTCGTCCGGATGGATTATCTAATCTCCAAATATCCTTAACATTAGATGTATTAATAAAATAATTTATTAGTTTACTTGACTTAGAGGCAGCTTTCCTTTTTGTAGAAGATCTGTCTAGATAGTTATCTAAAGTACAATTTAAATCACCCCCAATTATTAAATTATATTGAGTGGATATGGGAATATTATTAAATATTTTCTTAAAAAATAATGGGTTATCAAAGTTAGGGGCATATATATTCATAAGAATTGCTTTTTTTGAATATAATTCCCCTGTAATTATTACATATCTACCCTCTTTATCCTCTATTATAGAACTTTGTTTAAAAGGTATACCTTTACGAATAATTATTGCAACTCCTCTAGATTTATGTATAAATGAAGAATGATACACCTTTGAAATCCATTTAGCTGTTAATCTATGTTGAGCATCTTTTTTGAGATGAGTCTCTTGAAGGAAAGTAACATCAGATTTCAATCTGTTCAACTGAGCTAACACCTTTCCCCTTTTAATTGGTTCATTAATTCCCTTAACATTCCAACTGCAGAAGGTAATTCCATCACCCCCAGTCTTCACATTCATGTCTTGCATTTTACTGTTAGGGTGGCTTTTTTTGGAGTAGCTTTCTCGACTCCTCCAGCTCAACATTATACCCAAACATCCATTTGATGAAAATTACTATCCTCATTAATCCATATACATGTCTTCTTAAACTAATTATACAATATCGATCAAACCTACATTCATATAATATATAATATAAGATCAAATATTTGACATATAAAAAATAGTTAAAAATGTAAATAAAAAAAGAGTAAAGGGTGTTAATAGGGTGCCCAGAAAAAAAAGAAACTACACTTGTATATTGTGTAGTGTGCATTAGTGGAAGCCATACTAACGTGGCTATTAATCTAATGACTTCCGTTTTTTTTTAAAAAAGATGTTAATTGTTCCAGCTCCTATCTAGGATGCTGTGTATATTGGGGTGGGGTACTAACTTTATATACTTAGTAGTTATTTCTATTATTCATATTACTAGTTTCTAGTTACTAGTTTCTATTATAATTAATATTATAATAAGTAATACTATGTTAGGGGAATAATTAAAATTTTATTATTTAATACAAAACTACAACTTCGTGCCCATTATTCCTCCTCTTTCTCAATGAGTAATTCATAACCGCAGGCCGGTGATAAAAGTTCAGTCGTCTTCTTCTTCCTCCAGTGCTTCTTCTTCCGCTTCCTCTTCTGCCTTCTTCTGTATGTCTCGAGCGAATTCCAGTGCTTCAGTATGCTTAACGAAACGGTATTCCTTGCTGTCGTAGGTTACTCTCAATGTTGCTGGGTACATCAAGCCATATCTAAGATCCTTCGTATTCTTTATATTCCTCAGAATGCCTCTTGTTTCTGTGAATAAAGATCTTCTCTTAGCCACTTCCGCTGGGTAATCTCTGAAAATACTGATGTTGTCTCCCTCGTATTTCAGATTTCTCTTTCTTATTATTATCTTCATCATTTCTTCGAAGACGTGATCATAAGCCACCTTTACAATCATTTGTCTTGGTGGTGCACCTCTCCCAGGGGCGCGTCTTAAAGCCCTGTGTGCTCGGCCCAACAGGGGTTCTTGATCCAAATTCAGAATGTCCTTTAGGAGTTTTGCAGCAAATTTTCGCGGGTCTTGATTTCCTTCACGACCCTCACTCAATCCTACTATACGCAAATTCTTACGTCTTTGTCGTCCCTCCAAATCAATACATTTCTCATTTATTTTGCGTAGTAGCTTTGAGAGGCGTTTATTCTCGGCACGTAGCTTCTCTCTCTCCTTAGTACTTGATACAGCAAGTTCAGTCAGTTCTTTAATTGCATCATTTTGTTGGTCGAGTGAGATTAGAAGGGGATCTATCTTCGCATCCAATATTCCTTCCATCCCAGCAACCTTGTCGTTTACCTCAGCCATTTGAGTTTGAAACTCAGCGTCCGCCTTTACTTTCCATTCATTCATCATAATCTTTACCGTCGTTATGACTTCTTTTGTTAATTCGTCTTTAATTCTTTCGTGAAACACCAGGATATCTGCTCTTAAAGTTTTTATTTCATCTTTGTATTCTTCTTCATTTCTTTCAGCAGTTTCTTCATCTCACTCAACATGGAGTTTTTAAGTTCCTCCATTTCACTTTTCTTCAGTGAGATCTCTTCCTGGGAGGCACCCAAACTCGAGCCCGAGGCTCCGGTGAGGCCTACCTCCTTTCTTACAACTTTTTTTACAGTGGGGGGAGGGGAGCGATGCATTTTAAATTTCTTACTGGAGTCGCGCGCCTGATGACGTCACGCAGCTTGCAATCGCACCCGGAGCCGTTCCAGCTCGTTCTCCTGCGGTAAGTACCGTTAGCAGTCCCCTTTACCCCCGTTTTTTTGCAGATTTTTGCGGAGCTGATCTGGCGCGATTCCCTCTCAGAACATGGCGCCACCGGAAGTCAGTGTAAGGGGTTTGACATGGTTGATGATCCTTCAGTTGTTTCTCAGCTTGTGCTTCTCGAGTTTGGGATATCTCTAACTAGGGATCACAAAATAAGGGATCACAAAATAAGGGATCAACCATTCAGGACAGGGTTGAGCCAAAAATGACTTTTCCCAGAGAATGTTAAATCATTGGATGTGCAGGAAGGAACTGCAGATGCTGGTGTAAACTGAAGATATACACAAAAAGCTGGAGCAACTCAACGGGACAGGCAGCATCTCTGGAGAGAAGGAAATCCTTGGAACTCTCTTCCCTAGAAGGCAGTGGAAGCTCAAGTTCAAGTTCAAGTTCACATGGAATCAACATTCTTCACCGTGGTGGAAGGCAATTACGTTTAGTCAGTGGTCGGGGCCATGGACCCTCTGCAGTCGCCGCTACCGATTTACAGACCCTCTCGTCGGGATGCTCGAAACTCCGACGTCGGGACGGACGGACACTTGGAGGTCCCGAATCGGCCGCTTCCTACCGGAGACCGGGGCTTCACGATGTCACTGAGTATATTCAAGACAGAAGTCATAGGTTTTTAGCTTTTCACTGAATCGTTGGGAATTTGGCTAGTGGAGGAGAGTGATGCTGAGGTAAAATATCAGTCACAATCCACATAAATAGTGAACATCGTTCAAACGGAAAGGATCACAGAACAAGTTTATATAAGACAAACAAACAGCTGGAGGAACACAATGGGTTGAGAAGCATCTGTGGAGAGGGAGAAGAATTGTTGACATTTCAGGTCAAGAGCTTGCATCAGGACCAGTTGAGTCATCAAGACCCGAAACGTCACATATTTCTTATCTCCCGAGTTGCTGCCTGACCCGCTGAGGTATTCCGGCCTTTGGAATCAGTCTTCGGTTTAAATCAGCATCGGCAGTTCCTCCGTCCACACAAATTCTTCCAATAGTTTGTTTTTTGCACCAGGTCTTCCAACATCTGCAGTCTCTTGTGTCTACTTACATCTTGATGCAAGATGGCGCCTGCCTGCCTTTTGCGGAGCCCCGGAACATAAAAGGCTCAACTACAACTTCCAACAACTTACCTGGATCAGGGAAACGGCAGAAAACTGTGCTGTTTCGGACAATCTGCTTGAGTACCTCAAGGCTCTCACAAGTTTGCGATCTCCCGCAGCTGCGATAGCCCGGACTTTAAAATTTCCCACGCTGGCCGGGAATCACCCGACCCGGCGGAGAAACGCAGTTACTGTACTTGGAGACCCCGGGATGACCTCCAGAGCCGACGGGCTGGATCCTACAGGAACAACGGAGCTGGAGCTGGAGCTGCTCACTCTGAGGGAACCCCCATTCGTTACGGAGCTGGAGCTGCCGTCTGTGAGGGAATCACCGTTCCAGCGCTGGTCCGCAGAAACAGCAGGTACGGTAAACTCAGTACCTGGAAACAAAAGGGAAGCCTCCATTGTGTCCAGAAAATGGCCGGCAGGCAGGACTTCAGGTCAGACTGAAGCGCAGGGGACTTTGGCCCCCTTTCCCTACTATCCTACTGGCCAATGTACAGTCCCTTGAAAATAAAGTGAAGGACTTAAGGGCAAGGCTGGTTTATCAAAGGGAGCTGAGGGAATGCTCTGTGTTCTGTTTCACAGAGACATGGCTCACCCCCAGCTCCCCAGACTTAGCGGTCCAGCCTGAAGGGTTCTCCATCCACCGCATGGACCGTACACTGACATCGGGGAAAGGGAGAGGAGGGGGCGTCTGCCTCATGGTCAACTCTGCGTGGTGCTAAGACGTGGCAGTCCTGTCCAACTCCTGCTCTCCACACCTCGAACATCTGGCGGTGAAGTGCCGTCCCTTCTACCTTCTGAGGGAATTCACCTCCATCATCCTGACCGCGGTCTACATCCCACCCCAGGCAGACGTCCGTCTGGCACTGGAGGAGCAGCACGCTGTGGTCAACAAACACCAGACGTCTTACCCCGAGGCATTTACCACCATTGCTGGGGACTTCAATAAGGCAAACCTAAAGAAATCACTCCCCAACTTCCACCAACATGTCTCCTGCTGCACCAGAGGACCAAACACCCTCGACCACTGCTACACCACCATCAAGGATGCCTATCGTTCTATCCCTCGCCCTCACTTCGGTAACTCTGACCATACCGCGGTGCTGCTTCTTCCTGCCTACAGACAGCAATTAAAGAGCGCACCCCCAGAGGTCAGGACAGTACAGAGCTGGTCGGGGGGGGGGGGGGGGGGGGGGCAGAGGAACAACTACAGGACTGTTTGGGGTCTGTAGACTGGGCAATGTTCAAGGACTCGGCAATGGACTTGAATGAATATGCCACAGTCGTTACAGACTTCATTAAGAAATGTGTGGAGGACAGCATCCCCACCAAAATCTTCTGAGTGTTTCCCAATCAGAAGCCTTGGATGAACTTTGAGATCTGCACTCTTCTGAAGACCAGACACCGGGCATTCATATCTGATGATGATACAGTGGTCTACAAGAAGTCCAGATACGACCTTGGTAAGGCCATCAAAAAGGCCAAAAGGGAGTTCTGCTCCAAGCTGGAGGATGAGACAGATGCTCGGCAGCTGTAGCGGGGCCTGAATGTAATCGCCTCCTACAAGGCAACAAACCAGGAGGCAGCTCGAATGTCGGCGACACATCACTCCCTGACGAGCTCAATGCGTTTTACGCACGCTTTGATAGGGAGAACACCGATGTGCCTTCCTGAGCCCCCATTCGCTTTGATGGTATTTAAGTCTCATTCACAGAGGCCGACGTCAGGAAATCCTTCAGGGGGGTGAACCCTCGAAAAGCCCTGGACCTGATGGTATGCCTGGTCATGTACTAAAACCCTGTGCGGACCAACTGGCTGGAGTTTTTACGGACCTTTTCAACCTCTCACTTCTGAGGTCCGAGGTTGCCACCTGCTTCAAAAGGACATCAATAATACTGGTGCCCAAGAAGAGCAAGGTGACGTGCCTCAATGAATATCAACCAGTGGCATTAACGCCTGTGGTGATGAAGTGCTTCGAGAGGTCGATCATGGCGCAAATCAACTGCTACCTCAACAAAAACCTGGACCCACTGCAGTTCGCTTACCGCCACAACAGATCAACGGTGGATGCGATCTCGCTGGCCCTCCACTCCACTCTGGACCACTTGGACAACAAAAACTCATATGTTAGGCTTTTATTCATTGATTACAGTTCGGCATTTAACACAATCATCCCCTCCAAGCTGTTTACCAAACTCGCAGAACTGGGTCTCTGCGCATCCCTCTGCAATTGGATCCTCGACTTCCTCATTCACAGACCACTGTCTGTTCATACTGGTGGAAATGTGTCAGACTCATTAACAATCAGCACGGGAGCACCTCAAGGCTGCATGCTCGGCCCGCCGCTGTACTCACTCTATACTCATGACTGCGTAGACGGTCACAGTGCAAACTCCCTCATCAAGTTCGCTGACGACACCACTGTTGTGGGACGCATCACTGATGGGGGTGAGTCAGAGTATAGAAGAGAAATCGAGCGACTGTCCATATGGTGCCAGCACAACAACCTGGCCCTCAACACCAACAAAACCAAGGAACTGATAGTGGACTTTGGAAGGAGTAGGATGGGGACCCACAGTCCTGTTTATATCAACGGGTCGATGGTTGAAAGGGTCAAGAAATTCAAATTCCTGGGTGTGCACATCTCTGAAGATCTTTCCTGGTCCGAGAACACTGATGCAATTATTAAGAAAGCTTAATGAGTCGGTTTGTCAAGGAGGGCTCTCTCTAACTTCTACAGGTGCA
This sequence comes from Raja brachyura, assembly GCA_963514005.1. The sequence continues at coordinate 7,410,441 of OY740796.1, read as the reverse complement.
CAGTAGAGAGAATGCTGACCGCTTACATCGTGGCTTGGTTCGGCAACTTGAGCGCCCTGGAGAGGAAAAGACTACAAAAAGTAGCAAACACTGCCCAGTCCATCATCGGCTCTGACCTCCCTTCTATCGAGGGGATCTACCGCAGTCGCTGCCTCAAAAAGGCTGGCAATATCATCAAGGAACAACACCATGCTGGCCATACACTCATTTACCTGTTACCTTCAGGTAGAAGGTACAGGAGCCTGAAGACTGCAACGACCAGTTCAGGAATAGCTACTTCCCCACAGCCAACAGGCTGTTAAACTTGGCTCGGACAAAATTCTAAACATTAATACCCCTTTATCTGTTATTTGCACTTTATCAGTTTATTTATTCATGTGTGTATTTACGTATATATATGGTATATGGACACACTGATCTGTTTTGTAGTCAATGCCTACTATGTTCTGTTGTGCTGAAGCAAAGCAAGAATTTAATTGTCCTGTCAGGGACACATGACAATAAACTCTCTTGACTTGATATCATCCAAGATAGGTTATTTATTTTGGCATCTTTTTACCTGAAATATTGAAGAAACATTCCTCTCCATCGATCTTCCCAAGAATCTGTATGGAAAAAAGGCAGGATTCAGTGAGAAAGACAGGGTTATGCAAGTTATGGGAAGCCTAGACAAGGTGAACAGGGAGGACATGTTTCCACTACAGAGAGGTCAATAACAAGTGGTCATAATTTAAATGTCATAGATTCATGCAGTTTCCTGCCATTTCAAGCAGGGTGCAAGGCCATCAAATTCAAGTTCCGTTTCCTACCACTTCAAGCAGGGTGCAAGGCCACCAAATTCAAGTGAAATTTCCGACCACTTCATCAGGATGCATGGCCACCAAACTCAAGCGCACTTTCCTACCACTTCAAGCAGGGTGCAAGGCCACCAAATGCAAGTGCAGTTTCATACCATTTCATGCAGGTGCAAGGCCACCAAATTTAAATGCAGTTTCATACCTTTTCATGCAGGGTGCAAGGCCAGCACATTCAAATGCAGTTTCATACCATTTCAAGCAGGGTGACACCACCATGAAGCCACCATAAAACCACACAAAACACCACATAAACACCACATAAACACAACACTCACCGTTTAGTTGACATTCAGTGTGTTCAGTTGATTCACAGCTCAGACAGAGTCATGACCTCTCCCTCCCCCATCTTGCAGAGACTGAGCCACACCTACACTTCCGGGTTTTATAATCCCTCCCCCTCCCACCGGAAGGGGCGTTGCCTTCATGATGTGATTGACAGGAGAGAAATTCTCAACATTTTTTAAAACACCAATAACACTTTTATTTTTAATTGATGGAAAGAATCCTCTGTACCTGATGAGCGGAGGGGGACTGAGTAAGATAGCCAAAAATCACAGCCTTAAGTGGTAGCATTTTATCTAAAATCAATATACAGTGCAAACAGGGATTTGTGCAGTTACCACCACCAACAACCATTTGAAGTGGAGCATTTCCGCGCAGTTACCACCACCAACAGCCATTTGCAGTGCAGCATTTCCATGCAGTTACCATCACCAACAGCCATTTGCAGTGCAGCATTTCAGTGCAGTTACCACCACCAACAACCATTTGCAGTGCATCATTTCAAAGCAACCACATTTTCATTTTCAAACCACATTCAGAGCACTCACAGTTGAGTAGACATGTGTTCAGTGTCATTCACAGCTCAGAGAGACATCACCCTCTCACTTCCTCCATCTTGCAGAGACTGAGTGAGGCACAACACTTCCGGATTTTATAGTCCTTCCCCCTCTCACCAGCAGGGGCAGCAGAGAGAATGTCAACATTTTTTTAACATTAATAACTCTTTTATCTTTCATCGATGGGAAAAATTATCTTGCCCTGCGCAGCGGAGGGGGACATTTAGACAGTTGCACAGATAAGGATGTGGGATTAACAAGGCAAACGGGATTAACATAGATAGACATCATAAACGAGGTGTGTCAAAATACCCGATTTCTATGCTATACAATATGATTCAATGTGTTATCTCAGTTATATTATATATATATATATATATCAAGGAATATTATAGAGCTTATAAAATATAACAATTAGTCTAATCAATTTGGTTGAGTGGAATCAAATTAATTAAATGAAATAATATTGAATTTCGTCATTCTTTATCTAAATGTTAATTTTTTATTCTAAATTGATTCCCTTGAAGGTCATTTCACACATAATCAATAAGCTTTTCCCTGATGGATTTGCTAATTTGTGAAGATAATTGTCAATTACATCTGATGTGTTTCATTTCATACACAATGATATTATTACATGCAAAGGAAGGTAAATATTGTGTTCACATATTTCCAATTGTGAGCTTCTTCTTCGTGCGTAGGGCGTGCACCGCCTAAACTTGTGAGACAACTTGTTCTATTCGATTTGGTTGTGCACGCCAGGTTGATTGCATTCGTAGAAACAGGGCGGACCACGTGATGGTTGCAATCTCCCACCCATAATTGTGTACTGAAGTATATTGTTGAATGGAGAGAAAAGAGACAATGTTTTAATTTGAATGCTAATCTAGTTTTAGTTTAGAGATACAGCGCGGAAACAGGCCCTTCTTCTACACAAAACATCGACCAGCGATCCCAGCACATTAACACAAGCCTATACATACTAGGGACAATTTACACTTATACCAAGAATACAAACCCAAGCCAATTAACCTACAAACTTGTACGTCTTTGGAGTGTGGGAGGAAACTGAAGTTCTCTGAGAAACCCCACATGGTCACAGGGAGAACGTACAAACTCCGTACAGACAGCACTCGTGGTCAGGATCAAACCTGGGTCTCCGTGCTGCAAGAGCTGTATGGCAACAACTTGACCACTGCACCACCGCGCCACCCTAGGCATCTACTCTGGTCTCCTACAATAAGAAGAATCAGATACCCAACATTGATATCCATGTTCACATTCCCATTAAAATTGGAGTTTCTACTCTGAGGCTAACTTTGCCATCTCTATGTAAAAGCCAGCCACGAGTTGATTCTATAACACTATGACCCAATGGTTGCATTCTTCTGTGACACAATGCTTACCAGGGTAAAACATTTAATAGTGCATGAAATACGAGGCTGACAGTTTTCTTTCACAATGATTGAAAATCCATAAACTTGAATGTTGAAATAAAGAAACAAAAATGCTGAAAATGCTTCGGTCAGGCAACAGTTATAGAAAGAGAAATATACTTAACAGCAAAGATAAACATAAAATGCTGGAGAGAATGAATGGGTGCTGTTTCGGGTTGGGACCCTTCTTCAGAACAAATAAATCAGTGGAACACTGGAATTACTGTAAATTTGCCCAATCACAGTGGCGCAGCGGTAGACCTGCTGCCTTACAGTGACCCCAACTACGGGTGCTGTCCTTACTGAGTTTGTACGTTCTCCCCGTGACCATTTGGGTTTTCTCTGAGATCTTCAGTTTCCTCCCACACTCCAAAGATGGGTCAGTATAAATGTAAATTGTCCCTAGTGTGTGTAGGATAGTGTTAATGTACGGGGATCGCTGGTCGGAGTGGACTCGGAGGGCTGAAGGGCCTGTTTCCACGCTGTATCTCCAACACTAAACTGAAGTTCGTTGTGAATTAGTCTCGTTTAGCTGATGGAGTGAAGAAAGCGAATGGTATGTTAGCTTTTATAGCAAAAGGATTTGAGTATAGGAGCAGGGAGGTTCTACTTCAGTTGTATAGGGTCTTGGTGAGACTATAGCTGGACTATTGCGTACAGTTCTGGTCACCAAATCTGAGGAAGGACATTATTGCCATAGAGGGAGTGCAGAGAAGGATTGATTCCTGGGATGTCAGGACTGACTTATTGATAGATTCACCAGATTGATTCCTGGGATGTCAGGACTGACTTATGAAGAAAGACTGGATAGACTCGGTTTATACTCCCTAGAATTTAGGAGATTGAGGGGGGATCTTATAGAAACTTACAAAATTCTTAAGGGGTTGGACAGGCTAGATGCAGGGAGATTGTTCCCGATGTTGGGGAGGTCCAGGACAAGGGGTCACAGCTTAAGGAAAAGGGGGAAATCCTTTAGGACCGAGATGGGAAGGACTTTTTTCCCACACAGAGTGGTGGGTCTCTGGAACTCTCTGCCACAGAGGGTAGTTGAGGCCAGTTCATTGGCTATATTTAAGAGGGAGTTAGATGTGGCCCTTGTGGCTAAGGGGATCAGAGGGTATGGAGAGAAGGCAGGTACGGGATGCTGAGTTGGATGATCAGCCATGATCATATTGAATGGCGGTGCAGGCTCGAAGGGCCGAATGGCCTACTCCTGCACCTAATTTCTATGTTTCTATGTTTCTATGAAATAAGCAGGAATCTTGAAACTTTATGTCTGAAACTTTGCACTCCATTGACCTATTTTCTGCTTCCAGAAGTGGCATTCATCATCTTTTGGCAGCCACGTTGCGTTGAGAATGATTTGATGTCAATATCTCCATCATTTCCCCTTGTTAATGACAGGGTTTTTTTAATCCATCCAGCTTGAGCATGTCAATGGCATGGCTGAGAATTTGCCATCAATCACCACTATGCTATTTCAGACGTTAGTTAAGCGCTAACGGCAGCTGATTCCTCTTCAGTGTGAAAGAAGCACCCACAGCTGACAGTACAAAGGTGGAACACTTTTGGGCACCATATCTGAGGAAGGATGTGTTGGATCTGGAGAGAGTCCAGAGTAGGTTTACAAGAATGATCCCAGGAATGAGCGTTTGTCGAGACTGGGCCTGCACTCGCTGGAGTTTAGAAGATTGAGGGTGGACCTCATTGAAACGTACAGAATAGTGAAAGGCTTGGATAGCGTGGATGTGGAGAGGATGTTTCCACTAGTGGAAGAGGCTAGGACTAGAGGTCATAGCCTTACAATCAAAGGACGTTCTTTTAGGAAGAAGATGAGGAGGAATTTATTTAGTCAGAGGGTGGTGAATCTGTGAAATTCTTTGTCACAGAATGCTGTGGAGGCAAAGTCAGTGGATATATTTAAGGCATAGATAGATTCTTGATTAGTATGAGTGTCAGAGGTTATGGGAAGAAGGCAGGAGAATGGTGTTAGGCAGGAGAGATAGATCAGTAATAATTGAATAGCGGAGTAGACTTGATGGGCCGAATTACCTAATTCTACTCCTATCTCTCATGATCTTATGAACTTACTTTATATTCTTATTGCTGTGCCTTCTGCTTTTGTGTCATTTGCAAACAAAGAATTGAAGTCTACAAATTGGCAGCAGGGCAGATAAGAAGATACCTGATATAGTTAAGGTTAGAGATACAGTGCAGAAACAGGCCCTTTGGCCCACCGGGTCCGTGCCGACCAGCGATCTCCACACATTAACACCATCCTACACCCACTAGGGACAATTCTTTTTAACATTTACCAAGCCAATTAACCTACAAACATGTACGTCTTTGAGTTTGGGAGGAAATCGAAGATCTCGGAGAAAACCCACGCAGGTCACGGTGAGAATGTACACACTCTGTACAGACAGAACCCATAGTCAGGATCGAACTCGGGTCTCCGGCGCTGCATTTGCTGTAAGGCAGCAATTCTACCGCTGCGCCACCGTGACCGCCCTGATGGGAAAGGATGAGTTGACGCTTCAGGCTGCTTTCTTTTATTGGACTGAGAACTGAAATAAATTGATATTTGGTTAAAGCCGGAAATAAAGAGGGGGGGGAATTAGATGGCTGAAATTATGTGGAAATTAAATCTCTGATAAAAAAAAGTAGTAAGCGTGAGGTCACCTTCCAAAAGGCTGCTGGTGCATCAACAAGAATTGGTGCATCAGTCATATACATCAATGTGGGACCAAGAGGAGCAAGGCAATTTCATAGCCAATACTTCTTGCATCATTTCTCATTAGAGACTTGCAAGCAAGAAAATGACCTAACTATATAAACTTTATGTTTAAACTGTTTACTGCTGAAGAGGCACATTTGCAGCATCCATTGCAATATAACTAAAATGCTTGATGCTTGAATCTGAGGCAAAAATAGAAATTGTGGAAGTTTAAGAAACAGTTGGATTGGTGGCATAGGTTTGGTGGCATATGGACAAATGCAGGCATGTGGGACAAGTGTAGCAAGGACATGTTGGCTGGTGTGGGCATGCTGGGCAGAAGGGTCCACTGCCACACTTTAAGTCAGCCAATCAAGCTCCATTGACCTGTACAGGATTTAAAATATGAGCTCTGCATTCTGGTGGATAGATTCATTGATATCTTTTCAGGTAAGCTCTCTTTCCTCCATTTTGTACTGCTCTTCACAGTTGCCTCAAAGCATGCAAACCTGGCTGCACTCATTTCTTCCCTGCCTGTCATTTAGCAACAACAATGTGTTGGTTTCAGTACAGTAAAGGAAATATAGAAAGTAAACATTGCAGACATTACTCTGGAAATAAATGGAGTCAATGAAGACCTGTTGTTGTGTTTCTCTTTCTTCTTTAAGTAGTCGAAATAATCAGCTATTAGGTTTGAGAGCTGTTTGTAGTGACAATGCAGCAAGTCGGAGTGAAGATTATTGGCTAGTTCACTGTTGAATCAAGGCCGTTTCCCACATTGCTATGAATGACTCTGATTGCTTTCATGCGCATAGTTAGTATGCAATCCTCCAGCACTGATTGCATCTTTCTACAGATGCTTTCCTGCTTTTATTGACAAAGGTTTCTGCAGTTTCTTTTTTTTTTATTTCAAAAATTAATCTTTTTCATGCTAAGAAATACGCAAAGCGATATGGGTAGGGTGGAACTGCAGATGCTGGTTTACTGTGAAGAGAGACACAAAATGCTGGAGTAACTCAGCGGGACAGGTAGCATCTCTGGCGAGATGGAATGGGTGACGTTCAAGGTCTTCTTCTTCATCTGAAGAAGGGTCTCGACCCGAGATGTCACCCATTCCTTCTCTCCCGAGATGCTGCCTGTCCCGCTGAGTTACTCCAGTGTCTATCTTCTACACAAAACAAATACTCTCAGTACATTGTTAAAGCCCTGTCCCATAGTACGAGTTAATTCCAAGAGTTCTCCTGAGTTAAAAAAAAAATCAAACTCGTGGTAAGCACGGAGAATGAACGTAGCGGGTACGTCGGAGCTCGGGGACGTCACTTTAACGGCTCGTAACGCTAACAGCAGGTACTCAGGAAGACTCGCTAATGGCAGGTAAGCACGGGAAGACTTGTGAAGATTTTTCAAAATGTTGAAAACGTCCACGAGAGCCCCGAATACCGACGAGTGGCCATACCGTAAATCTCCCAGTTCGAATCAGGGCAAACTCGGTAGAGCTCTTGGAATGAACTCGTACCGTGGGACAGGGCTATTAGTTTCTCTACATTAAATAGTGTTAGTGTCATACTCTGCAGTGCTGGCACAAACACCCGAGCCACTCATGTGGTGCTCTGGGGTGATGCCCCTTCACTTTTTTGAGGGGTGTCCCCACAGACTCAGCCCCTTCCTCAATGTCCAGCAGCGGAAGGACCCGAGACTGTGGTCTTTCCCAAAACCATCTTTCCCCTCCACCGCCAGAGTTTTGCATTAGCCGCACTGAGCTTCAGTGCACCCTTCAGCATACACTCCTGCATTCCCTTCTGGACATCTCTCTGTGTTGGAAAACCAAGTCAGTTTTCTGAGTAAATTGACTTTACTGTATAAAGGACTGTTTCATTTGAATCATACATCATTCTGTACCTCACAGTGTTGTCAATAAGTATTATGGTTTTTTTATTTGAATAGTTCACACTTTCCAAAAGGAAACTGCGGGAAGCCGAGACCATTGCTGCCGGCGTTTCCAGAATCCCTGATTTTCAACATCTTTGAACTTGATTTTTGTTTTCATAGAATCAGAGAGTCACACAGTGTGGAAACAGGCCCTTCTGCCCAACTTGCCCACACTGACCAACATGTCCCATCTGCCTGCGTTTGGCCCATATCCCTCTAAACCTGTCCGATCGATGTACCTGTCTAAATGTTTCCTAAACGTTGCAATAGTCCCTGCCCCAACTATCTCCTCCAGCAGCTTGTTCCATACACCCACCACACGCTGTGTAAAAAAGTTACCCCTCAGGTTCCCATAATATCTTTACCTCCCCTCACCTTAAACCTATGTCCTCTGGTTCTTGATTCCCCTGGGCAAGAGACCCGATCTCCTCCTCTCTTAAATTTGTACACTGCAATAATAGGGTGGAGAAGAGTGCAGAAGGAACATATTAAGTGTTAATAAGCTGATGTGAATCTAAAAACAACTTCAAGCAAATGGTCAGCTTAAGTACAACTCATAACTTCCTCTTCTCTTAATTCATTTTGTGCAGAATTAGATGTTGTTGAACATGAAGTGAATAAGTCTTTCTGGATATTTACTTTGCAAACAGGATTTTAAAAATCAATTTAATTTCAGAAATTGTGATAAAATTCCTCCTTCCCTACAGAGCTGTTGATGGATGATGTCCAGTGGTAATTGTCTTTTTAGAAAATAATTTACTGTGACTAATCAGTATAATTATGGCAGCAGCTGTGGCTCGAAATGAAGTTGAAAACTGTCAAAAGAAAGCTGATTTATTAGCTTTGGTAGAGCTTGGTTAATTGTGGTAATCACAGCTGACGCGCTCATGTTACTCCTCGTGTAGGCTTGGCTAGAGAATCTGAAGCTGTCCATTGCTAAACGTTTTACCTGTTAGTTGCCGAAGTACATTGAATACAAAGCAAAATGATACCTTCAGACCTGTGCTAGATTTCATGAGATCAGATCATCCCAGCGTGTGTTCTGGTAGTTTGGTTTAGTTTAATCTATTGTCACATGTGGCACCGAGGCACAGTGAAAAGCTTTAGTAGTTTTGGTAGTTAAAATTGTTTGGGAAGGTTTGGGTTCCAAGGCAACTGTGGCAACAATATTGTCGGAGGAGTGAGCTGATAACATCATATTGAGAGCAGCTAGAGAAGGCCTTAGTGAAAACGTTGGGCAAAGGTGCATAAGAGCTCACGGTACAAAGGGACGTGTGTTAAGGGCCTGTCCCACTTTCCCGAGTTACTCACAAATTCTCCCGAGTTTTCCCCTTGATTCAAACTCGGAGATTATCCGTAGCGAGTGCGTAGGAGGCCGTAGGAGTCCGTAGATATATCGTAGAGGCTCGTTATGCCAGCCATAGCTACTCAGGGCATCAGGGAAGTCAAGGACGTTTTTTCCAGCATGACAAAAAAGTCCACAATGTAAAAAGATAGTCGGGAGGAGGAGTTAATTGATCACAAAAATCTTGATTTTCTTTTAAGGTCCTTTCAACTCGGCAGAGAACTCGGGAAAGTGGGACAGGCCCTTTACTATGGATTGAAGATAAAAGACAGTCAGAATAACAGGGATGTCTGAAGAAGGGTCTTGACCCAAAACATCACCTATTCCTTTTCTCCAGAGATGCTGTCTGACCTGCTAAGTTACTCCATCACTTTGTGTCTATAAGAGGGAAGTTTCCAGGTTGGAAGGATGTAACTAGTGCGTTGCCCCAACGATCTGGTCCTGACCTTCAATTATTTAAGGTTTGCAGCAATGATCTGGAGGAGCGGGGCAGAGTGGAAGCAGGTTTGTCAACAACATGAAAGCAGGTGAGAAGATATCTCAAAATGAGGATATCTGAAGATTCTGCAAAGGAATATAGATAGATTGAACGGATGGAAGAAAACTTGGCAAATAGAGTTAATATGGAAAGCGACAGGTTGAGGAGTCTGCAGGCTTACTAATATAACCATATAACCATATAACAATTACAGCACGGAAACAGGCCTTCTCGGCCCTTCCAGTCCGTGCCGACCATTCATTTTCCCCTAGTCCCATCTCCCAGCACTCAGACCATACCCCTCCATTCCCTTCCCGTCCATATACCTATCCACTTTACTTTTAAATGTTAAAATCGATCCTGCCTCCACCACCTCTGCAGGACGATCATTCCACACAGCCACCACTCTCTGAGTAAAGAAGTTCCCCCTCATGTTACTCCTAAACTTCTGTCCCTTAATTCTCATGTCATGCCCTCTTGTTTGAATCTTCCCTACCCTCAATGGGAAAAGCTTATCCACGTCAACTCTGTCTATCCCTTTCATCATTTTAAAAACCTCAATCAAGTCCCCCCTTAACCTTCTGTGCTCCAAAGAATAAAGCCCTAACTTGTTCAAAATTTCTCTGTAACTTAGTTGCTGGAACCCAGGCAACATTCTAGTAAATCTGCTCTATACTCTCTCTATGCCAGTTTGGTCGCGCTTGCCGCATGCAGGCGCGTGCTGGTGGGAACGGCCCTGTAAAGGGATCACCCGACCTCCGCACGGCCCCCGCTTCTAGTTTGATCGCGCTCATCGCATGGAGTCGGATGCTGGTAATCTATTGACAATCTATTGGAGGAAGGCTGCAGATGAAGAAGGCATTATGGTATGCTTGGTTTCGTACATCGGGGCATTGGGTGTAAGGGTCAGTGAGTTATTTGGAGTATTGCATGCAGTTTTGGCTGCCCCATTACAGGAAGGATGTGGAGGCTTTGTAAAAGGTGCAGAGGATGTTTATCCGAATGATGCCTGGATGTGGGGTATGAACCATAGGGTGAGGTTGGACAGACGTGGATACTTTTCTCGGGATTGTCGGAGTTTGCAGGGAGACCTGGCAGAAGTATATTAAAATGATGAGAGCCATAGATAGGGTTGATAGTGAAAATCATTTTCCCTGGATGAAAAAAATCAAATAACAGAGGGTGTAGCTTTAAGTTGCGAGGAGCAAAGTTGAAAGGAGATGTGCGGGGCACGTTTTTTTACAGATACTATCAGTAGTAGTAGTTTCTTACCAATTATTTTATTCTGCAATTAAGAAAAAAGTACCAATTTATCAACCAAGTGATAATGAAAAACTATGTGTTATTAATGATAAATTCTTTAGATTGGACTCTGTGTTAACCTTTGTCCATTAGAGAAGTCAGTACAATTTATTAAAATATGGGTCAAATCTAATTACTATTAATACTAACATTATTGCATATTGATAACTCCACAATTTATATTTTGATCTGCTTTTCAGCCCAGGGATTGAATTAAACCTGTTTATTGAAGTGGACAAATAAAAGATGTATTCACAGTGACATGCACTTGGATGTCCAGAAGTAGCGGTAATTACCGAAGTGCATTCCATTTGGCAGATGTTGCAGTAGCTGCTTGTCAAAGCTGGAATTCAATCAATTTAGTGAGTTACGGAGCAACAAAGGCATCTTTACCCACTGATATCAGTGATATGGTACTCAGCACTCTGATTAACAAGCTAGTAAGCAGTTCTTGGTGGTCTATTGTTGCCATTTAGACAGGATGACGGACACGTCACCTTTGTCTGACTCCTTGTCTTGCTGTTTCTCTGTATCATTTGCAGCATCCTGAAGATAAATTGGTCCTGGTTGGAAACGCAAGGCCAAAAAAAACAACAAATTGTCCTGCATAGAAAATATGTGCAGCATTAATATGACCAAAATTAAAAATGATAAATCTGGGGTGCTTAAGATCAGGTTGTGGGTTTTTAGTTAAGAGTTAGCGGGGCAGTATCTTTAATTCCATTTGTTTTTTTCATATTGTGGTGAACAGCGCTATAATGTTGGTCTACTTGTGGGTTTCAGTTTTAAGATGCTGCGGTTTATCAAATGCCTGGAACTGACAAATGGTAGGTTGGAAATCTGATTTTTCTGAAGGTCTTCCCCCTTTCTTGTTCCAATTGACCTGACATTGTGATTAAACTGTCAGAATGCATCTTTGAGAGAAGATGATTTCCTTGATGCCTCTTTCAAGCCAACACTGCCATCTATCTGTGAGGTCACTGAGGTCTTGAAATGCAATAATTAATGAGATAACATTCTGTCAGGAACAAAAAGGTTTGTTTTCTGAAGTTATTCCCCGTTTAAATGTTTTTCATGCACCTTCCTTTTTTGATATCACTGTTTTCATCCATTCAGTTTGTCCTTCACCAGCATGGGCAGGTGCTGTCGGAAATGTTGTTGTGGTTGTGTTCAATGGGATATTAAGAACAGTGTTCCTGCAGCTGAGACGTCATTTTACCCATTAGAGTAATGGCTAGGATGCTGTGGGTAAATGATAATGATGACATGAGCAAGCATACTCTAGCAATGCTGCTGTTTCTCCCTGCTGAGATCATTGGATCAGGAACTACCTCATTGCTTGCCATTCTTGCCTTCAGTGCAGCCAACTGCAATCTCACATTCATGGGTGTCTACATCTGAGGCCACTTACGCATGAGTAACACCCAACTAATTTCACATTATACATTTGGCTTATGAGATAAATTATCTAGCAGAGTCCACAATCCCTGATAACGAATGCTACCCTTTACATTACCATTCTTCACTTCAGGGCTAGCTGGCTGTGAATTCAACGTGGATGTTTTGAACCTTTGTTAATAACACTAGTCACAACTGCTTGGCTCACAGATAGCTGTGATGGTATCATACCTAATCCAAGACATCCTCACCTTGGTCACTTTGTGCAAGCAATGCTTGGTCACACACTGCACTGCATCCTTATTGTGGTTATTGCTATACATAGACTATCATGGACTATCCTACATAAACCTGATCAATGTCATAAATTCATAAGGTCATGTGATAGATTAGACTCTTTAATATTTTGATAGACCTATTTTTCAGAAGCTAACCGATATTAGATGAATGTGACATTTCAACACTATGCCCTGTTATCTTTAAGGCAAGGTGAAATCTGATCACTACAATTCTCCTTATTTCCCTGCACGAGATTTTTCAAGGAGTGTTCTTTTCCACTGAGTAGACTTGTTTTTCTCTTGTGTCTTGCTTCCTTTCCCATGGTCGTAGGATACCTTTACATTGTGGAGTCATCTCCACCCTTATTTGATCGAGACTGCACCTTGATTAGCAGGTTCATTTACAGTTTTGCTCTGTTGCCTCATGGTTGCAATTTCTCAGCATAAGTTCATTGCAAGCAAGAACACATGACAATAAACTCTCTTGACTTGACTTGACTCCTGCCCATTTGGGTCTTGCTGTAACACTTCAGAGCCTCTTTGATGACCTAAACTGCCTGAAAGTTGGTAATTGCAGATCCATTGCATTTGTCTCTTTCTTTGGTATTTTGGTCCATGTTGCCCCTTGGAGAATACCCAGCGAAGGCCCTTCTGCAGCTGATTATTTAGTACACAAGTGGAGGAAATGTGTTGCTTTGGGTTCCAGTTCACACCAACAGCAACAATCCCCTTTAATCCAGTGCCCTGTTTCGGTTCTATTGCTGCTCCCACAACCTTTTTACTATCCAATAAAATGTACGCTTTGCCTTTAAACAGAAATTCTGATACAAATAGCGCCCTCAAAGGATTGCTTGACAACATTTAACGTGTCAAGTCAAAACACGGCACGGATGTTTGAAGAGAGTCTTTGAATCTCTTTCACCATCCACGACTTCCTTGTTTGCCATCAGTCAGCTCCCAATAAAGTGGCTGTTTTGGCATCTGAGATCAGACGTTCTTCTGACATAGTCCTACAATACGATACAACTTTATTTATCCTGGAGGGAAATTGGTCTGCAGACAGTCAAAAGATACAGTTACAAGGCTGTGTCACGAGCATTATAATAATAATAATGACATGAAAGTGGCCAGTTATTGCACAGCACATGTGTAATATTGCACAGGGTACACAAAAGCTGGAGAAACTCAGCGGGTGCAGCAGCATCTAAGGAGCGAAGGAGATGGGTGACGTTTCGGGTCGAGACCCTTCTTCAGACTGGTCAGGGATCAGGGAAACGAGAGATATAGATGGTGATGTGGAGAGATAAAGAACAATGAATGAAAGATATGCAAAAAAGTATCGATCATAAAGGAAACAGGCCATTGTAAGCCGTTTGTAGTGTGAAAATGAGAAGCTAGTGCGAGGGTTACACAAAAAGCTGGAGAAACTCAGCGGGTGCAGCAGCATCTAAGGAGCGAAGGAGATAGGCGACGTTTCGGGTCGAGACCCTTCTTCTTCAAGCTAGTGCGACTTGGATGGGGGAGAGATAGAGAGAGAAGGAATGCCAGGGCCCGAGGGCTGAGGGAGAGGTGGGAAGGGGAGGAGGCAGCAAGGGTTAACAGAATTGAGAGAATTCAATGTTTAAGCCCAGAGGATGCAGACTCCCCAAGCGGAATATGAGGTGCTGTTCCTCCAACTTGCGGTGTTGCTCACTCTGGCCGTGGAGGAGGCCCAGGACCGAGAGGTCGGATACGGAATGGGAGGGCGAGTTGAAGTGCTGAGCCACCGGGAGGTCGGGTTGGTTATTGCGGACCGAGCGGAGATGTTCGGCGAAATTTTATTGCGGACCGAATATTGCACAAACGTGGAATTAAATTATCGAGTAGAAAAGTGCAGGATGAGGGATGTGCAAAGATGGGGAGGAGTTGCATGGTCTGATAGCCACGGGGAAAAAAGATCTCCTGCGGCATTCAGTGCCATTCTGGCATCCTCCCACCTGATCTGTGATTCTTTCAGCAATGTGTAGATGCTGAGAAGGTTTTATTGGGACAGAATCTGTATGAAGCCTTGCCACTTGACATGAGGTATTCTGTGCAGACTGGTCTTGCGGAAGTGGTTAAAGGGCCTGTCCCACTTTCCCGAGTTATTCACGAATTCTCCTGAGTTATTCAGGAATTCCCCCGAGTTTTCAAACTGGCGCAATGTTCGTAACGAGTCCGTAGGAGGCCGTGGATATATCGTAGAGACTCGTTATGCCAGCCCTAGGTACTAGGGGCAATTTTTTTACTCTGACATTTTTCATCAGGCTGAAAAAACGTCCCGACTTACCTGATGCACCGAGTACCTACGGCGGGCATAACGAGCCGTTATGAAATATCCACGGCCTCCTACGGACTCGTTACGAACATTCTGCGAGTTTGAAAACTCAGGAGAATTCGTGAATAACTCAGGAGTATTCTTGAATAACTCGGGAACGTGGGACAGGCCCTTAAGGCTATTTGGCGTGTTTGCTGAACACTCTGAAACATAGAGTTAGGTGGGGATAATAACAGCAAGATGCACTTTCAGTTTGGTCTTTAGGCTCATTCCTCTTTGTCCCCACACTTAATGTCTTGGTCTTCCTGAAACAGAGCTGGCTTTTGCCATCCCATTGTTGTCTTTAGCATCAATGTTGACAGATCACGATTGGCAGTGCTGCCAAGATAAGTAAACGTGTCCAATATTGGAAGCTTCTGACCATTCACAAGAATGTTTGGTTCTGTGCGCTGCTGCAGGGGGCTGCATAATTTTAGCTTTCTTTGTGCTAGTTGTGAGGCCAAAGTTATCCCAGGCACAGGAGCGTTTGTCGAAGTCTTGTGGCTCATCAGCTTCTGAACTTGCAGTGCATGTGCAGTCTTTTGAGTCTTAGTTTAGAGATACCGCACGGAAACAGGTCCTTCAGCTACCGAGTCCGCACTGACCAGCGATCCCCGCACATTAACACCATCCTACACACACTAGGGACAATTTGACATTTGTGACCAAGCCAATTAACGTACATACCTATACGTCTTTGGAGTGTGGGAGGAAACCGAAGATCTCGGGGAAAACACACGCAGTTTACGGGGAGAACGTACAAACTCCGTACATACAGCACCCGTAGTCAGGATTAAATCCTGGTCTCTGGCGCTGGAAGGCAGTGGCTCTACCGCTGCACCACTGTGCCGCCGTGTTATCAACAAAAGGGACGTCACTTAAGGAGGTTTCTTATATTTCCTTTTGGCTGAGAGTCTCCTTGGAGAACCATCAGCCCTGCATCGCAGATTGATTCCATCTTCATATTAGGGTAAGTATCAGGTTGCATTGTAGAGAAAATCGTAGCGAGCAGTGTGCTGCCCTGCACAAGGCTTTGCTTCACACCATTGGTGAGAAGGAATTGGTTTGATGTCCCTCTGTCATCCACGCCATTATACCATCATGAAGTTGTCGGAGAATTGTGATGAGCCTTTTTGAGGTAACCCTCCTCTGCCATAATATTTCAAAGGCCTTCATGGCAAGCAGTGGCAAAAGCTTTAGTGAGATCCAAAAAGGTGGTGGACAAGCTGCAGTTTTGTTCTTGGCACTTCTCGCGGAGTTGCCTTGCTGCAAAGACATGTTTACTCTTCCACACTCTTCACAAAACCACATTGGCTCTCTGGGAGTAAGCCCTGTTCAAGCTGAGTGAATGAACAGTGTGTGTTGACAGGACTCTGGCACAGGTTTCACCAGCAGTCAAAAGTAAAGAATTTCATCTGTGATGGTCACAAACTTATCAATGTCCCATATGCTTGTATAGGCAGATAATGGAGTTGGCCTTGAAGTCTTGAGGTGCTTGTTTTCTGCTGCTTAGCACCTGACATTGCTCTGTAAGTTTCCCATTCAACATGTGGGGCAGCACGGTGGGGTAGCAGTGGAGCTACTGTCTTAAAACGCCGGGGACCCGGGCTTGATCCTGGTTATGGGTGCTGTCTGTGCGGAGTTTGCACGTTCTTCCCGTG
This sequence comes from Raja brachyura, assembly GCA_963514005.1. The sequence goes on along the minus strand of OY740796.1, from coordinate 7,393,867 downwards.
TCGTGCATGGGTTTTCTGCGGTTTTCGGTTTCCTCCCACACTCCAAAGACGTACAGGATTGGCTTGGTATTAAAAAAAAGTAAAATTGTCCCTAGTGTGTGCAGGGTAGTGTTAATATGCGGGGATCGCTGGTCGGTGCAGACTTGGTGGGCCAAAGGGCCTGTTTCTGCGCAATATCTCGAAACTAAACTAAACTGAACTAACATGAATCCCTTCTTTGAAGACTTTAGTTGGTATAACATCTTCAGTTGGTACAACATCTGCTTCTGGAGCTTTCATACCTGATAATTAGGACACTGAATTGTCGACAGCCAATTTAGGACAATTTAGGTGAAAAGCTCGGCCCACCTCTCTAAGCTCTGTTTCTCTTTGCTGATGTGTTAATCCAGATGCACTAAGTAAATAGATGTACAAGTATTAACAATGGTGTTAAACTATCACTTAGCAATGGAATCTGTGCTCCTGAAAACCTCCAGGAAAAAGCTTAGTTTAGTTTAGAGCTACACTGCGGAAACAGGCCCTTCGGCCCACTGAGTCTGCACCAGGCACGTGCCGTGAGTAATTACTCAGGGTAGGCAGTCAGCCGGCTTTCAAAAAAATCTTAAAACCGCGCATGCGCAGATTGTTCTCTTTGTAAAAAAAAAAAAAATGTAACAATTCAATTTTCCCAAGGGTTCTAAATCTCCTTCATTTTTTAATTACTGAATGGGTGGGGGACGGAGGATGAAGGCAGGTGGAGAGATGGTGGGAAAAACGGGAGCACATCGGGACGTTGAATCAGTTGTCATCTTATGGAATGACAATACTAATTCAAGGGTCCAATTGGAGTGGGAGTTCCTTTCACAGCGTGTGGGGAGCCTGCGGCAGGGGTTAAATATGCGAGAAGGGAGAAGTTTTGAGAAGGAGGGGGACAGAGATCATATCAAACTCACTCACCGCTGCCGCAGCGCTCCGGGCAAGGACAGCAGAACTGGCCGCCACTTCCGGGGATAGAAGCAGCTCGGGTGCGAGCGGCCACCGGGACCCAACACCAGAACCGACTGCTCTTCAGCGCCTTCTGATCACCTCTGGCAGTGCTCTTCGTCTGAACATCTCTCACCCTCCGTGTTAAAGAAGGAACTGCAGATGCTGGAGAATCGAGGGTTACACAAAAAGCTGGAGAGACTCAGTCTGATGAAGGGTCTCAACCCGAAACGTCGCCTATCTCCTTCGCCCCTTAGATGCTGCTGCACCCGCTGAGTTTCTCCAGCTTTTTGTGTAACCCCCATCTCTCACCTGCCGTTCGCCGGCTTCGCTCATGTCAACCGCGTCCCGCAAATCCTTAAATTCCCACAGCCAAGTAACCTAAACTGGACCCGTGAACGCGCTGTCGGAATTTAAGGATTTGCGGGAAACCGGCCGGCGAGCGGCAGGTGAGAGATGTTCAGACGGAGAGCACTGCCAGAGGTGACTGGGGACCAGCAGAAGGGGCTGAAGTGGCAGGGTCCCAGCGGCCACTCGCAGTCACCCGAGCTGCTTCCTTCCGCGGAAGTGGCGGCCAGTTCTGCTGTCCGTGTCCGGAGTGTTACGGCTACCACCCGAGCTGATCCACTCCCAGGCCACAATAAAACCATATGGCAATACAGCACGGGAACAGGCCATCTCGGCCCTTTTAGTCCGTGCCGAACACTTAAACCCCCGTCTCACGGTGCGAGTTGGCCCACGAGTGACCCCGAATTTTCAATCGTGATGACAACATAGCGGGAACGTCGGAACTCGCACGAGCAACTTATCGACTAGTGGCGATAATGGCAGGCACTCGGGAAACTTGTTAACTCGTGGAAAAAATCAAACATGTTTGATTTTTTCCACGAGTCAAATTAACTCTTCAAGTTAAAAATGGAAACATTTAAACTCGTTGTAGTAACGTAGTGGCCCGTGCGTTTACCTTAGTGACTCGTAAGTCTACCGTGGGAACGTTTCATAATCTGTTCGTTCGCTCCAGTAAAGACTGACCCAAAGATAGACACAAAATGCTGGAGCAGTGGACCAGGCAGCATCTCTGGAGAGAAGGAATGGAGTCGAGACCCTTCTTCAGTCTTACCCGAAACGTCACCCATTCCTTCTCTCCAGAGATGCGGCCTGTCCCACTCCAGCATTTTGTGTCTATCTTCGGCCTTTCTGCGATGATCTGCAACTTGTCCTTTATTACAGAGGCACCTGCCCAGTGGCTTCGTATTCGTCTCAATGAACGGCTGTAGGATTACACAAAAAGCTGGAGAAACTCAGCGGGTGCAGCAGCATCTAAGGAGCGCAGGAGATAGGCGACGTTTCGGGTCGAGACCCTTCTTCAGACCTGCTGACCTTCTTCATGCTGCAGCACCCGCTGAGTTTCTCCAGCTTTTTGTGTAACCCTCGATTCTCCAGCATCTGCAGTTCCTTCTTTAACACGAACGGCTTTAGGACGCGGTTAAAGACCTGCCGGAGGGGCAAGTCTGGGCAGTGAGTGGGTTGTATCCACGTGTGATGCTCCATCCACCCCCCGGGGCCGAGAGTGTGGGATTGTGAAGGAACTGCAGATGCTGGTTTGCACCGAAGATAGACACACACAAGAAGGGTCTCGACCCGAAACGTCGCCTATCTCCTTCGCTCCTTAGATACTGCTGCACCCGCTGAGTTTCTCCAGCTTTTTGTGTAACCCATAGACACACACAATGCTGGAGTAACTCCGAGGGACTGGCAGCATCTCTGGAGAGATGGGATGGGTGAGATTTCGTGTCGAGACCGTACTTCAGACTTCTCCAGAGATCCCGCTGAGTTTACTCCAGTAGTGGTGTTTATCCCGGTGGCGGGGAGCCGGGCTTGACCGACCCGCCGCCTCTACTTGCCGGTCAGTCGGGTGATCATCGCCCTCCGCCCGGAATGCAGCGGAGTTTTGCACCCAGTGAGTTGTCCAGCGCTCACGGTGGACGAGGGAGGACAGCAACAGGCCAGGTAAATGAATAGGAGCACATAAATGAGTTTAGCATTTCTTGTTTTTATGTTTTAATTTACAAGCCGCTTCACGCGAGGCAAGTTTTATTTTCAGTCCGAAGAAGGGTCTCGACCCGAAACGTCACCCATTCCACGATAGACACACACAAGCTGGAGTAACTCAACGGGACAGGCCGCATCTCTAGAGGGAAGGGATGGGTGATGTTTAGATCCAAATGCTGGAGAATTTCAGCAGGTCGAGACCCTCCTGTCACCCATCCCTTCGCTCTATAGATGCTGCTGCACCCGCTGAGTTTCTCCAGAATTTTGTGTACGCTCGATTTTGCTGCATCTGCAGTTCCTTCTTTAACACTGCTGGAGTAATTCAGCGGGTCGAGATCCTTCTTCAGAAGACGAGCCCCCCCCCCCCCGCACCCCCAACCACCTTCCACCTCAACTTACGCCTGGGCACCAAAGCAGCTCAAGAGGCGAAACCTGAGCTCCGTCTCCCAACAATCTGAACAGCGGCTGCGGCCGGCCGGCACCCGGCATGGACTTCTCACCCCTCACACACTTTTACTCTCACCTAGTCCCATCTCACCTGCACTCAGACCGGAGAGTGGCAAATGGGTTACTGACCCCGATCCCCTCCTTCACAACGCCAGACTGCCCAAACACTGTGAACGGAGCTCTCCCCCCACCCCGGGAACTACAGTATTTAAAAACATAAAGCACAAAGAAATGCACTTACCACATTATTGGTACATTAAGTCCATTCTCCATTTGTTTGCTAAGATACTATTAAAATAATGGCAATCCATATTTGAACATCCCGCCAAGAAACTCGCGATGCGCATGCGCAGAAAGATGATGCACATGCGCAGTGCTGCAAAGGCAGAATTTCTGCTGCCTTCAGCTTCCATTGAATCTGACGGCTCAGGCAGCGCTGACGGCACAGGGGCTGCACAGAGCTTCCCGTGTTACAAGCGCTGCGGGTGAAAGGCACGGAGAATTATGCCTACCTAAGAGATCGATCTCTTAGACAGGCATAATTCTCCCATGCCTTTACTATTTATATTTAAAAATTGCCATTTCATAATTTTAGTCAGGGTAGGCAGTGCCTACCTTGCCTACCCTGACGGCACGTGCCTGGTCTGCACTGACCAGCGATCCCCGCACATTAACACTACCCTACACACACTAGGGACAATTTACATTTACACGATTTCTTGCTATTTTCTCTTGATCATGGTCTGTCTTCTCAAATGTGGCAGAAAATGTTATGATTACATTCAGTCTAAATTCCCCGTCTTCAGTCCTGATGCAGAATTTGTCTGACATCCCACAGTTATCTTGTTCTACAAACAAAAAGTCTCCATTCAATTGCTTCTGTTTTATCCACTCCTTCATTTGCCTCCCATTCCTATCCTGTTCTTCCTGAAGATACCCAACCTGCGGACAGTGGTCCACAACCTCTTATCTCCTCCAATTTAACAGTTTAGATCGCACATGTCATTGTTCACAGACTTTCTAAATGACAAACAGGCAAGTGATTGCATTAACAGTTATTGTGTCGAAAGACCACTTTAACACACAGTTATTTATATCTTATCTCAGCCCAGCAGCATCTCCCGACATAAAAAGAAAATGAAATGACTTTATCGCCGTTAACAGAAGGACCAGTATACACAGGTCATCCCCTGGTAACGAACAGACATCTGTCTGTAAGTCGATTTTGCCCACGAGTCGGAAATGTACACAAATCACTCAATATGGTAACCATGCCTCCATGTGTTGTAATGAATGGTATCAAAAGCACATGCAACTGATAAAAAAGAATAATCAGTATTAAATGGGGAGTGAGAAAGAAAACTTGTTCTGCATTGGTATGACTTGTGAATATTATGGGAGTTTGATTGTATGTAGCGATGTCCTTAAGTCGGGTGTTTACAACCCAGGGATGGCCCGTATATGGTTTTGCTTGCTGCTGGGTTAAAGCATGCTTTTAACATTACAATGATCTCTCCAGATGGTCCAGATAGTATCACATAAGTGCCCAAGCCCACATTTACTAATAAAGTTGCTTCCTTCCACACTTGGATCACAGCATTTTGTTCTGCTGCTTGTTGACTTTGAAGGATCATTCCAAGCCTACCATATAAATGAGAAACTCCCCTTTAAATGGTCCTAATCATCAAGTTTCTCCATGTATCGTATTTGTGCCATTTATGCCACCGCATCATGTGTAGCTTTTTGTCTGTAGATGTGGATTCTTTAATCCCCTGGGAAGGAAGGAACTGCAGATGCTGGTTTAGATAGACACAACCCAAAACATTACCCATTCCTTTTCTCCAAAGATGTTGCCTGTCCTGCTGAGCTACTCCAGCATGTTGTGTCTATTTGACTTTTTTAAATGTATTTATAATGTTTAAAGTATTATGTATTTTTTGACAATTCCCGTTTGTTGTGTATCATGTTTAGTGTATATTTAGTGGCTGTTTTTCCAATAGTGTACATATTTACCCCCCGTATTCAATTAGAGCGGTCAATCGGCAATAATGGGCACCACTCCACTCCTCCGAGGGATATCTGTATATGGCAATTTCTGAAGTCACAGCAAATTACTAACCTTCAGACAGCACTTACATCTCAACAAAATATGACATTCTAAATGAGTGTATCTGTGTTCATAAACATAAATGCCCACATGCTATTATAAAACACTTCACTTCCAATAGATCATGTTCACACTAACTAGTGAGCCTTCCCGAGGTGTTGCGGGTCTAACTCAACGAAACACCAGTGAAGAGAGATGCCCACTTGATAACCCCAATGATATACTTGCATCTACACATTCAGTTTGTTTTTAATGAGTTTGTTAACATGTAGGCAGCTGTTTACTGCATGTGGAGTTAGTTATTGTCCTTAGCATAAGTTGGTATATTCAGTTTAGATTGGTTTTCTTAGTTGAGTGCGTATCCTGGTGTAATAGCACAAGTTCTCAGAGTTGTAATTGTAATGTTCCCATGCTGTTTTAAAACACTCCACTTCCACTAGATCATGTTCACACCAAGTCATTATTACAACCCTTGCATTAGTTACTATTATTATTCACTTACACCCTGTTCCTTTTACCAGGACAGATATTTGGTTCACGGTACACCTTTGATTGATTGACAGAAACAGCATGGAAACAGGCCCTTCGGTCCACCGAGTCCATGCTGACCATCATCTGCCCATTCACCCTAGTTCTATGTTATCCCGCTTTTGCTTCCACTCCCTACACACGAGGGCCAGTTTACAGAGGGAAATTAACCTACAAACCTGCACGTCTTTGAGATGTGGGAGGAAACCAGAGCTCCCAGAGGAAACCCACATGATCATAGTGAGAACATGCAAACTCCACACAGTGATCAGCCAAGGTCAAGATCAACCCCGGATTAAACCTTTAAAAGGGACCTATTATTTTCCAAGTTACCTTTGTGGTCGTCATATGCTTCACACATTTTTTAGTATTCTCTTTGCCTGATCTGCCAAAGCTATCTCATGTCCTCCTTTAGCCCTTCTAGTTTTAGGTATGTTGCAAAACTTACCTTTAGCGGCGCTGCACTTCTGCCGCTCCTCGTGTGCGCGACTTTGGCGCCTTTCAGATGGGGGCGGGCTTAAAGTGCCGTTTTTCAACAGGCTGGGATAATCGATGAATGTCGGGCGATTTAGTTGCGGAAGAAAAATCGCTCCGACATTTCATCAATTAAGGTATTTTTAAATTACTCTAGATTATTTATTAACTAGAGTAATTTAAAAATCACCTTCAAAAGCCGAGAGCGCCGACAACCGGAAGGATTATCCGTAGGGGAGAAAAAAAGGTAAATAGTTTATTTTTATATTAAAAGTTGGTTTTTCGGGAGGCTTTAATAATATTTTTATGTTGCGAAATGGGGTCTCAAAAAATTAATGAACAAACAATATTTTTCCCCCCGACTTCACCGCCAACCGCAATGTTCTAATCCACCGCATTCCACTAAAACCCACTCGCTAGTTGATTTAAATGGCCATTAATTTACAGGAATCAAACACTAAATTCCTTCTATTTGGCCTAGAAATTCATGAAAATGAGATTTAAAAATTATGTTATATTGTGGATTATTATGTGAATGTTATTTGGACACTTAGGCAATTTAAAAAAAGTTTATCTTTTCTTAAGAAATGGATAGATGTTTAGATCTACTCATTGAATTTTGTAATTAGCTACAATTAGATAACTAACTAATTATATGCTTTAATTTCAGGTAATCCAAGTAAGATTGTTTAATATTTGTTTCAGAATGCTTCAATCTATAATAACTGAAAATGTCATTGAGTTCTCTTAATTTTTAAGAAAGTTGGGCTTTTAATTTTTCCAGATCACAGCTTTTGAGTTAAGTCAATTGAAAGGCAATGGGGAGCAAGATGCTAATTTCCGAGTATGAAAATGGCCATAACTTTCTTAATACTGAAGATATGAAAGTAAATTAGGTGTCAAATTAAACTTTTTATGCTTTATCTGATGGGATAAATTGCAGACTTGATTTTTTAAATCTCAAAATTTTGTAACATTGCTACTAGTTTCTCTCTTAAGTGCACTCTTACATCATCTACACTTACCCTCCCTCCTTTTTCCTGAACCTAACCTCAATATTCAGGAATCGTTCCAGCCATACCCTTCACTCTAACAGGAACACGTTGGCACTGAGCTCTCGAAAGTAGACAAAAAAATGCTGGAGAAACTCAGCGGGTGAGCAGCATCTGTGGAGAGAAGGAATAGGCTTTCTTAAAAAAGAAAGATGACACAGGTTGATTAAAAAAACAGGGAGAAAATTCACAATTGCCTTATGCAATTTTTTCAGATAAAATCCTGTAAAAGCAAGGATTTTTTAAAGAGTGGAGAAGTGATTTACTTGGTCATTTTTACTTGAACTCAGCATATCCATGTCTTTCAGATAGATATGCCGCTTACATTAGTCGTGGATTGTAACAAGGACCATGAGTATTAAGACTGCTTATGTAAAGTGACTGTGCTTTTAAGTTAAATTCATAAAGATCAGACTGGAAATCAGACTAAAATGCACGTACTCAATGTTGAATCATTAGTCTGATTTGTGACCAATTACAAAGGCAGCAGCAAAAATCCCTCTGGATGCTTCATGCTACAAATTCAAAAACTGTTCAGTATTCAACATCCTCATCGCTGCCCAATAATCCATCAAGCTTCGTGAGTGGAATTTTCTACCTTTATGATGGCAGCAACATGAACATAACCTGAGGTTCGCAGCTAAATGGTAGCTGGGTTTTTGCACCCCGTCGGTGAGCAAGCTCTGATAGATTGGCTCTGGTAAGAAGACATATTAACACCACTGCTTGTGGGGACGTGTAATTTTCCCTTGTTGCACCAGAGTATCAATAAGGTCAGATAGAAACCGGCCTTATCTTCACACACAAACTGAAAGCAGCTTTGAGTCGAGTAACCATGGCAACATGACATGGTGTGCTGGATGGTGATGCAGCTCTACACGAATACATTTCTTAAATGTTACTTGCAGAAAGCTCAGCAGACCATAATACCCGGGTGCTCAAATACAGATAGTTAAATTAAATGGATCTTTTAATTTGTCTAGTCCGTGAATATTAACCATAAGTAGTGAGTGAAAAATTCATCGAGTCACCACTCAACTGACCCTAATCCTAACCTGAAAATCTAGTGCAAATATAAGCAGTCATCTGAACTCCCACTTTGCATATCATTAGCTGGTTTGTTACCCACCATTTTCCACCCACTTAGCACAGGGTTTTGAGGATTATTTTCAGACAGCAGAGGAGACTGGGCCCAAAATATTGTTACCAAAACGTCTGTGTATGCGGTGCACAGCAATACAACCACTACTCAGCAGGCTGAGTGATGTTAGATGGTGTTCCTTTGACAACCTTGTGTAAAATTCTGCTGCTCGTACATAGCCCAGGAGAACAGTGAATCGGGTTTTAAACAGTGGGCTGAGACCAACATCACTGTTAGTTAGTGACCTGTCTCTGACCTGGCATCTGTCGAAGAGTATGAGACATCAATTTCCTTCTAGCCACATGCCAGACATAACTCTGCATGGCGACCACCATTTCCCTCACCTAGCTAACATACCGCTGTTATCAATGCCCGACCTTCACCCTCAACATCTCCCAACCTATGCTCATCCTCCATTCTACTATCTGCCTCACTCCCTGCCCTAGGGTTGCCGACCTTATCACTCCCAAATAAGGGACAGAAGGTCAAAATAAGGGACAAATTCCCGACGGCAATTCATTGACCGACTCGGCTGTGGCTGGGTGAGTGATGAGTTGGCCCGGGTGCTGGAATGCACAGCCAGCGGGCCAGCTGAGGAGTTTTGACCCATGCGATGTCGCGCGCCAAGTCCAGCGCCCCATCCAACTCATGAGCCGATGATCGGCCATGAGAAGGAGGGGTGGTGGTGGTGTCAGTGGTAAGCGAAGGTCCGAAGGTCAGACAGTTGTCCGGGCTGCCGACCGACGGGGCCACGGGCGAGGCGCTGCTGCAGCTGCACTCCATGGGCTGCACTACATCGGGACGGGTGAGGCGGGGCCGGACGCAGCGCTCCGACCCGTCAGTCTTCTGGACCCGAGTAGTAGCAGTCAAATACGGGATAAGGGCGGTCCCGTATGGGACAAACCAATTTAGCCCAATGTACGGGATGTCCCGGCTAATACTGGACAGTTGGCAACCCTAGCCTGCCCTCAGCATAGTCTGACTCCCAGTCCTCACTCTGCAACGCATTAACTACTCCACCCCCGTCCCAATGCTGCTCACCCTTATTCCCCCAGCCCTGCGTCACACCCCATCACTCACAGTTATGGCACGGTGGTGCAGCGGTAGAGTTGCTGCCTTACAATGAATGCAGCGCCGGAGACCTGGGTTCAATCCCGACTACCGGTGCTGTCTGTACGGAGTTTGTACGTTCTCCCCGTGACCTACATGGGTTTTTTTCCAAGATCTTCATTTTCCTCTCACATTCCAAAGACGCACAGATTTGTAGGTTAATTGGCTTAATAAAAAAAAGTCCCTAATGTGTAGGGTAGTGTTAATGTGCGGGGATCACTGGTCGGTGTGGACCCGGTGGGCCGAAGGGCCTGTTTCCACACTGTATCTCTAAACCAAACTGAACTAAACTCATCTCATCATGCTACCCTCATCTTCGACTTATTCTCCACCTCATTCCCCCAGCTCTGCGTCCCACCCGATCACTATCCTTATTATCCTATCCTTATCCACACCCTATTCTCCATCTTCAACCCTCCAGCTCTGGGTCCCACTCCATCACTGACCTCATCATCCCACCTTCATCCCCACCCTATTCTCCAGTCCTATCTGCCTGTTGGTCCCCACCCGATCACTTTCCCAACACCCAAGCCTCATCATTCACCCTTGTCTGCGCCCTGCTCTCCAGCCTCATCGCTATCCCAATCTCCACTCATCCCCCCTCACCACTATCTGAACTCCAAGACCTCATTATTCACCCCCATCCCCACCCTGCTCTCCACCCTCATATAACATATAGCCACATAACAATCACAGCACGGAATCAGGCCCTCTCGGCCCTTCCAGTCCGTGCCGAACATTTATTTTCCCCTAATCCCATCGACCTGCACTCAGACCATACCCCTCCATTCCCTTCCCGTCCATATACCTAACCACTTTACTTTTAAATGTTAAAATCGATCCTGCCTCCACCACTTCTGCTGGAAGCTCATTCCACACAGCCACCACCCTGAGTAAAGAAGATCCCCCTCATGTTACCCCTAAACTTCTGTCCCTTAATTCTCATGTCATGCCCTCTTGTTTGAATCTTCCCTACCCTCAATGGGAAAAGCTTATCCACGTCAACTCTGTCTATCCCTTTCATCATTTTAAAGACCTCAATCAAGTCCCCCCTTAACCTTCTGCGCTCCAAAGAATAAAGACCTAACTCGTTCAACCTTTCTCTGTAACTTAGTTGCTGGAACCCAGGCAACATTCTAGTAAATCTTCTCTGAACTCTCTCTATTTTGTTGACATCCTTCCTATAATTAGGCGACCAAAATTGTACACCATACTCCAGAATTGGTCTCATCAATGCCTTGTACAATTTTAACATTACTCCCCTACTCCTATATTCAATGATCTGATTTATAAAGGCCAGCACACCAAAAGCTTTCTTTACCACCCTATCTACATGCGAAAATATTTATTTACCACCCTATCTACATATCTCATCCCCCCAGCTCTGTACCCCACCCCATCACTAACCTCATCATCCAATCCTTATCCCCACCCTATGCTCCATCCACATTCCTCAGTCTGTGCTCAGTATCCCAACTCCTGTACCTTGTCACCCTCCCCCCCCACCACCCCTCCCCACTATCTTTCCAGCCCCACAACTGCCCAGGCTAATCAACCCCTCAATCCTCCCACCCAATTATCAGCCTTCAAACAGTAGCTGGATGATTGAGAGATGAAGAATTCAACAATTTGGATGTGCGTGGCAAGAATCGGTTACATTAGTTGACAGTCTGAATGTCTGCGTTTCAATGGAAGTGCAGGGAAGGGAACGTGTTCAAAACAATACTTTGTAATCTTGGGTTAAAACCATGGGAAGTTCCAAGAAGTACGGCATTATCAATAACAAAAGTATTATAACAGAGATTAACGTTTGGAGGCCAAAGAATTTGGCTTTTTTTTAATAACATCTTTATAAACATGAAAGGAATCATGAATAGGGATTAACGGGTCCCTTTCAGAATGGCAGGCAGTGACTAGTGGGGTACTGCAAGGCTCGGTGCTGGGACCGCAGCTATTTACAATATACATCAATGATTTGGATGAAGGGATTCAAAGTAACATTAGCAAATTTGCAAATGACACAAAGCTGGGTGGTAGCGTAAACTGTGAGGAGGATGCCATGAGAATCCAGGGTGACTTGAACAGGTTGGGGGAGTGGGCAGATGCATGGCAGATGAAGTTTAATGCAGATAAATGTGTGGTTATCCACTTTGGTAGCAAAAACAGGAAGGCAGATGACTATCTAAATGGTGTCAAGTTGGGAAAAGGGGAAGTACAACGGGATCTGGGGGTCCTTGTACATCAGTCTATGAAAGTAAGCTTGCAGGTACAGCAGGCAGTGAAGAAAGCAAATGGCATGTTGGCCTTTATAACAAGAGGAATCGAATATAGGAGCAAAGAGGCTATTCTGCGGTTGTACAGAGCCCTAGTGAGACCACACCTGGATTATTGTGTGCCCTAATTTGAGAAAGGACATTCTTGCTTTTGAGGCAGTGCAGCGTAGGTTTACAAGGTTAATTCCCGGGATGGCGGGATTGTCATATGTTGAGAGAATAGAGCAGCTGGGCTTGTACACTTTAGAAGAATGAGAGGGCATCTCACTATATGTTAGAAGGATGAGAGAGCATCTCATTATATGTTTCAATAAGATATAAGATTGTTACGGGTTTGGACCCACTAGAGGCAGGAAACATGTTCCCGATGTTGGGGGAGTCCAGAACCAGGGGCCATAGTAAAAGAATAAGGAGTAAGCCATTTAGATTGGAGACGAGGAAACACTTTTTCTCACAGAGAGTGGTGAGTCTGTGGAATTCTGGAGAATCTGGGGATAGAAACAGAGAGGGAGAGGGAGAGTGCTACAGAGACAGAGAGAGATAGGGAGATGGACCAATGGAGACATGGAGGCTCAGAGAAAAAAGTGTGCCGCCCATCATAAAAACAAACCGACACCTAATCTGTGAAGCAAGAGTCTTAACTTGGGACTTCTTGTGAAATCTAGAAACATTAAACTTTATTTCAGACTTGCCCTGAGAACTAAGCTTCTGACATTGAATCTCTCACCAACATGACCCACTTGGGTTGGAGGTGTTGCCTATGGGCCTGTCCCACTTACGCAACTTTTTCGGCACCCTTCATAGGTCGTTGCAGGTCACGAAAATTTTCAACATGTTGAAAATACAGCGGCGACCAGAACAACGTACGATTCTTTGGGCGACTGAGGAGACTACTCACAACCACACAGACGACACCTCGGCACCAAGTCGCGGGATGAAGCCTGTATGGTCGTGAGTAGCCACCCAAAGAGTCGTACCTTGTTCTGGTTGCCGCTGGATTTTCAACATTTTCGGCGATCTGCAAGAGACGGGTGCTGGCAAGTCGCCGAAAAAAGTCCTGTAAGTGGGACTGACCCTTCTGTGCCTCAGCAAGTCAGGGATTCAATGCTCCATTGAAAGACTGGTCCAGGATTTGCAAAGATGCATCTGAGAACATGGGAGCACTTTTTGAAATTGATTCAATCTGTTTCACCTCAATAAGGACTTTCTAATATTGCCTAACACTTGCTAAATTTTCTTTTATCCCCGTTCCACAGCCTGTGTGACCAAAATAGCACAAATGATTAAAACACTCCATCACCTTCAGAATTCTCCAAATGACAGAGAAATTGAGTCCACCTTCTTGAACACCCTATTCAGTATAGTTTTTAAATTCACCAACCTTTGCTTCTTTACACAAGGTTAATTATGTAAATTATCTCCTTCATGCCCATTTACAGTAGGTATGTTACAAAACTTACCTTGAGCGGCGCTGCCGTTCTGCCGCTCCCCGTGTGTGCGACTTTGGCGCCTTTCAGAGGGGGGCAGGTTTAAAATGCCGTTTTTCACCAGACAGTCCAAGTTGATCCATCTCAGGGGATTCGATGCTAAAGAGAAATCGCTCCGACGTTTGTTTTATGAAGGTATTTTTAAACTACACTAGATCATTTATTAGCTAGAGTAATTAAAAAATCATCTTCTAAAGCCGTGAGCGCCGACAACGGGAAGGAGTTTACGTAGGGGATAAAAGAAGGTACACAGTTTATTTTTACATAAAAACTTGGTTCTTAGGAAGCCTTTAATCAAAATGTCATAATTCGAAATGGGGACAAAAAATATATACGAACCGGTAGTGTTTTTCCTGCCGACTGTGGGTTAAATTCACCGCAAACCGCAATGTTCTAATCCACCGCTTTCACTAAAACCCACTCGCAAGTTGATTTAAATGGCCATTAATTTACGGGAATTAAACACTAAATTCCTTCCATTTGGCCTATAAATTCATGAAAATGAGATTTTAAAATCATGTTATATTGTGAATTATTGTGTGAATGTTATTTGGACACTTAGGCAATTTAAAAATGTTTATCTTTTCTTAAGAAATGGATAGATGTTTAGATCTAGTAATTGAATTTTGTAATTAGCTACAATTATGTAATTATATGCCTTAATTTCAGGTCATCCAAGTAAGATTGTTTCATATTTGTTTCAGAATGCTTCAATCTATTACAACTGAAAATCTCTTCCAGTTCTCTTAATTTTTAAGAAAGTTATGGGCTTTTGACTGTCCTAGATCACAGCTTTTGTGTTAAGTCAATGGAAAGGCAATGGGGAACAAGATGCTAATTTCCGAGTATGAAAATGCCCATAACCTTTTTAATACTGAAGATATGAAAGTGAATTAGGTGTCAAATTAAACTTATTTTTATGGTTTATCTGATGGGATAAATTGCAGACTTGATTTTTAAAATCTCAAAATTTTGTAACATTGCTATTTACAGGTGGAGTGGATTTCCAGACCAACGCCTGAAGATAATTTGTATGTTGTACAAGTAAATAAATATGATGTATCTATCTGAAAGAGTTTAAACAACATAATAATAATATTTGTATGTTAAAATCCTGTTTTAGTTTAGTTTAAAGACACAGCACGGAAACAGGCCCTTCGGCCCACCGTGCCCGCACCGACCAGTAATTGCCGTGCACTGACTCTATCCTACACACACTAGGGACAATTTACAATTATACCAAGCAAATTAACCTACAAGCCAGTAGGTCTTTAGAACGTGGGAGGAAATAGGAGATCGCGGAGAAAACCCACCCAGTCACGGGGAGAACGTACAAACTCCATACAGACAGCACCCATAGTCAGGATCGAACCAGGGTCTATGGTGCTGTAAGGCAGCAACTCTACCGCTGCGCCACCGTGCCACCATATGCTTTGCAAAGATTGAATTTCAAAAACCTGTCCAAATATGGACCATCAGATTGGAGATCTTCTAATATTTCACATTTTAAAGCACGTTGTCCCCCAATCATTGATGCTGGACTCCATGTCCAACAAAAGAATGTGATGCCTGTGAATCTGTCAGCAAACATCTGTCTGTGAATCGGTCTCCCCGTGACCTGCGTGGGTTTCTTCTGAGATCTTCAATTTCCTCCCACAATCCAAAGACGTACAGGTTTGTAGGTTAAATGGCTTGGTGTAAATGTAAAAATTGTCCCTAATGTGTGTAGGATAGTGTTAATGTGCGGGGATCGCTGGTCGGTGCGGACTCGGTGGGCCGAAGGACCTGTTTCCACACTGTATCCGTGCAGTGAGGTTGCCTGTCCCGCTGAGCTGCAACTTTGTGTGTCTATTTTGAGCACTATTAACTGCTGAAAAGGCATTTGAAACCTCCATTGATTCAATACTTTCCCCACTGTTAGCACAAAAAAATGAGAAGTGAAAAGCATGCAAACGTTATAGGATGCTACATTTACTTGTCAGATGCTTTTAAACAATCTCGATTGTTAAGTTGAAGGATGACTGGCTAGTGTACAAAAGTTAACAATTCCTTCCTGCTTCAATAATCGCATCCAATCTCATTCATCTGCAAAGCGTATTTTAATAAACCCAGAAATACCTCACATCAAACAAGTCAAACAGACATGACATACTTTTGTCAGTAACACAGCTTGTGTTAGCTCCACCTTTCCCAACTAGCAATAGTGAGACCAGTGAAGAAAACAATGAGCTGAAGATAGACGCAAAATGTTGGGTAACTTGGCGGGACAGGCAGTATGTCCGGAGAGAAGGAATGTGGGTCAAGGAAAGAGCGTTCACGGCATGGCCCTGTTTCCACCAATCTTTCCACCACCACGCACAAGAAGCGCAAGACAGACATCATTGTATGCAGATGCCGAGAAATGTGTTCAGCGCTGGCTGAACTTCTAATCTTGTGTGTGGACTCGATAAGAAGAACACTATCCTACACACACTAGGGAGAATTTTGCATTTACACCAAGCCATTTAACCTACAAACCCTGTACGTCTCTGGAGTGTGGGAGGAAACCGAAGATCTCAAAGGAAACCCACGCAGGTCACGGGGAGACCGTACAGACAGCACCCGTAGTCAGGATCGAACCCGGGTCTCCGGCGCTGTAAGGCAGTAGCTCTACTGCTGCGCCACCGTGCCGTCCTCAATTCACAATGAGCCGAACCTTGGTGTTTGTGGTGATCATGTGACCTGGGGAAAATGCTCAATGCTCTCAATGTGACTTTGCTAACAGATTCGCAGGCACCACATTCCTTTGTTGGACTCCACATGGAGTCCAGCAGTAGGTTTAGCCTTGCTGTGACATTCCGGCATTATGTTAAGGGAATTTCCTTTCAGGTTTTGCATGTCAGACCTAGCAGGAGATCCAAAATCCTACTGCATAAATTGATATTTTAAACCTGCTCAGGAGGCAAAGGGGAAAGATATTTTCAATTTGTATTATTTTGGTTTAATCTGACATTTTTAATTATTTTCAAATTATTTGATGTGTTTAATTGATTTTGTTTAATTAATTTGTTCCATTTAAAATAAAATATTTTTAGATGTCTCAAAGTCACAATCATTTAAAACTGTTAGCATCTTGCAGCTCAGTTCAGTTTAGTTTATTGTCACGTGTACCGAGGTACAGTGAAAGCTTTTTGCGTGCTATCCAGTCAGCAGAAAGACAATACATAATTACAATTGGGCCAGTTACAGTGTTTAGATAAATGATAATAACCATGTCCCATGGTACAAATTCATTCCAAGAGCTCTCCCGAGTTTAAAAAAAAATCAAACTCGTGGTAAGCACGGAGAATGAACGTAGCGGGTACGTCGGAGCTCGGGGACATCTCTTAGCGGCTCGTAACACCAACGGCAGGTACTCAGGAAAACTCGCTAATGGCAGGTAAGCAGGGGAAGATTTTGCAACACGTTGAAAAATGTCCACGAGAGCCCTGAGTACCGACGAGTGGCCCTTACTGTAAATCTCAGAGTTGGAATCAGGGCAAACTCGGGAGAGCTCTTGGAATGAACTCGTACCGAGGGACAGGGCTTTAAGGGAGTAACGTTTGTACGGGAATAAGGGAATCTATGGCAGCTTTGGCAGAAAGCCAATGCTCGCCCCATAGCTTTGCCTTCAGTCAAGGCCAAACTGTTGACCATGTCAGTCTGGGGTGTTCACACTATACCAGTTGAAACTTAGTCGATGTTCGGACACAGCTAACCAGCTCAAGTGTACAGAGAGTCAGAGATAGTCACTCTGAATGTGACCCGTGAAAAGGCCAGAGTTTACAGACTGTGGACGGCATTTAATGGCAGTGGCCTGCTCCATCAAGATCTGACTAATTAGAAAAAGAAAGACACAAAAACCTGGAGTAACTCAACCAGTCAGACAACATCTCCAGAGAAAAGGAATAGGAGACGTTTCAATTAGAAATAAAGCCTCGGCTAATGGAGGGAGTAGAAAACACTGTGGGAGGCAACAAAATAGTATATGACTTGCAATATTGAAAGGTGTTTGAAAGTACATGGCTACAATACAATTTACAATAGATGCTACCATTCCAACCTCTGTGTAAATTCACCTCCAGCAGATGGAGGTTGCAGATTCAATACTTAGCACCTCAAGACAATTGATCGATGAACAGTAGGTAAAGGTGTTGCCCAAGTCATGAGAAATCATCATATATAGCAAAGTTAGCGTGGTAATAGCTCCCCAATCACATCGATTACCAGCTAACAGGCCCGGATAATGCAGAACCTTAACGTATGAAAATATGCAGTTAAGGGGCACACTACTTTCCTGTCCAGGTCAAAGGTCAGTTATCCCCACTGGCAGGGTCATGGAATTAGCCTGATCAAGTGTGCGAACATTGTACCTGGCTATGTGGTTAAATCTCATTGATTCACCAATAGTATTGAGGCCAAGAGCAGAGTTTAGCATCATTTGCAAAATTCCAAACTCCTTAAGAATTTGTAAAGTAATTGTAACCTTAAGTAGTAGGTCATTATTAATTAGAATCTTTTCATTTGGGATCAGCTGCTCTGAATTGTACCTGCATCATCTCCTTTCATTGACAAGCCTTGAGTCTTAAATTACTAGAGCATTGACTTATATTTAAGGTTATATTGAATTATAATTAACTTCGTCACATTAATCACGTTGCTCAGTGAAGTTTCAAGAAAACCTGATGAGTCTTTTTCATCTCCTGTCACACGGGATATATTTATACAGCTTAATTTAAAATGTTGCCTTAAATAAATAAATCATGATTATGCTTGAATACAGTTTGCATTAATTGGTTCAACAATGCCAGCTTTTATGGTTCTTGAATTTTTAAAAAAACATAGATTGTGGTGATTTATGAATATGATCTATTGATCGCCAGAAGAAGAAAAGTTCCATTTATGAAGATATAAATGGTATGATTTCACAGGGCATGTTGAAAGAGAGAGATCTGGGGGATGTTCACCAATATGTAAAGGTGACTGGACAGGTTAACGACACATATCGGATTCTCGGCCTTAAGGGCATATAAAAAAAGACCAAATGCCTAACCTACGCAAATCCCCAATCTGGCCTTTCCGCATTGTTTGGTTTACCACACTGGGAAAAATGTGAAGGTTTTCGGAGGGTAAAAGGGAGATTTAATGAAGCAGCTTCAAAGATGAGGAAGTGCAACAACACAACATATCGGACGCTGGGATTCTGAAAGCACAAGACAAATCTTCAATAACTCAGGCAGCGACTATGGACAGAGGAAAACAGATTCAATGTTTCAGATCAATAATCTTTCATCGAAACCCAGCAGTTTTTGTTTAGTTTAGTTTTTCAGGATACAGAACGGAAACAGGCACGTTGGCCCACTGAGTCTGCACCAACCAGCTATCCCCATAGATTCATAAGATCACAAGTGACAGGAACAGAATTAGCCCATCAAGTCTACTCCGCCATTCAATCATGAATGACCTATCTCTCCCTCCTAACCCCATTCTCCTGCCTCCTCCCCATAACCTCTGACACTCGTACAAATCAAGAATCTATCTCTCTCCAGAGTCAGCACATCCTTCCTCAGATATGGTGCCCAAAATTGCTCACAATATTCCAAATGTGGCCTGACAGCTGACAGAGCCTCAGCATTACATCCCTGTTTTTATATACAAGCCCTCTCGAAATAAATGCTAGCATTGACTTTGCCTTCTTTACTACTGATTCGACTTGCAGATTAACTTTTTGGGAATCCGGCAGCAGATTAGAAAATAATCTATGCCTTTAATATTACTACCAAAATGCATGACTTTGCTACACTACGTTCCATC
The DNA here is from genome assembly GCA_963514005.1 of Raja brachyura. The sequence continues at coordinate 7,374,401 of OY740796.1, read as the reverse complement.
TGCCCCTTCTCTGCCCACTCTCCCAACCTATCCAAGTCCTTCTTCAGAATTCCTGCTTTACTTGCCCCTGCATCTATTTTCGTAGTAGCCACAAACATGGCCACAAAGCCTCCAATCCCTTCATCAAAATCATAAACGTACAATGTGAAGAGCAGTGCACCAGCACCGAGCCCCTGTGGAACTCTGCTAGTCACTGGAAGCCAACCAGAAAAAGCCACTCTTTGCTCTCCGCCATCCTGATATCCCTGCTAGTATCAGATTTATGATACCATGGACTCTCATCTTCCGTAGCAGCCTCCCATGTGGCATCTTATCAAAGGCTTTCTGAAAATCTGGGTAAACAACATCTACTGACTCTCCTTTGTCTGTCTTGATATTTACTTCTTCAAAGAATTCCTGCAAATTTGTCGGTCAAGGCGGGAGGAAACCGAAGATCTCGGAGAAAACCCACGCGGTCACGGGGAGAATGTACAAACTCCCTACAGACAGCACCCCTAGCCTGAATCCAACCCGGGTCTCTGGCGCTGCAAGAGCTGTAATGCAGCGACTCTACCGCTGCGCCTACGTGCCGCCACTTGCCCACTGAAAACGTACTGACAGAATCACAGAATTAGAGGTTAATTCCATGCAGAGTTAGGCCATTCAGCCCATCAAGCCCAATAGTGCCTTCAAAAACAATGTAACTGGTCCACTTCATTGTTCATTTCCCACACACTAATTCTTTGCCCACAGTAATGAAAGTAAGAAAGCAACTGACCGCGGTCACAGCAGTGAGTCCGCATTTCGAGTATTCTGTTCAGTTCTGGGCACCATGTTATAGGAAAGATGCTGTCAAACTGAAAAGGGTACAGATAAGATTTATGAAGATGTTGCCAAGGCTAGAGGGTCTCAGCTATATGGAGATGTTGAGTAGGCTGGGACTCTATTCCCTGGAGTGCAGGTGGATGAGGGGTGATCTTATAGAGGTGTATTATTGAGGTCACGAGAGGAATAAATCGGGTAGATGCACAGGGTCTCTTGCCCAGGGTCGGTGAATCAAGGACCAGAGGACATCAGTTTTAGAAGAAGGGGAAACATTTTAATAGGTATCTGGTGGTGGGTGTATGGAACAAGCTGCCAGAGGAGGCAGTTGAGGCTGGGACTATCCCAACATTTAAGAAGCAGTTAGACAGGTACATGGATAGGACAGGTTTGAAGGGATACGGACCAGGACAGGTTTGGGGGGATATGGGCAGGTGGGACTAGTGTAACTGGGACATGTTGGCCGGTATGGGCAAGTTAGGCTGAAGGGCCTGTTCCACAACGTAGGAATCTATGACTCTGTGACTCTATGAAAGAGTCCAGTTGTGTTAATGGAAAGAAGAATCTGTTTTCCCCAAGTAAATTAAAAGATATCTTAATCAGCTATTCAAAGCCAAGAGGGTTTTAAATAAGGTCAATAGTCACAAAGTTGTACAGCACGGAATTAGTCTCTGTGGCCCAACTCATCCATACTGGTTGAGATGCCTATCTATACTGGCCGCTTTTTTAATTCTCCTATTCTTTTCCTATTAATGCATCTTTCCAAATGCTTGTTGAAGGCTGGGATTGTACCTGCCTCGATCACCCCCTCTGGCAGCCCGTTCCATGTACCCATCACCCTCTGTGTGATAAACTTTGCCCCTCAGGTCTCCTTTAAGTATTTATCCTCCACCTTATACCCATGTCCTTGTTGAAGACTTCCCTTCCCTTGGTAAAAGGCTGTAACCATCTACCCTATCTAAGTCCCTTATAAAATGTCCATGTAGCTAAAGACCTCCATTCCAGGCAATATCCTGCACATGCCTTCTGCAGTCTTTCTAGTGCTACCACATCCTTTCTTTCATATGGTGACCAGAACATTATATTCTCTGTGGCCTAACCAAAGCATTTTGCAGCTGCAATATGATGTCCCTACTCTAACACTAAACTCTCAGAGTCATAGAGAGAGTCATAGAGTGATACAGCATGGAAACAGACCCTTCGACCCAACTTGCCCACACCAGCCAACATGTCCCATCTGCACTAGTCCCACCTGCCCACGTTTGGTCCATATCCCTCCAAACCTGTCCTATCCATATACCTGTCCAACTGTTTCTTAAATGTTGGGATAGTCCCTGACTCAACTACCTCCTCTGGCAGCTTGTTCTATACACCCACCACCCTTTGTGTGAAAAAGGTACCCCTCAAATTCCTATTAAACCTTTTCCCCTTCAACTTAAAACTATGTCCTTTGGTCCTCGATTCACCTACTCTGGGCAAGAGACTCTGTGCATCAACCCGATCTAGTCCTCTCATGATTTTATACACCTCTATAAGATCGCCCCTCATCCTGCTGAGGAATAGTTCAAGATTACATTTATTGTCACATGCACCAATTGGTACAGTGAAATTTGGATTACCATACAGTCACATGAATAAAAATGAACACAACACACGATAGTATTTAACATTAACATCCCCAGACAGTGGAATCAACGCTTCCCACTGTGAGGGAAGGCAGAAAAGTTCAGTCATCTTCCTCTTTGTTGTTCACCCGTGGTCGGGGCCTTTCAGCCCTCCGCAGTTGCCACTACAGGCGGCCCGATGTTCAGACCCTCTCACTGGGATGATCGTAACTCTGACGTCGGAACGGAAGAACATTCTCAGCGGCTTGTAGTTCCAAATCGACCACTTCTCACCAGAGACCGAGGCTGCCGAAGTCCACAGACCGAGCTGGGCGGAGATTCAACACTGGCGGCCCTCGGCAAAGGGATTACCAGGACTCCGCGATGTTAAAGTCAGCGCTGCCCGCAGCTGGAAGTTCTGCAACCACAGCTCCACAATGCTGAAGCAGCAGGCCCAACAGGCCCTAAGGCATCGCCCGCTCCGCCGCTGCTGAAGCTCGGGCCGGTCTCCGGCAGGAAAGGCCGCGCCAATCCAGATGGTAGGCCGCGAGGGGGGGGGGGGGGATGAAGACGTGACTCGGAGAATAGTCGCATCCTCGCCAGGAAGTGACTGAGAAACGGTTTTGCCCTCACCCTCCCCACCTCCCCCACATAAAAATACTAAGAAACCTCCAAAACATACTTTGTAAACAGACTAAAATTAACAAAAAGATGAAAAAACAGACTGTAGGCAGAGGCTGCCATCATACAGCGCCCCTAGTGGAAATATGGTAGAGTCCCAGCCTACTCAACCTCTCCCAACAGCTCACACCCTCTAGTCCTGGCAACATCCTCGCAAATCTTCTCTGTAGCCTTTTCAGCTTGACAACATATTTCCTATAACATGGTTCCCAGAACTGAACACAAAATACGGCCTCACCAACTGCAACATGACCTCCCAGCTTCTATACTCAACACTCTGACTGATGAAGGCCAAGGTGCCAAAAGCCACTCCTGCCTATAAAAGCATGCTGGGTGGGCACCTTCTTCATTGTCCTATCCGCCTATCCCCGGGAATGGAGGGAAATGACAGGCAAAGGAGATTAATTTAACTGGCCACCATATTTGGCATGGACATTGTGGACTGAAGGGCCTGTCCCGTGCCGCACTGCTCCATGTTTTAGTATAGATCAGAGATAGCGGAAACAGGCCCTTCGACCCACCAGCGATCCCCACACATTAACACTATCCTACACACAGCACGCTAAGGACAATTTGTTTTTTCACATTTACCAAGCCAATTAACCTACAAACCTGTATGTCTTTGGAGTGCGGGAGGAAACCGACAAACTCGGACAAAAGCCATGCAGGTCACAGGGAGAACGTACAACTTCCGTACAGACAGCACCCAGAGTCAGGATCGAACCTGGATCTCTGGCGCTGCAAGCGCTGTAAAGGGCAGCAACTCTACCGCTGCGCCACCATGCCGCCCTATTTTCTTCCAATGTCTCAGGATTTGTTTTATTTTTTATTCATTGAAACTCCCTAATTGTTTACATTTTGTCTCATCAAACAATTTAGTCCTTTTGGCTTACCTTGGTCTTCTCAAACATTATCTTTTTCTGCCACACAGATCCATATTACATACCATGACTGATGCATTTATGCTCGGTTCGACTGCTGAAAATATATTTGTGCATTCTTGCCTCATTAGGTTTTCTCACGGTCTCTTTCCTTGTAAAAATGACATCCCATAAAATGATTTTGAGGATATTGAATAAGATGTTCTTTCAGCAGTTTTAAGCAGGAACTCACACTGCAATGAATCCTTGCATTGCAATCATTATGTGCGATGTGTCAGATTCTTTAGATTTCAGCCTAAAATCCCTGTAATTGCAAATCCCTATGCTAAATTTTATTGCCATATAATATTAAAGATGGCATAAAGAATATCATAAATATAAATTAGTTCAATGTACCACCAATATCAGATAGGATCATTTTAGATAGGATAATGCTAACATAAAAAGCATAGCCTCCAGTTTCTTAGCTCGTTAGCTCGTTGGACCTCACAACAATCATAAGATATTTATTTGCCCATTATATGAACCAATGGTTTAAAATATAAAAGCAGTTGTTCGCTCAAAATTCTTCAGAAGGCAACATCATATATGAATTTCTCAAATTGTGGTTTCAAGGCTAAAGTTTGTAATCAAAGAAATGTCAGCTATAGGAAACCAGCAACAAACACATTAGCTTAGTTCTGAGATACAGCGCGGTAACAAGCCTTTCGGTCCACCGAGTCCACGCCAACCAGCGAACCCCACACACTAACACTATCCTATATGCACTAGGGCCAATTTACAATTTTACCAAAGTCGTCAAACGTACATCTTTGGAGTGTGGAAAGAATGTCGAAAAAACAAAGGAGGTCATCGTCGACTTCAGGAAAAACCGGCACAGTTCCATACCACTTCACATCAATGACAGCGATGTGGAGGTGGTCAGTAGCACAAAGTTCCTGGGGGTGCAGATCACTAACAGTCTGACCTGGTCAAATAACATCTCATCAACAGTTAAGAGAGCGCAGCAGCGGTTGCACTTTCTGCGCCGGATGAGAAGAGCTCACCTCCCCCATCCCATCCTCACTACTTTCTACAGGGGCACCATAGAGAGTATTTTGACCAGCTGTATCTCTGTCTGGTTTGGGGACTGTAAAGCCTCTGACTGGAAGTCTGTGCAGAGAGTGGTGAGGACAGCGGAAAAAATCATCGGGACCTCTCTCCCCTCAATCGGGGATATTGCGACCAAACGTTGCGTGTCTAAGGCCAGCAATATTATAAAAGACCGCACACATCTCCATCACAGACTGTTCACTCTGCTGCCCTCGGGCAAAAGATATCGTAGCATAAGGAGCAGAACATCAAGGTTCTGCAACAGCTTCTTCCCAAGAGCCGTCAGACTCATGAATGCCATGTAATGGGCTGCCACCATTGTCTATTTATCCTTTTATCCTTTTTATCCATTTTATCCATGTCTATCCTTCTGTTAATTATCGTGTTGCACAGGGAGCCAAATGCACCGGAATTTCGTTTGGAACTGCATATATCGATGTATTTCTAAATGACAATAAAGTTTGTTTGACTTGACTTGACTTGGAAGTAACCGGAGCACCCAGAGAAAACCCACACAGTCACAGGGAGAACGTACAAAATCCGTACAGACAACACCCGCAGTCAGGATCAAACCCGGGTCTCGAGCGCTGTAAAGCAGTAACTTTACCGCTGCGCCACCGTGCCGCCATGTTTTGTCTTTGCATACGCAACAATGTTTTTGACCGAGCAATATGATGATTTTTGTCTGCAGTGCAGTTGTGGAGTTGGAAATCCTTCCAACCAGCTGGATTTATGTTTTAGGAGTGCACATTATTCTATACACAAATAAGTATTTTAATATCCACAGGTTGTCAACGTGGGAATACTGAATGGGCTTGTAAACGTGTGTCGATTTTACTTGTTGCAATCATTCACTTATTAAAATACTATTGTCACAAACTTAGCAAAAATGTGATCAGATCATTTAACATTATTCACTTATTTATTTGATTAACTGCATTGTAAAACTACTATTTATAATTCAGGTTGCTTTTAAATTTAGCATGCACCGTATTGTGAAACAAGAAGTACTAGCAATCCAAGTAGGTCACAGTAAATACTCCTCAACATTTGATTTTAGAACGCATTAAATGCTGTTTGGTGGTTTTCAAATGTGCTTTGCATGCTTAAAGCTATTTCCATAGCAACAAATCATGCATTTCCCAAGGAAAGAAAGTGCTCTAGAAATTAAATTGTATGGGTGCGATTAATGGCGCAGCAACGGGGCACAGTCCATCATTGTTCAATCCCGTAGGCATCAGACATCGCAAAGGCTGCGTGTCTGGGTTGAGGACATTTCCGTTTGGTTAGAGATGAACCTGGGGAGCAAGAGGGAAGATGGAGTTTTGCGGTCCACACAGGTACGAAACGCAGAGATGGAGCTAGGAAAGATATGATAGACACATGAAGCTGGGGTAACTCAGCGGAACAGGCAGCATCTCTGGAGAGCAGAGATGGGTGATGTTTCGGGTTGAGACCCTTCTTCAGACTGGTCCAGACTGGTTCAGACCAATCTGAAGATGGGTCTCGACACAAACGTCGCCCATTCCTTCTCTCCAGAGATGCTGCCTGTCCCGCTGAGTTACTCCAGCTTCTTGTGTCTACCTTTGGTTTAGACCAGCATCTGCAGTCCTTTCCTACACATTTCGAGCTAGGAAAGAGATCCTCCTAAGGGAATACAAGCACTTAGGATTACATTAACATGGACAACCACAATGATTTTAAACACGGCATTACTACCTCGGTCTCTGCACATGGGCATGGGGTAAATAAGTAGAGAGAATCGACCACAAGGCTGAAAGATTTGGTAGAAAAATGGCTACCAATTCATAGGGTACTAAAGTCAGGAATGGAGAAAGAGTAAGATTTCCCATCTAATGTTTTACTTCTTCCACAAGCTATGATTGGAGGACGGTGTGGGAAAGAAAGAGAATGATAAGGAGAAGGAAAGTAACAGAGTGGTATGAGGGCCAGTATGTGTGTTTGCACATTTGTGTGTGTGAAAGAGAGAGACCCACAAAGGAACAGAAGATCATTGGTGGGTTTTTAATTGACTGGCAGGGAAGGACAGGTCTTAGTCATAGAGTCATACTATGTAGAAACAGGCCCTTCGGCCCAACCTGCCCACAACAACGAACATGCCCCATCGACACTAGTGCCATCTGCCTGTGTTTGGTCCATATCCCTCCAAACCTATCCTATCCACGCACCTGACTAAATGTTTCTTAAACATTACAATAATACCTGCCTCAACTACTTCCTCTGGTAGCTCATTCCACACACCTACTATCCTTTATGTAAAAAAATTACCCCTCAAGTTCCTATTACATTTCCAACCCCCCCTCACTTTAAACCTATGTCCTCTAGTTCCCGATTCCCCAACTCTGGGCAAGAAACACTGCGCATTTATCCAATCTATTCCTCTCATAATTGTGTACACCTCTATAAGATCACCCTTCATCCTCCTGCACTCCAAGGAATAGAGTCCTAGTCTGATCATCCGCAGGCCCTCGAGTCCTGGCAACATCCTCGTAAATCTTCTCTGCACCCTTTCCAACTTGACAACACCTTTCCTATAACATGGTGCCCAAAACTGAACACAATACTGTAAATGTGGCCTCACCAACATCTTATACTACTGCAACATGACCTCCCAACTTCAACACTGAACACTCGGATGGGTGAAGGCTGATGTGCCTAAAGTCTTTTTGACCACCCGATCTACCTGTGATGCCACGTTCAAGGACTTATGCACCATGCACTCCTAGATCCCTCTGCCCTATAACATTCCCCAGAGCCCTGTCATTCACTGTGTCGGTCCTGCCCATGTTAAATTTCACAAAATGCAACACTTCACCTTTCTCTGTATTCAATTCCATGTGTTGAGATGTTGGTGGATGGAGTCTTTGAATGTTGCTGAGATGTTCAAGGTGACCTGACTTTATTGGAAGAGAGAGGAGTATTGGAGGGGAAAATGCCAGTGGTCACTAGGAAAGAAAACGTAAACTATTCTGGAAGACTGAATGTCCCAGACTCTCAGGCAGTGGTTTGGTTTAGGCCGAACATGTTAAGTAATTCCCAGTTAAGTGATGTTTCAGTGTGCATGGGTTTAATCTGTACAAGATGATTTAGACACACATTGGCAGAACAAGCATTGTACATTGTACATCATTGATGTCACAGGGCAGCACGGTGGTGCAGCCGTAAAGCTGCTGCCTCACAGCGCTTACAGCCCCAGAGACCTTGGTTCGATCCTGGCTACGGGTGAGGTCTGTACAGAGTTGTACGTTCTCCCCGTGACCACGTGGGTTTTCTCCTCGAACTTTGGTTTCCTCCAACACTCCAAAGATGTACAGGTTTGTAGGTTAATTGGTTTGGGATACATGTAAAAAATGTAGGATAGTGCTCGTGTGCGGGGATCGCTGTTTGGCACGGACTCAGTGGACTGAAGGGCCTGTTTCTCTGCTGCATCTCAAAACTAAGCTAAACTAAACGCTCCATGGTTCAATATTGCTCCCACACAAGATTTAACAGGGTGCCTCATTAAGATATTAAGAGATCGGATCTGCTCAAAGAGGTAGCTATAAGGGGACGAGTTAAAAGCAAGATGAGTGGTGTTATGGAGATGTTCAGAGGAAGAATTACAGAGTTTGGGTGTTAGTCAGCTGAAGGCTCGCGTAACTGAGATAAAGGATGATGAAGGGGGTGCACAAGGAGCCAGAAATGGATAAATGCAGGAAACAGTTTTATGGGTAGGCAAGGTAAAACATGTCTGCAAAGGAATATATACAGAAAGACTGGGTTAATTACAAAGAAGGTGATGTCTAAGGAAAAAAAATAGGCGAGTCAGTGTGAAGATAGAGGAAAGGACACAAAGCGCTGGAGAAACTCAGCAGGTCGGGTCGCATCTCTAGTGGACATGCATAGACAATGTTTTGAATCAGAACACATCTTTAGACTAATTATAGTGGGGGGAAGAAAGCAGGTAAAGACATGAGGTAAATCTTTGCAAAGTAATTAAAAATAAATAACTGAAATATCACATTTACAGACCCTTTACTCAGTACTTTGTTGGGGCACCTTTGGCAGTGATTACAGCCTCAAGTCTTCTTGGGTTTGATGCTACAAGCTTGGCACACCTGTATTTGGATAATTTCTCCCATTTTCCGCTGCAGATCCTCTCAAGCTCTGTCAGCTTGGACAGGGAGCGTTGATGCACAGCTATTTTCAGGTCCCTCCAGAGATGTTCGATTGGGTTCAAGTCCTGGTTCTGACTTCGCGACTCAAGAACATTCACAGACTTGTCACAAAGTCACTATTGTGTTGGCTTAGCTGTGTGCTTAGGATTATTGGCCTATTGAAGGTGAACCTCCACCCCAGTCTGAGGTCCAGAATGCTCTGGAGCAGGTTTTCTTCAAGGATTTCTCTGTACTTTGCTCTGTTCATCTTTCCCTCGATCCTGACTAGTCTCCCAGTTCCTGCCGCTGAAAACCATCCCCACAGCATGATGCTGCCACCATCATGCTTCACCGTAGGTATGGTATTGGCCAGGTGATGAGCAGTGCCTGGTTTCCACCAGTCGTGACGCTTGGCATTCAGGCCAAAGTGTTCAATCTTGGTTTCATTAAACCAGAGAATCTTGTTTAGATGTCTTTTGGCAAACTCCAAGTGGGCTGTCATGTGCCTTTTGCTGAGGAGTGGCTTCCGTGTGGCCACTCTACCATAAAGGTCCAATTGGTGGAGTTCTGGAAGGTTCTCCCATCTCCATAGATGAACTCTGGAGCTCTGTCAGTGTGACCATCGGGTTATTGGTCACCTTCCTGACCAAGGCCCTTCTTCCCCGATTGCTCAGTTTGGCCGGGCGGCCAGCTCTATGAAGAGTCCTGGTGGTTCCAAAGTCTTCCATTTAAGAATGACGGAGGCCACTGTGCTCTTTGGGACCTGCAATACCCTCCCCAGATCTGTGTCCCAAAATGTGGAAAAAGTGAAGGGGTCTGAATAATTTCTGAATGTAAAGGAGACAAAAAGGATAGATGATGAGTGGAAGATTAGGAAAGATGGTGAGTGGAATGTTAAGCCAGAAAGAGGGACATGGGCTGAAGGGGCTGGGTTGGGGAGGGGGGGAGTGGCAAGGAAAGGAGGACTGGATCATGGGAGAAATGAGTGCACGCTAGGGTGGGGCACGTGTATGAGAGGGGTAAAAGGGTAGATGGGGGGGGGGGGGGGGGATGTTACCTAAAACTGGAGAATGCAACCAAGCGGAATGTGAGGTGTTGTTCCTCCAATTTCATATGGCTTCATTCTGGCAATGGAGGAGGACCAGGACAGAAAGTTCAGAATCACAATCACAATCACAATCACAATCAGAATCACACTTTATTCGCCAAGTATGTTTTGCAACATTCGAGGAATTTCATTGGCCAGGTCAGTCATACAATTAAAAGCAACAGATCACTCAAAAACACATTTTAACACGAATGTCCACCACAGTGACTCCTACACATTCGCACTGTGATGGAAGGCGAAATAGAGTTCAAGTCCTTCCTTTTGTTCTTCCTTGGTCGTGGGCCTCGAGCCCCCGTTGACGGGATGATCTTAACTCCCGTAGCCGGCGGCGTTCAGGCCCTCCGCGTCGAGGCGTTCAGCTCCTGCATCGGGGGTTGTCAGCTCCCCCACGCCAGGCAATCGAACCTCGGGGCTGGTCGACTCGGCCTCTCCCGTGATATGAGTACCCTCAGTATGAGAATGGAAAGGGGAGTTAAAATATTAACAACCAGGAGATCCAGCAGGTCTTGGAACTTTGTGCTTTTCTTTACCAGGTGAATGTGTGCAATTTTGCACTCTGTATCGTTGTGAGTAGACTTGTCTTAAAAATAGTGCAAGATTGGTTCAGATCCCTGAGTTGATGGGTTTATTGGCTGAGAAAGGGTTTAGTAGAACGTGTCACTGCCTAAATGAGTGGTGAAGAAGGAAGTCAACCTTATCAGAGATTCTAAGAAGGTTTAACACAGCTTGTTTCCTCTAATGTTTCCTTTGCAGGATTTAGACTGAGATAAGGAGAAGATTCTTTACTCAGAAGGATGTAATTCTGGAGAAATCTCAGTCATGGACATCCGAGGATAGTCAGTCATAGTATTATGATTCAAATATAATATCAGATCGATATCACCTTGCAGCTTGTGGGGGATTGAAAATTAGCTGCTGTGTTTAACATGTCAATAGAGACTGCACTTCATAGTGCCTATTAAGCACTTTGCAACATCATGTATTTGCTAATGACGTTTAGTTCATGTAGGAAGGAACTGCAGATGCTGGTTTAAACTGAAGATGGACGCAAAAAGCTGGAGTAACTTAGCAAGTCAGACAGCATCTCTGGAGAAAGGGAATAGGTGACGTTTTAGGTCGAGACCCATCTTCAGACATATTTAGTTTAGTTTAGAGATAAAGCGTGGAAACAGGCCCCTTGGCCCACCGAGTCCGCACCGACCTACGATCCCCATACACTAACCCTATCCTACAATTTGCAATTTTACCTCAGCCAATTAGCCTACAAACATGTATGCCTTTGGAGTGTGGGAGAAAATCGGAGCACCTGTAGAAAACCCATGTAGGTCACCGGGAGAACGTACAAACTCCATACTGACAGCACCCGTAAATGCAGATGTTCTCCTCTTTTGTGGAGAAAGGAATTGGCCAGGCCATGAAAGATTCAAAGACTTGCACGTGTCACTTAACACTGAGGAAGTGTTGAAACTCTGACAATGGTCTGGAAAGTAAAACAAAAGTGCATGCGAAACTCAGTGAGCCTCCCTTAATACGCTTCTTGTGTTCTTGCTATTTTCTAATTAGCTTACACAAGATAACTATTACGATGCAAGAGGTACTGCCACCTTGAGAGTGGAAAGTGTTTGATAGCTTTGTTGCAATTTGCTTTTAATTTACCAGTGAGTAGTTTTCTCCTGGATTGCAAACCTAACTGTGCAAAAAACCCAAAGGGCATTGAAAAAATTTAAACCTCTGAATGCAAAATGTTAATATGGATGAGCTAATTACTTTGTCCATTAAATTAATAAAATTGGTTTTCCTGTTTAAAACAAATGAGCTAAGTGTCCTAACTGTTACAATGATGGACAAGAACAATTCATATTAATCTTTTGTAAACCGTTAAGTTATTAATTAATGTGTTAATATAATATTGGTTTCTTTTAAAATTTCTGAACCTGATCCAATGTTTCATTTGACTGTGGATTTGTTTTATAGTTATGAAAAAGATGTCATAAAGCCTTTGATCTCCAGCAATCTGCCAATGAAGTCCAACGTCAGCTCAATGGACACATTACCATGGTCCGATGAAGTGCAATACTGTCATCAGGACTCATCCATTTCAGATAGCCAGCCATTCCTGTTTGTGAGGGAACTGGCCACTTCTGATGGCAGAAGAGGAAAGAGAGCTAATGAAAGGCCACCGACATGTAATGTCAATTCTATTTTTTCTATTTTCAAAGGAGTAGCTTAAGAATTCCACCATTCCTTTATATCAGACTGCCAGCAAATGCACACATTTTATGACATAATCCGTGTGCTTTTTTTGTCCCTCCTCCATGCTCATTCATCTCTGTCGATTTAGACAATAGACAATAGACCATAGCAGGAGTCGGCCATTCGAGCCAGCACCGCCATTCAATGTCTGATCATCCATAATTAGTGCCCCGTTCCTGCCTTCTCCCCATATCCCCTGTCTCTGCTATCTTTAAGAGCTCTATCTATATCTCCTCCAGACTGCTCAGTTGCAATTAACATGCTTTCCCCACTCTCTCTCTGCTAACAACACCATGTGTGTCTGAGGTTACACTTGGTCTCCACCTACAGTAATTATTAACATTTACATTTGTTAATATCCGTCCCTTCCTTAAAAATGCTGGTTTCTATTTTTACCAGTTCTGATGATGGGTCATCGACCAGAAATGTTAAACTCAGTTTCATTCTCCACAGACGCTAACAGTATTTCCACCATTTTCTGGTTTTATTTCATGGAGTAAACTTAGCCCAGTGTTACCTTGTGTTCATCAGAGTTAAGTAGCTATGGCAGTTCAATTGGATTCTGAATGCTTTGAGATACAGTTTGATTGAAACATATTGCATGGCACGCCATCTAGCACGAATCACATTGTCTTGTATTTGTGCGGGGCCGTGGTATACTTGATGCTCCTGGGCTCAGTAAGAATGCAGAACTAACAGCCCTTGTCCATTTTCTGGGGTGTCGTCACATTGCACTGTCAGCCCTGCTCTCAATACTTGAGAAACCGCAGTGGCCGTTTGGAGACAAGGGCTTCCCTGAACACCTGGCTCCCTAAGACACTATGAAGCTCCAGTTACAAGAGAAGAGCATTCACATTACATTCATACCTCCTCCAACATGCAAAGCAGCATAGCTATCACATAGAGTCTGAAGAAGGGTCTCGACCCAAAACGTCACCCGTTCCTTCTATTCAGAGATCCTTCATGTCCCGCAGAGTTACTCCAGCATTTTGGGTCTTTCTTAGCTATCACATGAACTCTATTGGAGATCTCTTGATGGACTGGAGATTGAGGGACTTGGCCATCCTCCACAATTGGAATACAATAGGAACCAGAGGGGTAACCTTTTCACACAAAAGCCGGTGGGTGCATGGAACAAGCTGCCAGAGGAGGTAGTTGAAGCTGGGACTATCCCAATGTTTAAGAAACAGTTAGACAGGTACATGGATAGGGCAAGTTTGGAGGGATATGGACCAAATGCAGGCAGTTAGGACTAGTGTAGCTGGGACATGTTGGTCGGTGTGGGCAAGTTGGGCCGAAGGGTCTGTTTGCACGCTGTGTCACTCTATGACTATGACTCTTCTTCTTTCGTGTGGCGTGCACAGCCTAAAGTTGTTGGACAACTTGTTCTATTTGATCTTCCATTTGTGCACGACGAGTTGATTGCATTAGTCGAAACAGGGCGGACCACATGAAGGTTGCAATCTTCCACCCCACTCTATGACTCTAATCCAGCCATAATGTAGATAAGCCTTTGCCACTGCGTAGAACAGCAAGTGGAGAGGAGGGAGAGGATAAAGGCAAGATGAAATGGCAGGTGCACTTTTTGGGTCAGTTTGTTAGAAAACAGCTTATCAAGCCGCAATTCTAATGACTAGAAACCGCAATTCCCATCCCAGGCTGATTTCCTTCTGACCTCCCCTCTGCCACTAATCCTCTCAACATCTACTTAATTGCAGCTACAGAATTCAAGAGTTGAGTTGCGTTTAGTTTATTGTCACGTGTACCGAGGTACAGTGAAAAGATTTTGTTGTGTGCTAACCAGTCAGCGGAAAGACAACACATGGTTACAATCGAGCCATTTACAGTGTATGAAGGTAATAACATGAATAACGTTGAGTGCAAGATAAAGCCAATAAAGTCCGATCAAAGATAGTCCGAGGGTCTCCAATGAGGTAGACAGTAGCTTAAGACTGCTCTCTGGTTGCGGTAGGATGATTCAGTTGCCTGATAACAATAGACAATAGGCAATAGGTGCAGGAGTAGGCCGTTTGCCCCTTCGAGCCAGTACCGCCATTCAATGTGATCATGGCTGATCATCCCCAATCAGTACCCCGTTCCTGCCTTCTCCCCATATCCCCTGACTCCGCTATTTATAAGAGCCCTATCTAGCTCTCTCTTGAAAGCATCCAGAGAACCTGCCTCCACCACCCTCTGAGGCAGAGAATTCCACAGACTCACCACTCTCTGTAAGAAAAAGTGTTTCCTCGTCTCCGTTCTAAATGGCTTACTCCTTATTCTTAAACTGTAGCCCCTGGTTCTGGTCTCCCCCAACATCGGGTACATGTTTCCTGCCTCTAGCCTGTCCAAGCCCTTAACAATCATAAATGTTTCAATGAGATTCCCTCTCAACCTTCTAAACCCCAGAGTGTACAAGCCCAGCTGCTCCATTCTCTAGCATATGATAGTCCCGTCATCCCAGGAATTAACCTTGTAAACCTACGCTGCACTCCCTCAATAGCAAGAATGTCCTTCCTCAAATTAGATTCCGATATCGTCTGAGATCCAGTGGCATGGAGTCCAAGACGACTGGAGACCCTTTTCTGCTGCAGCCTTCATCCGCTTTCCCAGCCAAACTTGTGACGCTCCACTAAGGTCAGCCATCGTCCTCCACCTGTTCCACCATTGAGGTCTCGGTCGGATCGCTCTTTGTCCGTGGCATCCCCCTCGACCTTACCACCATGGGTGGTCCTACCAGGAGCATAGCTCCAGCTGGCATCGCTCTCAGGTCCACACAAGCTTCTCCACCACGACAAGGTGACAATCCACGGAGAACACCTAATGTTCACATCCTGGGATATAGTGTAGAGTTTATTTCTGGACTCCTAAGAAGAAATATTCTTCCATCTCGAGTTTACCGGAACACCATTCAGTTTGATGGTCAGACTGATATTGCTCCTAAATCGACCGTTCACTTAATGCCTTGCTCTTGCCCTCTGCCTCTATTAATACATCTCCATTTTATCTTTTACAACTTTTCTTCTGCTTACATGCCCATAGAATATGTTTATGGATTCTGTTACTTCAGCTCTGAATTTTCTATGATTAGCTAGGTCCGCATCCGGTTCCTTGGTTCTGTTCTGTTTAACTCCAAATGTTAGGTCATCTGATGTTACTTTCTCAATCCTCCTCCCTCATAGGAATGTAGTTAGCCTCCAGCTGAAACATCTCTACTTCAACTCCATGCCTTGTACAATTACAATTTGGCCTTCCCAGTTTGGATTCCAAATCTCTCCTCATCCCATCAGAATGTGCCTTTCTTCAGTTTATTTTTAGTCGAGAGAAATAGCGCAGAAACAGGCCCATCGGCCCACTTAGTCCGCGCCGACCAGCAATCCCCACACACTACCGCTATCCAACACACACTAGGGACAATTTACAATCTTTACCAAGCTAATTAGCCTGCAAACCTGTACGTCTTTGGAATGTGGGAGAAAACCGGAGCTCCTGGAGAAAACTCATGCAGGTCAAGGGGAGAACGTACAAACTCCGAACAGACAGCACCCATCGTCAGGATCAAACCCCGGTCTCTGACGCTGTAAGGCAGCATCCTTTTTCTCCATTGGTATCAAACGTATAACTCCTCACTCTTCTGTTGTGGGGTAGACTGACTCCAACCCCCCCCCCCCCCCCCCCAATCTTTGCATATCCCCAATCCTTTCCACTCATCACTTTAATATCATGTTTCATGTATCTTGTGTTTTATGACTATTGGCAGATCAAGTTCCCTCCTGGGATAAATCAAGTTCTATCGTATCATATCCTATTGTGTCGGAGAAAACAGGAATGTTTATGAAGTTAATAGTATGATTAAATGAGAACTTACTGGTTTGAGGTTTGATCTTTATTTTATGAGGAGTTACGATGAGGGATTACGTGAAGAAGGACGTCAGCCCGCATGCACGTCAATCTTCAAAGCAGCGGTCTGAAATCACAGATAACAGTTGATGAACTGAATATAGTAAAATTCAAGAACTTAGAACTATCAGCTGACCTTTATGAGAGAGGGTTGGGAGCGGAGGGCACGTAATCCCTCATCGTAACTCCTCATAAAATAAAGATCAAACTTCAAACTGGGAAGTTCTTGTTTAATCTTACTATTTTACTTCGGAGTCACGTGAGTGACTACGTGAAGATTTTGAAGCTCTGTGATTTCATGCCGTGGAAACGAGTCCATGCGTCACACGCTGCATCAATTGACCAGGGATAAGTGAAATTTAATAAAGCATGACATAAATTGAAACATGCTGGTGCTTTTTAATGATGATAATAGTAATCCCACTCATCCAGGAGGAATAAAAAATATAACCTAAAAACAGTGTTGGTAACTACCCCCGGTCTGGCAACTGGGTGTATTATAACACATTTGGAAATTTGTTGGTTTGACCATCCTGCAACCACTAGGATGAGGTTTAACGAAACATTCACAACACTCGCTGCTGATGGTGTTGCAGCCGTATGAGTTTTTATTTTGTAACTAACAACATTGCTAGTTCAGGGCCTCTAAGGCTTTAGGTGACATAATGACTGTTGTAGATGTGTGACCACACACACAACCAAAGGTCCATGAGGATAACCACTTTGTGAGTGAATAGACCGAGGACAGGAATGTCGCTGGGGCCCACCGGCCACGCAGCGTCAGCAGGACATAAACATCCCATATCTCTGAGTACCTGGGCCTGGGGGGAAATTGAGTTGAAGGTACCCTTCATAAATTTGGAGGAAGTAGGACCACAAGGCACTACTGGCATAATATGTATAACTCCATCTCTTGTGAAATATAGCTTTGAGAGGAATATCAAGACATCTGTTATACGTGCCGTGTCATACGATATATTGGACTGCGAACAGGACCCTTACCATTCCTTGATATAGGAGATGTAATGTTCCATGGTGCTATCTCTTCAGGCCGTATTGATTACATCCAACGTACAACCTGACAGTTCGTACCCCAGGAAAAGTCTTCTCATAGTCTGCAACCCAACAATTTGTTTCGCTCGTGCAGAGGATGGTTTTCCCCAGTCACGGGGTAAACCAGCAGATTTTGTGTTTGGGAACAGCCATAAAAGGCTATGTTATCATTCGCAGTATGAGTGGACCCGTGGCCGTGCAGACCAGTCAGGCACTATCACGCCTGAGGCGGAGTCTTGCTGGTTATTAAGCAAGCGCTGACTGATGAGGCAAAAATTGGAGGAAGACATAACGAACATTCCTCCCCAGTGTAGCGAGAATGCATCCATCGCCACTGCCCCTGAGAATCGCCGCCATGCCAGATAATTTTGCAACTGTTGATTGAGACTAGATGCAAACAATCGATATTTGGTGTTCCATCAATCCACAATGTCATTAAATACTTTGTGATCCAACATTCATTGTGTTGTTATTGATTAACGTGATGATACACCAGCGCCAAATGAGGTTAGGTAAACTATCACAGGATATTAACTTAATTGAACCCATGTGATTAAAATATGCCACCACCGTAGTGTGTCAACTTGTAGGTGAGCATGCAGATATGCATATTCGCACAATAAGCCTTTAACCCATAGAATGCACCGAGTGATATTCGGTAGTTGATACCACACACTGGAGCAATGCTGAATACTGTTTGTCCATCATTGTGACTTATAGCTTCAGCTGGTAATAGCATACATCTGTTGAAAATGACCACTAAATTGCCAATTTACACTGGCCACAATCTCTTGCCCCAGGGCGGAATCACAGACAATTAATAAAGTTAAAGGTGCATCGCAATCTATAACTCTAGTTGGTATCAACTTAAATTTAACTGGATGGATGAGAAACCCCAATTTCCAAAATATGCGTTTTGTGGCTGAAAACAGCTAATTTAGCAAGATTCAGCAGATATTTTTAGAATATCATCCAGATAGGCCATAAAAATGTATCTTCGAGCTTTGAGCAGCCCGAGCGCTGGCTTGGTAATTTGGTAAACAACCTGGAAGCTGAAGTTAGCCCGGTCTCCGTTTCCGGGTTTCCTCGAGATGGGTTTCCTCGCGGAGTCGGGATTCCCCGGAACGGCATCCAGCAGGAACTCTGTAGAGAGCTTCCAGATAAAAGCACAGCCTGGAAAATAAGTTTGAAACTTACCTTCAGGTTTGAAACTTACCGCTGGAGGAGCAGCGCGCCTGCCAGCCAGTCGAGGCGCCATGCGTGGACGTAATGGCGCGCATGCGGGCTGACGGCCTTCTTCACGTAGTCACTCACGTGACTCAAGTAAAATTAAATCAATTTACTGGTTGGTTTTAGATATTGTTAATGACTTCTGCGCTTTCTCCCTAATTATTTTATGCAGGCATGTATAGCATTACTCACTTAAGTCACCTGTAACATTGAAACTAGAGGCCGGGATTCAAACCTAACTCCTCCTTACTTTAATACTATAATCGCGCATGATCATACTTACATTGTTTAACTTGCAATTGAAAAATATATCAAAGACCACATAAACTGGAAGAGTGCCATGACCCAAAACATCGTCCATCCTAGAGTCTCCATCGATGCTGCCTAACATGCTGAGTTTCACCGACAACTTGTTTCACAGGGATTGCAATGACTGGCTCCAGTGACACTTTTACGATTGTTTCAGGCTGTCGTCTGGAGTCTGGACAAAAGAGTTGCATAATTCTTGACAAGCGAGTTTTTAGCTCATTATAATCAGTAAGTAAGGTCATAAGGTCATAAGTAATAGGAGCAGAATTAGGCCATTCAGCCCATCAAGTCTACTCTGCCATTCAATAATCGCTGATCGATCTCTCCCTCCTAATCCCATTCTCCTGCCTTCTCCACGTAACCTCTGACACCCGTACTGATCAAGAATCTATCTATCTCTGCCTTTAAAATATCAATTGACTTGGCCTCCACAGCCTTATGTGGCAAATAATTCCGCAGATTCACCACCCTCTGACTGAAGAAATTCCTCCTCATCTCCTTCCTAAAGGAACGTCCTTTAATTCTGAGGCTATGGCCTCTGGTCCTAGACTCTCCTACTCTCCAAGTAAGGCCAAGCCAGGTGATAAAATGGAAGGAGAATCCGTGTGGTTTCCAATCCTTCGTTCCCATTCAACTCACATTAACGTCTTTATTATTAATAACATCCAAAGAAAATATGGCTACATGCTCTTTTGTGGCACGAACATTTGCCGCTCTTGATGCACCACTCACTCTTTGTGTTGGAACCAAGAATATTATATTGTCGTCAGAAGAGATTATGAGGGAGCACAATTAAAGTGAATATCTAACTATCGTTATACAATAGGATGCCCTGGGTTATCTGCCACTTGACATGCTACTCTTATGATTACACTATAGGAACACTCGGTTCCACAGATAAATGTGAAGTCGCCATCGCTCGTAGGGAAATAATGATCAATCTTTGAGCGTTTCATGTCTTTGCTTCCAGCATGACACCAATTATTGCCACCATTTATGTACACTGTATTAAGTTGCTAATTATATATTAAGGATAGGCACAAGGTGCTAATCTTTCAAGCAACATGTAGTCTAAGGTAAGATTTTCAAAATAGATTTTTTTTCTGGGAAGGTTGTTCCAGGACTGTCACATTTGCAGCCTTCTCCTTAGGATCCTAATTATCTAACGTGCTGAAGTCAGTAGACCATGCTGCCTGACAAGAGATTATCTGTCATGCAGTTTTTTTTCACAAATCCAGAGCATCTAAAGGACTGTGCCCACTGGGGCTTGCAGTACATTGTGTCATCTGTCAACCTACTTGACACATTACATTCCTATCTCACCCTTGCAAAGTGTGCCTCCACTACATCAATCCTTCATCTACCTGCGTGACCAGACATTGTGACTACATTCAACATTTTGTTTTGTTCTGTTCTTCGATAACGGCTGATATGGGGTTCAGACACAGGAACCCCATAACTTGCTAACTGGTAAAGGATGGGTTGATTTGTTCAACGATTAATTCACTGACAAAGGTGGCGGCACAGTGGTGCAGCTGGTAGTGTTGCTGCCCATAGCGTCTAAGACCCGG
Organism: Raja brachyura; assembly: GCA_963514005.1. The sequence continues at coordinate 7,353,764 of OY740796.1, read as the reverse complement.
GTTCGTTCCTGACCTCGGGTGCTGTCTGTGTGGAGTGTGCATGGGTTCCCTCTGTGTGCTCTGATTTCCGCCCATATCCCGACGGGTTTGTGTGGGTTTGTAGGTTAATTGGCCTCTGTAAATTATCCCGTGTGTCAAGGGAATGGATGCGGAAGTGGAATAACACGGATGTCTTTGGATCAAGGCATAGTTGGAGTGGGCTGCTGGAGGCCCTGCAGCAGCCTGGGGCTTGATTGGATCAGGCACTGGAGCTTGATTGGACCAGCAGTGCCACTGTCAGGACAAACAGCCTTTAATGCCAAGTTAAGACCCTACATTTTTAACAACTTTGTATTTGAAGGATACAACATTGAAACATGGCGACTCTTGCGTACTGCCTTGCTGTAATCTGTGATTCCTACACTCTTGTGCTTAAGTATGATTGAATCAAGATTCTTGATTAGTACGGGTTATGGGGAGAAGGCAGGAGAATGGGGTTAGGAGGGAGAGATAGATCAGTCATGATTGAATGTCGGAATGGACTTGCGGGGCCGAATGGCCTAATTCTACTCCTATCGCATGGTTTACTTATGACTTCCTTGTTTATAGTTTTGTGTATATTTTTACTGAACTGCATGAAAAAAGCAATGTCATGGCACCTAGCCACATGAAACAATAAAGTACCATTGAAGTCGTGTGAGCAGGTGGTCGATGGTTGGGTAGCCCCATTGTTTCCATGCTGTATCTTTCAATCTGTCAACCAATCTTGCTGACCATTCTTGCTGGTCTTTCCCTGTGACTGAAATATGACAGAACCTTCCCCAATGACAGAACAGGATGTTGTCTCAAGCAGGCCCGGCCTCAGAGGACACGTCTGGTAGGCCCGGCCTGGCCTGCCCGCCGTGGTCTCTGGCGGAACTGAGAACCCGCCTGAAGGCTCGCAGTTAGCAGGACCACCAACCCGCCCAAAAGTTCGGCAGACTGCGCAACCGGGGGATGGGAGCTGGAGAAGTCGGGCCCGAGGAGCAAGGACCAGCAGGGGGGTGAACCGGGATAATGCCTCCAGCACCTTCAGGTAGGCTGCAGGAGGCACCCCTGAGACACAAAGATGGCCGGGCAAGGAGAGGAGAGGGACATAGGTTCACGGGAACTGCTCCAGTACATCGAGCACGCGGGCCGACCGGACTTTGGACTTTGAATAATGGCGCCAATACTGTCAGCACCCGCATGTGTAATATGTACAAAATAAATGTCACTGTGCAGTTGCATATGTGACAAATAAAACACTATTGACCTCATATTTTTACGCATTTGAAAGGATACAGTTTAATGGAAAGATTGACTACATCACCTTTTATGTCCCTTGTTTCTCAGCAGGTAGGAGCTTGAGATCAATTCTGGCGACACACCAATGATATTGCTGCTCCTGCATACACCTTCTTGTTTCTAGGCATATATTTCACATAAACACTGCCCTATTTCAATTATAGTTAGAGGTGCTTCTTAAAAGAGGCATTGTAATGTTATTGTCGTATTACCACCAACCCCAGCTACTCAGAAATGACACAATTCACCACCCCGTAATTCATCTCTCTCAGGGCAGCATGGTGGCGCAGCAGTAGAACTACTGCCGTACAGCGCCAGAGACCCGGGTTCGATCCTGACTGCGGGGTGCTGGTCTGTACAGAGTTTGTACGTTCTCCCCATGACCTGCGTGGGTTTTCTCTGAGATCTTCAGATTCCTCCCACAAGTCGAATCAAGAGAGTTTATTGTCATGTGTCCCAGATAGGACAATGACATTCTTGCTTTGTTTCAGCACAACAGAATATAGTGGGCATGAATGCAGTACAGATCAGTGAGTCCATATACATTATATAAATATATACACACATCAATAAATAAGCTGAAAAAGTGCAAATAAACAGATAATGGTCTATTTCACTTCGGAGTCACGTGAGTGACTACGTGAAGACCCCGCCAGCACGCATGCGCGACATATCGTCGAACGCATTGCGGAAGCGACAGTCGGGACGAGCGTCGCTCCTCCAGCGTAAGTTTAAAAACTTACGGAAGGTAAGTCTCACCTGTAGTGGTGAGCGTGGCGACTCGGTGTTCTTGCTTTACAGGAAAACCATTATGGAGTCGCGAAAATCGAAGAGAGCAGCAGCAAAATCCGCTGCTGTGGGAAGCAGCCAGCAACGTGCCGCTACTCCTGAGCTGCAGGTGTTACCGGCAGCTCCCGACTTCTCGCCGATAAGGACCGCAGGTACGCCGCGGTCGGGCGGCAAAACCACCCGGAAGTCGGACGGGGACGTTGACTCAGCTGGGTCCGGACCCGAAGACACCCCGTTCGCTGATAGCGACGGCGGGCGTCTTTCCCGCATGGAGCGGATGGTGGAGCAGTTGCTCCAGTGTGACCTCTCTTCGCAGACCCACGGAAGAATCCTATCATGGACTGCCAAATGTCTCACCCTCTTCGCGGGGAGCATTAGGGGTCAGAGCTGGGCTGACCCTGAAGAGGGGGAAATGGCTGAACAACCAGCAGTGTTGGGGGTGCAAGAAGAGTTACTGGACATGGTGAACAAACATGCCGTTCCTACACAAAAAGGACTGCCTATTCACCAGAAGCTGGCAGCCAGCATAAACTATATGGCTACTAACCAGCTAAAGGAGCAAGCCATTAATGCCACGGCTGAGAAGTATCTCGCTCCTGAAAATTGTAACTCGCTCAATGTTCCAGCAGTGAATAACCCTATATGGGGGAACATGAGCCCTACAATAAGAGGCCAGGAGATAAAGCTTCAGAGGATTCTGAAACTATTGGCCGCCGGGATCACAGCAGTGGTCAGGACTGTTGTTGGGGTTGAGTTACCGGAAGAATTGCATGCTCTAGCTTTACTGTGCAATACACTGTTTGAAATCAACAGCTATCGGAAGAGCATCATAAAACCTGCACTCAATCCCAAATTCGCGGGATTATGCAGGTCAGGTAACACGCAACCGCCAAATCTGCTGTTTGGGGATAACCTTCCAAAACAGGTGAAAGACCTGGATGAGGAAGCCAAGGCTATAGGCCTGATTAAGGTACCCAGTACCTCAAAACCCCATTACCAGCAGCGGCAGCACCCCTACACACCCACCGGACAACGATACTATGACAGACCGTCTGGTGGTGAAAGCTCGAAGGCCGGCCCACCTGCACAATGGTCTTTTTTAGGCCATGGCCCAGCCCGGCCTTCCTGGAAAATGCGCCATCCCCACAACACAGCAACACAGCAACAAAAGAAGCACGTGCAGAGACCGCAACACCGGCAGTAACCATGGAGGTAGGTGGGTCTGGTTCCCTCAAAAACATTGCATGTCTAAATTCATCTAATGGGGGGGGACGGTTGCACTTGTTTCATCATGTATGGCGCACCTTTACCTCTGATCCTTACATACTCGGAAGTATTCAGGGTTACAAAATTGAGTTTATACACGAACTCCCTACCCCAGTTCAGCATTCGCCTAGCCGGAAGTTTATACTTTCACAAAAAGAAAGAACGGCAGGCCATGCTAAACTATTAAGACTAAACAACAAAGGGGTAATTGAGAAGACTATCAGAGAATCTCAAGAGTTCGTATCAAATATATTTACTAAAAATAAAAAAGATGGCGGGTGCCGCATCATTATAGATCTGACCGAACTAAATACTTCCGTTCTGTATGCCCATTTCAAGATGGACACATTTGTCACGGCTAAACAGCTAATATCTGAAAGGTACTACATGGCTTGCATTGATCTTAAAGATGCATACTATTCAGTACCTATACACAAGGATCATAGGAAATACCTGAAATTTATCTGGATGGGACAATTGTGGCAGTACAAAGCCTTACCCAATGGGTTATCATCAGCACCCAGACTGTTTACAAAAATATTAAAACCAGCTTTAGCTTATTTAAGGAAACAAAACCATATTGTCATGGCCTACCTTGATGATATCCTCATTGTCGGGGAGAATTTGGAGATGGCTACATTGGCAGTTTTAGCCACAAAACATCTTTTTCAAGGGATTTGAAAAACATCTGGGATTTATCATACATCCAGATAAATCGAAATTGGAACCCCCCACTACCATGGATTATTTAGGGTTCACTATTAATTCTGAGCTAATGTCTATCACCTTGCCACCTAACAAAGTGGTGGACTTGATAGAAGCATGTAGAAGCCTCACTGGCATCAGGGACCCATCCATATGGCAAGTAGCCAGAGTGATTGGGAAGATAGTGGCTGCATTTCCCGCAGCACAATTTGGGCCACTCCATTATCAAAACCTTCAAAGAGCAAAAATTATAGCTCTCAAAAATCATGCAGGCCATTTTGACAGGCCTATGAAATTATCAGAGAAGGCAAAATCCGAGTTAAATTGGTGGATAGAGAATGCACAGCTTTGTTCTAACCCCATCACTATCATGAATCCCTCGGTTACATTACAAACTGATGCCAGTGCTAAAGGTTGGGGAGCAACTAATACCACCACAAGTTGTGGAGGCAGATGGAGTGCACAAGAGCTAACCCTATTCAAATCATTAGGGATTAATTATTTAGAAATGCTGGGAGCATTTCATGGACTCAGGGCATACTGTTCGGATATGCACCAGTTGCATGTCAGGTTACAAATTGACAACACCACAGTGATGGCCTATATTAATCATATGGGTGGAATAAAGTCGATATCATGTGATGAATTGGCTAATAATATCTGGCACTGGTGTCTGTAAAGGGAGATTTGGATCTCAGCCACTTACCTTCCAGGTAAGCTAAATACAGTGGCAGACACCAGATCACGTAAATTCAACGACAACATAGAATGGATGTTGGATCGGAAAGTGTTTACAGATATTATAGAAAGTTATGGGACACCAGATATCGACCTTTTTGCATCCAGACTTAATCACCAACTTCCAACATATGTTGCTTGGGAACCAGACCCAGGGGCAGTAGCGATGGACGCTTTCTCGCTACATTGGGGGGATTTGTTCTGCTATGCATTTTCCCCCTTCTGCCTCATCAGTCGGGTCTTGCAAAAAATAAGACAAGACTCCGCATCGGGTATTTTGGTTGTGCCCGACTGGCCTACCCAACCATGGTTCCCAGCAGTACAGAAGATGGCCACAGAACCCTGCATCCGGGTTAACAAATGCCCTAGTTTGTCGGTACATCCCGTTACAGGGGATAGTCATCCGTGTCATGACCGCATGGATCTATTAATTTGCAGATTCTGAAAAGGCCATTTCTGGGATACGGACTCTCCGACAGCACAATAAATGCCATCTCAGCGTCGTGCAGGGAGTTCACCAGAAGACAGTACCTGACGTACGTCAGGAAATGGGAAGTGTTCTGTACCACGACGAACACTACCTATGAAACAGTCACCATCACGGAAGTACTGGAGTTCCTGGCTACCCTTCACTTCGATGAAGGATTAAGTTACAGTGCCATCAACTGTGCAAGGAGTGCTCTATCGAATTATCTGGGCAAAGGGAGTGATCATCTGGCAATAGGATCACACCCATTAGTGTCTAAACTAATGAGGGGAATATTTAATTCCAATCCCCCAATGCCCAGATACAACCATACATGGGACATTAGCATAGTCTTGACTATGTTACAAGGATGGACACCCATAACGGGGCTCACCTTGGACAAACTCACATACAAGATGGTAATGATTATGGCACTTGTAACAGCACAACGGGTCCAGTCCCTACACAAGTTAAGTATGGACGCCATGACTATCACCAATGGCAAAATAACTTTTCTTATACAGGGATTATTAAAACAAGACCGACCCGGTTCATCTGGCCAAACATTAGAGTTTCAAGCTTATCCTGCAGATACTCGACTTTGCATCGTTACACTTATATTACAATATATCACAGTCACTAAGACGCTAAGGGGCACGGAGAGAGCTTTGCTTATAAGCCATAAATGGCCTCATCACAAAGTCACGGTGCAAACCATATCAAGATGGTTAAGGGTGGTGTTAGATGCAGCGGGGGTGGATACTAATGTTTTCAAATCTCACTCCACCAGGGCTGCATCTACATCGGCGGCTAGGATGATGGAAGTTCCCATGGACCACATCCTGGCCACAGCAGGTTGGAGCAATGAAAAGACTTTCCAACGCTTCTATAATAAACCCGTGGCCTCTCCTGACACATTTGCAGGGAAAATTTTGAGTTCTGCAAAATAGTTACCCAATGTGGGATATATTATTATTTTTTTGGTATGAATAAATACCTATTTTGTTTTTCAGCACAGTGAAATGTCTGAAATACATTCATCCTCTTACCCCAGCATGGCAGTGTGTGAGCATGGACGTTCCAGGGCATGAAATCACAGAGCTTTGAAATCTTCACGTAGTCACTCACGTGACTCCGAAGTAAAATAGTAAGATTAAATGAGAACTTACCAGTTTGAAATTTGATCTTTATTTTATGAGGAGTTACGATGAGGGATTAAGTGCCCTCCGCTCCCAAAACCCTCTATTATAAAGTTCAACTGGTATGAAAGTTCTCTCTTATCTTACTATATTAGTCTACGTTGCTATCTGTGATTTCACACCATTGCTTTGAAGAATGTCGCGCATGCGTGCTGGCGGGGTCTTCACGTAATCCCTCATCGTAACTCCTCATACTCCTGTACCTTCGACCTGAGTACCAGAGATGAGTGTGTGGCCAGGATGGTGCGGGTCCTTGATGATGCTGCCAGCCTTTTTGAGGCAGCGACTGTGATAGATCCCCTTGATGGTAGGGAGGTCAGAGCCATTGATGGACTGGGCAGTGTTTACTACTTTTTGTAGTCTTTTCCACTCCTGGGCGCTCAAGTTGCCGAACCAAGCCACGATGCAACCGGTCAGCAACCTCTCTACTGTACACCTGTAGAAGTGAGAGAGAGTCCTCCTCACTCCAAAGGTGTACAGGTTTTGAGGTTAATTGGCTTGGTGTAAATGTAAAATTATCCCTAGAGTGTGTAGGATAGTGTTAATGGGTGGGTATCATTGGTCGGTGTGGACTCGGTGGGCCGAAGGGCCTGTTTCTGCCTGTATCTCTAAACTAAGCTAAACTAATATTCATTTAATGTGCAGAAATCTAGTATGATGCATTTTGGTTCAGCAAACAAAGCTGGATGTTAAGTTGGACAGATCATCGTCTGAGAGCATCTTCATTCTCCTCCTCCTTCTCATTCTGTCATCTAGCAGCATCCACTGCCCTGCTCTGAGTTCCTTCATTCACTTTCTGAGATGTAGTTTCTTTTATGTGGAGGCCAACTGACTAACAGAGAGGTGCTGATGATTGCACTCTCCTTACGCACCTGTCCCACAGCACAGACCATAGTCCGTGAAACCTGAAACTAGATGGAGAAATCAAGTGTAGGCAGACTTGCGGGAATAGCCACAACAACCCCCCCTATAACTGGTCAGAAAGCTGCAGGCAATCTCTTTACATTGTGGAAATGACACACCTTCAAGTGGCTAAAAGCACGTACTGTTGCCTGAGTTTAAGGGCGTCAGATGGAGTGTTAAGATCTAAAGTGGTATCACTGAAGAAGGATCTCGACCCGAAACGTCACCTATTCCTTCTCTCCAGCAATGCTGCCTGTCCCGCCGAGTTACTCCAACATTTTTTGTCTACCTTCGATTGTAATCATGTAGTGTCTTTCGCCTGACTGGGTAGCACGCAACAAAAGCTTTTCACTGTACCCCAGTGCACGGAACAATAAACTAAACTAAACTATCACTGGAATCAAATCAGAGTTGAAACTTGATCTTACAGAGATCGCTTCCACCTTATATCACTTATGTTTTCACATACAGTGGCTTGCAAAAGTTTTCATACCCCTTGAACTTTTCCACGTTTGTCACGTTACAACCACAAACGTAAATGTATTTTATTGGGATTTTATGTGATAGACCAACATAAAGTGGCATATAATTGTGAAGTGGAAGGAAAATGATACATGGTTTTCAATTTTTTTTACAAATAAAAAACTGAAAAGTGTGGCATGCAAAAGTATTCAGCCCCCTTTTCTCTGATACCCCTAAATAAAATCCAGTGCAACCAATTGCCTTCAGAAGTCACCTAATTAGTAAATAGAGTCCACTTGTGTGTAATCTAATCTCAGTATAAATACAGTTGTTCTGTGAAGGCCTCAGAGGTTTGTTAGAGAACATTAGTGAACAAGCAGCATCATGAAGCCCAAGGAACACACCAGACAGGTCAGGGATAAAGTTTTGGAGAGGTTTAAAGCAGGGTTAGGTTTTAAAAAAATATCCCAAGCTTTGAACATCTCACGGAGCACTCTTCAATCCATCATCCGAAAATGGAAAGAATATGGCACAACTGCAAACCTACCAAGACATGGCCGTCCATCTAAACTGACAGGGCAGGCAAGGATAGCATTGATCAGAGAAGCAGCCAAGAGGCCCATGGTAACTCTGGAGGAGCTGCAGAGATCCACAGCTCAGGTGGGAGAATCTGTCCACAGGACAACTATTAGTCGTACACTCCACAAATCAGGCCTTTATGGAAGAGTGGCAAGAAGAAAGCTATTGTTGAAACAAAGCCATAAGAAGTCCCGTTTGCAGTTTGCCACAAGCCATACGGGGTACACAGCAAACATGTGGAGGAAGGTGCTCTGGTCTGATGAGACTAACATTTAAGTTTTTGGTATAAATGCAAAATGCTATGTGTGGCAGAAAACTAACACTGCACATCACCCTGCACATCCCCACTATGAAACATGGTGGTGGCAGCATCATGCTGTGTGGATGCTTTTCTTCAGCAGGGACAGGGAAGCTGGTCAGAGTTGATGGGAAGATAGATGGAGCCAAATACAGGGCAATTTTGGAAGAAAACCTGTAAGAGTCTGCAAAAGACTTGAGACTGGGGCGGAGGTTCACCTTCCAGCAGGACAACGACCCTAAACATACAGCCAGAGCTACAATGGAATGGTTTAGATCAAAGCATATTCATGTGTTAGAATGGCCCAGTCAAAGTCCACACCTAAATCCAATTGAAAATCTCTGGCAAGACTTGAAAATTGCTGTTCACAGACGCTCTCCATCCAATCTGACTGAGCTTGAGCTATTTTGCAAAGAAGATTGGGCAAAAATTTCAGTCTCTAGATATGCAAAGCTGGTAGAGATATACCCCAAAAGACTTGCAGCTGTAATTGCAGCGAAAGGTGGTTCTACAAAGTATTGACTCAGGGGGGCTGAATACTTTTGCACGCCGCACTTTGCAGTTTTTAATTTGTAATAAAATTTGGAAACCATGTATCATTTTCCTTCCACTTCACAATTATGCACCACTTTGTGTTGGTCTATCACATAAAATCCCAATAAAATACATTTACCTTTGTGGTTGTAACGTGACAAAATGTGGAAAAGTTCAAGGGGTATGAAAACTTTTGCAAGCCACTGTATATGTTGAGAACACCTTTCATTGCCTCTGCCAATGGCAATAACAAAACTAACCTCCCCCATTTGGAAGGTAGAAGTCTATTTAACTTTATCATTTATTTCATACTCCAGGGCACAACAGAATTAACTGTGGATTTATTTGAATAACTTTAACATCTCTGGGGCATGATTTCATTTTTGCAGCTTTCAACAGTAAATCCGTTATGGCTTATTAGCTAATCAGCTTCATTGCATGCAAAGCATCCCACCTAAATAAGCATTTGTTCTCAAAGGAGAAAACATTGGATTACAGGTTTATTGGAGAACTGGAAATCTGCACTTTATTATGCATGGAATGTAGGGTGAGCAACAGGTAACAGAGGAAACAGAGTTATGTGGAAAAACAATACCTGACAACTCTTGCTGCAGTGTAGGAAGGAATTGCAGATGCTGGCTTAAACCGTAGCCACAAAAGGCTGGAGTAATTCAGTGGGTCAGGCAGCATTTCTGGGGAAAAGGAATAGGTGACTTATCGGGTCGAGACCCTTCATCAGACCTGTTGTCCACCTCTTGCAGCGGGGCCTATTTTGAGAGGGCCTGTCCCACTTACGCAATTTTTTTAGGCAAATACAAGCAATTAGGCTGTCGCCACATGGTCGCCGGGGTGTCACCTGTATGGTTGTGTGTAGTCTGCTCAGTCGTCCAAAGAGTCGTAGCATCTTTCTGGTCGCCGCTGGATTTTCAACATTCTCGGCGACAGTGGGTTTGACGCCAATGAGCATAGCTTGACTTCTCCTGACGTAGGTGCTGTCGCTGACTTCGATGAATTCCATTGGCGACTACCTACGTCAACCGGCGACAGGTACCGGCGACTGAATTGTCTTCAGTTGTCGCCGACAGGGTCACAGCTTGTCGCGGGTGGAGGTAGGTTGACTTCGGTTGTCGCCTGTGTGGTCGTAGGTTGTCGTAGGTGTGGTCGCAGGCGGGCGTCCTAATGGGTCGCCGGTTGTCGGTAGCTTGCCGTAGCTTGACGTCGACTAGGTGGTAGGTTGTTGTAGCTTGTTGTAGACTTTATCGTGGGGGGGGGGGGGGGTCCAGTCACTGTTTTTCCGGCGACCTGCTACGACTATGACAGTCGCCAGCAGTCACCTAAAAAATCGCCCAAGTGGGACAGGCCCTTTACTCTATTATAGACCTGTACACTTATTTCTGGATAGGCAGTTGTAGAAGAGAGCCCAACTTCCCATTGTGTTGTGTTGTGTCTGGCTTTATCTTCCAAGAAAGAATAGGATGTTTCGACGGTTGGCAGTTTTAAGATCCTTTGACACATGCCTGTTTGGCTGAAGAAGGGTTTTGACCCTATAAATGTCACCCGTTCTTTCTCTCCAGAGATGCTGCCTGTCCCGCTGAGGTACTCCAGCATGTTATGTCTATCTGCCTGTTTTGAAGCAATGGTGAGCAGATTATCATGTATGAAGTGTGGAAGATGTGTCTGATGGGAGAGGGAGCGCTGAGCAAGGGTCTCGACCAAGGATGATATTAATCATGGTGCACTTTGGGATGGTGAAAAGAAGAGGGGAAAGGAGTAGGCTGGGTGGGTTTAATTGGGTAAAAATGAGAAGAATGGTTATTTTGGCAACGCTCTGAAAATATTGAATGTCTTCAATTACAGTTACAACTTTGCATTAATCTCCTATATGCGGTTGCTCGCTCCTGAGAGGAGTTGTTACCTGAAAAGTTTGTTTTAGTTTAGTTTAGTTTAGAGATACAGTGCGGAAACAGGCCCTTCAGCCCACTGAGTCCAAACCGACCAGCAATCCCTGCTATCCTACACACACAAGAGACTATTTACATTTATACCAAGCTAATTAACATACAAACCTGTATGTCTTTAGAGTTGAATTAAACTAAACTAAACCAGTATCAGGATGTCCTAGGTGACATTATGAGAGTTTTTCTCTTTACTTGCTGCATCCTTTTCTGCATTTAGAACAGTCTATCTGCTGTCCATAAAGTGAACGTTATTCTGAATACAGGTATGTGCTGACTGCCTTGATATAGCATCAGAAATGATGACCATCTCGTCCAAGCTCCCAATGCAGAGAGCTGTCTGAGACAATACCAATCAATATTTGCAACACCTCCAGTCAAACGTCTTGGCCAAAACCAACAAACAGTGCTGATTAGAAAATGACATCCACCTGACGTCTATCAAAAAGAGGGAGCTAGCTGCTAAAGTAGACCACACAATGGCTGGATTAACATGCAGAATGCAATCCAGGGCAGCCTCGCGGTTGATAGATTGTTGTGCTTGTGCTTTGAGGACCAAATTATTGCCAAGTATAATTGCAATGTAACTGTGCCTGATGCAAAGCAACAGTGAAATGAGACCACCTAATCCAGTCGGACCCCTAGAGAGATGTTGGATCAACACGATGTTGGCAAAGTTAGAGCATCGCTATTCTGCCTAATTTGCAACAGTGTCGCAGGTCCCATTTTGTGGTCTTTCAGTGTTCATTTGATCTTGTACTTGATTCCCTTGTACTATACTCTAAAAGTACTGTAATACAATGTACGCTGTCTGAAGAAGGCTCTCGACTTGAAACATCACCCATTCCTTCTCGCCAGGCCAGCACGGTGACACAGCAGTAGACCTGCTGCCTGACAGCACTTGCAGTGCCGAAGACCCGGGTTCGATCCCGACTACGGGTGCTGCCTGTATGGAGTTTGTACGTTCTCACCGTGGGTTTTATCTGGATTCCCCGTGTTTCCTCCAACAATCATGTATGTGGGTATGGAGGTAAATTGGCTTATTAAATGTAAAAATTCTCCATAGTGTGCGTTGGGTAATTTTAATATGTGGGGATCGCTGGTTGGTGCGGACCCGGTGGGCAGAAGGGCCAGTTTCCGTGCTGTATTTCTAAACTAAAATAACTAAGATGCTGTCAGACCCGTTGATGTACCCCAGCATTTTGTGTCTATCTTTGGTTTAAACCAGCATCTGCAGTTCCTTCATACACTGCATTGCTCGATTGTAATCATGTATTGTCTTTCTGCTGACTGGTTAGCACGCAACGAAAGCGTTTCACTGTACCTCGGTACACGTGACAATAAACTAAACTGAAACTGTGACGCAGAGGGATGGATTTCTTTAGTTATATTGTGACACCAACTATCTCCAGAGATTCAGCCTGACCCGTCAGATTATTCCAACACTTTGCCTTGTTCTCCTCTTGTAATTTCATCATTTTAATGGGGTCAAGGAAAGAGCGTTCACGTCACGGCCCTGTGCCCACCGATCGTTCCACCACCACGCACAAGACACACAACATTATGCGCAGCTGCCGAGAAGTGTGTTCAGCTCTGGCTGAGCAACTTCTAATCTTGTGTGTGGACTCGATAAGAAGATCATTTTAATCATAAAAATCGTAAACAGGAATACATACCCCTTCCAATATGAGTTGAATTGGAGCGGCCTTCTTTATAGAGGGTTACAGTACACTAACAAAATGCAGAATACTGTCCAACTCACCCTCTCCATGGGGAAAGATAATTGATACCTTATTTTGGCACTGAGCCTTTCTCTATTTCACTCCTGCAGCCACGTATCCCCCTGCAACAAATGGCAAGTCTTTGCCAATTATGTTACAGGGCCCGTAAGGGTGTGTGATATGTTTCACAGTCGAACCTCAGAGCAGAGCACAACCACGAAGGGAATAAATACCAGCTGCATTCTGCAGACGCTAAATGTCTTTCCCATCATTTAACAGATTGCTTTCTCCCTCATTTGTTCACCATCTGGTATTTTGAAATTTATAGCTATCATGCCTTGAAAGCCATTTAATTTTCAATGTAAGCATCACTCAGCGCATCTTTGGCCAAGTACAGTATGTTGTGTTTCAGAAAAAAAGAGCTGATACCATGGTAATGCTGTACATTTAAAATCTGTGTATTTATTTAAAAAACTCAAGATGGAAGTATAACATGTATTAAATTCAACACCTTTAGTGCTTTGCTTTGTGCTTAAATAGTGGTAATGGTCTGGTTGGAGATGATTTATATTAATTATTATCCAAGTATAATACAGACAGACCTGAGGCTGCAGATGCTGGAACAACTGTTCAACCTGCTGAGTGGCTCCTGAATAACAACCTAAAATGCATATATAATCTCAGGATGATCTGGATTCTTTCAGTCTATTGTGTAAGCCTGTTAATACATTAGGCTTGATGGACGTAAATTTGCTATGAATTGGTCTATACACCAGGTATCCTGGTATCAGGTGCCGCAGTGTAAAACTGTGTGCCATGTACTGTGGTACTAACTGGCAAGATATACTTCATGGCACAACAACTTGTCACTGGTAAATCGATTCATAACTCAAACGACCATCAGGCAGGCCCATGTCAAAACTTGGCCGGACACACTAGTCCAATATGTATGAAATCAGATTTGTCCATTCCCCCTCCCCCTGCAACCCCCTCCTACATAAGCTTCATATGGGTAAATATGCTTAATATGAGTAAAAAAATATAGAACGTAATAGTAGATAAAATGAATGCACATGGACCTTGTTCATAGAAGGATTAAAGATTCTTTTGGAACATTTAAGAATTCCCAGCATTATGTATTAACTTGTAAGCAATGATTTTACTGTTACTGAAAATGTAAATACACGTTAAGGGCCTGTCCCACCAGCATCCGACTCCATGCGATGAGCGCGATCAAACTAGAAGCGGGGGCCGCGCGGAGGTCGGGTGATCCCCTGTACAGGGCTGTTCCCACCAGCATGCACCTGCATGCGGCAAGCGCAACCAAACCGGCAGCGAGGGCCGCGCGGAGGTCGGGTGAGTGGCGCAACGCGGCGCAAAGTGAGGCGAACTTGGAGCGAAGTCTTAAGGTAAGTTCGCCAGGACAGAGAGGGGTACACATAGAGGGGCACAGAGGCACACACACAGAGGGCCACGGAGCCACACACATAGAGGGTCACGGAAGCACCTACAGATAGATTCACGGAGGCATGATGTCGAGGCGGTGTGTCATGCGTCGAGGCGACTGCGAGCCGACAAGCCGTTGCCGCGCGGAATTTTTGAACATAGTGAGTTTTTTGGAGCCCCGCGCGATGTCGGGACGAACTCCGCACAATTCCGCACGGCTCCGGCGATCGAAGTGGGACCGGCCCCGCGACGCCGGATGGCTCAAGCGACCACGTTAGGTCGCGCTCATCGCAGAGAGTTGCATGCTGGTAGGACAGGCCCTTAACTAGTTCACAGCCCCAACCCAAGCCGTTGTCCTAGCTTCAAAGCCGTCTTGTTGTGTCTCATTGCCTGTAACTCATTTTCACCTAGCCCACAGCTAACAATGGCCTGTTTCCTGTGCCTTCTCTCCAGAGATGCTGTCTGACCCGCTGAGTTGCTCCACCTTTTTGTGTCTATCTTTGCTGGATAACAGTTGGTGGTGAACCGTGATTTGAAACTGGGGATGTGACGCACAGATTACAGCAAAGATTTAAGTTCAAAAAGTTTAAGTTCATTTTGAAAATTTCTCATCCTTGCCTCAGTGTGTTCTTGTCTTGAGCTCGGATGTAGTAGGTTCAATCCCACTCCAGTGAAATGCACAAAAATTGAGACAGACGCTAAAAAAATCCCAGCTACTGGAGCTGCCATCTTTTAGATGAAACATCGAAGTATAAATCCGTCCGCTCTCCAAGGTTCCATGTTGAAGATAGACACAAGGTGCTGGAGTAAATCAGCGGGTCAGGCAACATCCCTGGAGTAAAGGAATGGGTGACATTTTGGGTCGGAATCCTTCTTCAGACAAAATGACCCGAAACGTCACCTATTCCTTTTTTCCAGAGGTGATGCCTGTCCTGCTGAGTTACTCCAGCACTTGGTGTCTATCTTCGATTTAAACCACATCTGCAGACTCAACTAGAATCAATGCATCCAACCCTTCTTCTTGTATTGATACCTGTGAGCAATCCTTGCCTCATCCACCCCCACCATCCTCAAAGCTGACTTCCCTACATACGAGAAAATGAACGCCTTTCCTCATTCCCTATCCACTTGCGGCTGTTCATGAACTTGGCTGAATTCCTTGGGCCCCTTTCAATCCTGAACTTTCAAATGGCAAGACACACATGCCAACCCCCATTCCCTTACGCAGCATCTACCCAGCTTTACAAACATTGAGCAAATTCTTAGCCATTATCCATTTATTATGCCATTGTATTCATGGAAGTTAAACATTTATTTAGAATGATATCACATTTTGAAAGATGCAATACAATACAATTGTACGATACAACGGCCTATTGTGTGCCCCTCATTTTAATTTTCCTATGTGGGGGAGGGGGGTAGGGTAAGGGGAAAACCGTCTCCCAGTCACTTCCTGGCGAGGATGCGACTATTCTCCGAGTCGCGTCTGCGCCCCCCTCAACTGGATTGGCACGGCCTTTCCTGCCGGGGACCAGACCAGTGCTCCAGCAGCGGCAGTGTGGCACTGGATACATCGCGGAGCGGGCGATGCCTCACCTGGGATCGCCGTTTGAAGCTCCGGAGCGCTCGGCCTGCTGCCACATCGCGGGTCTGTGGTTTGAAGAGCTTCCAGCGCAGGCGGTGCTGACTTCAACATCGTGTTGCCCTGGGGCCCTTTGCCGAGGGCCGCCAGCGTGGGTCTCCGCTCGGCGCGGCCTGTGGACTTCGGGAGCCGCGGACTCCGGTAGGAAGTAGCTGATTGGGAGATCCAAGCTGCTGAGGTTGTTCTCCCGTTCCGACATCGGAGTTCCATCATCCTGGCGAGAGGGCCTGAGCATCGGGCCGCCCGTAGAGGCGACTAAGGAGGGCTCGGGAAGTTCCGACCATGGGTGTACATCAAAGAACATCAAAGAGGAGGAAGACTGAACTTTGGGCCTACCCTCACAGTAAGAAACTTTGTGCAGGGGATGTTTATGTTAAAATACTATCGTGTTTTCTTCTTTTTTTATTCGTATGGCTGCATGGTGACCCCAGATTTCACTGAATCAATTGGTGCATGTGACAATAAATGTCTCTTGAATCTTGAATATCTCGAATTTCCTAGATTATCGTTGCTTTTTGCATATCTTCCATTCATTTCTCCTAAGTACCATCTATATCTCTCGTTCCCATTCCCTGACTCTCAGTCCAAAGAAGGGTCTCGACCTGAAACGTCACCTATTTCTTCTCTCCAGAGATCCTGCCTGACCTGCTGAGTTACTCCAGCCTTTTCGATCTGTTGTCAGATTCAACTAACATCTGCAGTTCCTCCCTCACATGTGAATATGAGTCTTTCTGTTAATACAACATAGGAGCCCCAGAAACAAAAGGGATTGATTTGTAATAAGATGCTGTTTTATATCTGTACACAAATGATTTTAATAATCATGTTATCGCAAATCCAGAGATATTAGATATGGGTAATAAAACCTCTAATTTCTACTCTGAACAC
Source organism: Raja brachyura (assembly GCA_963514005.1). Next base: position 7,336,868 of record OY740796.1, on the reverse strand, counting down.
ATTTGTCCTAAAGCACTGGTGCAGAGGTAATTGCAATCAATATCACACCTTATCAAAAAAAAAACACTTTTTATCATTGACATTAAATAGCGAAAAAAATCCCTCAGTTTCCAGTTCTTCTAAATTTCATTCCAGCCAGATGGTGTAGGTGAGGAATGCATTTCAGTCATTGCTCTTTTGTGGCACAGTTTTCAAAACTGCTGCCAGAGGCAAGGGAGAAAAAAATGTGTGCTCACTCTGATTATTGTTATGGGCACAAGTAAATGAGGTCATTAAAATCAGGTCAACATCCCAGTAAATGGGAACACAATAGGAAACTATCTCTGAATTACTTTGCTTCTTATTATGCGTGCCAACAAGTTAACGGTGGAAATGAGACAATGGGAAGTCCTTGCTTCATTTTTCTGGAGAATGTAGAACATAGAACATATACAGCGCAGGGACTGGCCCTTCGGCCCACAATGCCTGTGCCAAACACGATGCCAAGACATAGAAACATCGAAAAATAGGTGCAGGAGTAGGCCATTCGGCCCTTCGAGCCTGCACCGCCATTCAATATGATCATGGCTGATCATCCAACTCAGTATCCTGTACCTGCCTTCTCTCCATACCCCCTGATCCCTTTAGCCACAAGAGCCATATCCAACTCCCTCTTGAATATAGCCAATGAACTGGCCTCAACGACCTTCTGTGGCAGTGAATTCCAGAGACTCACCACTCTCTGTGTAAAGAATGTTTTCCTCATCTTGGTCCTAAAGGAATTCCCCCTTATCCTTAGACTATGACCCCTTGTTCTGAACTCCCCCAACATCGGGAACAATCGTGCTGCATCTAGCTTGTCCAACCCCTTAAGAATTTTGTAAGTTTCTATAAGATCCCCCCCCCAATCTTCTAAATTCCAGTGAGTACAAGCCGAGTCTATCCACTCTTTCTTCATATGAAAGTCCCAACATCCCAGGGATCAGTCTGGTGAACCAGAGATAAGACCAACTCTTATCTGCCTACACATAATCCATTCCATGCATATCCATGTGCAGATCCAAAAGTTTCTTAAGAGAGAGAGTTAGATATAGCTCATAGCTCTTAGGGCTAATGAAATCAAGGGATGTGGGGAGAAAGAAGGAACAGGGCACTGATTCTGGATGAGCAGCCGTGATCATATTGAATGGCAGTGCTGGCTCGAAGGGCAGGATGGCCTACTCCTGCACCTATTTTCTATGTTTCTATGTTTCACAGTGCCACTATAATATTTGCCTCAACCACCACCCTTTGCAGTGCATCCCAGGTACTCACCAGTCTTGGTGTAAAATAGTTGCCCTGTGCAGCTCCTTTAAACTTTGACCTTCTCACTTTAAAGCTACGCCCTCGAGTTTTGATTTTTCCATCCTGGGAACAAGGTTTGGACTGTCTACCTTATCTAGGGCTCTCATAATTCTATATAGTCCTTTCTGCTTTCCCCGCAACCTCCGACATTCCAGAGAAAACAATCCAAGTCTGTCCAACCTCTCCCTGTGGCCAATACCTCTTAAAAAGAAGATATACACAAAATGCTGGAGTAACTCAGCAGGGCAGGCAGCATCACTGGAGAGAAGGAATGGGTGACCCTTCTTCAGACTGAGAATCAGGGGAGAGGGAGTCTAGAGATATGGATGGGTAAGGTGTGAAAATGACAAATCAAAGTAGACAATGTTCAAGAAATGTAGAATGGTTCATTGTTGGCTGAGGTGAAGGTGACAAGGGGGCATACAGCCAGTAAAATTAATTGGAAGGACAGTGAAACTGACAGAGAACTAGGGTGGGGGGGGACAGAGAGAGAGGGAAAGCAAGGGTTACTTGAAGTTAGAGAAATCAATAAGATAGTGTCTGGTTGTAAGCTGCCCAAGCGAAATATGAGGTGCTGTTCCTCCAATTTGTGTTGGGTCTCAAGGGTCTGTCCACTTGGCGATTTTTTCGGCGACTGCTGGCATCGTTGACTAACGTATCAAGTCACCGGAAATGTCGCGGCGTGATGCGCCGTGACGCAGCGTGATGACGTATTGGCGCGCGGTGTTTCCTCAAGAGTCGTAACATATTTTTTGTCGCCGCTGGATTTTGAAATGTTCGAAATCTTTCGGCGAACCTGATACGCCAGTCAATGACGCCGGCAATCGCTGAAAAAATTGCCAAGTGGGACAGGCCCTTCACTCTGCCAGGGGAGGAGGCCCAGGACAGAAATGTCAGTGTGGGATTGGGAGGGGGAGGTAAAGTCTTTTAACTTTCTTATTACCCCTTAATGCAGGCATAATTCTGGTAACCCTGCATCCTTTCCAAAGACTCCTCCACATGCTTCCTGCAATGGGGCAACCAGCAATGCATGTAATACTCCAAATGCAGCCTAACCAAAGTGCTATAGAGCTGCAGCAAGACCTCTATACACAATGCCCCATCCTATGAAAGCAGGCAAACTATATGTGTCACTTACCACTCTATCAACTTGTATTGCCACTTGCTTGGAGTAAACTCGATCTGACATTTCTCAACGTCTCGACTGAAACGTCACCCATTCCTTCTCTCCAGAGATGCTGCCTGTCCCGCTGAGTTACTCCAGCATTTTGTGTCTATCTGACCATTTCTCTGCCCACTGATCTATATTTCACTGTATGTTTTTCACAGTCTTCCTCACTGTCCCCAACTCCACAGATTTTCGAGTCTGTCTGCAAATTTTCCAACTACATTTAAGACCAAGCCATATATATATATATATATATCACAAACAACAGATGTCCCAGCATCAGAGGTCCCACTGACATAAAGATCAATCCGTGTAGGTGCAATGTAATACATAAACCCAGATAATAAATAAGTCCCAACATGGTTCAATAGGTGGTTCCACAAACCTCTGAGATAAAAATCACAGGAACAGTTTTGAATTTCAGGCCTGATCCATCCAACACATGGCACTGAGTTGCACTAACTTCAATAAAGTGAGCATTCATAGAGGCCTTGTTTACTGAAGAACTGTCTCGACCCGAAACACGTCGCCTATTTCCTTCGCTCCATAGATGCTGCCTCGCCCGCTGAGCTTCTCCAGCATTTTTGTCCACATTCATTGGGGCATTGATAGTTTTGGTTTTAGTTTAGAGACACAGCGTGGAAACAGGCCCTTCGGCCCATCGAGTCCACACCGACCAGCGATCCCCGCACATTAACACTACCCTACACACACTAGGGACAATTTACACATACACCAAGCAAACTAAACTACAAACCTGTACGTCTTTGGAGTGTGGGAGAAACCGGAGATCTCGGTGAAAACCCACCCGGACATGGGGAGAACATACAAACTCCGTACAGACAGCACCCGTAGTCAGGATCGAACCCTGGTCTCTGGTGCTGGAAGCGCTGTAAGGTAGCAACTCTACCGCTGTGCCACCGTGCCGCCCACGGTGTTACAGGTGACACTGCTCCCAATGGGCATCTACGCCATTGATCTAAACCCCACTCCCAACATGACCATATAATCAATGCTGACACCTCTCTTCAAGCAACGTTTTAAGGAGCTTTTTAAACTATCTCTAATAGATATAGTTTTTTTTGTTTGTTTTTTTTATTTTGGACGGCACCTTGGCGCAGCAGTAGTGTTGCTCCCTTACAGTGCCAGAGAACTGGGTCTGTACGGAGTTTGTACGTTCTCCCAGTGACCGCGTGGGTTTTTTCCAAGAACTTTGGTTTCATCCCACACTCCAAAGACGTACAGGTTTGTTGGTTAATTGGCTTGGTATAAGTGTAAAAAATGTCCCTAGTGTCGGACGATGCGTTAATGTGCAGGGATCGCCGGTCGGTGCGGACTGAGAGGGCCTGTTTCCCCGCTGTACCTCTGAACAAAACTAAAAATCATGTGTCAGGACACCAACATATCAACTTTGATCTCCCTAGACTGATCATTCATCTCACTAGTCAGTATGGGATCCTGCTGTATGAAACATATATATATATATATGTATATGTACCTGTACACTGCAAATGGCTCGATTGGAATCATGTATTGTCATTCCGCTGACTGGTTAGCACGCAACAAACGCGTTTCACTGTACCTCGGTACACGTGGCAATAAACTAAACTGAGCAATCACCATCTGTTGTCTGATTTACAATTTATCTGAAGGTTTTCACTAAAGGCACTGAATAAATGCGTGTCTTTCATTTCTGTTTTTTTCCCAGAGTTTCACACCTTTTACAATACCAGATTGTATTTACTGATATTATTATTCCAAATGCAAACATCAATCCTCTTAAATACCTGCCATTCTTGTGCCATGCCAGAACAAAAATATAAATGATGAGAAGAAAGCTGAAACATCACAGTGGCTGCTTTGCTAATTATATTTCAAATTAATTTACTTGGCTGAGGAATTACTATTGCATCACAATTTCTACTCTACGTGAAATCATTAAATGTGATAAATTCCTTGCAGAATCTTCGCTCTCCAGCTATTAAAGACCGCAAAACCAGTTATTTTCGTCAAAATATATCAGGGGTAATGGAGCCTTTATAAGATTTTAAAATACCACACAGTTAGTTCTGAGCTGAATTTTTACCTTGTCCAACAAAAATTCAGGAAGTAGCACAAGCACAATTGAAAGTAGCTCTGCATTTATATTTTGCCAAGAAAACTGTGCTTTCCACTCGGATCGAGTACAAACTCTCAACACAGCTTTGCACCGACCAGTTGCAACTCACAGACAACTCCAACACTCTAGGATGCCAAACAACATGTTAATGATGCACAGGCTCATTTGAATTCAGTGCCATGGTGAGGCGCTCCACAAAATCCATGGGAAATTGGCAGCAGAAACAGAGCAAAGCCCAGGCAGACAGCACAAAGCTAGATTCAGGAGGCAAAGATTGACAGTGGAAGCTTGATATAATGCAGCAAAACATTTTTGGAACCGATACAAAGGCCTCCCAGTGCAGCGAGAAGAAGAGGACCTAGGAGAAGCCTACTTCCCAAAGGTAACGTCAATTTCTAGGCTGCAATTGACTTATGGGGTGCTGACTGCCGGCAGTGCTGGGGCAAAGCAGGTGTTGAGAGGCCACCGGTAGAAAGGTAGACAATTCACCAGCCTTCTCCAGGCTGACCTGCTAAAGTGACTTGTGGCAATGATGATCTGATAGCAGGGTTATAAGTGAACGTGTGTTAGAAATAGACTTTTTTAAAATGTGAAAGTACTCAAATAGCACTGTGATGCAAATACAAACAGAATTCTTGCAAGCAGAATGCAATTCAAGCAGTAATGCTTCTAAGCAAAATGGATGATGCCATATTTTATAACAGAATTGATCAATATCATGGAGATGAACTTAGTCAACTTTCCTGGAAGTGGCTTCACAAGTGGACAGGGCAATGAAGAGGACTTTTGGGACATCGGCCTTCAGCAAGGGCACTGAGTCTTTAAGTTGAACATTATGTTGCAGTTGTGCAAGACGTTGGTGAGGCTGCACTTGGGCTATTGTGTTCACTTTAGGTCACCCTGCTCTCGGAAAGAGCCCAGAGAGTACTTACAGAGATGTTGCCAGGACTTGAAGCACTGGCTTACAGGAAGAGATTCTGAAGACTGGGATCTTATTCCTTGCAAGATAAAAAAACTAAAGGGTGATCTAAGAAGTGTATAAAATCATGAGGGCCACACACAGAAATAATGCAGATAATCTTTTTCCCAGGTTGGGAAATCAAGAACTAGAGGACATGGTTCAAAGTGAGAGGGGAAAAATGTAATCGGAACCTGATAGGTAACATTTTCACAAAGGGAGTTACTTGAGCTGCCAGAGGAAGTGGTTGAGTTGCATTTAATTTAGTTTTAGTTTAGTTTAGTTTATTATTGTCACGTGTATCGAGGTACAGTATAAAGGTTTTTTGTTGCATGTTATCCAGTCAGTGAAAATACTATATAAGATTACATTCAAGCCACCCAGTGTGCAGATACAAGATAACCGGAATAACGTTTAGTACAGGATCGAGTCCAGTAATGTCCAATTAAAGAAAGTCCAAAAGTCTTCCATAAGTTAGATGGTTGGTCAGGACCACTCTCCAGTTGAGTAGGAAAGAACTGCAGATGCTGGTTTAAATCGAAGGTGGACACAAAATGCTGGAGTAACTCAGCGGGACAGGCAGCATTTCTGGAGAGAAGGAATGGGTGACGTTTCGAGTTGAGACCTTTCTTCAGACTGACGTCAGGGGCCTGAAGAAGGGTCTCGACCCAAAATGTCACCCATCCCTTCTCTCCAAAGATACTGCCTGTCCTGCTGAGTTACTCCAGCAGTTTTGTCTATGCACCCTCTAGTTGGTGATAGGATGGTTCAGTTGCTTGATAATAACTAGGAAGAAACTATCACTGAATCTGGAGTTATGTGTTTTCACACTTCTGTACCTTCTGTTCCCACCATGCCGATGCGAGCGGGAAGAAGAGGGAGTGCCCAGGGTAATACTGGTCCTTGATTACGCTGGTGGCCTTGGCAAGGCAGCGTGAAGTGTAGACTAATCAATAGGAGGGTGGTCGCTTTGTATGATGGTCTGAGCTACTTCCACAACTCTCCGAAAGGTCTTGCAGTCATGGGTGGAGCTTGACCCAAACCATTCTGTGTTGCATCCCGACAAAATGCTTTCTGCGGCTCATCTGTGGAAGTTGGTGAAAGTTCACTGGGACATGCCGAACTTCCTAAGCCTCATAGGGAATAAAGTTGTTGGTGTGCTTTCCTGGTCATTGCTTCGATACGGTTTCTCTAGAACATTTACTCATAAGAACTTGAAGCTTCCAACCTTCTCCACATCAATGTATATTGGGATATATCTAACACGTCACTTCCTGAAGTCGAGAACTATCTCATTTGTTTTGCTGACAGCGAGGAAAAGGTAGTCCCGTTGGCACCAGGTTACAAGGTTCTCAATCTCCTTCCTGTACTGTGTCTTGTCATTGTTTGATATCTGGCCCACCACAGTGGTTTTGTCTGCTAATTTATAAATTGAGTTGGATTTGTATCCAGCCAGGTACAATAACAATTTAAAAGATATTTGGACAGGTACATGGATAGGAAAGATTTAGAGAGATATGTCAAGCATGGGCAAACGGAATTAGCATAATGGGCATCTTGGTCAGCATGGGTGATTAGGGCCGAAGGGCCTGTTTTCGTGCTGCCCAGTTCTACAATATGCCTTTATAAGTACATCAGTGCAAAGTTTATACACATCAAATCTTAAGTAAATCAGTTAAAGATTCACTCTTGGCAAGTTATACTGTAAGTAGATATGATGCAGTGCTGGAGGAGATATCTTTCATTTGATGTCACACGGGTCCAATCCTGACTTCTGATGCTCAGTGGAGTTTGCATGTTCTCCTTGTAACTGTGCGGATTTCCCCCACGTGCGCTGATTTCCTTCCACTCCCTAACGTTATTCAGATTAGTTAATTAACAACCATAAGTTCCTCATAGGGTGTATGGCATGGTCAGATTCAAAGTGGGTTGATGGGAATGTGGAGAGAATAGATTACAGAGAAATGTCATGGGGGAAATGGAAATGGTGGTGCAGCGGTAGAGTTGCTGCCTTACAGCTAATGCAGCGCCGGAGATCCAGGTTCGATCCTGACTACGGGCGCTGACTGTACGCTCTCCCCGTGGCCTGCGTGGGTTTTCTCCGAGATCCTCGGTTCCCTCCCACATTCCAAAGACGTACAGGTTTGTAGGTTAATTGGCTTGATAAATGGAAAAAATAGAATTTCCCCCAGCATAGATTTGATGGGCTGAATGGCTCCCTACGTTCAAAGGAAATATATATGAAAAATGCAATGGTCATAAATATAAATGTTAATAAATATAACCCTCACAACTTGATCTGAAACATCTGAAAGCGAAGGACATGAAAAGGCATTCACCTTACATTGTCCATTCCCATCTACCAGCCTTGTATATTTTACACCATCAAGAGCTGTTGGTGACCAATTATATCCCCTGGAGGGGCAAGACTCAAATATGTAAACGTTTCAAGGTGCAAATGAAATTTCTTCCAAGTCTCAGAAGAAATTAAGTAAAACATCAAGATTCTAATTTGACACCTATACAACACAATTGAAGTCCAATTTCAATTGTTATGGAAAAATGACAAACACTGGACATATTTTCACCTGAAAACCACCCCAATATCAATGTCTTTAGCCTCATGTGCAAACCATGTAATTCCCTATGCACACGGCAGGTTGTCCAATGGAGCATCAGAATCAATTATACAGCAGAACATGTCATCGAATTAAGCACGCCTTTAAACACGTGCATTTTTGATTGGCAAACAGGCTGAGCGTTAAGGGCCTGTCCCACTGTACGAGGTAATTCCAGAGTTCTTCCGAGTTCCCTCCTGATTCGTGCTTGTGTGATGTACGTAGCGGGTCGTAGGAGCTCGTGGATGTCACGTAGTGGCTCGTACGAGTAACGGTAGCGACTCGGGAAATCCGGTAAACTCGTGACGTTTTTTTCAACACTGTGAAAAATGTCCAAGAGTAAAAAACATACTTGTGGTGAAAAAAAATGTTACTTTTTACCCGTACGAGCTGCTCCGTACCTGCTACGTACATTACACGAGCTCGAATCAGGGGAGGACTCTTGAGTTACCTCGCACAGTGGGACAGGCCTTTAACAGTCGAATAATCCTGTTAAATGGAGGCCAGCAATGACTGGATTAGAGGACATAACACTGGAGATTACCGATAATGAAGATAGACACAAAATGCTGGAGTAACTCAGCGGGACAGGCAGCATCTCTGGAGAGAAGGAATGGGTGACGTTTCGAGTCGAGACCCTTCTTCAGACCCGAAAGCTGAGTTACTCCGGCATTTTGTGCCTATCTTCGATTTAATCCAGCATCTGTAGTTCTTTCCTACACTTACCAATAATGAAGTTCACAAAACCAGACATGTCCTACGTATATCCAACAGACATTCTACCCAAGAGTGATTAGTTTAGGGAATATAGGTGGGTATTGGAGTCATTTTAATTTCTGTTGATGGACCGATTGCAAGTTGGAAGAAGATAGCAGATGCCAAGAACTAATGTCAAGTCAAAAGGGGTTTATTGTGCTATGCATGATGTACGGTGAGGCTTGCTTGTAGCAGCAGTACAAGCACATAGACACAGATAGAATAAATTACCCATATATTCTGCAAGATTGTGAAAAGAAAAATACTTTTTGTGCAACGAGTCAAGATATAAGTGTATAACGAAACAAGTCCATGGTAATGCAGTGGTGGTCCAAAGTATTATGTTGCCAAGGAAGGGTCATGATTGGGCAGGTTAATCCAAGAACCTGATCACTGTAGGAAAGTGATTGTTCCAGAACTTGGAGGTGTGGGAATGGCGGGACGGTCATATGTTGAAAGAATGGAGCGACTGGGAGGCAGGAAACATGTTCCCGATGTTGGGGGAGTCCCGAACCAGGGGCCACAGTTTAAGAATAAGGAGTAGACCATTTAGAACGGAAATGTCACCCAGAGAGTTGTGAATCTGTGGAATTCTCTGCCTCAGAAGGCAGTGGAGGCCAATTCTCTGGATGCTTTCAAGAGAGAGTTAGATAGGGCTCTTAAAGATAGCGGAGTTAAGCGATATGGGGAGAAGGCAGGAACGGGGTACTGATTGAAAATGATCAGCCATGATCACAATGAATGGTGGTGCTGGCTCTAAGGGCCGAATGGCCTACTCCTGCACCTATTGTCTAGTCTCCAGCTTCGTTACCTCCTGCCTGGTGGTAGCAATGAGAATGGATACTCAGAATACTCAGGAGTCACAGGGAGGAGACAGTGATGGAAGTTTCTCCACTGACCTCCCTTCAGAGAGAGGAGGAGAACTCCTACGGAGAAGGCAAATGTTGAGGAGATTTTGCAGTGGAACGGTATTATGGATGCATGAGGAATGACAGATGCTGGAAACTTGAGTAAAACACAAAGTGCTGGAGGAACACTGCAGGTCAGGCAGCATCTGTGGAGGGTCTGAAGAAAGGCCCCAATCCAAAATCAATCTAAAGGTCGATCGAAAACAACGCCTATCCATCCCCTCCGCAGATTCTGTCTAGCCCGCTGGGTGCCTGTGCTTTAATCAGTATTCCAGCATCTGCAGTTTCTTACATCACTGCAGTTACACCAGGACATCTGATCAACTGCTCAGATATTGCCATGAATCGAGTTTGAACGCTGCAGCCTAATCTCTTGAGTACAGCAGGGAAACAGTCCCTTCGGCCCACTTTGTCCGTAACATTGGGCTGGTCCCCATTTGCCTTCATTTGGTCCATTTCTCACTAAACCCTTCCTATCCATAGTAATGTCCAACTTTAAAACTCATAATAGTATCCACTTCCTGTGGCAGCCTATTCCAGATACGGTCTAACCTTTAAGTAAAAAAGTTCCACCTGAGATTCCGCTTAAATCCAATTTCATTTCGGAGTCACGTGAGTGACTTCGTGAAGAGCCCGCCGGCACGCATGCGCGACATATCGTCGCAACGCATTGCTGCCGACGGCTGGTGGGGAGCGCGGCTCCCGACCAGCCCTTCAGAGGGCCGACTCAGGTAAGGCTAAGCCCCCTAGAGTTGGTGTTTCCTGTTGGGGGGGGACAGTGTGCTCTCTCCCTACAGGAACGTGGATTGGAGTCGCCGGCCACTTATCCCGGAGCCTTCCTCAGCGGCTCACCTGCGAGTCGGGCCGGGAAATAGGCGTGGTAGTCGGGGAGCCCTGTTGGTACAGGGCCCGACCCGCCGATACACCGGAGCTCCAGTGGGAGTTGGTGTCCTGTTGTGGCGGGTGTATATTGTGTTCTCTCCCTACAGGTACGTGGCCGGGAAATAGGCGTGGATGTCGGGGAGCCCTGTTGTTACCGGGCCCAACCCGCCGCTATGCAGGAGCTCCAGTGCTGACTCGAGGAGCAGGAGCTCCAGAGCTGATTCCAGGAGCAGGAGCTCCAGTGCTGATTCCAGGAGCAGGAGCTCCAGTGCCCAAGGAGCAGGTCAACCCTGTTGTCCATATCGGGGTCGCCAACGGGCTAGTTGGGCGACCTGGGCCAGGGTTCGCATGCTGCTGCACGGCCCTTCTCCCTCCGCCCTCCGAGTAGGGGGAGGGAAGGAGCTCGCCAGCCTAACCCTTCTGGGGCTAAGGCATTACCTGCCGCCGAGTTGCGGACTGGTTCACAGGCGGGACCCAGGTCTCTGGTGAGGTCTAGCATCCAACTCCCAAACCCCGACGTCGGGACGGGGGGCTTGGGTACGGTCCCGCCTCGGTCGCCGAGTCCCCCGTGGATGGGGGGGACGAGACCATGCGTCGGCAAGGTCCACGACGTGGGCAGCCGGCAAGCCCGCGCGGGCGTCGGGTCTCCATGCTTCTGCTGGAGCCGACCCCCAGCCGTCAGGGCCCTTTGTGGCAACGGCTTCCGCTCCCGCTAAACGGAGGCGGTTCAACACCTCTCCCGCACGGGAATCGCGCGGTTTCGCTTCGGCGGCTGGCAGCGACAACTACCGGCACCGAGATCACCTCGACGAGGTGCGGGCCGATGAGAGGAGTCCCGGCAATTTTTCTGAGCCGGAGGACTCCGACCACCCGAGTGTTCAGGGTGAAGGGCGTATGGCCGCATGACGCGGCTACTGGAGCAGAAGGAGGAACCATCCAGCTCCAGTAGGCACAGGGAGGTTTCACCATCGTCAGCAGGAGCTGCGAACCGTCAACTCCAGGAGGAGGTCCTATTGGTGGCCTTAAAGCCAGACACAAAGCCCAGCGAACTGCTCCTCCCTTCAACGAGCCCATACGCCACGGTCGCTGAGTCCCCCATGGATGGGAGGACGAGACCATGCGTCGGCAAGGTCCATGATATGGGCAGCCGGCAAGCCCGCGCGGGCGTCGGGTCTCCATGCTAAGTCAGGTGCCGACTCCCCGCCGCATTTGACCTCCGGGGCAGCGGGATCAAGCTCCGCCGAGGAGGCGTTTGAGTGTACCTCCCGCGCGGGAATCGCTCAGCTTCGCTGCAGCGGCTGCCGGCGACAACTTCCGGCACCGGGTTCACCTCGACGAGGTGCGGGCCGATGGACGAAGCCCCAGCAGTTCAGCAGAACACGAGGACTCCGTCCGCCCGAGTTCTAAGACCGAGGGGCGTATTGGCCAGGATGGAGCGGATGTTGGAGCTCCTCCTGCAACAGAATCAAAATTTTCGGGGAAGACCTCTCCAAGAGGGTCCAGGAGGGGGATGACCACGCTACGATGGTGGGATTCATGTGGTCACATCTCTCGACCAGGACGTCCCTGCCATTAGGCCAGCAAGGGCCTCCGCTCCAGCTCCGCCTCAATTTCAGAATCCAGCACCTCCACATACGGCCATGCATCTCGAGGGCCGCCGATAACCATGACGGTAAGGTGGTCTGGATTTCGTGCCCCTGCATGTTGAACTTCACATGTTGGTGGGGAACTATGACTCTTTCTGGGGGCATGTGGTCCCATCACGTCTGATGAGTTTATCTTACAAAGTATTCAAGGCCATGCGATTGAATTTCATCAATGGTGACATCCCTCCATCCCAGCATATGCAGATCCGAAATTTACACTGTCCAGCAAAAAGCGGCAGTAGGCTAGGCTGAAAAATTTACAGTCACAAGGAGGGATGGAGGATGTCGACTTATTTTTGATTTGCACCATTTGAATACTTTTGTAGAATATACCCATTTCAAACTGGAAACGTTCCAGACACCTAAGTTTTTGGGTTCTGGGGGCTGCTTTGTGGCATGCATTGATTAAAGATGCATGCTATTCAGTATCCATTCAGAAATGCCACAGGAAGTTCTTGCCATTTATCTGGATGGATCAGCTCTGGCTCTACAGAGCTTTGCTAATTGGGCTTACACACCCCTAGATTATTCTAAATTGCTCCAATCAATACTGGCTACACTAGGAGACAAAATCACATAGTGTTGGCCTGTCTAGGTGATATCCTAATTATTGGGAATCAGCCGAACTGGCAGTTTCAGCCCGTGGACATTTTTCAGCAAATGGGGTTCATTACCCATCCAGATAAATCAACGTCCTGCCCTTCACAGGTTAAGGGTATCTGGGGTTATGGTGGATTCCAATCACGTGAGGGCCACCCAACTATGCTAGGGCCTAGTCTGGGCCAGTATACCATCAATTCAACAAACTACTACGGTGATTGGCAAGATTGTAGCGGTTTTCCAGCTGCCCAAAACGGGCCTTGGCGTTATCGAATTTGCAGAGCGCCAAGGTCTCGGCGTTAACACTGAACGCTAGACATTTCCATCGACCAATGCAGCTGCCTTGCAAGGCACAGATTGCATTACAATGGAGGATTGACAATATTTATGTCTCACTTAAATCCATCATTTTGGCCACTCCGATGGTATACTTACAAACAGACGCAAGCTCCCATGTCCGGGGTGCTATGGACAACTGCTCCAGTTGTTAGGGCAGATGGGACACCCTTGAATTTACCTTCTTGTTGTCACAAGGGATAAACTATTTGGAGATGCTGGGAGCATTTCACGGACTTCGAGCTTCTTGTTCTAGCCTTACTAATGCTCATGTCCGTCTCCAAATGAATAATACCACTGAGATGGCCTATCTAAACCATATGGGCGGTACCAGGTCACTTTCATGTGATGAATTGACAAATACAATTTGGCTCTGGTGTGTTCGACGCACTATTTGGATTTCAGCTACCTGTTTCCCAGGTGAGCTCTATACAGTGGCGGACATCAGGTCACGCAAACTCTATGACCACATCAAGTGGATGATGAATCTCCACATATCCGCTAAAATTACTGCCCACTTTGGTGATCCAGATATCGACCTCTTTGCGTCACGGTTGAACCATCAGGTACTAACATACGTTTGTGGGACCCGATCCTGGGGCTATGGCGATGGATGCGTCTCGCTGGACTGAGGGAATTGGGTTCTATGCCTTTCCTCCATTTTGCCTCATCAGTCGGGTGTTGCGGGTAATCCAGACCAATGCTGCTAAGGGCATTCTTCTCATACCCGACTGGCCTACGCAGTCATGGTATCCGGTGGTCCTTGATATGATCAGTCGACCTTGGGTCCTCTTCGAGGGTTGCCCATAATTGGTACACACCCTGTCTCAGGGGGACCACATCCCTGCCACAGTCATCTAAACTTGTTGGCTTGGAGGTTCTGCACAGGCCATTACTGCGGTATGGCATATCATCTAGAACCATGGATACCATCGGAGCGTCATGCTGGGAGTTCACCAGGCGGCAATATCTCTCTCACATCCGGAAATGGGAAACCTACTGCGGCCGCTCCCATATTACCTACGACGCTGTAACCATAACCGACGTATTGGAATTCTGACGGGGTTGCATCATAGTGAGCACCTGAGCTACAGTGCCATCAACAGCGCCTCTAGTGCGCTGTCATTCTACCTCAATGTTAAGGTAGGATCCAACAGGCTGGTGTCCAGACTCATGCGGGTAATATTCAATTCGAATCCGCCCAGACCACGCTATAATATCACCTGGGATATCGGGGAAATACTCACGCTGCTCAGGACGTGGTCGCCCATGGAGGGCCTGGAACTGGACAAACTCACCCTGTAGCTGGTGATGTTACTGGCATTGACTTCAGCACAGAGGGTACAGACACTCCGCATAATCCAGATCGACAGGATGATCTCTACCCCTGCGGAAGTAGTCTTCGTCATAGACGAGCTACTCAAGCAGCATAGAACTGAGTACACAGGGCTGCAACTGAAGTTCCTGGCATACCCCGCTGATGCATGGCTATGTTTAGCCGCCCATATCCGTCACTATGTGAAAGTGACGAGAAAACTGAAGGAATGGAGAACCCTCACCATAGAGTGACAGTCCAGACGATATCCAGGTGGCTCAGGATCGTCTTGGGTAAGTCACATGTTGACACTAATATCTTCAAATCCCATTCCACCAGGGCATGCATCAACGTCGGAGGCAAGAGTCATGGAGGTGCCCATGGACCATGTTCATGCCACAGTAGGATGGCGTACGAAGCCTCCTTCCAGCGGTTCTACAATACATCTGTTGCCGCTCCTCTACAGTTCGCGGAGGCCGTGCTGAATGCAGGTCAAGAACGTGGAGATGTCCCCGAATAGGGGTTTTTTCTTTTGTTGTTAACAAATGTTGCTCTTGTCTTTCAGTATAAGCAGTCTGGAAAGTTGATTACTCCTATCCATCCTCATAAGTGGTGTGTGACAGCATGGACGTGGTCCAGGGCGTGGAATCACAGAGCTTTGAAGTCTTCACGAAGTCACTCACGTGACTCCGAAATGAAATAGTAAGATTGAACGAGAACTTACCAGTTCGAAGGTTGATCTTTATTTCATGAGGAGTCGAAGTGAGGGATTTCGTGCCCTCCGCTCCCAACCCTCGATCATACTCAACTGGTAATTAGAGTCTCTTCAATCTTACTATGCCAAGTCATTTCTGTTGTTGTTTCTGTGATTCCACACCGCTACTTTGAAGAATGTCGCGCATGCGTGCCGGCGGGCTCTTCACGAAATCCCTCACCGCAACTCCTCATGAAATAAAGATCAACCTTCGAACTGGTAAGTTCTCGTTCAATCTTACTATTCCCTCTCACTATGTCGTCTAGTTTTAGAATCTCCTTCGGAAAAAGATATAAAGTGCTGGAGTGACTCAGTGTGTCAAGGGGCTGTCCCACTTGGGCGTCATTTATGCGACATCGTTTACGCGTCATGGCGCACGATGCACATGGCACATTACGCGCGCATGGCAAATGGTGGCATAGGCAGTGACGCGCGTTCGCGCGTGGTGCCCCAGGATTTTGGGATTCGCAAAATCTTTGCGCGCCTCCTGCGTGAAGCGCAAATGACGCCGGAGAACAATGATGGGCGAGGTTTCAGGTCGGAACTCTTCTTCAGACTGATTATAATCCCCTGATTATAGGAGGGGTGGGGGCAGGACAAAGCCTCACAAGTGATAGGTGGATGTTGGTGAGAGATGTTTTGAGAGGCAGATGGGTGAACAAAGGCCAGAGATGGAAAGAAGACAAAATGCTGAGATAAAGCGGTAAGTAGAGAAGAGGCGGGTAATGTGGTCGGACCTAGCAATATAGGTGGAAGGAGGTGGGAGATGGGGAAAGGGTTGTTGTTGGTTAGTTAACTAAAAATTGGAGAAGTCAGTGTTAATACAATTGGGTGCAAACTACCCAAGCGGAATATGAGGTGTTGTTCTTCCAGTTGGTGTATGACCTCATTCTGGCATTGGAAAATGCCAGGACAGAGAAGTCAGTGCGGGCACATTGTTACTTTTTTGCATATATTTCATTCATTGTTCTTTATCTCTCTACGTCATTGTTTATGTCTTTCGTTTCCCTTATCCCTAACTAGTCTGAAGAAGGGTCTCAACCTGAAATGTCACCCATTCCTCTTCTTCAGAGATGCTGCCTGTCCCACTGTGTTATTCCAGCTTTTTGTGTCTATCTTTGAAGTCAGTGTGGGAATGGGAAAGAGGAGTTAAAGTGGTTAGCAACCAGGAGATCCATGCATGTGGTTTCACTCCAGCAATGGAGACTCATCTATCCTGGAAAAAAGACTTTAGTTTTATTCATTTTTGTTTAGTTTTAATTTAGAGGTACAGCGCGGGAACAGGTCCTTCAGCCCACCAAGTCCACACCGAAAAGCGATCCCCACACACTATCACAATCCTACACACACGAGGGACAACTTACATTGATAGCAAGCCAATTAGCGTTCTACACCCAAAAGAAAAAGTCCAAGCTCACCCAACCTCTCCCTCTAACTTAAGCCCACAAGCTCAATCAGGTGAGCTGAATGCCTTCTGCACACTTTCCAATTTAATGACATCCTTCCTGTAGCTAGGCGGCCAGAACTACACACAGTACTTCAAGTGTGGTCTCACCAAAAACTTGTATAATCTTTTGTGCCAATGTCTGTACTAAATATCCTTACTAATGAAGGCAAGCATGCTAAGTGCCTCCTTCACCGCACTGTCTACCTTACTCGCTATCTTTAGGGAACCATGCACCTTTACCCGCAGATCTCTGTGTCCTGCAACACTGGCCAGGACTCTACCATGTGCTGTGTAAGTCCTGCCCTGGTTTGACATACCAAAGAGCAATACCTCACATTTGTCCAAATTACATTATATCAGCCATATCCTTCTTCGGTGTCTATTATACCACCGATTTTGGTGTAATCTGCAAATTTGCTAACAATAATAATTACATTGTCATCCAAATCACTCATATGTATAACCAACAGCAGTGAACCCAACATTGACCCATGTGGTACACCACTGGTCAGAGGCTTCTAGTCAGAAAAACAAAACTACCGTTTGATTCCTTCCTCCAAGGCAATTTTGAATCCAAATGGCTATCCAGCCTTCGATTCCATGCGAGCTAATCTTCCAGACAAGCCAGTTATGTGGGACCTTTTCAAAGGCCTTGTTACGCCCTTGTAGATATGCCCTAATCAATCCTCTTGCTGGCAAATGGTCTTCTAATTGTTCATTCAAGCATTTGTAACTGGGGAAGATCTAGAGTATAGTTGAGTTCAGTTTAGTTTGGCGATACAGTGTGGAAATAGGCCCTTCAGCCCACCGAGTCTGCACCAACCAGCGATCCCTACACATTAACACTATCCTACACACACTAGGGACAATTTTACATTGATACCAATCCAATTAACCTACAAACCTGCACATCATTGGAGTGTGGGGGGAAACCGAAAATCTCGGAGAAAAACTCCCGCGGTCATTGGGAGAACATACAAACCGTACAGAGAGCACCCGTAGTTGGAATCGAACCTGGGCCATTGGCACTGTAAGCACTGGAAGGCAGCAACTCTACCGCTGCACCCACAGGTCATGACATAAGTCGTTGAGTTTAGTTTATTGTCACGTGTACCGCGGTACAGTGAAAAGCTTTTGTTGCGTGCTAAACAGTCAGCAGAAAGACAATACATGATTACAGTCGAGCCATAAATATGGTATAAATGGGGTCAATTGAAGGGAGGTTGGTTTTTTGTGATGTGTCCACAATTCTCTGCAATTATTGCAATTGACTTTGCATGACATTAGATCTGTGAATGAGGCACTCGATCTATGCACAGCAAGTTTAAATCTAAGATCCTGTTGCAGATGAGTGTAGAAGGATAAAGGGGCGGTCCCAATTGGGCAACCTAATTGGCGAGTTTAGAAGAGTTTGAAAAAATGGTATGTTGAAGACCTCCTTCGACTATGTAGAAGACCTCCTTCGACTATGTTGAAGACCAGCTTCGACTAGCTACGATGAGCTATGACTAACTTCAGGAAAATTGGACACCGAATAGTGGAGAGTGAAGACGACTTCCTTCGATCTACTTCGACCTCGCTTCGACTATGATGAAGATTATTACAACCTACTACGACTAAACCTACGAGTAAAAAAAAGTGTCGATTATTTCCATGGCGACTTATTTTTTACTCGCGGGCATTTTTTAACATGTTGAAAAATACGCCGCGACCCAGCTGAGGCCTCGAGTACGCGGAGACCACTCTCGAGCGTGAAGGAGAGTTACAAAGACCTCCTACGAACTCGCGGATTAGGTCTCCCAAGTGGGACAGGCCCATTAGGTGTCCCAACGAACAAATGCTAAAATGCTGTGCAATAGCAAAGATGGACCAGCTGGCACAGTGAATCAGACACCAATAAAGTTGAGAGTCTGCTGGCCTCATGAACCTGGCTTGAGACTATTAAACAATATGACATACAGTCATTAGTACTTTTAGCTTGCAGTAACAAAAATAAACTTGTAGTTGTTAAAGAGACCATTCTTTTCAATGCCCTGCTGGCCACGTGAACCTGGCTTGTGCAAGCGAACATAAATCATGTTGACATTAAAGGTAGGAAAAAGTATTAGTGTTAATTGAACCTTACTTCGTTTAACTGGCTGGTTACTTATTCTGGTGCATTCCAAAACATTGCAATACCTTGGATTGCTGTGTAAACAATGATATAGTTCTCCATGAAGAAGATAAGGAAAGGTCAGATGAAAATGAATTAGCTCCATTTAATCATTCCCAGTCTGATCACCACCTATGTATTATCCCCATCAGAACACCTTTAGTTTAATTTTAGAGATACAGCGCGTAAACAGTTCCTTCGGCCCACCGAGTCCGCGCCGACCAGCGATTCCCACACATTAACACTATCCTACACACACTAGGGACAATTTACACATACACCAAGTCAATAGACCTACAGACCTGTAAGTCATTGGAGTGTGGGAGGAACCCGGAGATCTCGGAGAAAACCTACGCGGTCATGAGGCGAACGTACAAACTCCGTGCAGACAGCACCCATAGTCGGGATTGAACCCGGGTCTCTAGGGCTGCGAGCACTATAAGGCAGCAACTCTACAGCTGCGCCACCATGCCACCCACATATACCTTTCTCCAGGTGCAAAGCTCCTCCTTGGAGGTATAGAAATGTGTTCAAGGGTATTTTATATCCTCCAGTTGCTGTTTTATTCATTCTTTTTCTTTGCCATCTGATCATTGAAGGGATAATTTATTGACCATGCCTGAGTGGACTTGTAAAGCAATGGTGTATTCCCTTCCTGTACAACTGCAGTCCTTTTGATAAATACATTTCCACAGTGTTGTTGGGGAGGCATTTCCGGGATTCAGAACCAACAATAAGGAATCAATGATATATTTCCGAGTCAGTATAGAAAGCAACTTGGAGGAGACCATGCAGGGGTGGTGTTGTCTTGTTCCTGAATCCCTCGTCCTTTTTGGTGGTAGAGCCCAAGAGATGAAGGGTCTGGGAGATGAAGGGTCTCAGAGCCAATGTAAGTGTAATGTATTTTGAAGGTGGTACACTACACTTACCATTGCCTCAGTTACATTGACTGCACCTTCCAGACCACAGCCACTGTGCACCATTGCTGTGAATGTTGAGAAATGTTAAAGCTGTACCAATCAAGCAGATTACTTTGTCCCAGAGGGTTTCAATAGACAATGGACAATAGGTGCAGGAGTAGGCCATACGGCCCTTCAAGCCAGCACCTCCATTCAATGTGATCACGGCTGATCATCCACAATTTCAATTTTCTTGAGTATATTTGAAGTCGCATTCATCCAGGCATGTCGAGGCCATTCCACTGCACCCTTCGCAAGATGCTTGTAGATGCTGGAAATACATGAGATTGCAGAAGATCACTTGCCACAGAATACCTTACCTCTAATGTGTCTGGTAGCTGCTGTATTTATGTGGCTGATTAAGTTACAAATATTTTTAATGGTGATTCCCAGATGTTTACGTTGGGGCACTCATTGTCAGAGATAAGTGGTTATATCCTTTCTTATAATGGGTGCTGTCCCACTGTACGAGTTAAATGAAGAGTTTCCCCTGATTCGAACTCGGAGAATTACGATAATAGCCGCTCGTAGGTCCTCGGGGCTCTCGTGGACATTTTTCAACATGTTGAAAAATCTTCACGTGGCCTCCCGAGCTTACCGCGTTTCCCGAGTAGCTGCCGTTAGCGTTACGAGCCGCTAAGAGACGTCCCGAGCTCCGACGCACCCGCTACGTACATTCTACGTGCTTACCACAAGTTAAATTTTTTTTTTAACTCGGGAGAGCTCTTGGGTAAACTCGTACAGTGGGACAGCCCCATTAGGCTTTGTCATTGCTTGGCAATTTACCTGCCACCCATAACTGAATGTTGTCTTTAGCCGCACCTTTACCCAAATTCCTTCATGTCTTGAGGAATTGAGAAAGCGCCTGAACAAATGTGTAAATATCCTCACTTCTGAGCCTATGATGGAAAGAGGTTGACTGAGAATGGCTGTCTGGATACTCATGCACTGGTGTGCTGTGCATGGGATGATTAATCTCTAGCAATCATCATCTTTTGTACGAAGAATATAGTCACCATGAAGCTCATTGCCCTCTGTTTTACTAGGATTCTTCGGACCAAGGCTGTGATGCGGTTTGGAGCTGAGCGGTCCTAGCAAAATGCAACCTCGATATCGGTGAGCAGGTTGTTTGGTGACTAAGTGGCACCTGATGGACTAATTCACAAGTTCACAAGTTATAGTAGTAGATTTAGGCCATTCGGCCCATTGAGTCTACTCCGCCATTCAATCAATGACTCATCTCTACCTCCTAACCCCATTTTCCTGCCTTCTTCCCATAACCCTTGACAGCTGTTCTAATCAAGCAATTGGCGGTCTCTGCCTTGAAAATATCCACAGCCCTCTGTGGCAATGAGTTCCACAGATTAACTACCCTTTGACTAAAGACGTTCCACCTCACCTCCTTTCTAAAAGAGTGGCCTTTATTTCTGAGGCTGTGAATTTTCCACTAGTGGAAAAATCCTCTCCACATCCACTCTATCCAAGCCTTTCAGTAGTTGGTACGTTTCAATGAGGTTCCCCTTCATTCTTCTAAACTCCAGCGAGTACAGGCCCAGTGCCGACAAATGCTCATCATATACTAACCCACACATTCCTGGGATCATTCTTGTTTCAGAGGGGATGTTATTGAAGCCTCCACCTCGTGTCGACTGTATTCATGACTCGATTTATGACTCACTTGACACAAATATTCTGATGGCAAATGGTCTTTCTGGCAGGGAATCTGCATTTGTAATCTCCATTTCACAAGAGTATTTCAGATATAGAAAGCCCTCCTGTGATCTAATCTACTCTCCACCAGTGTTTGCACACTCACCATCCCAAGGTCCACTCTCTCATCAGTTTCTGGCTTGCTGCCAACATTTTTCCATCATCCAACATGTTTGCCTCTTTGCTGTGAAATCTGTAATCCGGGTTGCCACACAGTGAGTTGTAGTTTAGAGATACAGGCCCATCGGCCCACCGAGCCCAGGCCATCCAGTGATCCCTGCACATTAACACTTTCCCTACACACTCTAGTGACAATTTACACTTATACCAAGCCAAGTAATCTACAAACCTGTACGTCTTTGGAGTGTGGGAGGAAAGCGAAGATCTTAGAGAAAATCCACGCAGGTCACGGGGAGAACGTAAAACTCCGTACAGACATCACCTGTAGTCGGGATTGTACCTGGGTCTCTGGCACGGTACGTAAAGTAAAGTAAAGTATCCTTTATTGTCATTCAGACATTTCAGTCTGAACGTAATTTTGTGCCGCAGTCATAACATAGAATAAAATAACAAAACACACAACGAACACATATTTAACATCCACCACAGTGATTCCACCAGGCACCTCCTCACTGTGATGGATGGCAAAAGTCTTAAAGTCTTTGTCTCTTCCCTCCTTGTTTCTCCCTCTGCGCTGAGGCGATCCAGGCCTCCGATGTTGGGACCCCGCGGGGTGACGGTAAGTAAGTCCCGCGGCTGAATCCGAGCTCCGCGAACGGGCCGGTTCAAACTCCGCAGCCCGGGGCGGATGAAGCTGCCGCCCTCCAGTCCAGCGAACTACGCTGTCGTTGCTCTGTAAGGCAGCAACTCTACCGCTGCGCCACCGTGCTGCTCTGAACATTCTATACATTCCAGTACTTACACTCCATGGATCCCTTTCTTGAGCAGCGTTTGTCCACTTTCAACCATTGCCCCAGTGCAGTGATGGTTTTACAATCAACCGATGAATGGCTGAAGTAATGCTGAAAGAAGCAGGTTATTCACAAAAATCTGCCTGTCACTGATGTATCTTGCAGAGGGTGGAAACGATTTAGGGTGAGTGAAATTCAGTTAGAAAATACTGAGCCTCTGATATTGATTTGTGACCATGCATTTGACAATCTGTTTATTTTACGTCTCTGCTCATTGATAATCCTCAAGATCTTAAATATGGTTTTAAATTAATACTTTTAATGTACTCCCAAAGGAACCAGACTGTAGTTGGAGAATTCAGTGAAGGGTTTGGTGAAATAAAGTGAAAGCGCCTGATGCCTTAAGGGGCTGTCCCACTGTACGAGCTAATTCAAGAGCTCTCCCGAGTTTAAAAAATCAAATTTGTGGTAAGCACGTAAAATGTACGTAACGGGTACGTCGGAGCTCGGGGACATCTCTTAGCGGCTCATAACGTTAACGGCAGGTACTTGGGAAACATGGTAAGCTCGGGAAGACTCGTGAAGATTTTTCAACATGTTGAAAAATGTCCACGAGAGCCCCGAGTATCGACGAGCGGCTATTATCGTAATTCTCCGAGTTCGAATCAGGGGAAACTCGGGAGAACTCTTGAATGCAGTGGGACAGCCCCATAAGTGGGCTTAAAGGTGGATGTATCCCTGGGACAGGACGTTTACCACAGACTGCCACAGGAGGCAGAGGAAGATATTGCAGGATTACACAAAAAGCTGGAGAAACTCAGCGGGTGCAGCAGCATCTAAGGAGCGAAGGAGATAGGCGACGTTTCGGGTCGAGACCCTTCTTCAGACTGGTCAGGGATCAGGGAAACGAGAGATATAAACAGTGATGTGGAGAGATAAGGAACAATGAGTGAAAGATATGCAAAAAAGGTCTGAAGAAGGGTCTCGACCCGAAACGTTGCCTATCTCCTTCGCTCCTTAGATGCTGCTGCACCCGCTGAGTTTCTCCAGCTTTTTGTGTAACCCTTGGTGACAAAGGAAGCAGGCCATTGTAAGCTGTTTGTGGTGTGAAAATGAGAAGCTAGTGCGACTGGGGAGTGGGGGGGGGGAGATGGTGAAGGAATGTCAGGGCCAGAGGGCTGAGGGAGAGGTGGGGGGGAGGCAGTCTGGGTTAACAGAATTGAGAAAATTCAATGTTTAAGCCCAGAGGATGCAGACTCCCCAAGCGGAATATGAGGTGCTGTTCCTCCAACTTGCGGTGTTGATCACTCTGGCCGTGGAGGAGGCCCAGGACCGAGAGGTCGGATACGCAGTGGGAGGGGGAGTTGAAGTGCTGAGCCACCGGGAGGTCGGGTTGGTTATTGCGGACCGAGCGGAGGTGTTCGGCGAAACGATCGCCCAGCCTCCGCTTGGTCTCACCGATGTAGATCAGCTGGCATCTGGAGCAACGGATGCAGTAGATGAGGTTGGAGGAGGTGCAGGTGAACCTCTGTCGGACTTGGAATGACTGCTTGGGTCCCTGAAAGGAGTGGATGGGGGAGGTGAAGGGACAAGTGTAGCATCTCTTGCGGTTGCAAGGGAAAGTGCCCGGGGAAGGAGTGGAGCGGGAGGGAAGGGAAGAATTGACGAGGGAGTTGCGGAGGGAGCGGTCTTTGCGGAAGGCAGACAGGGGGGGAGATGGGAAGATGTGGCGAGTGGAGGGGTCACGTTGGAGGTGACGAAACTGGCGGAGGACTATCTGTTGTATGCGCTGGCTGGTGGGGTGAAAGGTGAGGACCAGGGGGACTCGGCCCTTGTTGTGAGTGGGGGAATGAGGAGAGAGGGCAGTGTTGCGGGGTATGGAGGAGACCCTGGTGCGAGCCTCATCTATAGTGGGGGAGGGGAAACCCCGTTCTCTGAAGAACGAGGACATTTGCGATGACCTGGTGTGGAACACGTCATCCTGGGAGCAGATGCGGCGTAGACGGAGGAATTGGGAATAGGGGATGGAGTCCTTACAGGAAGCAGGGTGGGAGGAAGAGTAGTCCAGGTAGCTGTGGGAGTCAGTTGCAACCGCAAGAGATGCTACACTTGTCCCTTCACCTCCCCCATCCACTCCTTTCAGGGACCCAAGCAGTCATTCCAAGTCCGACAGAGGTTCACCTGCACCTCCTCCAACCTCATCTACTGCATCCGTTGCTCCAGATGCCAGCTGATCTACATCGGTGAGACCAAGCGGAGGCTGGGCGATCGTTTCGCCGAACACCTCCGCTCGGTCCGCAATAACCAACCCGACCTCCCGGTGGCTCAGCACTTCAACTCCCCCTCCCACTGCGTATCCGACCTCTCGGTCCTGGGCCTCCTCCACGGCCAGAGTGATCAACACCGCAAGTTGGAGGAACAGCACCTCATATTCCGCTTGGGGAGTCTGCATCCTCTGGGCTTAAACATTGAATTTTCTCAATTCTGTTAACCCAGACTGCCTCCCCCCCACCTCTCCCTCAGCCCTCTGGCCCTGACATTCCTTCTCCATCTCCCCCCCCCCCCCCCCCTCCCCAGTCGCACTAGCTTCTCATTTTCACACCACAAACAGCTTACAATGGCCTGCTTCCTTTGTCACCAATACTTTTTTGCATATCTTTCACTCATTGTTCCTTATCTCTCCACATCACTGTTTATATCTCTCGTTTCCCTGATCCCTGACCAGTCTGAAGAAGGGTCTCGACCCGAAACGTCGCCTATCTCCTTCGCTCCTTAGATGCTGCTGCACCCGCTGAGTTTCTCCAGCTTTTTGTGTAACCCTCGATTCTCCAGCATCTGCAGTTCCTTCTTTAACAAGATATTGCAGGAGCTCTGGCTGGAACTTTTTAAATCTTTGCCGGACACAAGTAGTTACTAGATGGTAGACACAAAATACTGGAGTAGACACAGATGACTGGACAATAACAAATATTAAAGATAGACACAAAATGCTGGAGTAACTCAGCGGGATAGGCAGCATCACTGGAGAGAAGGAATGGGTGACGTTTCAGCTCGAGAATCTCCTTCAGAATGAAAGTCAAGGGAGAGAGAGTCTAGAGATAGAGAAGGGTAAGGTGTAAAAACAACAGATCAAAGTAGATGGTGATAAGGGAATGTAGAATGCTTCACTGTTGGCTGGGGGGGAGTTGACAATGAGACATACAATCAGTAATATTTAATCAGGAGGACAGTGGAACTAGTGATAGAGAGCTGGGATAGGGGAGGGATGGAGAGAGAGGGAAAGCAAGGGTTACTTGAAGTTAGAGAAATCAACATTCATACCGCTGGGTTAGCACCCCGAAACGTCACCCATTCCTTCTCTCCAGAGATGCTGCCTATCTTCGGTGTAAATCTGCATCTGACGTTCCCTCCTACACATAACAAATATTATCTCCCTTTTGCAGAAAGACAGCAGCAAAACGCCTGGTACTGTCGATCTATGAGCCTGACATCAGTGTTGGGGAAGATACCTCTAAAAAACTTCTGTGGGATGATATGAATGATCATTTGAAAAGGCAAGGATTAATCAAAGGCCGACAGCATGGCTTTGTCAAGGACAGATCCCATCTGGCCAATTTGATTAAATTCGTTGAAGAGGTAACAGCATATATTAATGAGGGCAGGGCAGTAGATGCAAGGTACATGAGCATTACTAAGGCCTTTAACGATATCCCACATGGAAGACCGGTCTAAATGTTTAGGGATCAAGGGATCCAGGACAAGTTGGCAAACTGGATCCAAAACTGAAGATAGACTGTTAAAGCTCACCCCGCGCTCTGGAATAATAAATGCAGTCAGACACTGATGCTCATGGTACTGACACAACTTTATTACGCTAGCGGGAGTGGGAGAGTCACTGTAAGTATGGTCACAGACTCGCCAGCTCCTCACAGTCCCACTCAATTATATTGTGCACAGCCAGTATATTTATACATTTGCATTAGGCGAGAAATAGAATTGGGTAGACCGATGGGGCTGATGGTCGATACATCCACAGGGCCTGATGGTTTGCATCCCAGGAGGTGGCTCTAGAATTGTGGGCTCATTGGTGATCATTTTCCAATGTTCTATAGATTCATTGTCAGTTCCTGTGGATTGGAGGGTTGTTAATGTTATCCCACTTTTCAAGAAAGGAGCGAGAGGGAAAATGGGTTATTACAGACCAGTTAGCCTAACATCGGTGGTGGGGAAGATGCTGGAGTCAATTATTAAAGAAGTAATAACGGCGCATTTGGATAGCAGAGAAAGGAGCGGTCCAAGTCAGCATGGAATTATGAAGGAGAAATCCTGCTTGACTAATCTTCTGGAATTTTTTGAGGATGTGACAAGTAAACTGGATGAAGGAGAGCCAGTAGATGTAGTGTATCTAGACTTTCAGAAAGCCTTTGATAAGTTCCAACACAGGAGATTAGTGGGCAAAATTAGATAACATGGTATTTGGGGAAGGGTATTCTTCTTCTTCTTCTCCTTGCGTATGGCGTGCACAGCCTAAAGTTGTAGGACAACTTGTTCTATTTGATCTTACTTGCACGCCAGGTTGATTGCATTCGTCGAAACAGGACGGACCACGTGAAGGTTGCAATCTCCCACCCCGGGGGTAGGGTATTGACATGGATAGAGAATTGGTTGGCAGACAGGAAGCAAAGAGTAGGAATAAACGGGTCCCTGTCAGAATGGCAGGCAGTGGTGAGTGGAGTGCCGCAAGGCTCGGTGCTGAGGCCACAACTATTTACAATATATATTAATGATTTAGATAATGGGATTCAAAGTAACACTAGCAAATTTGAGGATAACACAGAGCTGGGTGGCAGTATGAACTGCGAAGTGGAAGCTAGGAGGTTGTAGGGTGACTCTGACAGGTTGAGCGAGTGGGCAGATGCGTGGCACTTGCAGTATAAAGTAGATAAATGTGAGGTTATCCACTTTGGCGGCAAAAAACAAGGGGGCAGATTATTATCACAATGGTGCCAGATTAGGAAAAAGGAGAGTGCAACGAGACCCTGGTGTCCTTGTACACCAGTCACTGAAAGTAAACATGCAGGTACAGCAGGAAGTGAAGACAGCTAATGGCATGTTTTGCTTTCATAACGAGAGAATTTGAGTATAGGAGTAAAGAGGTCCTTCTGCAGTTGTATAGGGCTCTGGTGAGACTACATCTGGAGCATTATGTACAGTTTTGGTCTACTAATTTGACGAAGGACATCCTTGTAATTGAGGCAGTCCAGCGTAGGTTCACGAGATTGATCCCTGGGATGGCGGGACTGTCATATGAGGAAAGATTGAAAAGCCTGGGTTTGTATTCACTGGAATCTAGAAGGATGAGAGAGGATCATAAAGAGAGGATAGAAACATATAAAATTATAAAAGGACTGGACAAGCTAGATGCAGGAAAAATGTTCCCAATGATGGAGGAGTCCAGAACCAGGGGCCATAGTATACGAATAAAGGGGAGGCCATTTAAAATTGAGATGAGAAAAACTTTTTCATGCGGAGAGTTGTGAATTTGTGGAATTCTCTGGCACAGAAGTCAGTAGAGGCTAATTTGCTGGATGAATTTAAAAGAGAGTAATGGGCCTGTTCCACTTAGACGACTTTTCAGGTGACTGCAGGAGACTCTTTGGGAATTTGGGTATTTTGGGAATAAACTGAGGCTGGGACATACACCAGAAATAATGGGGCCTTAGAGAATACAGAGAAGACGGCAACACAGTAGATAACTTGCTGAGAAGATATACGGTAAAATGGCCTTCTTTAGTACGAGCACCAAATACAGAAGTAGGGAATTTACGATTCAATTTCATGACATTTGGGTCACACCTCGGCTGGAGCACCGTGGGCAGTTGTGATCACCATGCTACAGAAAGTATGTGATAGCACTGGTCATGAAGCAGAGGAGATTTGCCAGGATGATGCCTAGAATGGAGATGTAATTTGGAAGGGGAGACCAGAGAAGCTGGGTCTGTTCTCCCTGGAGAAGAGAAGGTTAAGAGGAGACCTGATCGAAATCATGAGTGTTCAACAATGGGTAAACAGCAAGACATATCAGAGATAGATAAGATTAAAGGACAGATTTAGGTTAAGGGAAAAGAGATGGATAAGAAGAAGACCTTCTTCACCCAGAGAGGGGTAAAGATCTGGAATGCACTGATGACCAAGGAGATGATTGAAGCTAGATTATTGACAACATTCAAGAAACTTCTCAATGAGCACTTGAATTGCCAAGGCATAGAAGGCTATGGACCAAGAGATGGGAAATTGGATTAATATGGAACAGTGTCCACTAATCGGCATGGACAAGTTGGGGAAATTGTCTTGTAATCAGACCCTATTGTCTCTTAAGAACACAGATCACCCCCAGATGGGTGTTGAAATGGACAAGAATTGCTTCTATTGATCTTTGTGCATTAAGATTCTGTTAAACATTATGACATAGTCATTGGTACTTACAGCTTGCAGTGACAAAAAATAAACTTGTAGTTATTAAAGAGACCATTATTTTAAAAGCCCTGTTGCAGAAACAACTTTCTTATTATGAGTCTGAAACTCTCTAGTCTCCAACCCTCTTTTCCTTCTTGATGCGATTGCGTTTGTGACGGGACTTTCTATAGCAGGAGGTTTTCAAGGAACATAAATTGTTTGCTGGAGCAAAAGTACTTGTAGAAACATCAGGAGCACTAGAATTCTAATACTACCCCAGATCTTTTCCAGTTTCCTTTAAGACCATGTCTAGCCCCCAGCCTTTTAATATATTTTGGTAATCCCTTCTAATCTTCCCCACTCTGGCCCTGAGTGATTATCCTTTGCCAGAGTTCCTTCCCCTTATATCCCCATCTTAATTAGTTCCAAGTCTAACATGACATTATATTGAGCTTTCTTCCACTGCCCACAGCTCTATGCTCATGTCTTTGGCCAGGAGGCTTCAACCCAGACTGTGGACATCTTCTGGTCCTCCTGAAATCTCCTCAGGCTCCCCCCCGATAGCATTCTGCTCATTACCATCCCTCTATTTACACTCTTCCTGCTTCCGTTGGTAATCATTCACTTTTCACCCCATCACAGACTCTTCCCCATCCCATCCCTACTGTCACACCTGCATGTTTTCTCACTTTTCCCATTCTGATGAAGACTTTGGGACCTGAGATGTTAATTTTCTCTCCTCATAGATGCTGCCTGGCCTCCCCAGCATGTTTCATGTTTATTTCATGTTTCCAGTGCCTGCGGTCGTTGAACAGCCCCAGATGCTTCGTCCTGCCCCAACCTTATTTTTCCAGCTTTCTCTCCCAGACTGCAATCAGTCTTAAGAAGGGTCCCCACACAAAACACTGCCTGTCCATTCCTTCCACAGACGCTACCTGACTGGCTGAGTTCCTCCAGTACTTTGACAAAAGTGAGAAGAAGGATGCATAAGAGTCTCTTGCCCAGAGTGAGTGAATTGAGGACCAGAGGACATGGGTTTAAGGTGAAGAGGAAAGGAATCTGGGGATAACCTTTTCAGACAAAGGGTGGTGGGTGTATGGAACAAGCTGTCGATGGATGTAGCTGAGGCTGGGACTATCCCAACATTTACGAAACAGTTGGACAAGCACATGGATAGGACAGATTTGAAGGGATATGGGCCAAAAGCGGGCAGATGGGACTAGTGTAGCTGGGACATGTTGGCCAGTGTAGGCAAGTTGGGCTGAGGGGCCTGTTTCCACACTGTATCACTCTATGACTCTCTAACGATATTGATATAAATTGACTGGAATATGACAATGGCCGATGTACCTGCGTCACTTTCGTTATTGCAGTGAGGATTTTACTACTTACCTCTTCATTGTGTTTTACACTCGGTTGTCATTCAAATGCAGCTGAGATGTAGGGTTAAAATCTGCAGCGTGAATTTGCATCGCCGTTCGAGGTGACAAACATCAGTCATGCCAGCTCCAGGTGAAAGGACTTCAAATCCGGTCAACCATGCCTGGGCGAGACTATGAATCCTTTTTGAAATGCTCGATTGGATTTGATATTCTTTCACATGGAGTCGACTCATTTTTGTTGTGCCAGTTCACTGCACAGATCCAGCTGCAAACGCACCGCCTTGTATGTGCATCTATTCAGTAGGTTTCCATCCTGGATTACCCGTCTAATGAAAAACCAATGGATTTATCCCGTTTAGATCACTACTCGAGCTTTGTGTTAATCAGTTTCTATTAAGTCAGCTTGTGCAGTAAAACATATAACTCACTTTGCACCAAAGTCGCTAAGATATATTTCTGGGTTTATATATAACCCCAATAGACACAGTTAATTTCAAAACATAGGTCTTCAGATACTGTAAGCTGGGTAGCATTGATTGTATGCACACCCAATCATTACTTAATGTTGGCTTAAACACAGTTGTTGCATGTACTGCATCCGTTGCTCCAGATGCCAGCTGATCTACATCGGTGAGACCAAGCGGAGGCTAAGCGATCGTTTCGCCGAACACCTCCGCTCGGTCCGCAATAACCAACCCGACCTCCCGGTGGCTCAGCACTTCAACTCCCCCTCCCATTCCGTATCCGACCTCTCGGTCCTGGGCCTCCTCCACGGCCAGAGCGAGCAACACCGCAAGTTGGAGGAACAGCACCTCATATTCCGCTTGGGGAGTCTGCATCCTCTGGGCTTAAACATTGAATTTTCTCAATTCTGTTAACCCAGGCTGCCTCCTCCCCTTCCCAACTCCCCTCAGCCCTCGGGCCCTGGCATTCCTTCTCTCTCTATCTTCCCCCCCCCCCCCACCCAAGTCGCACTAGCTTCTCATTTTCCTTTATCATCGATACTTTTTTGCATATCTTTCATTCATTGTTCTTTATCTCTCCACATCACTGTCTATATCTCTCGTTTCCCTGATCCCTGACCAGTCTGAAGAAGGGTCTCGACCCGAAACGTCGCCTATCTCCTTCGCTCCTTAGATGCTGCTGCACCCGCTGAGTTTCTCCAGCTTTTTGTGTAACCCTGTTGACAAAGTAGTAACTCGAAATATATGCTGAATCCATGGACTCTCAGTGTGAAGAAGGGTCTCGACCCTAAACGTCAGCCATTCCTTCTATCCAGAGATGCTGCCTGTCCCGCTGAATTACTCCAGCATTTTGCGTTGGTGTAAACCAGCTTCTGCAGTTCAGTGCTACACATTTCCTATCTACATCCAGTTACCGAGAATGAAATTTCCAGAAGTTGTGAAACCCAAGGTAAGTTTTTTTTTAATATGGAGTTGAATTCTATATATTAAGGTGAAAGTATTTAACTGGGAACTTTACATACAGTGAGTTCAATTTGCTCCATTTGAAACTCTGCATTAACTTCTCTCCAGAGATGCTGTCTGGCCCATTGAATTAATCCAGCATTTTGTGTCTTTCCTTGGTGTAAACCAGCATCTGCAGTTCCTTCCCACACACGTCGCCTATCTCCTTCGCTCCTTAGATGCTGCTGCACCCGCTGAGTTTCTCCAGCTTTTTGTGTAACCCTCCTTCCCACACATGTCTGGCCATCTTTTACTCATGTATCATGTTGTAAATACTTGAAAACAACGTTCAGGTCGTGGATGCAAATTAACTTTGCAATCAAAGAAACTGCCCTTTACCTTCATCATACCATTCAACAATGTTGTGTAAAAGTCAGACTTGGTTTTGTTTCTTTCGCAGAATGACTAACCCACAAACATCACAGACCCCACTTTCTAGAAGTTTTATTTTTCAGTTAAGCGAACACCAATTAACTTGGAAGCAGAAGGAATTGGATGCTAAAGATGTTTATTTTTTGTCTTTCCTGACGTTAAGGCATGTGAGAAAGTGCTCTAGTGGGGCGGTAAAATTGGACAAATAGTTGGTGGCCGTCATAGTTTTGTTCTCCTGGTGAGAAATGTACTGCAGGGTGTGAAAATGAAGACCAATATAATTTTACCAGAGTACACAGCCAAATGTCTTAAACGTTAAAGAGTGGTTAGGATGGTGGCTGAGAATGCAGGTAAATATTAATGTAATTCTAATACCTCAATAAAGATAACTGCTTGTTGATTCCACCAAGAGTGTCACAGCAGTGCTACTCACAAGGTCGTAAGTGATAGGAGCCGAATTAGGCCATTTGGCCCATCAAGTCTACTCCGCCATTCAATCATGGATAACCTATATTTCTGTCTTAACCCCATTCTCCTGCCTTCTCCCCATAACCCCTAAAACCCGTACTAATCAAGAATCTGTCTATCTCTGCCTTAAAAATATCAATTGCTGGCTTCCGCAGCCTTCTGTTGCAATAAATTCTACAGATTCCCCACCCTCTGACTAAAGACATTCCTCCTAATCTCCTTCCTGAAGGAATGTCCTTTAATTCTGAGGCAATGACGTCTGCTCCTAGACTCCCACTAGTGGAAAGATCCACTTCACATCCGCTCTATCCAGGCCTTTCACTATTTGGTAGGTTTCAGTGAGGTTCCCCCTCATCCTTCTAAACTCCAGCGAGTATTCCAGCTATTGACCAAATGTACAGCATGTCTGTATGTGTATGTAATTTCAGTGCATACAGTGTACAGTGTACGTAACAAATGAACAATGCAAAACAACTATGTTTCCTCACTAAATCCTCGGTCACTGGAATGAAAATGTGATTAAACATTCGAGTCACTTGATTATAAAGATCCGTTGGTCCAGATAAGCAAGCCCTTCCCTCCCGCTCCACTCCTTCCCCGGGCACTTTCCCTTGCAACCGCAAGAGATGCTACACTTGTCCCTTCACCTCCCCCATCCACTCCTTTCAGGGACCCGAGCAGTCATTCCAAGTCCGACAGAGGTTCACCTGCACCTCCTCCAACCTCATCTACTGCATCCGTTGCTCCAAATGCCAGCTGATCTACATCGGTGAGACCAAGCGGAGGCTGGGCGATCGTTTCGCCGAACACCTCCGCTCAGTCCGCAATAACCAACCCGACCTCCCGGTGGCTCAGCACTTCAACTCCCCCTCCCATGCTGTATCCGTCCTCTCGGTCCTGGGCCTCCTCCACGGCCAGAGTGAGCAACACCGCAAGTTGGAGGAACAGCACCTCATATTCCGCTTGGGGAGTCTGCATCCTCTGGGCCTAAACATTGAATTTTCTCAATTCTGTTAACCCAGACTGCCCCCTCCCCTTCCCACCTCTCCCTCAGCCCTCGGGCCCTGCATTCCTTCTCCATCTCTCCCCCCCCCCCCCCCCCCACCCAAGTCGCACTAGCTTCTCATAAGCACACCACAAACAGCTTACAATGGCCTGTTTCCTTTATCATCAATACTTTTTTGCATATCTTTCATTCATTGTTCTTTATCTCTCCACCTCACTGTTTATATCTCTCGTTTCCCTGATCCCTGACCAGTCTGAAGAAGGGTCTCGACCCGAAACGTCGCCTATCTCCTTCGCTCCTTAGATGCTGCTGCACCCGCTGAGTTTCTCCAGCTTTTTGTGTAACCCTATGCAATATTTAGACTGAGATTAAGTGGGGTAATAAGCAATTGTACAAGAATGTGACACCATTCACGGGATTCCGGCGCATACAGAATGGTCTCCACTTTGTAATATCCGACTATGACAATCGAATCAATTTTAATGTCAGATCATGGATGACATTGGAGGTAAATAACCAGAATCTCCTGAAGTATGTTTTTCATGGTACCACCATGGGCAGATGTTTCAGCAGGATCTTGATCAGCTGGGCAAGTGGGCTGGGGAATGGCTCATAGAATTTCATGCAGATCAGTGCATGGTGTTTAGGAAGCAGAACCTTCATGGTGAATGCTGGGGCTCTAGGAAGTGCTGTACGGCAGAAATATAGAAGTACAGATGACATAGTCCCCTGGATGCGATGTCACTTGGAAATAGGGTGGTAACGAAGACTTCAGGTACATCAACCTTCATCAGTCACAGTATTGAATATAGATGTCGGGACATTATCTTACAGTTGGTGAGGCCGCATTTGAGGTTCTGTGTTCAGTTATGTCACCCTGCGTTAAGGATCCCATTAAGCTTGGAACAGTGCAGAGAAGATTTGTGCTCTGGGGAGTGATTGCGCTGGCTCAGACTTTATTCCCAGGAGTACAGGCATTATGATAAAAGGAATAGTTAGAGTGAATGCACAGAGCTTTTTTCCTCGGTGTAGGCGATTAAAGCTCACGAGCACTTGGGTTTAAAGTGAGCGGGGCAAGATTTAATAGGAACCCGAGGGGTGGCATTTTCACCCAGAAGGTGATGGGTAAATGGAATGAGCTGGCAGAGGAAGTAATTGAGGCAGGGATTAGAGCAGTATCTAAAAGACACTGGCATATGAAAAGTATAGAGCAATATGGGATAAACGCAATCAAATGAGACTTGCTTTGAACGGGGCATTTTGCTCAGCATTGATGTTGGACCAAAAAGGCCTGTTTCTGTCCTGTATCACTCTGTATATGGATAGCAAACATTTACAGGAATGTGGGCCAAATGCAGGCAAATGTGCTAGCACAGTTTGTCAACTAGGTCAGCAAGACAAGATGGGCTGAAGAACCTATTTCCATGTTGTATAGATCTATAATTCCTGAGTTGAATTCTCTTTAAATCTCCTTATATGCCCCAAATGATTGTGCTTATATTTAGTAGGATAGTAAGATAACATCTGACATAAGTCCAAAATCTTCAAATATAAACTGCCTTGGGATATTCATTACAACAGAATCCACATTTTCATTATGTATTGAATAGAGAAAATATATTTCCAAACTAAGGAAAATATAACTTCGACCAAATGTTTTGAAAATGCAGTGATCGCGATCAGTTTGAAATCATAAAGAACCTGAACGTCAATGATGATTATTGATTATGATTCTGGTTATCCACTCCAAGATTGCTTTCCATTTCTTCACAAGATTGTCTCCAAAATGACAGTTCCAAATATTTATGGTTTATCTTCAAATATGTTCACATTTTGTACGAATTCACAAACACCAATACAAATTGGAAGTCGGAAATGAAACTGCGAACCGACTTCCCACAATGCAGAAGATGCCCGTTGCTCTGCAACATCTGGAAAATCCAGATCTTTCAAACGCTGGTGCATATTTGTGGGCTCCATACAAGACGTGCGTTGGCGAACTCGGGAGTATCTATATACTCAGAAAACTGACAGGTCAGTTAAAGTTCAATAGGAGCAAAGAGGTCCTTCCGCAGTTGTACAGGGCCCTAGTTAGACCACACCTGGAGTATTGTGTGCAGTTTTGGTCTCCAAATTCGAGGAAGGACGTTCTTGCTATTGAGGGAGTGCAGCGTAGATTCACAAGGTTAATTCCCGGGATGACGGGACTGCCATATGCTGAGAGAATGGAATGGCTGGGCTTGCATACTGTGGAATTTAGAAGGATGAGAGGAAATCTTATTGAAACATGTAAGATTATTAAGGGTTTGGACATGCTAGAGGCGGGAAACATGTTCCTGATGTTGGGGGGAGTCCAGAATCAGGGGCCACTGTTTAAGAATAAGGGGTAAGCCATTTAGAATGGAGATGAGGAAACACTTTTTCACACAGAGAGTTGTGAGTCTGTGGAATTCTGTGCCTCAGAGGGCGGTGGAGGACGGTTCTCTGGATACTTTCAAGAGAGAGCAAGGTAGGGCTCTTGAAGATAGTGGAGTCAAGGGATATGGGGAGAAGGCAGGAACGGGGTACTGATTGGGGATGATCAGCCATGATCACAGTGAATGGTGGTGCTGGCTTGAAGGGCCGAATGGCCTAGTCCTGCACCTATTGTTTATTGTCTATTGTCACCAGACCTGTCCTAATCCCGGGAATTATTCTGGTGAATTTACGCTGCACACCCTAAATAGCAATAATGTCCTTTCTCAAATTAGGAGACCAAAATTCCAGGTGTGGTCTCACCAGAACCCTGTACAACTGCAGTAGGACCTCCTTGCTCCTAAACGCAAATCCTCTTGCAATGAAGGCCAACATGCCATTAACTTTCTTCACTGCCTGTTGTACCTGCGTGTTTACTTTCAGTGACAGATGTACAAGCACACCCAGGTCTCGTTGCACCTCCTCTTCTCCTAATCTGACATCATTCAGATAATAATCTGCCTTCCTGTTCTTGCCACCAAAGTGGATAACCTCACATTAATCCACATTATACTGCATCTGCCAACTGACCCAACCTATCTAAGTCACCATGCAGGCTTATAGCATCCTCCTTGCAGCTCACACTTCCACCCAGCGTTGTGTCATCCGCAAACTTAGAGATGTTACTTTTAATTCCCTCGTCTAAATCGTTAATATATATTGTAAACAACTGGGGTCCCAGCACCGAGCCTTGTGACACCCCACTAGTCACTGCCTGCCATTCTGAAAAGGACCTGTTAATTCCTACTCTTTGCTTCCTGCCAACCAGTTCTCTATCCTTGTCAATACCCTACCCCCAATACCATGTGCTCTAATTTTGCACACTAATCTCTTGTGTGGGACCTTGTCAAAGAATTTTTGAAAGTCCATATACACCACATCCACTGGCTCTCCCTTATCCATTCTACTTGTTACATCCTCAAAAAATTGTAAAAGATTTGTCAAACATGATTTCCCCTTCATAAATCTATGCTGACTATGACCGATCCTGTCACTGCTTTCCAAATGCGCTGCTGTAACATCTTTAATAATCAACTCCAGCATCTTCGTGGCTAACTGGTCTATAATTCAACGTTTTCTCTCTCCCTCCTTTCTTAAAAAATTGGCTACCCTCCAGTCCACAGGAAGTGATCCAGAGTCGAGAGAACATTGGAAAAGGATCACCAATGCATCCATGATTTCTAGGGCCACCTCCTTGAGTACTTTGG
The DNA here is from genome assembly GCA_963514005.1 of Raja brachyura. Next base: position 7,299,434 of record OY740796.1, on the reverse strand, counting down.
GATGCAGGCCATCAGGCCCTAGGGATTTATCTGCCTTCAGTCCCAACAGTTTACCTAACACCATTGTCTGACTAATGTGGATTCCCTTCAGTTCCTCCCTCCCACTAGATCCTCGGTCCCCTAGTATTTCTGGGAGATTGTTTAGGTCTTCCTTAGTGAAGACAGAACCAAAGTAATCATTTAACTGTTCTGCCATTTCCTTGTTTTCCACTATAAACTCAACTGTCTTTGACTGTAAGGGACCTGCATTCACTAATCTTTTCATTTCTACATACCTGATTCAACTTTCCAAGCGTGAGCTCCTTGTTGTGCTGCCACAATCATTACGACCAAATGATACTATGATGCTATGATCTTACAGTATATACAACAGGTGTGTGTATGTGTACTAGTATACAACACTATTATGTGCCACTGAAAGTATCTGTGCATGCCTCCCAGTTAATGTCCAGACACTTATTCCAGAAAAGGCTCTTATGTGAGAACCAGCGGTGAGGAAAGGGGGCAGACTAAAAGTGATTTAGGGAGTTCATATAATTAAATCAAAATTTAACAAAACTGCAAAACTAAATGTTTTGCTGATGCCTTTATTAACTCACGGGCTCATCCCAGGGTAATGCATTTTGAGGTTTACACTTTGTTAAATGTTTCATCCTTACACCCCATTCATTCCACTGAAGCAAGTCATAATATATGATATTTTCCTTTCCTCTCCTTTCCTTTCCTCATCTTTGATCTTAAGGGAATCAGGAAAATTAATATATACATTTTCAATCGTTATCCCAATGGATTTTGATGACCTCAAACACGACTTTCATCGCCACCTGTAAAGGGCAGTCTCCATTCTGTGCTTTGAATGGAAACATAGAAACAGAGACAATTGGTGCAGGAGTAGGCCCTTGAATGGAGTACTGAATTCTGTACGTGGTCGGGTATAGACTGTATATGTTCTGGTTTACTATTCCTTGTTAAATAGAGGAGCTAACGTGGGGAAAAGCAGCATACTTGTGTGGGAATAGATGTGACTGCTATACTGTTCACATGCACATTTCCAAGACGAGTTCAGTTATCCCTGGAATCACTCCATCTACAGGATAACATTCCCTAGGCGAGGAGTTGATCTATTTATTTAACCTATTTAGCAAAGGCCTATGCTCTGGAGTTTGGGCACTGGGCCATTTCCCACTTTGGTGTGTGAAAGTTAAGAAGATTATAAACACAATATTCAGTTTATCTCTAAGCCCAGTGTGAGGACTATTGACCGTTTCATTTATCTGAGTCTGTCAGGATTCTAAATTTCATTTCGGAGTCACGTGAGTGACTTCGTGAAGAGCCCGCCGGCGCGCATGCTCGACATATCGTCGTAACGCGTTGCTGCGACGGCTGGCGGTGGAGCGCGCTCCTCGCCAGCCCTTCATAAGGGGCCACGGAGGTAAGTATTCTACCTTTAGTTGGTGGTCCTTGTTGTCTGATTATGTCTTGCAACAAGGACATGGATGGGAGTTCGAAGGGCCGGAGGACGTCAGGACGAGTTCGCCGGTCAACAGTTCCGGGGCCTTTACCATCGGCAGTACCTGCAGCGCAGGCCGGGACTCAGGCGGAGATGTGGGTAAGCCCTGTGATTACAGGTCCAGATCCGCCAGCACACCACAGCTCGGAGGAGTTCGACGAGGAGGAGTGTGGTGTGCCGCCAGAGCAGGGGGACCCTGCCATGGCAGTCAGGTCGTCAGCGGGCTCGCTGGCGACCTCGAGCAGGGCACGTGCCGTTGCACGGCCTGTTCCACTCAGCCCTCCGAGAAGGGGGAGGGCAGGAGCCCAGAAGCCTAACCCTGTTAGGGCTAAGGCATTGCCTATCGCGGAGGAGCGGTCAGGTTCCAGGGCGAGACCCGGGGCGGCTGTGAGGTCCAGCCGGCACACCCCGACTCTCGACGCCGGGACGGGTCAGTCGAGTCGGGCCTCGTCACGGTCGCCGAGCCCCCCATGGATGGGTGGGCGAGACCATGCGTCGGCAACGTCCACGATGTGGGCAGCCGGCAAGACTGCGCGGGCCCCAGGCAGCCATGCTTCGGCTGGTGCCGACACCTCGCCGCGAGTGCCCTTAGTGGCAGCGGCTTCAGCTCTCGCTAAACGGAGGCGATTGAACACGCCCGCGCAGGAATCGCGCAGTTTCGCCTCGGCGGCTGTTAGCGACAACTACCGGCACCGCAGGGCCTCGACGAGGTGCGGGCCGATGACAGGAGCCCGGTTTTCTTTTCAGAGCCGGAGGACTCCGACCACCTGAGTGTTCAGGGTGAAGGGCGTATTGACCGTATGGAGCGGCTGCTGGAGCTCCTGCTTCAACGTCAACAACAGCAGGGCAGCAACAGGCACAGGGCGTCTTCACCAACATCTACTATCAGCCTGGAGCAGCAGGAGGAGGAGGTTCTGGTGGATCCCGTACCACCTCCGTTGGAGGTGCCAGCGGAGGAACTCTTGGATGTGGCGACCAAATTCGCGGCCCCACATACGGCTGGTCTTCCTCTAAATACAAAGCTGGCAGCCACAGTGGACTTTCTTAATAATCAGGTGCTGCAGGAAGAAGTCCTCATCCAGGCTATGAGCCGTCACAAGGCTCCATCAAACTGCAACTCCCTCAACGTGCCTGTGGTCAATACGCCAATATGGGGCAACATCAGTGCGGCTATCCGTCAACAGGAGCTAAAATTGCAGCGGATCCTGAAACTCCTCACGGCCGGTATTACCGCCTTTGCGCGGTCGGTGGACGGGGACGAACTGAATTTGGACCAGGAAGATGCTCTGGCCTTATTGTGCGCGACCCAGCACGAAATCAACGGGTTTCGCAAAAACAGCATCCGCCCAGCACTCAACCCGAAGTTTGCAGGATTGTGCAAACCACCGCCACCGCCGCCGCCCCGTCAGCTCTTTGGTGAGGACCTCTCGAAGAGAGTCAAAGAGCTTGACGAACAAGCCAAAACGGTGGGGATCATGCGCTCTCAGAGTGCCCCCACACCGTCAGGCTCAAAAGCTCCATACATTCGCTCACGAGGGTCGGCCAGTGCCTCGACGAGGTCTCGCCCTCTAGCTCCACAACGACAACAGCACCAGAACCAGCACCAAGGGTCTTTTTTAGGACAGGGTCGGCAGAGACCTTTGTGGAAATCGAAGACGCCGCGCCCTCTAGCCAACCCAGCACCTCCACGGCCACCCACACGTGTCAAGGACCGCTGGTAACCACGGAGGTGAGGGGGTCTGGTTCTCTCTTTTCTCTCTGTTTAACTTCCCATGTTGGTGGTCGTTTACGGTTGTTTTTGGTTGCATGGGGTAATTTTACTGGTGATGAGTATGTGTTGCGGAATATTCAGAGGCATAAAATTGAGTTTATTAATGGCGACATTCCTCCATCCCAGCACATGCCTGGTCGTACGTTCAAATTGTCTGCTGCAGAAAGGCAGCAGGTTATAAGGAAATTTTAAGTCTGGAGCAGAAGGGTGTGATTGAGAAAACGGTGCATGAGCCAATTGAATTTGTTTCGAACATATTTACTAGACCTAAGAAGGATGGAGGCTGTCGTGTCATTATTGATCTAACCCGTTTGAATACGTTTGTAACATATACTCATTTTAAAATGGATATGTTTGAAACAGCCAAATCATTGATTTCTCATGGCTGCTTTATGGCATGCATTGATTTGAGGGATGCATATTATTCAGTATCCATCCAGAAATATGATAGAAGGTTTTTGAAATTTATCTGGATGGGGCAACTTTTGCAGTATAAGGCTCACTACAGCCCCTAGATTGTTCACTAAATTGGTGAAGCCAATCATGACTTATTTGAGACAACGACATCATATAGTTATGGCCTATTTAGATGATGTCTTTATTGTGGGCCACACCCTGCAATTGGCTGAACAGGGCGTTGCAGCTGCTGTCAATATATTTCAACAATTAGGATTCATTGTCCATCCAGAGAAATCGAAGTTCTGCCCTGCCCAGGTAATTAATTACCTAGGGTTCACGGTGAACTCAATGAGCATGAGGATAACTATACCAATTAACAAAATTGAGGAAGTCACTAAGGTGTGCAGAGATTTAATTGGCACCAATATACCATCGATTCGGCATACAGCCACAGTAATTGGCAAGCTAGTGGCTTTGTTTCCGGCAGCACGATATGGACCTTTGCATTATCAGAATTTGCAAAGAGCTAAAATTATTGCGTTAAAACGGAACGCTGGTCATTACGATCGATCAATGCAGCTGCCGTCCGAAGCGATAACTGAGTTGCAATGGTGGGTGTGTCACATTAGCAACTCATTTAAGCCTGTCAGGGAGGCTAATCCGGTGGTATATTTACAGACTGATGCAAGATCCAATGGCTGGGGAGCTACTGATAATTGCTCTAGTTGTGGGGGCAGATGGGACACCCTTGAGGCATCGATGTTGTTGACTCAAGGGATTAACTATTTGGAGTTGCTGGCAGCATTCCACGGACTTCGTGCATATTGTTCCAAGCTTGTTGGAGCACACGTCCGTCTCCAAATAGACAACACCACAGCTGTGGCATATTTAAACCATATGGGTGGTACCAGGTCAGTTTCGTGTGACAAATTGGCTAACTCAATTTGGCTCTGGTGTGTTCAAAGAGACATTTGGATTTCAGCTACCTATTTGCCAGGTGAGCTTAATGCTGTGGCGGACACCAGGTCACGCAAATTTAATGACAACATTGAATGGATGTTGCATCCTGAGATTTTTTCTAAAGTCACAGCCAAATTTGGTAAACCGGACATTGACCTTTTTGCATCACGGTTGAACCATCAGGTACCAGCCTACGTTTCATGGGAACCAGATCCTGGGGCAATAGCGCTAGATGCATTCTCGCTGGACTGGGGGAATTGGTTTTTCTATGCCTTCCCTCCGTTTTGCCTCATCAGTCGGGTATTGCGAAAGATTCAGGCAGATGCTGCCAAGGGCATCCTTATTATACCCGACTGGCCCACACAGCCTTGGTATCCGGTGGTCTTTGACATGCTCAACGAACCTTGGGTCCTTTTGAAGGGTTGCCCACAATTGGTTACTCACCCTGTCTCAGGGGAGCCACATCCCTGCCATGGCTATTTAAATTTGTTGGCTTGCAGGTTTTGAACAGGCCGTTAGTCCAATACGGCCTCTCGGCTCGGACCATGGATACCATCGGGGCGTCGTGTCGAGAGTCCACAAGGCGAAGATACCGCTCGCATATTAAGAAGTGGGAAGCCTACTGCAGCCGCTCTCGCATCACGTACGATGACGTGACAATAACCGACGTCCTGGAATTCCTCGCGGGGTTGCACCATGATGAACACTTAAGTTACAGTGCCATCAACAGCGCCAGAAGTGCGCTATCATTCTACCTCAAGATTGGGGTAGGATCCAACAGGCTAGTGTCCAGACTCATGCGGGGTATATTCAATATGAATCCGCCTACACCACGCTATAATATCACCTGGGATGTCAGGGACGTATTAACCCTGCTCAGGACGTGGTCTCCCATGGAACGGCTCCAACTGGACCAACTCACCATGAAGCTGGTGATGTTACTAGCGCTGACTTCAGCTCAGAGGGTACAGACACTACACAAACTTCGTGTCGACAGAATGACATCTACCCCTACAGAAGTAGTCTTTTTCATTGACGAGCTACTAAAGCAGCATAGACCTGGGTGCACAGGGCTGCAGCTGAAGTTCCCGGCATACCCCGCAGATGCTAGGCTATGTTTAGCCTCACATATCCGCCACTACGTCAAGGTGACGGCACGCATCAGAGGAATGGAGAGATACCTGCTTGTCACTCATAAGAGACCTCATCATCGAGTGACAGTCCAGACGATATCCAGGTGGCTTCGAGTCGTCTTGGGTAAGTCAGGTATCGACATTAATGTGTTCAAGTCTCATTCCACCAGGGCTTCATCGACGTCAGCGGCGAGGGTCATGGAGGTGCCCATGGACCAAATTCTCGCCACAGCAGGATGGGCTAATGAAGCTGTGTTCCAGCGTTTTTATAACAAGCCTGTTGCTGCTCCTCTACAGTTCGCAGAAGCCGTGCTGAATGCAGGTCAAGAACGTGGAGATGTCCCCGCATGAGGGGTTTTTGATTTGTTATTAATAAATATGCTCTTGTTTTGCAGTATGAACTATTGAGCAAGTTTGTTCCTCCCATCCATCCCTGGTAGTGGTGTGTCAGCATGGACGTGGTCCAGGGCGTGTAATCACAGAAGCTTTGAAGTCTTCACGAAGTCACTCACGTGACTCCGAAATGAAATAGTAAGATTGAACGAGAACTTACCAGTTCGAAGGTTGATCTTTATTTTATGAGGATCGAAGTGAGGGATTTCGTGCCCTCCTCGCCCAACCCTCAATCACCTTCATCTGGTAATCTTAGTCAATTCAATCATACTATGCGAAGTCATTTCTATTGTTGGTTCTGTGATTCCACGCCGCTACTTTGAAGTATGTCGAGCATGCGCGCCGGCGGACTCTTCACGAAATCCCTCACTTCGACTCCTCATAAAATAAAGATCAACCTTCGAACTGGTAAGTTCTCGTTCAATCTTACTATTCTGCCTGTTTAAACAGCGCTGTTGATTTTTACTGAGGTTTTATTGCAGAACCTGCTTTTTACTCCAATAGAACGTATCCCATGCATTGTCACTGCAGTGATAATTATTGCACCTTTTTTGTCTCTTAGTTTAGTTTAGTTTAGAGATAGAGTGCAGAAACAGTTCCTTCGGCTCAACAAGTCCGCGCCGACCAGCGATCCCCTACACACACAAGGGACAATTTTACATTTATAGCAAGCCAATTAACCTGCAAACCTATACGTTTGCTCTTATTCAGCAAAGCTTTCCATGCCCTGAGGCCAGGGCTGAAGTTTGTATATATTTGGTTCATATTCAACGTGCACTGCTGGACAGCAGTATAGCTACAATGCTACTGCCTCACAGCACCAGTGACCTGGGTTCGATGCTCACCCCAGGTGCTGTCTGTGTGGAGTTTGCACGTTCTCTTTGTGGCAGAGTGGGTTGCTCCAGGTGCTCCGGTTTCCTCCCACTTCCCAAAGATGTGCGGGTGTGTAGATTAATTGACCTCTGCAAATTGGGAGTGGATGAGAAAGTGGGATCACCTAAAACTAGTGTCACCAGCATGAACTCAGCGATCTTTAAACTAGACTAAACTAATGCAAGAATGACTTGGTCATAAGGTCATAAGTGATCGAAGTAGAATTAGGCCACTCAGCCCATCAAATCTCCTCCACCATCTCTCCCTCCTAATCCCATTCTCCTGCCTCCTCCCCACAACCCCTGATACCTGTACTAATCAAAAGTCTATCGATCTCTGCCTTAAAAATATCCACTGACTTGATCTCCACAGACTCACCACCCTCTGCCTAAAGACATTTTCTCTTCATCTCCTTCCTAAAATAATGTCCTTTAAACCCAAACTTGGAACTGGGTGTAGTTAACTTGTCAGCACTCATGCTTCCGAGTGAAAAGATGGCAAGTAAACAATGCCTCACATCAAATACTTAAAGCACGTAAATCTCATTGCACTGCTGAAGAAACCAGGCAGTTGTAGCACGAGGCAGAGATCCTTGTTCGGCCGAGTTAGGTAATTCCATGTGTGAGTTACCTCCTTGGTCCGAACCAGCCTTCACTTTGTGATCAATATTTCTATTGTGGATTGTTTCATTCCTCTTCACTGCTGATTTGAGAGCTGGCAGTATGAAAATTATCGAGCGACTTCCTTCGCTTATAACAGCAAGTACACATTATTGACCATAAGGTGCTTTGGAATGCGCTGAAATACTCAATTTAAATGCTGGTTTGTACCATACTACAGTATTCCCTTTCTGGACTTTAATTAGCTGGCTACAAATGTTCACGCTCTTAGATAGACACAAAAAGCTGGAGTAACTCAGCGGGACAGGCAGCATCTCTGGTGAGAAAGAATGGGTGACGTTTTGGGTCGAGACTAGTTAGGGAAAATGGAAATGAGAGATATGGACCATGATGTAGAGAGATGTAGAACAAATGAATGAAAGATATGCAAAAATGTAACGAGGAGAAAGGAGACAGGCCATTGTTAGCTGTTTGTTGGGTGAAAACGAGAAGCTGGTGCTTGGCTTTCCAAACTGGTTACAGAATATATTTGTTTACAAAATGCACAACAGGAAGAAGGGGAAATGTTGGCTCAATGGAAACCAATTTAATTCCTGATATATGTATTGGGCTGCGGTTATTGGGGGGGGGGGGGGGGGGGGGAGACGCGGATTAAACGTGAGCTCTGCATTTCTCTCCCATTATTTCCTAATAAACAAATTACTAATTATTAAGAAGGAACTGCAGATGCTGGAAAATCGAAGGAACGCGAAAATGCTGGAGAAACACAGCGGGTGCAGCAGCATCTATGGAGCGAAGGAAATAGGCAACGTTTCGGGCCGAACCCCTTCTTCAGACTCAATGGAAACAAATTATTAGTCTCCATTGCTAGATTTGGCGTTCGGCGGAGTGCCCCAGGATTAGATTTTCACAATAACGTGCCATCACATTTTAAACAAAAATGAAAGTGTGCGTGTTTGATATTTGCACGATGGCGATTTATGGGGGGGGGCAGCGGGCATCGATGGCAGCAACCTCCAGAATGGGTATAGGGTGGGCGGTGAGGCAGGAGCAACGGAGCGGAGCCGTCTCCAGCGCACGGTGACTTTGAGATGACATTGACGCTATGTAGATGAGGGTGTCAGGCTGGGCGCCGCACGCTACGTTGGTGCCTGAGTTATTAGCCAGTTGCGCTGGAGCCGAGATCATCACTGCCCCTCTCCGCTCCTCACTCTCCTCATACCCAGAGCTGCGCTGTGTGGTGGAGAGAGCGCACCGCCTGGCTCTTGGCTCTTGGCTCTTGGCTCTTGGCTCTTGGCTCTCAGCTCCTGCCTCACAAAAAAAGGCAGCAGCGCCAACCACAACAAAGGTTGGGTTTTTTTTCAACGGCAACTTGGGAGCAGTGGACACCCCGGGACTCGGAACAGTAAGTGTATACGGTTCAGCCGTGTAACATTCCCAGAGAGCAAGCGAGGGCTGGCACCGCAAGCGCCGAGCCGGTAAGCTTATTCAAAGTGGGAGAGGATCACACTTCTCTGAAAGATTTCTAGGATGGTCTTGCAGCAATAAATCCCTGCACTTTATTTCAGTCAGGGATACAGATAAAAGTTGGAGTCCTGTAGTATGGGAATGTGATGGAGCGGTGTACGAGAGGGATTTAATCATGGGTCTCTCATTTTAAACTTTTATCTCCAGGGACAAGACGACAGACTTAGAAACTGTGCCGGAGACAAACTCTGGCGAACCTTGATCAATGGGAAGCGACAAGGGGTGTTTTTTGTGCACATCAGGAGTAGACAGCTTGATAGACAAAGCTCGGAGCTAGAGGCGCCTTGCTTGCGCAACCCTGGATCAGTTCTCTGTTTAAATGTTGTGACCGAGAGTGTACGCAAGGAGAGCTTTGTGGCACGGTGGTGCAGCTAGCATCTCCGCTATCTCGCAGCGCTAGGCATCCGAGTTCAATCCTGACCACCGGTGCTATCGGTGTGGAGTTTGCTCGTTCTCCATGCCACTGTGTCCTCGCAGTGTCCGCTTTCCCATCACATCCCAAAGCGAGCGGGTTGGGAGACAATTTGGCCACAACAATTTACCCCTAGTATGTCGGAGAATGGGAGAATGTGGGTGTGCGTGTGTATCTATGTATGTGTGTGTGTGTGTATGTGTGTATTTGTGTGTATGTGTGTGTGGTATGTATGTGTGTGTGTGTGTGTGTGTGTGTGTGTGTGTGTGGATGTGTGTGTGTATCTATGACTTCGTGTGTGTATGCGTGTATGCATGTACACATGCACATGTGAATGTACGTCCGTAAATCTGTAAGTATGTTTGTATGTATGCGTGTATGTATGTATCCATGTATGCATATAGGTATGCATGTATGTATGCGTGTATGTATGTATGTGTGCATGTGCGTACGTATGTATGTATGTGTATGCATGTACGTATGCATGCGAGTATGTATGTAAGTATGCATTTATGTGTACATGTATATACGCAAGTATATATGTGTATGTATGTATGTGTGTATGTGTGTATGTATGCGTGTATTTATGTGTGTGAATGTATGTATGTATGTATATATGTATGTTTGTGTGTATGTTTGTGTGTATGTATGTGGGGGATAATGAGAATGCGGGGAACATTGATGTTCCCCGCATTCTCGGCGCAAAAGTAGTGGGCAGAAGGGCCTGTTTCCCTGCGGTGTGTCTCCACGGCTCTATTCTATACTATGCCTGATATTAAACGCAGCATTTCATTACATGAAGCAGTTTGTGGATAGCAAGAGATGATCAACAGTTGAATTAACTTCTGTATTTTCTATTTATTTTTTCAAGGTGATATTTGACATCGAGGTGTACTTGTAAAGAAGGTCCTTGTGCGGTGCTCCCAGATCATAGATGCGTTGATTTTAACTTCAGCCGAAATTGGCGTGACGTGCCCCAATTCCATCAATAGGACCAAGCCAATCGCCGAGTGAAGGCACGTGCGCCTGGCTGTTTCTATCGTTACCAGAGCTAGCCTGCGATTCCTAGTCTCTTTGCAGCATCTCTCCCCCCTTGGTTCAATCCGGCCGCCAGCCTCATCCACCGCCAGCCGGCAGCGGCCGCAGCCAGCCCAGCCGCCCTCCGACCCACCCGCCGCATGTTTTTTCGGCCTGCACAGCCCTGACTGAACCGCAAAGCTGCTTTCCACGTGGTCTGGTGCTGAAAGTTTCCGATCGGCTCCCCGGCGCTGGGCGCCCAGGTTTAAAGCCATGGCGACCAACGGCGCCAAGACGCCCGACGGGCAGATCTCCACCGAACTCCACGACGCCCCCACCTCGAACGACAAACCGAAGACGCTGGTGGTGAAGGTGCAAAAGACCAAAGCGATTCCCGAGAGGGAGAAGTGGGGAGGGAAATACGACTTTCTGCTCTCCTGTGTTGGATATGCAATCGGCCTGGGGAACGTGTGGCGCTTTCCCTATCTTTGTGGGAAGAACGGCGGAGGTAAACATGTCTTTAGTATGCACTTGGTAGATGTCTGCACGCAATAAAACAACAGTTTAAACAAAATTACTATTGATAGACGCTAAAATCTGGAGTAACTCAGCGGGACAGGCAGCATCTCTGGAGAGAAGGACTGGGTGATGTTTCGGGTCGGGACCCTTCTTCGGACTGAGAGTCAGGGGAAAATAAAATAATTTCGTATAAATTATACTATTTCCCACTTCTCTGTTTTGGATTTCAATTGCCAAAGGCAACCGCGCGTTAAAGACTAATTGCTCTAGGTTGCTGATGTATACGGACCGGTGATTACAACGTTTTAATTTAATATTCGAAGTTCGAATAAGAAAAAAAACACATGTTTTTTTAATAGAATTCAATGGTTTTAACGGGTCTGTTGTGATGTTAAATGGCTTGCTGAGTCCCGGCATTAGGCACATAACTCAATGCATTCACCACGCCGTTCTGTCTATTTCGCCTGAATGTAATGGGTCATTTTCCCCATGAATTTCTAACCAGCTGTTTATTGTTCTCTCCAAGGGGCCTTTCTCATTCCCTATTTCCTGACACTGATCTTTGCTGGAATGCCGATCTTCCTGCTGGAGTGCTCCCTGGGTCAGTACACATCTGTCGGCGGGCTGGGCATCTGGAGACTGGCGCCAATGTTCAAAGGTAAGGGGTCGAGTTAGCACCGTGACTAGCACATCTGGCCCATGACCTCGGTGGACAGAATATTAAAAATTGACAGCCGCACTCACGAGAAATATATTTTCGCCACGTAGCGGCTTCCAACCCCCCCCCCCCCCCCCCCCCCCCCTCCTTTTAAACAGAAAAAAAACACTGAATAATTAGTAACCTATTAAATATTAATCAAAGGTAGACACAAAATGCTGGAGTAACTCAGCGGGACAGGCAGCATCTCTGGAGAGAAGGATTTTGTGTCTACCTTCGATTTAAACCAGCATCTGCTGTTCTTTCCTGCAAATATTCATCCACGTTTGCAACATTTGGAATTAAAGTTTCCATGGTTTGTTTTGAACGGGATGTAATAAGCATTGTATTTTCTCCATGGACCTGCTCTCACTAGAGATAAACACTGTAAACATTAAGACCGGTGTAGTTTCAGTGTAAAAGACTATGGCGGGGGGGGGGACCCACCTGTAATGTCTGCACTCGGTGGTATAGAAGAAATTGCAGAGGGAATTAACGTCCTGTTGCACAGAATAAGCTGTGAATATTCGCTTGAAACTCCCGTTAGCTTTGGTCACACTTGTTACCGTGCCTTTAAGTTGAGATCTCATTAAAAACCGTACCGGCTTCTCTCTCCACAGGCGTGGGTCTCGCAGCCGCCGTTCTTTCTTTCTGGCTGAATATCTATTACGTCGTGATCATTTCTTGGGCCATTTATTATTTGTATAATTCTTTCACGTCGGTAAGTTCTTGCTCTGTCTCTTTCCGAGCGCGGTTTATTATTAAAAAAAATGACCGACCGCAGCTCGCAGTCAAAAACAAGGACCGCGGTGATGTAAAAGACCAGTGACGGCCAATGAGGTCGTATATCTGCGCTCAAAGCAGCGGGGAGGTTGGGGAGCGGTAAATGGTAAAAACAATATATAAAGGATATCCAGAATACTAAATGACAAAGTAATGGCAGCGTTTCATTTGCAGGAACTTCCTTGGCAAAGCTGCGGAAACGCCTGGAACACAGAAAGATGCTTCTCAAACTACAGCATGTCCAATTCAACCAACTTCACCAGCCCGATCGTGGAGTTCTGGGAGTAAGATGTCTCTTTACCTCTTTCTTATTCCGCGAACGAATACGTACCTCAACAAAAAAAAATGAAATTGGAGATAGCGCTTATCATTGATGGAGGCATCTGACTTTATCCGCAGGCGGAACATGCATCAGTTATCAGACGGGTTGGATCAGCCGGGGACAATTCGAGCGCCGCTTGCTATAACGCTAGCCGTCGCCTGGATTCTTGTGTATTTTTGCATTTGGAAGGGTGTCAGTTGGACGGGAAAGGTAAAGTCTTTTACGCCGTTAACGAGCAACAGTGCACAGAAGCTGGAACCGTGTGACGGGGCAAGAGGCTGAGTTTCCATTCCACTAGGCGTGGAGTCGTTCTCTGTGCCCCCCGAACGCCCCACATTGGCTTTAGCCGGAGGTTTGGAGAGTGCAGGATGCTACCTAAGCAACCGGGTGAACTTCAGTCACAGAACCAGACCGTTCGGCCCATCGTCTCTGTACTGTTTGGAGCGAGGGAGTCCTGGGAGCTATATCGTACATTTGTCACCCTCCTCCCTCCCAGCCCTGTTTGAATAAATAGGTGGCCTAGCCTCAACTATCCTGCCGTAACTAAGGTGGAATGTTCAATAGGTCAATCGGGAGTACTGTCATTAAAGATAAGACATAAAATGCTGGAGTAACTCAGCATCTCCGGAGAGAAGGGAATGGGTGACGTTTCGGGTCGAGACCTTTCTTCGGACTATCCGGAGATGCTGCCTGTCCCGCTGAGTTACTCCAGCATTTTGCGTCTATCTTCGGTGTAAACCAGCATCTGCAGTTCCTTCCTGCGAGTACGGTCATCACCTGACATAAGGTGTGAAATGTGCACGGGTTGTGGGGGCATTATTCACATGAGATCCCACCTTCCTTATCCCCACACTGACCTCGCCCATCCCCCGTGGTAACAGAACAATGAAACGCGCCCAATGAAGGGGGGGCGTGGATGCAAATTAAAAACTTTGAAGCGCTCAGAACAGGTAGCTGATGTATAACAGGACGATCATGCGATCCATGGTTATGTTTAGTTTAGTGTCACGTGTACCGAGCTACAGTGAAAGGCTTTCGTTGCGTGTTATCTAGTCAGCCGAAAGATAATACATGATTACAATCGAGCCATTCACAGTGTACATGGATGCATGATACATAATAAGCGAATAATGTTAGGTGCATGATATTAACCAGCAAAGTCCGATCAAGGATATAGTGTGGGTAATTACGCCAATGAAGTAGATAGCAGTTCAGGACTGCTCTCTGGTTGTGGTAGGGTGATTCAGTTAGAAGCATAGATGCAGGAGTAAGCCATTTGGCCCTTCGAGCCAGCACCACCATTCAATATGATCATGGCTGATCATCCAAAATCAGTGCCCGGTTCCTGCTTTCTCCCTATAGCCCTTGGTTCCGTTAGCCCTGGGAACTTTATCTAACTCTCTCTTGAATTAGATACACCGGCTGGGAAGAGACTGTCCCTGAAACTGGAGATGTGTTTTGGTGCTCCCAGTGCTCCCAATTTTATACAACCAACGGTTTGGTTATAAAACGGCATGCTGACGCTCGCTACGCATGATGCAATCCCATCATTTTATCCACTTTTAAAAAACTGTCCGCGTCTTTCCGCAGGTAGTCTACTTCTCAGCCATCTATCCCTACATCATGCTCATCACGTTGTTTTTCCGTGGAGTGACTCTGCCGGGCGCCCGTGAGGGGATCTTGTTCTACATCACTCCAGATTTCAGCCGCCTCTCGGATTCCGAGGTATGTCAGTTGTGGCACTTGTGCCATTCAGGCCCCCCTGCAGTGTGTGTGTGTGTGTGTGCGCGGAATCACTGCCATCGCCACTGCCCGTGGACAATTGGACCATCTCTCTCTGTCTCTGTCTCTGTGTCTCTCTCAGGTATGGCTGGACGCCGCCACGCAGATATTCTTCTCCTACGGGTTGGGTCTTGGTTCGCTGGTGGCGCTGGGTAGCTACAACACATTCCACAACAACATATACAGGTAACAAGTGCCTTCCATTGGCAGCTTTATGCATCACATACAACACATGCCCTTCGCCCTACAATACGTGTGTGGCGACCATAATGTCACGTTCACAAGTTATAGGAGTAGAATTAGGCCAATCGGCCCATCGAGTCTCCTCCGCAATCCAATCATGCCAGATCTCGGCCTCCTAATCCAATTTTCCTGCCTTCTCCCCTTGACACCCGTTCTAATTAAGAATTTGTCTATCTCTGCCTTAAAAATATCCACTGACTTGGCCTCCACAGTTCTCTGTGGCAATGAGTTCCACAGAGTAAAGAAGTTCCTCCCCACCTTTCTAAAAGAGCGCTCTTTAATTCTGAGACTATAACCTCTGGCCCCAGACTCTCCCACCAGTGGAAACATCCTCTCCACATCCACTCTATCTATGCCTTTCATTATCCTGTAAATTTCAACGAGATCCCCCTCATCCTTCTAAACTCAATTGAATAGAGGCCTGGTGCTGTCAAACGCTCATCGTATGTTAACCCACTCATGCCTGGAATTATTCTTGTAAACCTCCTGTGGACCGTGTCCAGCCACAACGCATCCTTCCTCAGATATGGGACCCAAATTTGCACACACTGCTCCAAATGCGGCCAGACCATCGCCTAACTAATCTCATCTCGTCTCTATGTGGTCTGGCTCCCAATGGTGAATGTCTAATGGATACTTGGATCATGCTGGGCGTGAGTCCGATCGGCCCATCGTGTCCATGTCCACGCTTTATCCGGAATGAAAACCGAAACACCCAGCAAGCCAGGCTGCGGAGAGAGAGAGAGATAGCATGAGAGAGCGTGAGAGAGAGGGGGTCACGTTTCAGGTTGAACTCCCTTCATCTTCGTCAGAATAAAGTTCTGACTAAAACATTTTCGACCAGAAGCATTGACTCCGTTTCTCGCCCTGCAATCTCCACCTGAGCTGCTGGGTATTCCCTTAATTTCGGACTTTCAGCATCTCCAGTTAACCTCCACCTGGCGCTTGGCGCAGATACCTGGCGTTTACCCGTTGTACATCTATTTTTCTCTCTAAATTCGCTTTAGGAGTCGTCTAAATATGACAATGACATTAGTACATAACAATGGCTCGTGGACGAACACTATTCTTTGTTTGGTCATAATATGTGTGTGATGTGGAAGGGGGGGGGGCAGTTGACTATAATGGGCTTTACATAAACGAGTTGAAAGTATCATGTTTTATTCATCAGCACCGCTCTGCCACATTTCATTCTCGGCGGCCGCCTTGTCACAAATCATGTGCATGTTTTCAAAATGAGCAAACCTAACATTTTGTAAACAATACTTAATGCCCATCAGTAGCTGGTTAAATAACAGCTAAGTCCACCACTTATTTCAACCTTAAATGTGGAAGACAAATCGTCACTGGCAATTCATGTCACGCACTCGCAATAAGCACTCACCTCTGCACGGCCCGTGGTTGGAGGTTTATTATTCCCACCAAGTTCTTCCGTTAAAGATAGACGCTCAAATGCTGGAGTAACTCAGCGGGACAGGCAGCGTCTCTGCAGAGAAGGAATGGGTGACTTTTCTTTGGACTTGAAGAAGGGTCTCGACCCGAAACGTTACGCATTCCTTCTCTCCAGAGATGCTGCCTGTCCCGCTGAGTTCCTCCAGCATTTGTGTCCATTTTCGGTTTAAACCAGCAGCTGCAGTTCCTTCCTACACAAGTTATTTCATTAAATCTTAAATCGATTGAGGCTTCGGGCAAAATTGATAATTTTCATATATTGGAAGTTTGAACGATCTATGACCACCCCCCCCCCCCCCCCCACACACACACACACACACACACCACCCCCTCTCCAACTCTCTCTCTCTCTCTCTCTCAAGTCATATCTCTGTCAATGCATCTCCAAACTAAACCCAAACCGGCCAACACATCGCAGGGGAGAAGGCAGGACGTGGAAGTGTCCCTCGGCTTGGGGCATGAGTGTACGGCATTAGCGGCCAAGGGAAGGCACTGAGCCGTGCAGATTCGCCCACTCTCGCAGTGGCTCTGGGAGGGAATTCTCAGCCTTCACATCCCGCTTCCCACGGTGTGACAACCACAGATACACCATCGCGTGTATGGGTGGCCGAGCTCAACATCACGAGTGCGAATCAAAATCCCAACGGGTGCCCAGGAAATGAGTCAAGTTGCACCGCGGGCACAAGTCAACCTGGTTGTTTCTTCCCTCCTTGTTTCAGAGACTCGATCATTGTCTGCTGCATAAACTCCACCACCAGCATGTTCGCGGGATTTGTCATTTTCTCCATTGTCGGCTTCATGGCACACGTGACAAACAGGCCCATCGCCGATGTGGCTGCTTCAGGTATGAAAACATCCCCTCTTTCTCTGGGGTTGAGTTAGATGCTTAAGGCCCACGGTTAGACCCACTGATGTCAGCTTGGAGTGATCATTTTCTGCCCACTTCTGAATAATATTAGCATTTTTTTTCCAATGCCACCTCCTCCAAATGATGACAATGGCACTTACTGGAAAAGCAAAACATTTTGTTTGATTTTGAAGCAATTGTTATAACAGAGATAGACACAAAATGCTGGAGTAACTCAGCCGGGACAGGCAGCATCTCTGGAGAGAAGGAATGGGCGACGTTTTGGGTCGAGACCCTTCTTCAGATGTGAGAACCGGAAACAGTCTGAAGAAGGGTCTTGACCCGAAAAGTCACCCATTCATTCTCTCCAGAGATGCTGCCTGTCCCGCTGAGGTATGCCCCTGTCCCACTTAGGAAACCTGAATGGAAACCTCTGGAGACTTTGCGCCCCACCCAAGGTTTCCGTGCGGTTCCCGGAGATTTTTGTCCTCTGGCAACCACCTTCAACTAGCATCGCAACCGGCTTCAACTAAAAAATTACTGATTTTTAAAACGGAAACCACTTTCGACCATCAGGGAGACTGACAAAAACCTCCGGGAACCGCACGGAAACCTTGGATTAGGGGCGCAAAGTCTCCAGAGGTTTCCGTTCAGGTTTCCTAAGTGGGACAAGGGCATTTTGTGTCTATCTGCGGTGTAAACCAGCACCTGCAGTTCCTTCCTACACAATTATTATAACAGATATGTTTAGTGTGTTGGGGTTGGAGAAGATCATGAAACCTATAGTCTGAAGAAGGGTCTCGACCCGAAACGTCGCCTATCTCCTTCGCTCCTTAGATGCTGCTGCACCCGCTGAGTTTCTCCAGCCTTTTATGAAACCTATAGTTGGTTTCTATTAGAGTATTACTCTCAAAAGAAGGTATTGATTGCTGAGGGCTATACTTGTGGGTTGCAGTTGACAGTCTGCCAAAACAGATCTCATGCATAGTCTTGCTCACACTGAGGGGGCATCTGCCAGGCACTAGTGGCTGATTTACAAGTGGCTTGCGGACTGATTTCACCAATGAATTAAGCCGAAGAAGAAAGAGGCGACTCGTCAGCCTGCGTCTCTCCATCAACCTTGGAATCTGATATCATTCACAGGCAATTATTCAATGAGGAAGAGTGGACTAAGGAGCTTTCAGCCCAATGGAGGAGTGAAATCAAAGCCCATCGTGCCACGGTGAATGAAATCCTACAACCTGGATCGTTACAGCCCCGGGAGGGTTTGAATGTTATATGTGTAGGAAGGAACTGCAGATGCTGGTTTGCACCAGCAGATACAAAATGCTGGAGTAACTCAGCGGGACAGGCAGCATCTTCGGAGAAAAGGAATGGGTGATGTTTTGGGTCGAGACCCTTCTTCAGATGCATTACTTTTGCACCATTTCTTATATTAAATGGTTCCCTGTGAATCCAAGGTTGGTGCCAAAGGAATAACTGCATGTTGCTGAACAGAGGGGGGGAAGAGCGGTGAGGTTGCTCCTGAAATATGGGAAGCATTGTCTGGATGGCCAGCCAAGATCAAGCGTAGGATGAGCATAGGCTGCAATTGGTATGTTTTGCAATGCGTACGTACGTGGAAGGTCTTGAACATCTTGAACATGCTGCCATCACAGGACAAAGTGAAAAACTCATAAATGTGATCATACACACCATTAGATTAGCAACCGTTCACAATTGACGGCTCAGAATGGCAAATGAAACAACAATGCTCACTTTTCACCTTAACGAATCTGGTCACCAAGCTTTGATGCAACATGGATTTCCTCTTTTCCATAATATCTGTGAGGCACTCTGTGTTGTCCAGTGATCTTAATGAAACATTCTCAGACAAAAAAAACCAGCAAGAAAACTGAAATATTATGAGTTACATTTCTGAATGTTTTACAGAGAAAAATAAATATTGGTACAAGGATTAAAGCTGATGAAGGCATATCATAGAAACTTTCTTAAATTAAAAAAAAAAATCTTCATAATATTGAAATAAAAAATCTGTGGGAATAACAATCCACAAACATAACATTACAATTCCAGGGCTAGAAAACATTTACAACCTAGTTACAGCTCATGAAAGAGCAAGGTTTCCAATGGACTTTTACAGTGCAAACAGTTAATTGAAAATAGCATTTCTTCTCAATTCACTGATTCTACATTGAGGGTCTTGGAGAGAGGATCAACAATGCACCGCCCTGGACAGCAGCAAATCCCCATGTCTGTTTTTTTACTGTAGATATATATACTCCAGACATTGCTGGCTGATTCCCTTGATTATACAATGGACTGGCAGCTTCATCATTTTCCCATTATAAACTCCACATCATTAATTCTATGATTTAAAACTTGCCAAGGGAATGCATGATACATTCATTAAGGCTAGCATATTGCATTCAGACATATGCAGAATCATATTTCCATTTAGCGAAAGAGCGGGAGCTAAAATGTTGACAGTGATGTAAATTTTAATTATTTTTTGAAGCCTGCTGGCAACGATTTAAAATAAATCATATCTAACCTTCCTGAAAATTATTACAGTTTTATGCTCTTGGAAGCATGTTAAGTCAGAAGGTCAAGAGTATGTGAAATCACGCAAATTTTAAATAAGTACAATTCCAGTCACATATAAAAATAGTTATCAATGATTAATGTGAATTAGAGTAAATATAATTTATTGACAAAATAGGGTTTTTTTCTGCAAAGAATGTTCTTTCTGGTCTTCCACCAACATTGTCAGTGACACAACGCTGAATGTTGAGAGTTACTCATTGAAAAACAGGAGCAGAACACCTGATTATAAGGTTAGCAAGGGAAAGGTTTATACACCACAATGGTCTGCAGGGCCCTGGATGTGCATGTCAACAGAAGACCATGACACACGGAAGAGTAATGTTGAATATTTAGCAGTATAGTGGGAAATCTTTCAACACTTTAATTGGTGATCCTGAACCGAACATTGACGTTGGAAAATAACATTTTCACATTTATTGCTTTTATGTGCATCCTGTACTGAAAACTGGTTTGAAAAATTGGCATTCTAAAATGCGCAATCTTACAAACATAATAATGTTAAACGCAATAAAAAATATTTAATATTTTAATATCTCATACCAGGTATGACAGATGTATTCTTGTTTTTTTTCCAAGGTCCTGGTCTGGCATTTTTGGCATATCCTGAAGCAGTGACACAGTTACCAATATCTCCGTTATGGTCTATTCTGTTCTTTTCCATGTTACTTATGCTGGGTATTGACAGCCAGGTAAGCTTCATTTACGGGCCACAAGGAACTGCAGATGCTGGATACTTGAGTAAAACACAAAGTGCTGGAATAATTCAGCAGGACAGGCAGCTTTGATAGGTGATGTCTTGGGTTGGGTCCCTTCTTCAGACTGATCAAAGCCCTTGATCCAAAATGTCACCTATCCATGTCCTCCAAAGCCTGCCCAGCTGTGTTATTTCAGCATTTGTGTTTTGCTTACGCTTTGCACACTGTATGACGTGAGAATTGATAGAGTTCATTTTTGAATTGAATTAATCATCAGTTCTTCTGTGTTTTTCTTAATAGCATTTCACCAATATTTTAAGGCAAAATAAAATTGGTAAGGCAAAACTTTTGAATGTAATTCTAATTGTGGGCAATAGGCAAAGGAATCTAGCATCTGCATATCTGTTAGTCGTAGTATTTAAAATTTAATGCAAATAGTGTATTACATTTGTACACTGTAGATGGACATTTAAAAAAATGCAATTTAAATGAAAGGGAATTTTAAAATCTCCCATATGTAGAACATTTCGTATTGCACCTTAACAAAGCTGATGAGTGGATGCTTTAACGCAGCACAACATTACAATGTTACAGTTACAGAACAGATAGGTTTAGCAATAGACGTGCTCTGCCACTTTTAATCTAGCACCATAAATTTAATAGTTGTTGCTGAAAATAAAACCCTTCAAGAATGCCTTTATTGATTGCATCTGACAGGTGTCGACATACTGAACCTCTGCTTCAGTCAAGCATCAGTACTGAACAGAATTCTGTTGCTAAGGGTAGCACTGCTGTTTAGCCCCTGACTGAAAAGTTGAAATTTTGTGCTGCGTTGCAATGTGTGTCAATTATCTTTCTTGAGGCAAAATACAACAATGTAAATGTTTGAAGTCCAATTCATTTATTTTAACATTTAAGAAACATTTACTGAATACATTTTAACATTATTACTATTACATTTCTAATCTTATCACTATCAGAAGTGTACAATCCCAGTTATAGCCTCATCCAAAACGTTTTGCCATGCTCGAAATTAATATCTGTACTTCTTTAAAAAGATCACATTACCGAATAAAATCAATGTTCTGTATGTCAACAGTAGTCCAAGTTAGGTTACATATGTCAAAGTGAAGAATTCTTCTACTCTCAATTTAGACTTATATTGAAGGCTGCAGTATATAACAGTCTAAGTAAACTCCAGCTTACTCTGCAGGTTGAGGGATTTAATTTGAGCTAATATTTGACAGCAGATGTAGCAGTCTGGTCAGCATTTAATGTCAAAAGTGACTGAGACAGGGAATTTTAACTTTTTTTCATTATTTAATATTTGCACAAAAAAAAGCAAAAGGTGATCTGAGGCACACTGCCCTGGACAGGTTACAACACAACTATAATTTGACAAGGTAGATTTTATTTTCACATATTGCTGAAGATATTTAACCTGTTCTGTTCAATGGCCGATTCCTTTGCCTACTGCCCATGTGCTCTTTGTGTAATGGACAAGTGAGATGTAACTTCACACTCAACACTTTACCCACACACACAGTCATCTTTGTAGGAAGAGAGGTTTAGTAAGGTCTAGATAACTTCAGCCAGCCAAAAGGACTAATCGTCGTAAGTCAGCACGAAAAAAATGTATCTCACCAATTTGACTGAGTGTTGGAAGAGGTCACCAAGAATATTGATGATGGCATTATGGTAGATGTTATTGACGTGGACTTCAGCAGCGGCTTTGACAAGATACTGAATGGTTGGTCGATCTGGAAGGTTAGTTCAGATAGGATCCAGGGTGGTCTAGCCAATTGGCTACAAAATTGGCTTGAAGAGGAACAGAAGATGGCGGTAGATGATTGTTTCTCAAACTGGAGGCATGTAATGCGTGGTGGGGCACAGGGATCAGTCTTGGGTTCACCCTTGTTCATTATTTACATTCATGATTTGGACCTAAAGATGGGTGGCATAGATAATAAATAATAACAGATGAGTGATATGCTGAGGAATTACAACTGTATGATTACCAACTGGACTATGGGCCACAGCAATGGAAATGGAATTTAATTCAGATAAATGTAAGGCATTCAATTTTGTTAAGACAAACCAGAGCATGGCTTGCACAATAAATAGTAGGGTCCTGGGGAGTGTTGTAACATAGAGAGCTGTTGGGGTACATAATTCCACAAACTGGGCGACATAGGTGGACAGAGTGGTTAAGAAGGCATTTGCCGTGTTTGCCTTCATTGTACGTGTACTGGGTACAGGAGTTGGGGCATCATTTTACAGCTAAACAAGACATTGGTACAGTCATGGTAGGAATTGTGTGTACAATTTGGTCACTCTGGTTATAGAGAGGGTGCCATTAAACTAGAATGGGTGTAAAAAGGATTTAGGAAGTTGTTATCAGAGCTAGAGAGTTTGAATTATAAGGATAGGTCTGGGTCTTTCTCCTTGGAGCATAAGAGGCTGAGGAGTGACCTTACCGAGGTGTATAAAATCATGAGGCACATAGGTATGTTGTATTGCCACCGTGTTTTGCCAAGGCAGAAGAGATTAAAACTAACAGGATAGGGTTAAGGTGAGAGGGGAACGATTTAAAATAGGGACACTTGTTTCACACAGAGGGTGGTGCGTATTTGGAACATGCACAAAAGAAGTACAGTGGCGATATTTAAAAGACACTTGACAGGTGCATGGATAGGAAAGGTTTGGAGGGATATGGGCCAGTCACTGGCAAGTGGGACTAACTCAGGTAAGCATCTTTGTTGCCATGGATGAGTTAGTCCAAAGACTGTTTTCCATAGCTCTATGATTCTGTGGGACACCTTTGAAACCTTCCTATCTATATCCAGTTCCAGAGAATGGAATTTCCAGAAATTATGAAACCCAAGGTAGATTTTTAAAGATATGGAGTTGAATTACATATATTAAGGTGAAAGTACGTTACAGAGAACTTCCACAATATATAAATTCAATTTCTCAATTAGAAACTCTGCATTCATTTGCTTAGAGCTTGTCATACTTAATGCTATTATGCCAATATGTATGATGAATAGAAAATTTGAATTACAAACTGATTCAAAGAAAAGATTTATACACAATGCATGGAGAGGTGCTGTAAACAAAAATGAATTTGAAACCAGATAAGGAAGGGTCCAATGTAGGATAGATAGATAGATAGATAGATAGATAGATAGATAGATAGATAGATAGATAGATAGATAGATAGATAGATAGATAGATAGATAGATAGATAGATAGATAGATAGATAGATAGATAGATAGATAGATAGATAGATAGATAGATAGAGTAAACATGTAAAGAACTTTACAGACACAGTCTGGTGTTCAAAGTCAGCTTTAATCATCAGTCATGGTGGTGCAGTACAATATGTTGTTAGTTCATCTCTACCACCGGTGTAACTACGTAATGTGGGAAGTGAGTGTTAATATAAAGTGTACAATAAGGTGGAGTTAATGTTAATGCATTACTCTGATTGGTTCACATGTAATAACCAATCTACAGATGGATGGATGGATAGATAGATAGATAGATAGATAGATAGATGGATGGATGGATGGATGGATGGATGGATGGATGGATGGATGGATGGATGGATGGATGGATGGATGGATGGATGCATAGATAGATAGATAGATAGATAGATAGATGGATGGATGGATGGATGGATGGATGGATGGATGGATGGATGGATGGATGGATGGATGGATGGATGGATGGATGGATGGATGGATGGATGGTTGGATGGTTGGATGGTTGGATGGTTGGATGGTTGGATGGTTGGATGGTTGGATGGTTGGATGGTTGGATGGTTGGATGGTTGGATGGTTGGATGGTTGGATGGTTGGATGGTTGGATGGTTGGATGGTTGGATGGTTGGATGGTTGGATGGTTGGATGGTTGGATGGTTGGATGGTTGGATGGTTGGATGGTTGGATGGTTGGATGGTTGGATGGTTGGATGGTTGGATGGTTGGATGGTTGGATGGTTGGATGGTTGGATGGTTGGATGGTTGGATGGTTGGATGGTTGGATGGTTGGATGGTTGGATGGTTGGATGGTTGGATAGATGGATAGATGGATAGATGGATAGATGGATAGATGGATAGATAGACATAGATGAATAGATAGATAGATAGATAGATAGATAGATAGATAGATAGATAGATAGATAGATAGATAGATAGATAGATAGACATAGATGGATAGATAGAGATAGATAGATAGACAGACAGACAGACAGACAGACAGACAGACAGACAGACAGACAGACAGACAGACAGACAGACAGACAGACAGACAGACAAACACTTTATTGTCACATGTACCACAAAGAGTCGCCACAAGACGCAGACAAAGTTACAAAGCAACCTTGAATATTGTTGGTCACTTCTTCTTCCCTCCCACCTCCCCCCCCCCCCCCCCCCCACCACCACCACAGGTCCCAGTTGTTCTTGGTGACCCACCCACACTGAGTTCCCCCTTTGTTCTCAGCTCCCCACCACGTGGGGTCCCCTTTCTTCTTCGAAACCCCGACCACTGATCTCATGTTCCATGTCTTCGTTATCTTCCATTAAATATTTTTTGATCACCCCCTCCCCCCCTGTGTGTGGGGGGGGGGGGGGTTGTTTATTGTCTGTCTGACACTGCAGGCACCCACCCTCCCCGTAACCATGCATTGAGGGGACGGGACCCAACGGGTACTATTAAAAGTCTCATCTTGTATGTATGTATACATGCCTGTGTCTGTATGTATTTTTCTACCTTCGTCAAAACGTTACGTGGTAGCGCTTACATTTTTACATATTCTGACTCACATTTTTCCTCTCCACGCAGTAATAAGGTTCACTTAAGATTTCATCCTATATTTCACAAGTTATTGACGATTCTAGTTTAAAAAAAAGGTAAAAAAACTGTTCTCACACACAGCCTTTTTCCAGGACTTTCCAATGATGTCACAATGCCACTCACAGTGCACCAATCACAATGGGCTCTCAAGCTGCCGAGTGCCACAATGACATCACAATGGGACATTGCCAACGGTAACCGCAGATTCTCACAGACAACCTTTTTCCAGGAGCTTCCAGTGATGATAATCACAATGGGCTCTCAAGCTGCTGAGTGCCAAACGCCCGCCCCCTCACACCCCCCTGGGTTATTTACCCCCCACCCCCTCCCTCCCCCCTTGTTATTCACATCCCCCTGCCCCCTCCCCCCCCAGGTTATTCACACACCCCTATCTCCTTCCCCCCCCCCCCCGGGTTATTCATGATTAAAGTTTCAAAAAAACAAAAAACACCTTTTAAAACACCAGCTTCCAGTGATGTCATAATGCCCCCCTTCCTCCCAAACAGAATATTCCACCACCTTCCAGTGACCTCGGGGAAGGGCCTCATTTCAAAAACAGCTTCATCAGCTCCCCAACGCACACCGTCAGCATCTGGTCTAGTATATTTCTAAAATCACAGCATACCCTTATTCCTGACTCATTTCCAAACGCAAAGTTACAGTTAAACTGGTTTAATAATAGGAACTGTCTACATTTGTACATTTTGTTTTTAATTCAATACAATAATAATAATAAGTATAAATAAGCTTTTAAAATGCAATAAATTGTAAAGGCTCTGAATCCAATCCAAAAACAGGAAATGTTGGAAATAGCCAACAGGTGAGGAATCCCTGGAGTAAGAAAGAGTTTCAGATTAATGATCTTCGATCAGAACACCTCCCTGTTAAATTAGATATTGTTGTTTGCAAGAAATAATTATCAAAAATAAAGACAAATAAACTTACGTTCATGCAAATTGTTACTTAATTTTCAGTTTTGCACCGTCGAAGGTTTCATAACTGCCCTGGTGGATGAGTTTCCTAAATTGTTACGAGGGAGAAGAGAAATCTTCATTGCTGTGGTCTGCATTATTTCTTACTTGATAGGCTTATCGAACATAACCCAGGTAAATTACATGATCAATCTCAATGAAACTATATGAAATCTTTTGATGTAAGTTGATTTCCACCTGAAAAAGTGACAGCTATATTTTAATATTTTCCATCTTGTTATGTAATATGATTTATCCATGTTCAGCTAAGATTTCACCTGAACCGAAATAGAAAAGTAAATCTACAAAATCTATAAACAGAAGAGTTACAATCATGCCTTTTTTTTCAAGAGGAGAAATAAGAACAATCCAGGTAATAACCGGACAGTGAGCCTCACATCAGTGGTGGAGAAACTATTGGAGAGGATCCATAGGGATAGAACTAAATTGCACTCAGAAGGAACTAATTAGGGGCAGTCGGCATGTCTTTGTCTGGGGCAGGTCATGATTTACAAACATGACTGAGTTTTTTGTGGAGGTGATAAAGATGAACTAATAGAGAGAACAGCATATGCTGCCTATGTGGATATTAGGTCCCTCATGTTAGGCTGATTACTCCAGAAGATTAAGATGCATGAGATTCATGGTGACCTGGTAGACAATAGACAATAGACAATAGGTGCAGGAGTAGGCCGTTCGGCCCTTTGAGCCAACACCGCCATTCAATGTGATCATGGCTGATCATCCCCAATCAGTACTCCCCGTTCCTGCCTTCACCCCATATCCCCTGTCTCGGCTGTTTTTAAGAGCCCTATCTAGCTCTCTCTTGAAAGCATCCAGAGAACCTGCCTCCACCGCCCTCTGAGGCAGAGAATTCCACAGACTCACCTTGTCTCCGTTCTAAATGGCTTACTCCTTATTCTTAAACTGTGGCCCTTGGTTCTGGACTCCCCCAACATCGGGAACATGTTTCCTGCCTCTAGCGTGTCCAAGCCCTTAACAATCTTATATGTTTCAATGAGATCCCCTCTCATACTTCTAACCTCCAGAGTGTACAAGCCCAGCTGCTCAATTCTCTCAGCATATGACAGTCCCGCCATCCCGGGAATTAACCTTGTAAATCTACGCTGCACTCCCTCAATAGCAAGAATGTCCTTCCTCAAATGAGGGGACCAAAAAGTTTGGTCCCCTAATTGGTAGTTGAATTCAGAACTGAGTAGTGGGTGGGGATGGAGATTTGTCATTCTAGTTGGAGGTCTTTAATCAGTAAGATTCTGCAGGGATCAGTGCTGGAACCTTTGTTGTTTGTGATGACTTGGATGAAAATATATGTGAGTTGATTAGTAAGTTTGTAGACGACACCAAAATTTGTGGAGTTGTGGATAGCAAAGAAGACTGTCAAGGTATATGGCAGGATAAAGATATGTTACAGATATGGGCGGAGAAATGGCAAATTGAGTTTCATCTGAGCAAGTGTGAGGTGCTGCACTTTGGGAGGTCAAATGTAAAGGGAAAGTATACAGTTAATGGCAGGACCCTGAACAGCATTGATGTACTGAAGGATCTTGGGGTCCAAGTCCATAACTCCCTGAAAGTAGTAACACAACCAGATAGAGTGGTAAAGAAGATGAATGGTATGCTTGTCTTCATTGGCCAGGCCATTTAGTACAAGAATGAGGAAGGCATGTTGCAGTTTTACAGTTCTTTGGTTAGGCGGCATTTTGAGTATTATATGCAGGTCTGGTCGCCCCATTACAAGAATGATGTGGAAGGTTTGGAGAGGGTGCAGAAGAGATTGCAGAACAGATGTTGCCCAGATTAGAGGTATTAGCTATGAGGAGAGATCGGATAGCCTTGGATTGTTTTCTCTGAAGTGAAGGGAGAACTGATAGAAGTTTATAAAATGATGAGAGGGCAGATTGTCGGAACTTTTTCCCCAAGGTGGAAATGTCAAATACAAGGTGACATAGCTGGAAGGTGAGAGGGGGAAACTTTAAAAGAGATGTGTGGGACATGTTTTTTTCCACAGGGAGTGATGGGTGACTAAAATGAACTGCTAGGAGTGGATATGGAAGCAAATTCAGTGGTGGCATCTGAGGGGCCTTTAGATAGAACCATGAATACGCAGGGAATGGAGGGGTGCCAATCATATGCAAACTGTAGGGATTCGTTTAATTTGGCATCATATTTGGCACAGATATCGTAGGCTAAAAGGCCCATTGCTATGCCATGCGCTTCCATGTTCCATAACCTTTGATATAATCTGGTACGTGATAGAACCATGATAGAACTAAGTGTCCAGTGTTAATTCAGCAGAGGCTATTTTAAAAAGCACCAGGCTACCTCCTGGCCATTTTTGTTAAAGAAACTGAGATTTCATGAAGTACAAGATACTCCAACTGCAATTTTCTTTGCAACTTAGATGTACAGAGTCTCTTGCCCAAAGTAGGCGAATCGAGGACCAGAGGACATAGGTTTAAGGTGAAGAGGAAAATATTTAATAGGTATCTGAGGGGTAACATTTTCACATTTTCCTAACGGCTCCGCGGTTGGAAGTGGGACCGGCCCCGCGAGGCCGTACGTCTCAAGCCACCACGTTAGGTCGCGCTCGCCGCATGCAGTCGCATGCTGGTGGGACAGGCCCTTTACCATTAGCCTTTCCAGAAACTTTGTTCATTTCATTTACATGAGGATTCTAATTGCAATGGGCTTGTATTTTATAATGGCAACATATATTGGCAACAGTAATTGCCCTGGAAGTTTAATCTCACCTGCGGAATCAGACAAGTTCTGAGGACAATTTTCTTAGGTTTGCCTTGAGGTATCAATATTATTCCTGTACACTAAAAATTATATCAGGTAGTTTTTAATAATGTGGAGAAAATGGCATTGCTTGGTATAGATTTCCTGCAATTTGGGAGATAACAAGATACAAAAACAAGAGATTTAACTGTTGAACTAAAAGCCGCTGTAGGTAACAACCTGCATTACATGTCGAGTAGATACAATATGATATAATCAAACTTTATTTATCCCATGAGGAAAATTGGTCACTGTAACTTAGTATTGGGAATGTAGAGAATCACACTCCGTGATTTATTTTCTCTCTATTTGCACTTAAATGGCTGTAAACGTGTTGCTGTGAATTCACCGCATCTCAACACCTTGCTTCCCTGTAGTTAGATCGGCAAACATTCTTAATAAATTGAAAATTACTAACGATATGTGAAGTGTGTGGGAAGGAACCGCAGATGCTGGTTTAAACCGAAGATAGACCCAAAAAGCTGGAGTAACTCAGCGGGACAAAACGGCATGGACAATAGGAATGGGTGGCCTTTTGGGTGAAGATGGGTCTTGACCCGATCTCCAGAGATGCCATTTGACCCACTGAGTTACTCCAGCTTTTTGTGTCTATTAACTATATGTGAACACCAATTCAACGTAAGGTCAGGACAATTAGTGGTTCTTTTTCCACACGCATTTTGTTATGAGAGGTTTGTTGCCTCATTCTTCTTCCTACTCTCCGCAGCTTATCTATTTCAACCTGAAAAATGAATAAGGTAATAATAAGGAACTGCAGATGTGGCTTGGTTCGTCCCTGCTGTTAATCTTAACTCTTAAACCTAAATTCTAAGTAGCATTATGGAAAACGCTGAATTTGTCCAATTCCGAGATGTTCATTGAACAATGATGAGGAAGAACAATCCAAACTGATTGGCACCCCCATCGTCTACAAGAACAAAGTCAGTTCTTGTATGATTCTGTCCCCAGCTGTGCTAAACCAACTGATTTATATAGACCTAACAGCATTCTCAGTGACTAGAAGTACTTACCGTTTCATGTAACAACAACAGAACTCCAACAGAATCACTGACACGATTTTGTGATTCTCCCAAATTGAATTTTTAAACTCTATTTCATTCCGGTTTGGGGGCACTGTGCAATTTTTACAGGTGTTTCAGGTACAAAATATAACATGCTGGAGTAACTCAGCGGGACAGGCAGCATATCTGGAGAGAAGGAATGGGTGACGTTTTGGATCCAGACCCTTCTTAGGATCTGGATCCTAATAGGAAAACAGACTATTATCTAAATGGAGGCCGATTAGGAAAAGGGGAGATGCAGCGCGACCTGGGTGTCATGGTACACCAGTCATTGAAAGTAGGCATGCAGGTGCAGCAGGCAGTGAAGAAAGCGAATGATATGTTAGCTTTCATAGCAAAAGGATTTGAGTATAGGAGCAGGGAGGTTCTACTTCAGTTGTATAGGGTCTTGGTGAGGCCACACCTGGAGTATTGCATACAGTTCTGGTCTCCAAATCTGAGGAAGGACATCATTGCCATAGAGGGAGTGCAGAGAAGGTTCACCAGACTGATTCCTGGGATGTCAGGACTGTGTTATGAACAAAGACTGCATAGACTTGGTTTATACTTTCTAGAATTTAGGAGATTGAGAGGGGATCTTATAGAAACTTACAAAATTCTTAAGGGGTTGGACAGGCTAGATGCAGGAAGATTGTTCCCGATGTTGGGGAGGTCCAGGACAAGGGGTCACAGCTTAAGGATAAGGGGGAAATCCTTTAGGACTGAGATGAGAAGGAATTTTTTCACACAGAGAGTGGTGGGTCTCTGGAACTTTCTGCCACAGAGGGTAGTTGAGGCCCGTTCATTGGCTATATTTAAGAGGGAGTTAGATGTGGCCCTTGTGGCTAAGGGGATCAGAGGGTATGGAGAGAAGGCAGGTACAGGATACTGAGTTGGATGATCAGCCATGATCATATTGAATGGCGGTGCAGGCTCGAAGGGCCGAATGGCCTACTCCTGCACCTAATTTCTATGTTTCTATGTTTCTTCAGTCTAAAGAACAGTCTTGACCTGAAATGTCACCCATTCCTTCTCTCCAGAGTTGCGGCCTGCAACACTGAATTGCTCCAGCCTCCAGTGTTTATCTTTGGTGTAAACCAGCATCTGCAGTTCTGTATCCTGTTCCAGCATCCTATGTAATATATAATGTTATGGAGCCATAATAATCTGCATCTGTAATCATTTAGTTTCAGCAGGTGAGGCTTATAATTGTACAGTATTTTAGGTGTGAGGTTGTCTCAATGAGTTTACCAATCAAAAATCTTTCAAGTTCCTTTTTGCAGAACCTACAAATGTTTTCCTTCTGGACATTTTTTGTCATATTTCACAGCAATCAAAGCCATGCGGTGGTAGTTCTCAGCCATATTTAACCTGGCAATTTTTAAAACACGCGCACAAAATATCAAAACGGGTCTGTCACACGTTCCGACTGAAGTCAAGTAAATGGTCCAGACCCAGAAGTTGATATATAGAGCATGCATTTAGCCTGACCGGTTTCCTCTGATTTCCCTCTCCACATGAGGCAGTTATTTTAATCCAGTGTTCTCATTTGTTTCTCCTTTCATTCTACGCTTTCATTTATTAAGCAATTGTCTAATTCCTGTTTCACACAAGCAATTGATTTTACTTCAATGATTACTTGTGGCACTAACAGTCTTTCAATCCATTTTATCATTAGCTTAAATAAGTTTTGCATTGCCACTGCATACCCATCAATGTGAACAGTTATTACAGTTTATTATCTCTTGCTCCTCAGAGCTCTAATTTTGAGCAGGTCTTATCTCAACTTCTTAGATACGGTGAACTGAAACTCTAATCCAGTTTGAAGAAGGGTTCCAATCCAAAATGTTGTCTGTCCATTCCCTCTACAGAGGCTAAGTGCTAGAGCAACTCAGTAGGTCAGGCCACATCTTTGGAGAACATGGACAGGCGACCTTTAGTGTCGGGACCCTCTTCAGACCCTTCTTCAGTCTGATCCGAAATGTCACCTATCCATATATCTCCAGAGATGCTGCCTGATCTCCAGAGTTACTCAGCACTTTGTGTTTTCCTCAAGATTCCATCATTTGCAGTTTTTTGGTTTCCTCTAACTTCTTGTTATTCTCCTTATAACACCAACTAACACTAATTTGAACTTTTTTCTGTTATTTCTACGTCCTTCCTAAGTCTGCATGTTAGAAATCCCTCTTAGTACTCCAACTGTGGTCTGTGATTTGTAGAACCTTAACATTGCTTCCTTCCTTTTGTATTTTGTATTCCTTAGTTTGTCCTTTCATGATTTATCCCTTCATGCCTTACTGGCAATAAGTTATTTCTGCATATCCAGGGACCAGCAATCCTCTGGCAAATTTAAATCAGGGCATTCTATATTTTCTCCATTTAGCAATTTCTTGTTTAAACGAAACTATCTCTAACTATCAGCCCATACCTACAGGTAAAATTATATTTCTGTTCTCATAACATTTTTTGCAGGTTAATGATATCAGCACTATTCGAAATTGTTCACTCAGTTCTTAGGGTAATTTCTAGCAGTCCTAGCATGAAGCCATTTCATTTCAAAATTGATTTATATATTAAGCCGCGCACATTGATATGACTTTTGTCCTTGGTATTTGATATGTCAGCTTTTCATGTGGGTATACAGCCATGGTCAAACAATCTTGTCCCACTTTCTCTCAAAGTATTGCACTTTGCAGATGTTCTATCTATTGCAGATTTATGGTTATATTTGCACAAAATATACATTTATGAAATCATCTGTATGTCAAAACGAAATGTTACCAAAACTGGTTGATGGTTTTTAGGATATTTTTCTATATATATGCAATTTATAGTTGTCAAGAGTTAGATTTAGCTCTTAGGGCTAAGGGAATAAAGGGATATAGGGGAAAAAGCCAGAACGAGGTACTGATTTTGGATGATCAGCCATGATCATATTGAATGGCTCCAAGGGCTGAATGTAAAACCCCTGCACCTATTTTCAATGTTTCTATGATATAATTTCTCATATTCATATTAAAGAGATTAGTAATTAAAGATTGCCAGTTTTCTAATTAAATGCATACTCAGTATAAAAATGTGTTGGATGCTAATTTAATATAGAAAATGTATTAAGTGACTTGATTATAGGTTTGAAGAAGGGTCTTTACCCGAAATGTCACCCATTCCTTCTCAGCCTGTCCTGCTGAGTTACGTCTATCTTATGTATAACATTTGTTATAAATGGATTGATTCAGTCCTATCCTTTTATAGAGTTTCAAGAGGAGCTTGTGTTCTTGCTTAAACAAAATATTCATAATTTTTGGATACTAGGGCTATTGGGAGGAGGTTTCTGTTGGATTTTTCCCATTAAAGTGCAATAAAAATTAATAATCAATGCTGGTTGTTATTAACAGTTTAGCAGCAGATACAGGGGAACTCATAAATGCCGGCATATCTGTACAAATACACTCAAGCACTGATGATGGATACTTTAATTAAAGTATAACTCATGTGCAACTAACAGAGGATCAAATGCTAATTGTAATTTCAGTTTTGTGATGTGGAAATTATGCACACTCTGTAATCTTTCATTAATCTGATGGATCAGAATTAGTTCAGAATAGCAGCCGTCAGACTTCTGAATCTGTTAATTATATAAAGGGTGACTATAGATTGAGCATGCAGCTAGGATGTCTTTTACAGTCCGTTAACCGATGCATGACTGAGAGATACGGAAGAATTATGCATGTAAAACTGATATCTAAGTGATGTATTTTTCTTCCCTAGGGTGGTCTGTATGTCTTTAAACTTTTTGACTACTACTCTGCTAGTGGAATGTGTTTGCTCTTTCTAGTTTTCTTTGAGACCGTCTCAATATCGTGGTGCTATGGTAAGAATTTTTAACAGCAACTCTTTTCGTTGATTTTGCACTGTGAAACTTACCTGCTAAAAGTAGTTTGAGTCTATATCAGGGGTTCCCAAGCTTTTTCGTCCTGTTTACCCCTGGCAACTTTAATAGCACATAACAATGTTATTTCACTGGTAGACAAAAGTGCTGGAGAAACTCAGCGGGTGCAGCAGCATCTATGGAGCGAAGGAGATAGGCAATGTCTTGGGCCGAAACGTTGCCTATTTCCTTCGCTCCATAGATACTGCCGCACCCGCTGAGTGTCTCCAGCACTTTTGTCTTCCTTCGATTTTCCAGCATCTGCAGTTCCTTCTTAAACACAATGTTATTTCACTTATTTATGAACAACTAATGATGAACAGATACCAGAACCAAACAGATTCAGTCAATGAGGGAAAAAATGTACAAATCCAGAATGAACAAATTTACCCTCTTGGTAGGCGAAATTAACCCTTGGTCTATATGAAAGGCACTAATATCCTTTTTCCTTCGATGTAACCATTACAAAGCCTAATAAGTTATCTTGCCAGGCAGCTCAACCCCATTGCACAACAGGGGAGAGAAGTAATGTTCATTTTACCAGATATCTGACCACCTAATAATGGTTTTACTCATTTATATTCTACTGAGGCTATTACAACCTTTACAGAACCAAAACTTGCTCGAGAAATTGGCTTTAATTCAGAATTGGAAATCACATTCAGCCACATACCAGATATTACAGGTTGTAAGATCCCAGGTCTTCCTATAAGGAGAACATACTAGCACGCACAACCTTACGAGCTTTAGCAAGAAGTGTGAAGGTTGAGCATTTCACCGTTTCTGAGCAATTGTGAACATGTATTATCAAGACGTTATCATGGCTTACATTTACCAGATTATTGGAAGCAATACATTCAACTCTTTGACAATTAAACCGTATTCCTACGCATATTTCATATTTATAAATGAAACACAGAATGTATTTCTTATGTCTGTACCAGCAGAGTATATAAGATTATTGGTCAACAATGTTGATGGGGCATGTGCTGTTTTGGCTGATATGGAGATTGTTCCTTATGAAGGCACCACAGAGCAAAAATTGTGGCATGTTGGTTACACTTCTCCCTTATAGCAACTGCCTTGATGTATCCTTTCTAAGAACACTTCTCATTAGCATGTTACCAAGTAAAATGGTCAGCGCATGCCAACAATGGGCATAACACAGTGCATTGTAAAGGCCAAGCAAATGTGCTGGTGTTCCATTCAATAACCAAAGTGGTCACAATCCCACTGCAGGTCAGATAAAGGCTGGTCAGCTATTTACGGCGACAAAAGTAGCTGATTACCACTAAAATAGAGGGAAGGTTTACATGCTCAATATGGATGGTAACTATTCTGCATAATTTATACAAATGCTTGGTTATTAATGAGATTAACTCTGCAATCATCACTTCCTCCAGGAATAGCAATGTAAAAACTACAGTTTTGCTTGTTTCTCCTCTAACTAATGGCAAACAGATAGTCTTACTGTTAGTCAAAAAAGCAGTCAGTTTGTCCAGGATTAATTAAATCAGATAAGCATTAAATATACCAGTGATTCTTTTTCTCAGGTAGATTTATTAAAGTGGGTTAAAGATGGTTTCCTCTTTACCACATTATTGTTTGGGAGGGTCTGAGGAAGGGTCTCAACCCGAAACATCACCCATTCCTTCTCTCCAGAGATGCTGCCTTTCTCGCTGAGTTACTCCAGCTTTTTATGTCTATCATAGTTTGGGAGATATCGGAGTAAAGGGCCTGTCCCACCAGCATGCAACTCTATGCGATTAGCGCGACCTAACATGGTCGCTTGAGCCGTCCGGCGTCACGGGGCCGGTCCCACTTCGATCGCCGGAGCCGCGCGGAATTGTGCGGAGTTCATCCCGAGTTCGTCCCGACACCGCGCGGGGCTCCAAAAAACCGACTATGTCCAAAAATCCCGCGCGGCAACGGCTTGTCGGCTCGCAGTCGCCTTGACATTTACACAACGCCCGGACATCGTGCCTCCGTGAACCTATTTGTAAGTGCCTCCGTGACCCTCTATGTGTGTGGCTCCGTGGCCCTGTATGTGTGTGTGTCTCGGTGCCCCTCTCTGTGTGCCCCTCTAAGTCCTGGCGAACTTACCTTGGACTTGCTTCAAGTTCGCCTCGCTTTGCGCCGCGTTGCGCCACTCACCCAACCTCCGCGCGGCCCTCGCTGCCGGTTTAGTTGCGCTTGCCGCATGCAGGCGCATGCTGGTGGGAACGGCCCTGTACAGGGGATCACCCGACCTCCGTGCGGCCCCCGCTTCCGGTTTGATCGCGTTCATCGCATAGAGTTGCATGCTGGTGGGACAGACCCTTAAGTGATTCAGAATGAAAGTTCTGCGGTCAACTTTAAAAAAACCCAAAGAGACCAAGGTGATCAAATCTAATTTTGATAGACAAAGGGAATACGCAGATTCACGATTCTAGGCCGGGTGCATTAAACTTTGGAGTCTTGGCCATTATCTCGTGCCTTATGGTTACAAATGAAATGTTCTTAAAGCAATCAACATTTGGACGGCACAGTGGCGCAGCGGTAGAGTTGCTGCCTTACAGCGCCAGGCACCCAGGTTCGATCCTGACTACCGGTGCTGTCTGTACACAGTTTGTACTTTCTCCCCGTGACCTGCATGGGTTTTCTCCGGGATCTTCGGTTTCCTCCCACACTCCAAAGATGTACAGGTTTGTAGGTTAATTGGCTTGCTATATTGTAAAATTGTCCCTAGATTAGATTAGGTTTTATCACTTGTCATTCGAACCTCAGAGAGGTTCGAACGAAACTCCGTTTCTACAGCCATACAACAGAACAATTCATAAAAAAACACACAAACAATTCAATTCACACAAACATCCATCACAGTGAATCTCCTCCTCACTGTGATGGAAGACAAAGTTCTTCTCTCTCCCCGGAACCATTTCTCTCCCGATGTCCAAGCCCCAGGCGGGCGATGTTAAGTCCCACGGCCATTGAGGCCGCGCCTGGCGATGTACGGCCCCCCTCTAGACCCAAAAGTCACAATGTTGGAGCCCCCGGCGGGCGCTGGAATGTCCCTCGGCCATTTAAAGCTGCGCCGGGCAATGTACGGCCTTCGCTCCGGGTTGCTCCAACCCCGCGACACGGGCAGGAGAAGCTGTGTTGTGGGAGCTCCGGAGACAGACAGGCTGTAGGGGCCGCTGCAACGTGAATCGTGCCGCCTAGTGTGTACAGGATAGTGTTAATGTGCGGGGATCACTGGTCAGTGCGGACTCGGTGGGCCATAGGGCCTGTTTCCACACTGTATTTCTAAACTAAACTAAAATAAAATTTCACACTTCTTTCAAGCAATGATTTGACACTATTTGGAGATGGCATATATAGTCCCATTGAATGCTTGAACTGTGGCCATGGTAATGATTTGTTTTAATGTTATTATTCCATACTAATCTCTTCATTAACTAAATTCAATCACTTCCCATTCTGCTTCTGGAATGAGCTGAACTTCCACTGTAGAAGGCAGTGATCATCTCAGATGTAATTAGTTCATCTGGATATTGGCTAGGCTCCGATCTTTTATTTCACAACAGCGAAGCCACAGTTAAGCATTTAATTCACCAACAAATTAGTTTGTAACATTGACTGTAGCAAGAAATGGCAAGGCTGCCATTTCCT
This sequence comes from Raja brachyura, assembly GCA_963514005.1. Next base: position 7,261,596 of record OY740796.1, on the reverse strand, counting down.
ACTGTTGCAACACAAATGGGAATCAACATTCAATGAAGCTACTTTCTGGTCATGGTATCATTCAACTGAGGAAGAGTCTGCCTTGATGCAGAATTCCCTGAAGGAAATAAACAAATCAAACAATGTTTCTCACATCCATTCATGAACGCTTTGAAAATTAAAAAGCAGTCAGCAAGAAGTCCGGAATTAATGGGAAATTATTATTAAATACAATTCTGAACAATATACAGGGTTAATAAGGGATGTGAAAAAATGCTTCTGTAAAAATGCCCATCAGGCTCAAAAATGATCAGCTTAAATTTACTATATACTAAAAAAATATTAAACATCAGTAGCACACAGCAGATATCCATAAACAAAATGATGGACCAGATTCATTGTGACTTTTTTTTCACTTCTTATACCGATTTTCGTTGCACCTGATCCATGAAATGAAGTTTCATCGTAGAAGTCCTAAAACGTATGTGCATATTTGCCTTTGCTTCTTTCCAATGCCATTCAATTATCAGTTCACGCAAAGCCTTCGAAGGTCCTGCGATTTCCTTTCTCCAGGTTTGCATCGTTCACTTGGGCTCTGGAGTGAAACATAGAAACATAGACTCACAGAAAATAGGTGCAGGAGTAGGCCACTCTGCCCTTTGAGCCAGCACTGCTATTCAATGCCCGGAGGGGTGGCATAGCAATGTCCCCAAGGGCTTTCACACTTGTGGCAATTGGAAACTTGCCAGAGTTCCAAGTGAAATATCAATAGAAAAACCTCCATTACCAAAAATACAAAATAACCACCATGACCAAAAAGTAGAATGGAAGGGAGGGAGTGATGGATGAAAGAGGGAGTCAGAGGGTACAGCACTCTGTTGTTTTGTCGCTCTTCATTATTGAAGTAAATAATTAACTACAGTTGGGTTACACACACACCTGACATTATTTATTTCTTTCAACCATTCAACTCAGGTTCTGAATAACAAACTGGGGCAACAGTAGTCATTTTGGAAGCAAAGGAAAGCACATTTAGTGAGATCAGGGGGAAAGTGGAGACAAACCTTGGTGTTTGTGAACTAAAAACAGATGAGAAATCTGTCTGAAGATGTTTAAAATGTGGGAAAGGATGGAAGCTTAGACTGTACCATAAACTAATATGGTGGAACTCTACAAATCAGTAGAGCGCAGAAACATAGTGTTTGTTGGATCAGATTATAACATGGCCTCACCCCCAACTCACCATGTGTAAAACCCCAGGAAAACTGCAGGTTAAGGAAAAAGATGGGAGCCACAAAAGGGCAGAACAAAGTGTATTTTTGAATGGCCTTCAACAGCAATAACACGTTTGAACGAAAAAAAAGACTCTTGGCCAAAAAGCTCTCTAATTCCAACCCAAAGTTATATGACAAAGAAGATCCCAATCAAAGATGGTCTTAAGACAATCAGCAAGATAAAGCGTGGAGCTGTAATACTTGGAGCTGCATTGGGATATTTTACCTACTCTTCACTATTCTGGCTGGCACATTGGACCCAAAGTCACAAGAAAGGCAGGGCAGATTTCAGAACTGTGTCGCGGAGTGGTTAATGAAAATGCCAAAGGTGGTGCAAAAAATGACGGCACGTGAAGAAGATTATTCTGACAGCAAATGCGAGGGAAAGATACAATCACTTTATTCTTCAGCCCATTCATTTCAAAAGTAATCAACGTTTCATCAAGTCCCTTGGACCAACAAGCAGATCAGTTTCAATTTATTGATCAACTGAACATTGCAAAGTGCATGAACCAATAGGACGTAAAATCCACAGGACCTTCCAAATGCGATGAATATTAATTACTACTTGACTTTTGAAACTTGAGGTCTACTCTATGTTGCAACTTCTATGATATTGATTTAGTCAAAGGATTGATTTCAAATCTCTCACTGTTTGGAATGCAAAGATCTCTTGATGAAAAATTGCTGGGTTTTTCTCAAAGTCTCCCAGAGGATGGAAATTAAGATTGCAATCTTGGATCAATGCTCACAGATGATTGATAAATGGATTACAATTTCCAAAGAGGAAAATCCTTGTTGAAATGCAAAGAATTTTAAATAATAGCCAAGCAAGTGGAAATGCATCTGCAACATGGCTGAGAAGATCAATTATGTTTATGGTAAACAAACAAATGGTTAAAGCAAGGGGAAAAGAGTGAAGAGACCGACATACTAATGTAAACATACAAAAGAAGACATCATAAGCAGCATATCACATCCCAGAACGAGTGATATCTCTCCTCTTTCAGAACGCCAGCACAGAGGCAGAATTTAAACAGATTTGCAGCCTGTTAGATTTCATCAATCTCTCTAGGCAAGCTGTAATGCAAGACAACATGCTGGGTTTAAAAAAATAATTACTTTCTACTACCTTGAATCTACTCTCCGGAATAGCTTCATTCTGAATCTAAACTCAGAAACTAAAACTTATAATAACACAACACCATTTAACACTTCAACTCTCCCTCCCATTCCCACACTGACCTTTCTGTCCTGGACCTCCTCCATTGTCAGAGTGAGGCCCAGCGCAAATTGTACATCATATTTCACTTGGGCTTACACTCCAGCGGCATGAACATTGACTTCTCTAACTTCAAGGGGTTTGGGTGAGAGGGGAGGTGGCCAGCAGCCGACTTTAGATATGAATTTCCATTGTGTGATCTATCCTCCAACAAACTTATGTCAAGGCCTTTGTCAAATAGACAGGAGTGGCTTTCCAAACAATTCTGGACAGATCTAGAACTAAACGTATGTATTGGAAATGTGATTATTTCAATCCTGTGTCTAGACATATGTTTTTTTATTTAATTATTTCAAATATCTGGCCAAGTTCTTGGATGCAGCATTGCTGCCACTTAAGGATAAGGGGGAAATCCTTTAGGACCGAGATGAGAAGGACTTTTTTTCACACAGAGAGTGGTGGGTCTCTGGAACTCTCTGCCACAGAGGGTAGTTGAGGCCAGTTCATTGGCTATATTTAAGAGGGAGTTAGATGTGGCCCTTGTGGCTAAGGGGATCAGAGGGTATGGAGTGAAGGCAGGTATGGGATACTGAGTTGGATGATCAGCCATGATCATGTTGAATGGCGGTGCAGGCTCGAAGGGCCGAATGGCCTACTCCTGCACCTAACTTCTATTGTGGAGAGCTTTTTGGATGGACATCAATGTATTTGGATCTAAGAAGGTAAACAGAATGGTTTCCTAACGTGGGAGAGCCGCAGGAGTATAGGAACACAAGATAAGAAATGGTCATTGACACAAGTTGTTAAAGCTAGTGCACAGTTGCTATCAGTAATCAAAACAGACCAAAAATGAAGTGTTCCTTTATCTCAAAGAGGTTGCAAGGAATGCTAGATCCCATCTAGAAATCTGCACTCAGTTTTAGAAACATAATCTTACGAAAAGTATATTGCCCTTCAAGATTGTAAAGCATTGAATCACTAAAAGGGACAGAGAAAACAGACTTTAAAACTTGCCTTTTCTCTAACAATTCTCTGTTCTGCTTAGAGGTTGTCAACATGAAATGTTGCCTCTGTGTCTTTCTCTTCAGATGCTGCGTATTTCAAGAGAGAGTCAAGAGTGTTTTATTGTTTTTAGTTCCAGATAGAACAACGACATTTTTACTTGTTCTTTAATGCTTTTGATTCAGATTTTCAGCATCTGCAGTATTTTGCTTTTGTCCACCAGAATGCAATCATGTCAGGAGGTTACTGGTTTACATTCCTTTAAGTTTAGAAAGATCAGGGTTTACGCAGTCGACTTGTTTTATATCTTTAAGCTCTTTAATAATTAATATGTCAGAGAAACCCTGAACAAGATGGTATGATCTTGAAGCAAGAGGCAAGGTATTCATGGGGGGAGGGGGGATTCTGATAGCAATTTTTCCCACAATTCTGGATCTCTGTACAAAATGTCATGGATGCTGGAGATATTGAAATAATTCTGATTAGATTTGATTGATTTATTTTAAGTAAAAGTATCAAGAAGCATAAAAGCCAATTGGGTTGAAATTTGGATCAGCATATTCTTCATTCTCAAGACCTACTTCATAGGTTCATAAGTGATAGGAGCAGCATTAGGCCATTCGGCCCATCAAGTCTACTCCGCCATTCAATTATGACTGATCCATCTCTCCCTCCTAACCCCATTCTCCTGCCTTCTCCACATAACCCCAACTTATGGGTTGTTAATACATGTAAACAAAGTAGGTTGTCACTTCTGATGATAATGGAGGCAGGAAGTCACCACAAATGTGGTGGAAATTTGCACCTTGCTTTTCCAAAATGTATTTTCAAGCCCCTTGGAAATAAATTGGTTAACGAGTATAAAATCAAGCAAAGATGTCTGCTTACTGTGCTCAGTTTGGCTAGCGACATTGTAATTTCAATTGTTTAAGAAAGAACTGCAGATGCTGGAAAAATCGAAGGTAGACAAAAATGCTGTCGAAACTCAGCGGGTCAGGCAGCATCCATGGAGCGAAGGAATAGGGGGTATTTCGGGTCGAGACCCTTCTTCAGACTCAATTTCAATTCATCTGTTGCTAACTGGGTGTCACACTGAGCAGTTAATAACCCAGCCTTCTTCTTATCAAGTCCACATCATAATATTAGAAATTGTTCCGCCAGAGCTGAACACACTTCTTTGCATCTGCATGCAATGGCGTCTCGCGCTTCTTGTACTTTTTGTGCTTCCTGCGCGCGGTGTTGGAAAGATTGGTGGAAACAGGGCCGCAACGTGAACACTCTTTCCTTGACCCCCAATAATCTAGTAATGATAGGTTTAGTATGATTGTAATTTAGGACTAATATTCACAGAAAATAGAATCACTATTTAATCTGACATTAAATATTCTGGCAAATGGTAGCTAATTTTGAAAAATACATCTTCTATCAAATTATATTGTAATTTATGTTACAATTATCTTGATAACATTTCTGTAGTATTCACAAATGGTGTGATAATTACAACTCTCCAGCCTGCTGGAACAAAGCTTTTGTTCTATTTTATGTTTTCTGTAAACCAGGAAGATATTTTCAGTGTTAGATCAGCCAGTTCTGCAGGTTTAATGTATGTATGTATGTATGTATATATATATATATATATGTGTGTGTGTGTATATATATATATATATATATATATATATATATATATATATATATATATATATATATATATATATATATATATATATATATATATATATATATATATACACACACACACACACACACACACACACACACATATATATATATATATATATATATATCTATATATAGATATATATAGATATATATAGATACATATATATATATATATACATTATTTATACATATATATATATAAAATATATACTCAGGAATGCACCAATGTATTGAATATATACAAATGTATGTTTATGTCACTCATGTCCAAGCCCAAATTCTGGAAAGAGTGGAATCATTCCCAATGGAAATTCACTAACAATGATGGGAAAAGTTCGGGTGAATGTAGAGAGCCTTTTACCCAGCGTAGGGGAATCAAAAACAAAAGGACATGTTTAAGATGAGAGGGACAAGAATTAATACAAACCTGAGGGGCGACTTGTTCACTCAAATGGTGGTGAATATATGGAACAAGCTGCCAGAAGAGGCAGGTACTATAACATAATCCAAAAGACATTTGGACTGGTGCATGGATAGGAAAAGGTTTAGAGGGATATGGGCCAAATGCAGGCAAATGGGACTAGTTTAGATGGGACATCTTGGTTGGCATGGATGAGTTGGCTGAAGGGCCTGTATATTTCCATCACTCTCTAACAGTCCTTCCTTCTCAACATGGCAGATGCTTAAGCAGATCATTCCTTCTCCATCCAATATTGCTCAGCTTTCCTGACAGAACCACTGAGCTTTCATGTCATATCATCAGAGTCGTCAAAATATCACTATGTTTCGCTGAGCAATATGCAGTGTTCTGGACTTTGACTGGAAACGACGAAGAGTTCCCGTTTAATGTTCTGTAGTTGATGTAGGAAAGCTGTGTGATTCTTGAAAGTCAGCAGAATCAGTTGATGGAACGCATCAACAAAATATGGGAAATGCTACTGAAGAACGAATATGAAGAATGTGAAGAAATGCAACACCATATTTGCCAGTAGCATTAGGACAGGATTGTTATGATGACTGAAGATTGACACAAAAGAGCTGGAGTCATTCAGCTGGTCAGGCAGCATCTCTGGAGAAAAGGAATAGGTGGCGTTTTGGGTCGAGACCCTTCTTCAGACGACTATATGACTGAAGATTGAATACTGGAAGAAAGAAAATAATCTGTAAAGAAGACAGATGAATACACCAATGAGGAAGAATTGAACAGAGGAATTTTTAACAGTGGCCATAGGTAAACAGAGCAAAAGACAAATAGCATCTTCGTCTGAAGAAGGTTTGTTAAATATGGAACAAAATGACAATTTGCACAAACTAGATGTTGACGACAAAGAAAATTCCATCACCCTTGTACAGGAAGGATAACAACCAAGTATCAAACAGTGAAATACATAGTCATGAATGGTCACTGGAGTTAATTCCAGCAGTATTTGCTTTTCAGTGATTTAAGGTTAAAGAATCATTAAATAAGTAATCAAATATTATGGGTAAATATTTTGGCCAAAAATCTCATGAGAAACCTACTTGTTATTTTAGTTCATTAGCATTAGCATCATTATGCAGGCAAATACATTCCCAATACTCATCCTGAATAATCCCAAGTTTTTCATCAGGGTAGCAAGGTCCTTGCATTTTTTTATTTAAGTAATACTCCATTCACTGGAAAATATTCTGCTGTTGGTTCAATTTTTCAAAGGAACCTCCAAAATTCTAATTCAAACATGATCAAAAGAATATGTTAGATTGCCCCACAGTCTATAACCCCTTAATTTGTCTTAGAAGTTTGGCCTAGAACCTCTTAGAAGTTTCTCTCAAGAGAGAGGGAAAATGTCTGCACTTATTCATCATTAGTGCAATAAGAGAAATGGATGCATTTTCTCTTTGATCTGAGTACAAAGCTGAAGGATACAGCAAAAAAAAAAAGATTGCTTGGGGGCAATAAACCCAGCAATTATTAATCACAATAGATGGAAGTTTAAAGGCGATCCAAGAGAATATGGATTGCTGTTGTGGTAAAGATTCTTGCATCAAAGTGAAACTGCACTGTAAGTAATTACCGAGCAATAACAGTGCACTTACTGGAAAGAACTATAAATAAGATGATAGGAAAATAATCAGTTCATTGTCACAGTTGAAAGTGGCTACCTTAACTTTCCCGCTGGTAACAGGGAAACTCACAAACACTATTTGCCTGCATTATTTTTAGAGATAGTTAAACAACAGAAGATTAACCCATTTGTAAATGCGATGAACATATAACCCAACAAAATTCAAAATCAACACAGGATATCTTCGACACATTCTTCCTGCACAGATTATCCCTGACATAGAAACATAGAAACATAGAAACATAGAAAATAGGTGCAGGAGGAGGGTATTCGGCCCTTCGAGCCAGCACCGCCATTCATTGCGATCATGGCTGATCATCCCCAATCAATAACCCTGCCTTCTCCCCATATCCCTTGATTCCACTAGCCCCTAGAGCTCTATCTAACTCTCTCTTAAATCCATCCAATGATTTGGCCTCCACTGCCCTCTGTGGCAGGGAATTCCACAAATTCGCAACTCTCTAGGTGAAAACGTTTTTTCTCACCTCAGTCCTAAATGACCTCCCCTTTATTCTAAGACTGTGGCCCCTGGTTCTGGACTCGCCCAACATTGGGAACATTTTTCCTGCATCTAGCTTGTCCAGTCCTTTTATAATGTTATATGTTTCTATAAGATACTCCCTCATCCTTCTAAACTCCAGTGAATACAAGCCTAGTCTTTTCAATCTTTCCTCATATGACAGCCCCGCCATCCCAGGGATCAATCTCGTGAACCTACTATCCCAGGGATCAATCTCGTGAAGTCAGGCTGTACTGGACAGTGCCTGATTAACCTACCCAATTCACAATTCCAGTCCATCCATAGAGTGGATTGGCTCTGTCTGCAAATATTACAGTTTTATTCAGCAATAAGGCACCACACACCACAATACAATTCAGGAGATATCTGTTTATCTATATAGCAGGCAACATATTTTCTCAGATCACCTCAAAAACCAACAGGGTTGGGAAAAGACACTAATAATACTTTCTGTTGCAGAATATTTTGTGCTTTGCTTCTCACCTTCACAGATAAAATTTGTTCTTCTCAGTTATATTTTATTAAAATAATGAATCTAAATTAAATTATTGAACTGTTAGTTAACTAGTACTTGGTATTGGTATGTTCAGATGCATAGGAATATGTTTAATCTTATTACAATAGTTCGACATGTCCCAATAAGAGTGATGTTCCCTTTCTCCAGGTGTGAACAGATTCTTTGGTAACATCGAGGAGATGGTTGGCCATAAACCTTGCCTGTGGTGGAAACTTTGCTGGTCATTCTTCACTCCAATTATCGTGGGGGTAAGAAAGAGAATATTTGCCCACAATATTTTGGTATTTTAAAGTGGCAGGATCAATGCACAACAGCGTTATTTAATATTAAATGCTAAACAATGTTACACCAATTTCCTCTTTAAAATCTCTTCACTATTCATTCATCTCATTGCTATGGTAAGGATTTCATAAGGTCATAAGTGATAGGAGCAGAATTAGGCTATTCGGCCCATCAAGTCTATTCCGCCATGCAATCATGACTGATCTATTTCTCCCTCCTAACCCCATTCTCCTGCCTTCTCCCCATATCCCCTGACACCAGTACTAATCAAGAATATATATCTATCTCTGCCTTAAAAATATCCATTGACTTGGCCTCCACAACCTTCTGTGGCAAAGAATTCTACAGAGTCACCACCCTCTGACAAAATAAATTCCTCCTCATCTCCTTCCTAAAGAAATTCCCTTTAATTCTGAGGCTATGACCTCTAGTCCTGGACTCTTCCACTAGTGGAAACATCCTCTTCATCTCCTTTCTAAAGGAGCGTCCTTTAAATCTGAGACTATGACCTCTAGTCCTAGACTCTCCCTCTAATTCAGTGAAAACACCCTCTCCACATCCACTCTATCCTGGCCTTTCCCTATTCGGTAAGCTTCAAAGAAGTTCCCCCTCATCCTTCTAAGCTCCAGCAAGTAGAGGCCCAGTGCCGTCAAACGTTCTTTGATTATCTTTGAGCTGCAGCTTCCTATACATCACCAAAAACTATGCTTCAAAGTAACTCATTGAATTGCATTTTTTTTTTAAATCTGTTAATTAAAACTCAATATGATTTTGTTTTGTTTTTTTACCTTCAGGGTGTGTTTCTCTTCAGCGCAATTCAAATGAAACCGCTCACAATGGGGACTTATGTTTTCCCATTGTGGGGCCAAGGTGTGGGCTGGTTAATGGCTCTATCCTCCATGTTGTTGATTCCTGGCTACATGGGTTACCTGTTCCTCACTTCGAAGGGCTCTTTAAAACAGGTAGGTGTGAACACTTGAAAAGCTGTGTTTGATCAATTTAAAGTGACTGAATTCTGCCAGATCCAATCCATTCAAATGCACCAGATTAAATAGAAACGTGCCTGCTGTTTGTAACACAAAACAATGCAAAACAATATTATTGTGAAAGGCAGCACTTTGGTCAGGCTATCAAACTGATATCTAGTGCAAACCCACTGTCTCCCACAGCTACCTTGACCACACTCCTACCATTGCCACTTGGTAGGAGGTGTTATAATCCTTAAGGGCCTGTCCCACTTGGGCGCCATTTGAGCGTTATTTACGCGACATCATTTACGCATCACGACGCACAATGCCGCGTCGTGACGCGTACATGATGCGCGCATGGTGCGTGGTGACGTAGGCAGTGACGCGCGGTCGCGCGCTGCTCCCTAGGATTTTGTGATATACAAAATCTTCGCGTGCTATCTACGTGACGCGCAAATGGGGCCCAAGCTGGACAGGCCCTTTATTCTCAATTTCTCCGTCTCCAGGAGGAGGCATTCCCTCACCCCCTTTTTCCACTCATCTCCCACTACTTTTTACTTCATCCCCCATTTCCCATTCATCCCCCCCCTCTTTCCCACCCCTCTTGTCCCTTTCCATCCACTATATAATTCCCTCCAGCTTTTCATTTCACTCCTCCTTTCCTTATTTGACACTCATTGGTCTCTATTTCAGCTCTAGCCTTCGGTATTATCTCTCCCACCTCTCAATCATCTCCCTCGCTTCTATCTACCATTCACTTGCCAAGCTTTGTCCCATGCCTCCCATTCTTTTCCGGCTTTGTCCCCACTCCTTCATCGTTCTGAAAAAGGGCCCAGACTCAAAATGCCATCTGTCCTTGAACTCCACAGAAGCTGCCTGACCACTGAGTTACTCCAGCACTTTGTTTTTTGGCTCAAAGCATCTGCAGCCTCCTGTTGCCTCCACTCTCACTACCACCATGCATTTTACATAGAAACACAGAAAATAGGTGCAGGAGGAGGCCATTCAGCCCTTCGAGCCAGCACCGCCATTCATTGTGATCATGGCTGATTGTCCCCAATCAATAACCCGTGCCTGCCTTCTCCCCATATCCCTTGATTCCAACAGCCCCTAGAGGTCTATCTAACTCTCTCTTAAATCCATCCAGTGATTTGGCCTCCACTGCCCTCTGTGGCAGGGAATTCCACACATTCACAACTCTCTGGGTGAAAACGTTTTTTCTCACCTCAGTCTTAAATGGCCTCTCCTTTATTCTAAGAATGTGGCCCCTGGTGACTGCATTTACTGTTGCCTTCTCACTTGAGTTACAGCAGACCTGGGAAACATCTACAGACTTTTGTTACCTATTTTACTTATTGCCCAAATCAGCAAAGCCATGAAAACATCTTGGAACCTTAACCAAACCAATTGGTTAAAAGTTACCGTGGCATTGTTCTTAGCAAGGAATGGCGGTTCAAATGGCCAACTTCTCTGCTCTAGATTACTGTAATATATATACTGTTTATGTAATGGTAGCTTCCTCATTCTTGCATTGTAAATCTTAAGACAAGTGATATTTTTTCAAAAATGTCAAAGTCTGTTTGCTCATTTGTACAGCTCATTTCTTTTATTTATTTATTTTTAATTTTATTTAAACAAAACAAGACAAAAAAAGAAAAGGCATTGCAAGAGCACAAGTAAAAAGCACAGGACTACATCACTGCAAATAATATGAACTTATGAAATTATTGGTCTTTGAGGTGGTTGAGAAATGGTCCGCAAACACTTAAAAAGTTGTTGGAGAAGCGTATTTTGGAGTTGTAGAAGCGTATCCTTTCCATCTGTATGATTGTTATCATTTCATTGAGCCATTTTTTGAAGCAGGGGGGTGTGGGAGATTTCCAGTCTGTTAAGATCATTTTCTTGGCTGCCACTGGACCAAGCACCAGTGCTTGTTGTTCTTCAGACGTGAAGTACAAAGCAGTCTCTGAGCATCCAAAAAGTGCCAGTTCTGGATCAGGGGGAATATCTTTTCCATAAACCCCAGAATAACCACGTAAATATTTCAGACCAGTATCTTTGTATATGAGGACAGAGCCAGAAAATGTGTGTTAAAGAACCATCTGCACCTTTGCATCTGTCACATAGTGGAGAAATAGCTGGGTAGATTCGATGTAATTTGGGCTTTGAGTAATGAAGTCTATGGATGACTTTAAACTGGATCAGTTTATACCTGGCATTGATCGAACAAGTTTGGATTCTGGTCAAACCTTCATTCCAAATGTTGTCAGACACCTTGAAATTCAGCTCAGTAGATTCACCAGGCTTCTTTTAGATGGTTAGTGGATACAGAGGTGGTGAATAGACGCACAAAGCCAGATATTAGATTTTTGGAGTCTGGAGGAAGCTGCAGGAGCTCGTAGAGTGGGCAACTGTCAGGCATGGTTTGAAAATTTGAAATTTGGTCTTTAACGCAGTGCCTAATTCAGAGATAGTGAAAAAAATGAGAGTTGGATAGGTTAAATTTTGATTTCAGCTGATTAAACGAAGCAAACCTTTTGTACAGCTTATTTCTAACGTTACGTTTATCTCCGTGTCAAGGGAAATATACTTTGCATACATATAATTTCCCACATATGCAGTGAAATACATCACGGATTTTATTCATTCACGTATTTCTTGTTTGGAATATGGACTTTGCTGTCAAGTTGAATTCCGATCCCTAATTGCCCTTGGGAAGATGGTAGTGAATCGCCTTCTTGAACTGCTGTAGTATTTGTAGTGAGGATGTATCACACACTGGTGTTGAGTGGTGAGTACCACCATTCAGACGCAATGATGATCCATTTCCAAGACAGGATGGTTTATCACTTGAAGGAAGCCTGCAGGCTATATATCCTGTGAGACTGTTGCTCTTGTAATTGGTGGTTGAGATCGAGGTCCTTAGCACGGGTGGCACGGTGGTGCAGTGGTAGAACTGCTGCCTTACAGCGCTTACAGCGGCAGAGACCCGGGTTCGATCCTGACTGCGGGTGCTGTCTGTACGGAGTTTGTACGTTCTCCCCGTGACTGCGTGGGTTTTCTCCGGGTGCTCCAGTTGCCTCCCACATTCCAAAGACCTGCAGGTTTTTAGGTTAATTGGCTTTGGTAAAAATTGTAAATGATGTGTAGAAAAGTGCTAGTGTGTGGGATGATCGCTGGTCAGCACGGGTCTGTTTTTGCTCTGTATTTCTAAACTAAAGTGTTTCTGGAGATTCTTTCAATGCATGCGGTGATTTATTCTCTAAGATCTAAGATATGTAGCTGCAAGTCTCCCGTTGTTTGGTGCTGATTAGCTTCTAATTTCGCATGTGGTGCACGTGTACAGATTGTGTGTGTATCGCTCACTGTACAATGCTGAATGGCTGCCTGGGCCACCAACTCAATGGTGTGTTTCATGCCATGTGTTCAGTTTATAGATCGCAACCAGATTAAGCTGACGGAGAGATACCTGTCCCGTGCTGTTTCAAGGAATCAATGATAAATGGGCGGTTCATTCATGATTGGTTTCGATCGACAAACTGTGGTCGTGTAAACTACAATTTAACATCGTGCAGGAAGGAACTGCAGATATTGGTTTAAACCGAAGATAGACACAAATAGCTGGAGTAACACAGCGGGTCAGACAGCATTTCTGGAGAAAAGGAATAGGTGACGTTTCGGGTCGAGACCCTTCTTCAGTCTCACAGATGATTTTTCTCCAGAGATGTTGTCTGACCCGCTGAGTTACTCCAGCTATATGTGTCTATCAGCAACTGGAGTGTATTGGCAGTGGTAAAGCAGATTGCGTTTTCACTTCAGACCTTTAGCAAAATCCAACTGCTTGCTGCAGTTTACATGAATATTTCCCATCAGGATAAATCATACTGGAATGAGGAGAGATTTACAGAAGGGGGGAAGAGCTGAGGGAGGGATAAATGATTCTCAACATGGGGGTATTATCCATAAGGGTTTTCACAGAGCAAATCTCTACCAATACCTCAGAGGTCCAATGGGTGAGGAACGGTGCTGGCTCGAAGGGCCGAATGACCTACTCCTGCACCTATTGTTTATTGTCTAAGTCCCAACAGGAACTTGCAGCCACTTTCTGCAAAGACACCTACAACTGTTGAGCAAGGCCAGTCTGCTTTGGCAACGATTCTTAAGGTAAATTTCCTTCTAAAGTGGAACATTTAGAATCTGCGGGATTGCACTGTTTCTAACACACTGGAACTTCAAGAACCTGAAAGATGTTCTCCACTTCCAGGAGAGCAGAATTCCGGCAGAGTGTTTCTACAGTTTCAAAGAGCCACCCAGTGGGGCAAGATGTTTGTCACTGTAGTCCCACTGAAACAGTGCATGCCAAATAGAGATGTCCTATGGAACAGGTGGATTGGACTTGCTCAATACATAGTCACTGCACGACAAAAAGGGGCTTGTCATAATGGGCAGAGACCAACAGATGCTGTGCATGTTTTGTGCCAGTCACTATGTCCTCCATATATGGAGGGCATCACTTACTTGCCAGGATAACAAAATCTCTTCTTTCGTGTGGCGTGCACAGCCTAAAGTTATCGGACAACTTGTTCTATTTGATCTTCTGTTTGTGCACGTCGAGTTGATTGCATTAGTCGAAACAGGGCGGACCGCGTGAAGGTTGCAATCTTCCACCCCAATAACAAAGTCCATCCCTCTACACTTGGCCTCTGACTTTAGGGTGTAACCCACGAATAAGGAAGATGTATTTACTCTGAATGCAATGCTCTCACTTGAAACTTCATAGAGTATTGGTGAGTGCAAGCACCAAGTCCACTGTCTTGATCACTCTTGTTCATCACCAATTAGTCCTGTGGAGGAAGTATATTAGTTGTTATATGATTGGATGGGTCTGCCGTGGTGGAGTGGATGGCAGGGTGGGAGTGTCATGAGGTCATAAATGATAGGAGAAGAATTAGGCCATTCAGCCCATCGTCTACTCCACCATTCAATCATGGCTGATCTATCTCTCCCTCCTAACCCCATTCTCTTGTCTTCTCCCCATAACCCCTGACACGCGTACTAATCAAGAATTTATCTATCTCTGCCTTAAAAAATATCCCTTGACTTGGCCTCCATAGCCTTCTGTGACAAATAATTCCACAGATCCACCACCCTCTGACAAAAGAAATTCCTCCTCATCTCCTTCCTTAAGAAATGCCCTTTAATTCTGAGGCTTTGACCTCTAGTCCTGGACTCTTCCACCAGTGGAAACATCCTCTCCACATCCACCCTATCCAAGCCTTTCAGTGTGGAAATAGCCCCGTTGGCCCAACTTGCCAACATGTCCCAGCTACACTTGTCCCACCTGCCTGCGTTTGGTCCATATCCCTCCAAACCTGTCCTATCCATGTACCTGTCTAACTGCTTCTTAGATAGTCCCTGCCTCAACTACCTCCTCAGGCAGCTTGTTCCATTCACCCACCACCCTTTGTGTGAAAAAGCTACCCTCAGATTCCTATTGAATCTTTCCCCTTTCAACTTAAGCCTATGTCCTCTGGTCCTCAATTCACCTACCTTGGGCAAGAGACTGAGCATCTACCCGATCTATTTCTCTCATTTTTTTAATACACCTCTATAAGATCACCCCTCATCCTCCTGCGCCCCAAGGAATAGTCCCAGCTTACTCAACCTCTCCCTATAGCTCACACCCTCTGGTCCTGGCAACTTCCTCATAAATCGTCTCTGTACCCTTTCCAACTCGACAACATCTGAATTGGTGTGAGCAGATCATACATCTTAATCCAAACCATAGATTTCCATTCATTATCCAATTTTATCCTTGACTTTATTGGTTATCATTCACACATTCAATCCAGATATATACATCACATTTGGGATTGTGCATGAACCTTTCAGCATCGCCCTTCATCTACTATCAGGTAGCCTGGTTCAGAATAAAGATCGAGGCACTCAGGTTAAGAAATCTTCAGCCAGGACATTATAACACAACAATTAAGGGTATCGACCCGAAACATCACCCATTCCTTCTCTCCAGAGATGCCGCCTGTCCCGCTGAGTTACTCCAGCATTTTGTGTCTATCTTTCCTGCTCTGAATGCCTCTGGATTAGCATCAAAGCTATTCAAGAGCACTAGATTAAGATAAATTAAATGATTGGGAATACAATTATAATTTCTCCCCTGAAAGAATGCTGGTACATATTTTATCTAAAGAAAAATTATATCACTTGGCAGATAGGAAATCTCTCATTCAGTTGCCTATGAATGCTCTCATTCAGTTGTCTGTGGAATTATCTGCCTCAGGTTCTCTGGATGCTTTCAAGAGAGCTAGATAGGGCTCTTAAAAATAGCGGCGTCAAGGGATATGGGGAGAAGGCAGGAACGGGGTACTGATTGGAGATGATCAGCCATGATCACATTGAAGGGCCGAATGGCCTACTCCTGCACCTATTGTCTATTGTCTGTTGTCTATTGTCTTTTGAATTATACAATTAGAAAAGCTGAAGGATTTGACAGTATTTTGCTTATGTTTTACTTTAAGTCACAGAATGACTGTTTATTTAGGACAACATCCATCATGGTTAGTGAGAGGTTAGGAAATGACAAAGCGGAACTGTTAACCTTGTGTTGAGATTAGTTCCTGATATTTTCTCTCATGGCCATCACTCTCCATATTCAAAGCGTGTAATAACGTCAATGTTATTCTGCTTGCAGCGCCTGCGGCTCATGACTCAACCAACCGAGGACATGAAATGTCGGGAGAATGGACCTGAACAACCCGAGCATGGCAATACTCCAAGTGATGAAGCATATATGTAGATTATTTATTAAGTGTAAGGTACTAACACTGCCCAGAATATAAATTCTTACAATGGTTGATCGAGACCAAGGACTGTAGTTACATTATTGTGCACCTACCTCCTACCACAAATATGACCAATAGTTTTTTTAAAAAGAGGCTATAAACCTTTGTTCTTGGACATCAAGTAAAACTCTTAACTAAAAGAAAATCATTTCAGGTTTTGATAACAATGTAATTTTGGCAAACGACCAACAACAGAGGCAGACTGTTAGCATTTTTCAACCATGGTTTTCTCTTTTGAAGAGTGAGCACACGCATGATGGGCCGAATGGCTTCCTCCTGAGTTGTATGGTCAAAGACTTTGTGATCACATGGACGTGATTATAATCACTGTCCTATTGTATGCACATCAACGTTTCAGTCCGTCATGTTTATAGCACCAAGAGCATTAATCAAAATTATGGTTTTTACGATAAATTTGTAGAATTTAGTTTCCTACACTTTAATTGTCCCAGCCATACTTCCCAGGAGTCTACTTTCTCTCCATATGCTCCCATAATGAAATTGACTGAACTACTGTTGTCCACTATTTTGTCTGTGTGGAAGCATCATGTTCCTGCTCCACTAAGCACTGTTGTCAAATGCCAATGTGGGCATTCACTATTTTTTATCCTGTTAGGGAAAGCAGAGTATTGATATTAGAAGAAAGAATAAATGTAAAGACGTTCTTTATATAGTTCGTAGAATTTTATAATTTCAATTACAGTGTTTGAGATAATCACCTTTAATACGGTTCCACTGCTGTCTCTCGTGACAATGTGAAGAAGCATTCATTTATCCACAATAGGCAACATAAGTCATACAGACTGGAATAAGGAGGGGGGATAGAAATTAGAAATAGGGGGGAAGATGTATGGGAAAGGGTATGTTCATGAGTAGATATGGATGAATGTGATATAATGCATGAAGGATCAGAAGGGATAAGAGAACATACGGATTGGAAATTGGATCAATCGCCTCCCTTTTCCAGCTCTTGCTGCTCGATTGCTGCAAATGTTGAACTTTCTCCTCTGAGTATTCTCAGAGATCTCCAACTATATTATCACCACTCAGAAGTGATTTCATTAGCTACAAAGCACAGCTTCAACTAAATAGATCATCGTATACTCTTTCAAACCCTGATGGTCAGAAGCCAAGCTATTGCGTCTGGGGTTAGTTCAGTATTTGAATATATCTACATATTTGTATGAACATTGTATTCACTAACCATTTCCTTCCATTTCCTGTAGAATACAAAAATAGTTGCAAAAAATATTTTGGAATTGTCACGTGTATCAATTCAGATCTAGGAAGTAACAGTGTACTTAATAATCCAAGGAGTGGTGAACGTTTATTGATCTCATAGCATCAGGTAGCAGCAGGTCAAGGTAAGACATCAAAACTTTTCCACTTTGAGGCAGACATCAGCTTGTGTCTATGGCAGCTAAGCAAATGTGACAGGGAAACAGAACACGGAAGAAATTTTAACTATATTGTATAATGTATTCTAAGTAAAAAACATAGAAAGTACGCGTGCATTTATTAAATATTGGTTGTTTAAAAAATCTATTACAACTATATCTGTCAAAATGTTGTTGTATAGCAAATATGTAAAAAAAAAGTATAAATGTCAATATCTTATTTAATGTAGTTTTGTCCAAAAATAACAATTCTTCCATCATAGACCTTAACACTGCAATAACTCTTAACACACAAACCTAATTATGGTGTTACTCTTTGAGCATCAGCTATGTATTTAATTTGTATAAAATACATTCAATATATAATGAGTCCAGTAAAGAGAGTATTCTTTTGTAGATTTATAAATGTTACATTGATCAAATGTACAGTTTTCAACGTATATATTACCTGGTGTAGTTAAGTTCTAAATGGTGTTATTGATAAAAGGGCATGATTGTCATATATATGTTGTCAAATTTTTGGAAAGCAAATAAAAACTTTATCTTACACCATACATGCAAGAAAGTGTGCCTTTGTTAAAGTGATGCCTAGTTTATCTGTATGCATTTAGTATCAGAGTAACAATGTTATAGAACTGCACAAATTGGAAACAGGTCATTCGGCCAAACTTGTCCATGCCGATCAAGTAGCATAACCGAGCTAGTCCCACTTGCCTGCACTTGGTACATATCCCTCCAAACCTGTCCTGTACATGTACATGCCCAAGTGTATTATAATTGATGTGATTGTGTTCACCTCCATCACCTCCTCTGGCAGCTCCGTGCAACTATGCATCACCCACTGTGTGAGAAAAGGCAGCATTCTGTATATTTTGTGAAACCCATCGTATTAAGGGCCTGTCCCACAGACTATTTTTTAGGCGACTACAGGTGACTAGGCTGTCGCCCCATGGTCGCCAGGGTGTCGCCTGTATGGTCGTGAGTTGTCTCTTCAGTCGCCCAAAGAGTCGTAGCGTCTTTCTGGTCGCTGCTGGATTTTCAACATGCTCAACATTTTTCGGCGACAGTGTGTTGATGCCAATGAGCGTAGCTTGACTTCTCCTGATGTAGGTGCTGTCTTGGGTTGCCGCCAGGTGACTTAGGTTGCCGCTGGTGCTGACTTCCGTGAATTCAATTGGCGACTACCTACGTCAACCTACATCAACCGGCGACAGGTACCGGCGACTGAATTGTCTTCAGTTGTCGCCGACAGGGTCGTAGCTTGTCATAGCTTGTCACGGGTGGACGTAGGTTGACTTCGGTTGTTGTAGGTTGTCGCCTGTGTGGTCGTAGGTTGTCGTAGATGTGATTGTAGGTGGACGTTCTAATGGGTCGCTGGTTGACAGTAGCTTGCCGTAGCTTGACATTGACTAGGTGGTAGGTTGTTGTAGGTTGATGTAGACATTGTCGTAGGGGGGTCCAGTCACCAGTTTTTCGGCGACCCGCTACGACTATAACAGTCGCCGACAGTCGCCTAAAAAATCGCCTAAGTGGGACAGGCCCGTTAGGCTCAACCTTAATTAAACGCACACACACACACACACACACACAAAAAAACACACACACACACACACACACACAACCAACACACACACACACACACACACACACAAACACACACACACACACACACACACACACACACACACACACACACACACACACACACACACACACACACATATACACACACACTCACACACACATGCTCACACATCGCAAAGGTGGGGCCAGGGAAAGCAGGGGAGCGCTGTCTGAAATTCACACCTGCGATGAACATGAATGTAAAAGATGGCTGCACAGTGTACGGTAAGTCCTTTAGAGATCAGGGAGGGGGGGTGGGAGAAGGGGAGAGAAGGGGGGAGAAAGGGGGAGAAGGCGGGAGAGAAGGGGCAGAGACACTTTTAAGAAGCCAGACAACTTTTAATAAAGTTTAGTGGGCATTTAATATTACCGGCCAGTTTTCCTTGGTTCTGAAAACTCCAATGACCCAATTAAAATGCCCGGTCAGCAAAGGAGATGGCCTACGACTACCTCGACTGCCTATAACTACATGGCGACCCCACTACCACTGCACTACGAGTTCAAAAGAACCATGCCCACCAATTTTTACTAGTGGAAACATTTTCAGCATGTTGAAAAATGTTCCTCGACCAAACTGAGGCCACGAGTATGGGGGAACTTCTCTCGAGCATGAAGGAGAGTTACAGTGACCCTCTAGGACCACGTGTCGACCATGCTGCGAGTTTGTGGTGAGCACAAACTCTTCTAAACTCGCAAATTAGGTCACCATAGTGGGACAGGCCCTTAACTGTTTCTTAACATTGGGATAGTCCCAATCTCAACTACCTCTGGCAGCTTGTTCTGTACACCCACCATCCTTTGTGCCTTGTGAGAAAAGCGCGAGTGTTTGGCTCGAGAGACTTCGGCGAGGAGGCTGAGGAGAGGCGGCTACGCAAAGGGCTGGGGAGGACGGGACGCGGTGAACACATGATGGGTAAGATGAGGCAGTGTGATGCTTGCAGGATGTGGGAGGCCAGGGACACGGATGGAGCCTCTGGCTGCTACAACTGTGTCCAGGTTCAGCTACTGAAGGACTGTGTTAGGGCACTGGAGAAGCAGCTGGATAACCTCAGGGCCATCCGGGAAAACGAGGGTTTCCTGGACAGGACCTACAGTGAGGTTGTCATGCCGAGGATACGGGAAGAACTGAATTTGGACGTCGCGTGGCGTTGCGCGATGATGTCACCGCCCGGTGTGTCGTTGCGTGATGACGTCACCGCCCGACGCCGTACGACGTCCAAATTCAGTGGCCCGCCTCCTGCCCAGCTGATTGGTGAGTATGATGTCAGGACCAGCGCCGCACAACTCCACACGTCTCCGCGGTTCGAATTGGGAGCGACCCCACGCGGCCGTACGCCTCAAGCGACCACGTTTGGTCGCGCTAGACGCATGCAATCGCATGCTGGTGGGACAGGCCCATTAGGAAGAAGACTGAAATGCCGGACTTCTAGGTGGTTATCTCTAGATTGCTTCCAATACCTCGTGCTAGTGAGGACAGGAACAGGGAGATAGCGGATCTGAATGTGTGGCGGACGGGCTAATGCGCAGAGCAAGGATTTAGGTTTATAGACCACTGGGATCTCTTTTGAGGTAGGGGTGACCTGTACAAAAGGGACGGGTTACACCTTACCTGGAGGGGGACCAACGTTCTGGCAGAGAGGTTTGCTGGTACTGGTGTTTGTGGGTTTAAACTAAATAGTGGGGGGGAGGGATTGACAAATTGGGAGTATAAAGATGGAGTTGAAGGGGAAGTGAGTACAGGAAAAGTTACCAAAGACACCCAAATTAATGGGAAGGAAAGTTCAAGAAGGGATAAGAGAGTAGGGTCAGGGCCAATTGCGAGCGGTGCAAGAGGGGAGGTGATTACCGAAGTTAAAGTGTTGTATATGAATGCTTGAAGTATAAGAAATAAAGTGAGGCCACACCTGGAGTATTGTGTGCAGTTTTGGTCCCCTAATTTGAGAAAGGACATTATTATTATTGAGGGAGTGCAGCGTAGGTTCACGAGGTTAATTCCCGGGATGGCGGGACTGTCATATGCTGAGAGAATGGAGCAGCTGGGCTTGTACTCTCTGGAGTTTAGAAGGAATAGAGGGGATCTTATTGAAACATATAAGCTTATTAAGGGTTTGGACAAGCTAGAGGCAAGAAACATGTTCCCGATGTTGGGGGAGTCCAGAACCAGGGGCCACAGTTTAAGAATAAGGGGTAAGCCATTTAGAACGGAGACGAGGAAACACTTTTTCACACAGAGAGTTGTGAGTCTGTGGAATTCTCTGCCTCAGCTGGCGGTGGAGGCCGGTTCTCTGGATACTTTCAAGAGAGAGCTAGATAGGACTCTTAAAGATAGCGGAGTGAGGGGATATGGGGAGAAGGTAGCAACTGGGTAGTACTGAGTGGGGATGATCAGCCCTGATCACATTGAATGGCGGTGCTGGCTCGAAGGGCCGAATGGCCTACTCCTGCACCTATTGTCTATTGTCTATTGGCTATTGTGCAATTGTCCTTCCTAGCTAAATCATAACTTCTTTGTCATTGCCCACGTTAATGATGCTGGCAATACAAGCCAGCCAGATCTTGTATTCAAACTTTTATTGGTACTAAGTTAGCTGACCTTGTTTGCAGCATCTATCCTGGACATGAAGAAACAATTCAACTCTAAATTCAGGGAAGGTTGGATGTAAAGATAGACATGTTTTCTGAACAGGCTTAATATATACCAGCCTCTAAAAAAAATGCAGCACTGTATCAGATTCAGGTCTGAAACAATTCTTGGTCAATTAATCTACTGAAACTCGCAATCTGGAATCACCTCAAAATGGGCAATTGAACAGACTAATAATTGGATTGCCGCTCCCAAAGGAATAGTAACCCTGAAAGGCAGAAATTTAAAAAAAAAAACACAATTTATTGAAATGATATTTTCTATCCATGTGGTCTTTGAAATGAGACTGCTGTGTGTGGTGACTGAAAGATGATAAAAGTTTAACACAAACGTTATTGATCCAGACTGACTGAGTGCTAAAGTACTTAAAGTGTCAGATGTTTAATGTACACTGTTATTTCATTTACTTCGGAGACACGTGAGTGACTACGTGAAGAAGCCCCGCCAGGCGCATGTTCGGCATTACGTCCACGCATGTGGCACCGACAGGGTGGAGAGCGCAGCTCCCACCAGCGGTAAGTTTAACCCGCAGGTAAGTCAGTGTTGAACTTCTTGCGGGTGTTTTTTAAACTCTGTAAGTCTGCAGAGCCAGCTAGAGTGTTTATATATTTTGGAATTTAAAAAAATAACCTCTGTAAATCTGGCTTGAAAATACGGAGCCAGCTAGAGTATAAGTATGTTTAAACTGCGGTAATTGAATGGAACACGCTGAAACTGCAGTTTCCGATTTAGATCGGATTGGGAGATAAGGCTGATTTAAAAGCCGGTTCCCGCTATTTACCACTATTTAGATCGGGTTTGGAGATAACGGCTGCGCTAAATGCCGGCTCCAAATACTCACAATTGTAAAATAAAGTCTGCTCTGTATATATGTTACCAGATGCAGTTTTCCTTTATGGAAATGTATGTAACCCTGTGTGATACTGAGGTGAATACAAATATTCGGCAAGCAGAATGTATCTGTCAGAATTACAATTTTAAACATATATGATTTATGCACAAATATAAAACAGTAAAGAAAGTAACTCTCCTCCAAGGGAGGACAAGAATGAGGGGAAGGCTGGAAATGGAGAAAATGCTCCACACTTGACTTAGTCAAGGGTTCTAAGACCCATGTATGTCTTCCTGTAAGGCAGGCTCCAAAGGAGTTTCCATGCGCTGAGTATGGTGCCTATGAAAATGGAATTCTGATTCTCCAGTACTTTGGTTAGGTCTGGATGAGGTCCCTAGAGCAAGATAAAATGCTCAAAACTGTAATCAGTCAAGGGTTCTAAAGACCCATGAGATTCTAAGGCAGGCTCTGTGCGAGTTTCCATACACTAAGTATTGTGCCTATGAAGAATGAGAATCTCATTCACCAGTGCCTTGCACAGGTCTGGATGAAGTCCTTAGAGCAAGATAAAATGCTCAAAACTCTAAACAATTAAGGGTTTTAAGACCCATGAGATTCTAAGGCAGGCTCCGAAGGAGTTTCCATACACGGAGTATGGTGCCTATGAAGAATGAGAATCTCATTCACCAGTGCCTTGCATAGGTCTGGATGAAGTCTCCCTAGAGCAAGACTTGGGAGTACCAGGGCAGGATGAAACTGACCCTGAAGCTGGTGTCCCTACTTATGTGTATACACCAGAGCACAATAGAAATATTCCGGGTGTTCCCGATGTAGCACCAAGTTTTGCTATATCGGTATGGACTGGTGAGGCTATGGATGAACCTGGCGGCCAACATTATTTGGTTTCTCACCTACTCCAAGATACTGTTATGACTGAAACAGTAAGTAATATATAAAAATATATAAAACACCCGTCTATTGTGCCTCGCTCAGGGTGCCAACAGTAATTGGGCACTCATGAGTGTAACAATGCGAGGACAGGAAATGTGTTCCAGCATGTCCTCCAGCTGATATTCAGTTGGCATCACTGCATTTGGGGAAGACATACATGGGTCGATTATGTCCAATACTTTTAAGACATGGTTGCTTTACTCTGCAAAGCATATTCGAACCCAATTGTATGATGAAAATTGCCATTGGCTAACATTATACCCAAAAAATGCAGGATTATGTGGGCAAGCTATAACCAGATTTATGATTGATGAATATGAACCCCTATATTAGGAGACGGAGATCTTCTGGTTCATTTACGGAAGTACAGAAATGGCATTCCATTACACATGGAATTTCTGGGGAAACAACCTCTGGTTGGTTAAGATTACAATTGTTTTGTAATTCTGCATTAAATCTGATCAGCTTGGTGTTTGAATGTACCAGGAATTCGTCAGGTAGAGATAATATATCCCAGACACAAGTATGGGGGTTGCAGAGTCATTCTAAGAATCACAAACTTAAATTTATAGTTCAGTATGAACATTTAAAAAAGTACACTTCAGCATTATAATGAAGTTGTTATCACAAGGCTGCTATGTGGTTATTTTTTAGACTTAAAAAAAATGCCTTATTATTCAGGTACTTCAATTAATTGGATGGGTCAGCTGAAGGAATTACCTAATGGGTTAAATTCAGCCCTCAGATTGCTCACACAATTATTGAAACCAGCACTGGTGTTAATGAGGGCTCAGAATCACATTGCAATGACTTATCTAGAGGATATGTTAATTGTAAATGGGACCCAGCTGAAGAACTGAGTTCAGCAACCATAAGTCTATTGAAAGGCTAAGGTTCTGTACATCCAAACAACATGGAAGTTACAGGCATCCCAAACAATTGATTATTTGATGTTTGCCTTTAATACAGTTGATATGTGAGTAACTTTAACAACAAATTAAGGTTGGGGATGTTACAAATGCCTGTATTTGTCTTGGTAAAAAACATTATCCCACCATCCAAGAAGTAGCTACGGTTACTGGTAAAGTGATAGCAACATTCATGCTGTCAAATTGGGACCTCTGCATGATCAAAGTCTGCAAACACCAGAGTATAAGAGTAAAAAGCGTGCAGGTTATTGATTAGGTCCATGCAGTTACCAACTAAAGGTTGAGCTGAATTCAATGATGGATTCTCAATGTTGCACAAGTTACTTGAAGTATAAATGTGCTTGTTCAGAAGTCTTCAGTGTTATTACAGACTGATGAGAGTGCTCTCGGATGGGGAGCTTGGGACAGTGACACAAGTTGTGGTGGTCGATGGACTGTCCAAGACAATTAATTCTCCAAATACATGGTTGAATTATTTGGAGTTATTGGGGGTGTTTTATGCATTGATAGCTGTTGTTCTACAATAAAGAACTTACATGTTCAATTACGAGTAGACAATACCACAGCTGTGGGAGAAGACATTATAGTGGTAAGACAACAGATCACGGAAGTTAATGACAATACAGAATGAATGTTAAAATTCAAAAAGTTTCAAAAATATTGTCAGACAGTATGTGTACCAAATGTTGCTCTGTTGTGTCTGGATTAAATCTCCAGTGGTCTAAATGTGTCTCGTGGGAGTCAGACCCAGGAGCATTAGCAGTGGATGCATTCTCGCTACATTGGGGAAGTATAGTCTTTTATGTTTTCCCCATTTTGTCTAATTAGACAATGTGTCACCAAAATAGAGCAAATCTCCGCCGCAGGCGTTTGGTGGTTCCAAATTGGTATTGCTTCTCAGCCTTTTGGCTAAGATCAAGTGTAGTATCTGTTCTTATCAGTTAATATCTGATACGTCCCTTATCTAGGGACCATTACTACACAGCCATTGTTCCCATTGGTGCATAGAATGATGATTCAGACATTCATGACATTCATACTGGTGTTGGTACATCCAGTAACAGCAGAAGTCATCCATTACATGACCGTATTAATTGTTAATCTGCAGGTTCGGATGGAATGTTGGATAGGACCATGGATGTCATAACTGCAGCTTGGAGAGATAGCACTAAGAAACAATATATGTGTCATATAAGGAATGGGAAATCTTTTGTATACAGTCAGATATATTTTATCATACTGCAAACATATCGGATGTATTGGAGTTCCTTGTTATTTGCACCCGAGTTATAGTACCATGAATGGAGCTCGGAGTGTTTTGTCCTCCTATTTAGGACTATTTCAGAATCGACAACTATCGGGTCTCATCTGTTAATATCCCGATTTATGAGAGGAATTTTAATAAAATCCTACCAAACACAGATATTCAGAAATCTGGTATATCAGTATAGTTCTCACATAGTTTCGGCAATGGACTCCAATTATGTCACTGTCTTTTCAGAAGTTAATATTTAAAGTGGTTATGTTCATACCATTAATATCAGCACAAACATTACAAATGTTGTGGTTAGATTGTATACAGTTGTCTGTAGATAAAATAATGTTTTATGTCAATGATCTAAGCAAGCAAAGCAAGCCAAGAAAGGCTGGAACCAATGTAAAGACATACGCTGTCAACTAAACATTGTGTGTGGTTAAGCATCTGAATTAATATATATTGAATTAAGAGTCTCCAAGATTGTGAGACACTAATGTTCATTACCCACAAGAAACATATAAAAGTGACAGTACAAACTATTTCTAGATGGATAAACAGGTTCTGGATTAACTGGAGTAGACACTGATGTGTATAAATCTCACTCCA
The DNA here is from genome assembly GCA_963514005.1 of Raja brachyura. The sequence goes on along the minus strand of OY740796.1, from coordinate 7,234,947 downwards.
CAAGGGCGGTATCAATGTCCGCGGTGAAGGTGCAGGACGTGCCGCTCGACCAGACTGGAGACCGCAGGATGGTCTAAAAAAGAAACTTTCCTAGTTTTGTGATAAACCTGTTGTTACAGTGCCAGAGTTGCACATGCTGTGTCGGGTTCTGTTTAAAATTGTTTGCTTTGTTGCATAACATTTGTTGTTATTTCCCCTGGGATAGAGGGATTTCTTTTTTAAATAAATAAATAAATAAATAAAGGTTAAAAAATAAATAAAGATATATATATATATATATATATAATATGCTTTGAAGTATGCTGAACATGTGCCTGGCGGGGCTTCTTCACGTAATCCCTCATCGTAACTCCTCATAAAATAAAGATCAAACTTCGAACAGGTAAGTTCTCGTTTAATCTTACTATTTTCCTCCGCATTGAAGCCTGTGGCAAATTAACAGACAAGGACAGCCAGGAACTGCCCACATCTTACATTTTCTAATGGTTGGAAACATTTAGCGGCAGTTGAAATACAGTTAAATATTTTTAGTTCAGAAAAATAAAGTCTAATAAATTAATTAATTAATCAATAATGCATTATTAACAATGATTAATAATAATAATAATGACAAGGAGAATCCTTAGTTTATCTTTTTCACTGTCTACTGTATCATTTTTTGTGTTTAATTTTTGTGTCGGGCTTTGTTTTGCAAGCTATCCAAGCACATCAGACATGAATAAAATAAAATGAAACACGCGTACAATAGGTAGAGCAAAGGAGAAGATACAGAATACAGAATATAATTTGTAGGATTGTAGCGCATCAGTCCCATAGACTGAGTCCAATATCCACAATGGGGCAAAAGTCAATCAAACAGTGCCCTCGCTTATGGAAGGGCCATTCGGAAGCCTCAAACTTCTTGAGGGATGCTTTCAAACTTCTGTAGCTTCTGCCGGATGAGACCAGGGAGGAGAAGAAGAAATGACCGGGGTAGGACCGGGCTTTTGATTATGTTGGCTGCTTTTCATAGGCAGCGTGAAGTGTAGATGGCAGCAATGGTGGGGAGTCTGGTCTGTGTCATGGACTGGGCTACATCCACAACTCTCTGCAATTTCTTGCAGACTTGGGCAGAGCTGTTCCAAAATCAAGTTGTGATGTAACCCGACGCTATGCCTTCTATGGTGCCTCTGCAAAAGTGTGTAAGGGTTATTGGAGACATAGTGAATTTTCCCAATCTCCTCAGCAAGTAGAAGCGCTGGCGTGCCTTCTTGGTTGCTGCATCAATACGGTTGATCCACGCCAAATCATTGTTAATATTAATACCATGGAATTTGACGCTATCAATAATTTCCACTTTGACACCATTGATGCTGGTTGGGTCATGTACTCCACCATGCTTCTTAAAGTCGATAACTAGCTCTTGCTGACATTAAGGGAGAGGCTATTGTCCTGACACCAGGCTGCTAAGTTCTCTATCTCATTCGTGTACACCATCTTATTATTTTCCGTGATTCGGTCCACCACAATGGTATCATCTGCAAACTTGTCGAAAGAGTTAGAGACAAATTTGGCCGCACAGTCGTGAGTGTGTAAGGAGTATAGTAGGGATTTAAGATTCCTTCTTTGCCAGGCATCAGTGTTAGAATTATTGGAGGAGGTGGTGTTGTCACCCATCTTCACTGATTGTGCTCAGTGTGGTCAGAAAGTCGAGAATTTCTGAAGACTGAAAAAGACCTAGCAATTTTCTCATTGGATGCAGAAAAAGCTTTCGATCAAGTAGAATGGCAATATTTATTCAAAGTATTGCAAACATTTAACATGGGAGATAACTTTATCTCATGGGTAAAATTATTATATGATAAGCCGATGGCTAGAATACTGACTAATAATATATTATCCCCGAAATTCCAATTGGCAAGGGGCAATAGGCAGGGGTGCGCATTATCGCCCCTGCTATTTGCACTAGTGATAGAGCCTTTAGCAGAAAGTATAAGAAGTCATCCGAATATTCATGGATACAATACCAAACACTCAAATAATAAAATTTCATTATATGCAGACGACACATTATTATATATTACAAATTTGCAAATTAGCATACCAAATATACTAAATTTAATAGAGGAATTTGGTTCTTTTTCAGGATATAGAATAAACTGGAAATTAAAAGCGAAATTATGAGGATAAAACCTCAAGAGCCGACACATCTGTTGAAATTCCCTTTGAAAATTGCAACAGAAAAATTTAAGTATTTGGGCATCCAAATTACTAGGAAATATAAATCATTACTCAGTGCAAACTATATGCCTTTAATAACTAAATTAAATGGGTTGATTACTTTTTGGAAAACACTGCCGATGTCCTTAATAGGCAGAATAAGCGCGATAAAAATGATCATCTTACCACAAATACTGTACCTATTTCAATCAATACCAATATACTTACCTAAAAAATTCTTTAAAAAATTAGATTCTGATATTATAAACTTCATATGGGATTATAAATCACATAGAATTAAGAAAAAACACTTGTGTAAATGTAAAGAATCAGGGGGACTGACACTCCCTAACTTATTGTACTACTATTGGGCAGCGAATATTAAAAATATAATCTATTGGTTGGACAGTTCTGCCCAACAGGTAGATTGGATAAGAATGGAGAAAGAGGATTGTTCCCCTTATAATATAGGAGCGATCCTTCTTTCCCCGATGAAACTGAATAATATAATATATAAGAAGAATCCAAATATTCACAGTATAATACGGATTTGGAATCAAATAAAATTAACTTTAAAATTAAGAAAATTATTGCTTCTTTATCCAATAACTAATAATCCCTCATTCAAACCATCCATTATTGATAAAACGTTTATCCATTGGAAAAGATTAGGAATTAAAACAATGGGAGATATGTATGATATGGGAAAACTTTTATCATTCCAACAATTACAACTAAAATATAATTTGAAAGGTAATCAATATTTCAAATATCTTCAAATTCAAGATTATTTGAAGAAATATATACAAGGATATCAAACCCTAACCCCAGATTTATTGGAGGAAGGAATGAATAGAAAGGCAGAATCAAGCAATTTAATATCTTACTTATATAATATAATTTGAAATATAGAAGCACCAACGACAGAGGCAATTAGAAGGGACTGGGAACAAGAGTTATTGATAAAAATTCTTAATGATAGATGGGAAAAATTTTTATTATATGTGAATAAATGTTCAATTAATGTAAGACATAACCTAATTCAATTTAAAATTTTACATAGATTATATTATTCGAAAACTAGACTGAAAACATTATTCTCAAATGTTTCCCCCATCTGTGACAAATGTCTAACTCAAAATGCCACTATAGCACATTCCTTTATCTCTTGTATAAAACTGTATAAATTTTGGAATGATATTTTTGGAATTTTTACAAAACTATTTAACACAAAATTGAACCCAATACAGAACTGATTATCTTTGGATCAATGGAAGAGGGAAGTAAACTAACTATATCCCAAGAAGCTTTTCTTAATTACGATCAAATAACAGCAAAAAAACTTATACTCAAAGTTTGGAAAAACCCAACCACGCCAACATTCAAAATGTGGATGTCAAATATGTCTGAAACACTACATCTTGAAGAAATGAGATTTCTCCTACTAGGCAAAATAGACCAATTCTCAAAGACTTGGTCTCCTTTTATCAACTTTTTACAAGCATATGGTGCAACATAACATAACCTTAGAAATTAAATGGTTTAGTACCAGGTGATGGATGGGCAACAATACGAAATAGGTAGATCTCTCCTAATCTCTCTTTTCTTTACTTTCTCCTTCTATTTCAATCTTTTCAGCTCCTCTTCTATGTCCTTTATTTATTTTGCTATCTGTCTCTACTCGCTTGTCTATCTATTCCGACACTCTTTATTTATTTTTTCTCTCACTGTTCTTTTATTATTAAATCAAAAATACGAAGTTGTACAAGAATGGAAATATGTATGTGTGTATTAGGTACTCAAGTACCACACTATTGTACTTACTTCTAACAAAAATAAACAAAAAAAAAAGTTGAGAATTCCGTGGCAGACGGTAAAGGCCTGTCCCACTTGGGCGCAAATCACGCGTCATCATGCGTCAGCACAGCCGTCTGGTGCGCGTGATGTCATTAGAATACCCTGCTTCTCTATTCTGCATCATGACCATCATGGAAGAACTACAGATGTTATTGCTACAGCAACAACAGAGACTTCTGTTAGCAGCAGCCCTCATACTTACAGATCAGCCAGGCAGGAGTACAACAAGAATTGGCAAGAAACCCAGGAGTGGACGGAGTTAGAGGTTACATGAGGCAGAAAAGGCGGGCCGACTGCGTATGGGCGACGCGCGGTGTCGCATGTTTACGGACATTGATGCACGGTGACGTAACCATGCATCACCACGCAATACACATGCAACGTCGGGACGGCAGCGTGCGACGCCAATGCGTCAGCATGCATCAGCGTGCGTAAGCGCTACATCATGCAGGTGGCGCGCCAGGATTTCGGTACACTACGAAATCCTGGAGTGCCGCGCGATATCGCGTGCCACTACATGCAATTCCACGCCTCAACATGCGCTATGCGTGCGTCTCCCACGCGCCCTCCACGCATCGTGACGCGTCGGCCGATTTTCTACATGACGAGTAAATGAGGCGCAAATGACGCCCAAGTGCGACAGGCCCTTTCAGGGAGGAGGAGAAAACTGATTCCTAGGTCCAGGATAAACACAAAAAGTGGGAGTAACTCAGCGGGATAGGCAGCATCTCTGGAGAGAAGGAATGGGGTGACGTTTCGGGTCGAGATCCTTCTTCAGACTGAAAGTCACGGGAAAGGGAAACGAGAGATATAGACGATGATGTAGAGAGATAAAGAACAATGAATGCGTACTGTTGGAGAGCAGGAGGAATCAATGAGTGGGAGCAGCGAGAGAGGGTGTTGCAGAACTCTCATTGTAGAGAGAGGAGAAGAACTTACTCAAAGTAGGCACACCTTGAGGAGATTTTGCAGTGGAGCAGAAAAATGAGTAGGAAGGAACTGCAGATGCTGGTTTAGGCCCAGGAGTTTGGAGATGAGTTAGATGGCATTATGGTGTGGAGGGCAGATCTATAGTGGATAAAGAGGAGTTTATCAGAGGAGTCCTTGGAGTCTAGGTGTTCCAGAGATATGTTTAGGGCCAGAGAGATGACGTCTGCTGTGGACATGTTGCAACAATAAGCCAGCTACAGTGCTTGGGAGGCTGGAGTCAATGTGAGCCATCACCAGTCTCTCGAAGCACTTCATGCTGGTGGATGTCATGGGCACTAGACAGCAGTCATTAACTCACACTACCTCCTACTCACTCAAACCTTCCCCCTCACTGAATCGTTAATGTAATGATGAACAATATAAACCAGCGCTGATTCTTATGGTACATTGTTGGGCACAGGCCTCCAATCTGAAAACAACCGTCCACTCTACCCTTTGCTTCCAACCAGTAAAGGGCCTGTCCCACCAGCATGCAACTCCATGCGATGAGCGGGACCTAACGTGGTCGCTTGAGCCGTCCGGCGTCGCGGGGCCGGTCCCACTTCGATCGCCGGAGCCACGCGGAATTGTGTGGAGTTTGTCCCGACATCGCGCAGGGCTCCAAAAAACTGACTACGTTCAAAAATTCCGCGCGGCAACGGCTTGTCGGCTCGCAGTCGCCTCAAAGCATTACACACCGCCCCGACATCGTGCCTCTGTGACCCTCTCTGTAGGTGCCTCCGTGACCCTCTATGTGTGTGGCCCTCTGTGTGTGTGCCTCTGTGCCCCTCTCTGTGTGCCCCTCTCTGTCCTGGCGAACTTACCTTTAAGACTTCGCACCAAGTTCGCCTCACTTTGCGCCTCGTTGCGCCACTCACCCGACCTCCGCGCGGCCCTCGCTGCCGGTTTGGTCGCGCTTGCCGCATGCAGGCGCATTCTGGTGGGAACGGCCCTGTACAGGGGATCACCCGACCTCCGCGCAGCCCCCGCTTCTAGTTTGATCGTGCTCATCGCATGGAGTCTGTTGCTGGTAGGACAGGCCCGTTAAGTCAGTCTGAAGAAGGGTCTTGACCCGAAATGTCACCTATTCCCTTTCTCCAGAGGTGCCACCTGGCCCGCTGAGTTATTCCAGCTTTTTGTGTCGCTCCTCAATAAATCAATGTTGGAAAAGGCATTTGCACGTTCTCCCCGTAACTGCGTGGGTTTTCTCTGAGATCTTCGGCTTCTACCCACATTCCAAAGATATACAGGCTTGTAGGTTAATTGGTTTGGTATAAATGTAAATTGTCCCTTGTGTGTGTAGGATAGTGTTAATGTACGGGGATCGCTGGTCGGTGCGGAATCGGTGGGCCGAAGGGTAGTTTCCGTGCTGTATCTAAACTAAATTCAACTTTCGCCATAAACTGACTGTCTTGATTTCTAGTGTGTTGTTTTCGTGCTGTAGCCTACTCCTGACTCAAGAGCATGAAGAAACCCCAGCCTTCCACCAGAACAACCGGACTCAGGACCGGGGGAAACAGGAGATGCCCGGCTCGGCTGTAAACCAGACAGCTATCTTTTAATTATCAAAATAAAATTGATCAATTCCAATGTGTGTGGAAACGGGTATTTAAATCTGAATGTCCTCATCGCTTTTGTTTTAAATTTAGAAGCTAGTTTGCTGTGCTTACAAACACAAAAAGCTGGAGTAACTCAGCGGTCAGGCAGCATTTCTGGAGAGAAGGAATAGGTGACGTTTTGGGTCAAGACCCCCCTTCAGACAGAGAAAGGGAAACAAGCGATATATACTGTGATGTAGAGATATATAGAACAAATGAATGAAAGATATGGGAAAAAAGTAACGATGATAAAGGAAACAGGCCATTGTTGGCTGTGTGCTTGGTGAAAACGAGTTACAGACAATGAGACTCAACAAGATGACTTTGAAGCAGTGCGACGTGGGTGGGGGAGGGATGGAGAGAGGGACGGTGGAAGGGTTATGGGGATGCAAGAGTTACTTGAAGTCGGAGAAATTACTATTCATACCGCTGGGGTGTCAAGCGAAATATGAGGTGCTGTTCCTCCAATTTGTGTGTGACCTCACTCTGACAGCAGAGGAGGCACAGGACAGAAAGGTCAGTGTGAGAATCGGTAGGAGAATTAAAATGTTTGGCAGCCGGGCGATCAGGGAGGTCCAGGTGGACTGAGCGAAAGTGTTCAGCGAAATGATCGCCCAGTCTGCGTTTGGTCGAACAACGGATACAATAGATGAGGTTGGAAGAGGTGCAAATGAACCTCTGCTAACAATGCCGTGCATGGTCCTACGGAGTTATGCGGTAGACTTTGGGGGAAATGGATCGCTTACAATAAGTTATTCTGCTCAGACGTCTGTCCTGTTTCACATCGCTCAGTGGAGCAATAGAGCTCCAATGTTGACAGATCGCTAAATCTCACGACATGTTTCATCCATTTCATTTTCAACTGCAAATTAGTTAAAATGCCCTCTATTTGTGTTTTACTGCTTCCTGGGGATTTCTGCCTTTCATTTTGGCTGTGAATAAGAGGCACATACAATAGGATTGCCTGCAACCACGGACCATGGCTGAAGAGTTCCAGGTCCCTGTGGGGAGGATGCACATAATGCGACCAGCCCAACTGATCAATACAATGCAGAATGCTAGGTTTTGACTCATCTAAATAAAACTGCCCGGTCACAGTTGGCCTTCACGGTCGATGCTATCAAACACAGCGGTAGGAATATCGACATCTCTATCTTCAAATAACCCTTGCTTTCCCTATCTCTCCATCCCTCCCCCATCCTCGTTCTCTGGCCAGTCTGATTGTCTTCCTAATTACATTTTATCTTTGTATGCTTCGTTGACATCTTCCCCTCGCTAACAATTATCTATTCTACTTTTCCTTGACCTTCCTCCCATTTGATGTCTCGTTTTCACACCTCACCCTTCCACATCTCAGTATTTCCCCCTCCCCTGACTCAGTCTGAAGAAGGGTCTCGACCTGAAACGTCACCTATTCCTTCTATCCAGCGATGCTGCCTGTCCCAACATCTGCAGTTCCTTCCTACACCATCAAATGGCTGTTTTGTTTTGTTTTATTTTCTGGATGATGGCAAATCTTCGGTAAGATGAACAGAACCGTCAAAAACCACTCTGTCTGCGCTGGGCTTATCAAGGTTACTGGAAAAAAAAACACACGACCGTTCAAACCAGGATGGGGGTCGAAAATAACGTGGACCAAAAAATATTGATTCGAATGGTGAGTTCCCTAAAGTCTCTGTCAAGTCAAGAGTCAAAAGTGTTTTATTGTCATCTGTCATATGTCCCAAAATGGAATAATAATATTGGTAGCCAGTGGGGGGGGTTGATGCAGTGCTAGTATGGGTGTTGTGGGCCAAAGGGACTGGTTTCCGGAGGGCTAGTATGGACATTGTGGGCTGAATGCATTCTTGGGCTGGCAGCTCAGTCACTCAGGCCTGGTGGGCTGGCAGCTCAGAAACTGCCAGAAAGTCTGCCCAAAACAGGTGAGAGACTCTGTGAGAGAGAAGGGGGAGAGGGATGGAGAAACAATTTCAGACATTTTTCAACTTTTTCTGCAGATCACAGCAATGAAGGAGGAAAGTCTATCCTGGCCTGGATTTTACAGGGAGCCAATGAAGGGAGGGAACAAACTACTGGGGTGAGATTTAATACTTACAGAGGGAATACTTATGGGCTAAAGGGACTCCTCCTGTGCTAGTACAGGCCTGATGGGCCAAAGGGGCTCAAAATAAATCAGAGTGAAATCTCAGTGAAAGGCACTTTTTCGGAACTTTTCCTGGCCTGGCACAGGCCTTTTGGACCAAAATGCTCCTCTTCGGCAAATACCGGCATTTTGGTCAAAAGGGCATGGTTTCTCGGCTAATAGGGACCTTGTGGGCCAAAATTAGTGGTTTTAGGCAGGCCAAACAATTCATTTAATTTCATTCCCATTTCAATTTCAAGCACAGGGCAGGTCAAACAATCCTTTCATTTCCATTTCCATTCGCATTTCAATTTCAAGCAGGACAGGCCAAACAACTCAGTTCATTTCCAGTTCATTTCCATTTCCATTTGCATTTTCATTTCATTGCCATTTTCCATTGCAGTTTCAAGCACAGGGCAGGCCAAACAGCTCATTGCATTTTCATTTAATATCCATTTCCATTGCAGTTTCAAGCACAGGGCAGGCCAAACATCTCATTGCATTTTCATTTAATTGCCATTTTCCATTGCAGTTTCAAGCACAGGGCAGGCCAAACAGCTCATTGCATTTTCATTTAATATCCATTTCCATTGCAGTTTCAAGCACAGGGCAGGCCAAACAGCTCATTGCATTTTTATTTAATTTCCATTTCCATTGCAGTTTCAAGCACAGGGCAGGCCAAATAGCTAATTGCATTTTTATTTAATTTCCATTTCCATTGCAGTTTCAAGCACAGGGCAGGCCAAACAGCTCATTGCATTTTCATTTCATTTCCATTTCCATTGCAGTTTCAAGCACAGGACAGGCCAAACAACTCATTGCATTGTCATTAAGGGCTAACAAATAATTTATTGCAAGTATATTGCGGACTCACATTTCAGTTGATTTACAGCTTAGAATCACAGTTGTTTGCTCTCCCTTGCAATCTTCCAGAGGGACTGGCTTGCGTCCAGGCATCCGGGATTTTGTAGTCCTGGACCTCCCCACCCTCCCCTGCAACGGGTGTTACCTTCATCTTGATGATCGACAGGTGAGACGACCAATCAACTGATCTCAAGCTTTTTTTAAACATTCATAACCTTTTATTTTTCATCGATCGGAACAATCCACGGGGCTGCCTCAGCAGAGGAGGACTGAGTAAGATGGCCAAAAATCATTGCGATATAGGGTAAGGCTTTTTTTCTAAAATCAATATACAGCGCAGACAGGAAGTGGTCAAGATGAGACTTTTAGTTATATAGATGTGGAACTACCTGATAACCTTGCACAGATTAGTTTGGACGGTATTTAAAGTTGTGGTGTACAATCTCTTTTTTATCTGCTCCTGGGCACCTGTGAATCCTGGAGAATTGGAGATTTAGATACCAATCTCATTCCATTCCTTTTCCTTCTGCTTGATGTTAATTTAGGGGCAGCACGGTGACACAGAGGTAGATTTGCTGTCTTACAGCACCAGAGACCTGGGTTCGATCCTGACTACAGGTGTTGTTTGTATGCAGTTTGTACGTTCTCCCCGTGACCTACGAGGGTTTTCTCCGGGAATTCCGGTCCCTCACACACTCCAAGGACGTACAGGTTTGTAGGTTAATTTGACTTTGTTAAAAATTGTAAATTGTTCCTAGAGTCAGTGCATGGGGATGGCTGGTCGGTATGGACTTGATGGGCTGAAGGACATGTATCCATTCTGTATCTCTAAACTAATCTAAACTACTGCCAGTGGGAATGTAGCCCCGGCATGATTTCTGCAGCTGGCCAGTTACTTCCTGTTCTAGCAGCTGCAAGAAATTGCTGCCAACAATTTCTGTGTCTGAAAGAGATCTGCAGTGGGAAAAGACAAGGGCAGTAATTAACGCAGCACAGAATGAGCAACAACGAAGGAACAGAGGAAACATAATAATTGAAATAAACAACAACCCTCCCCCCAAAAAATACATAAATGTAGAAATGGCTCAAGGACAAAATGACATAACAATTAAGGACAGAAAGCAGAGATGGGATTGACTGCGGAAAATAGCTGGAAATAATCTAGAATATGCCATCGCCCGCCGGGGGCTTTAACATCGGGAGAAGAATGGAACACAGGGGAGAGACAAGACTTTGCCTTCCATCACAGTGAGGAGGAGATTCACTGTGATGGATGTTTGTGTAAATTGCATTGGTTGTGTGTCTTGGTTCTTGTTGTATGACTGCAGAATTCAAATTTCATTTGAACTTCATTTGAGGTTGAAATGACGATAAATAATTGTATTGTAGAATCAAAACAGTAAAAGTGTGGATATAGTCAAATCCAACAAGAAGAAACATCACAAGATTCATGGAAACAAATGAAAGAGTTATGAATAAGGACAGGTGAGCAAGAGGGATAGGTGGCTCTAAACAAGGGTCATACCTATTCACTTTATCTTTATTCATTATTGTTCTTGCAGGATAGTTCAAAACCCACCCGCTCCTCATTCCAACTTCCCACCCCTCAAGGAATTAGCATGTGCTTTGGTCATACTTCCTAAATTCTCAGACAAGCTTCAGACAATACATTGATTGAACTCTAATACCAGGTCTGTATGCCGATGTTATACGTAGACAGACCTATGCCCAACAGTACTAACCCAAACCCTTGATGGACAATGGGAGACCTGTGTTTGCTAGTAATAAACCTTGTTGTTCTGTGGTCACAGATCTCTGACTACCAGCACTGTACCCAGTGTTGGACAATGACAATTCTGCGCACACCAATACTCAGGTGGCACGGTAGTGCAGTGGTAGAGTTGCTGCCTTACAGCGCTTGCAGAGACCGGGCTCGATCCCGACTACGGGTGCTGGCTGTACGGAGTTTGTACCTTCACCCCGTGACCGCATGGGTTTTCTCCGAGACATTCGGCTTCCTCCCACACTCCAAAGACAGGCTTGTAAGATAATTGGCTTGGTATACATGTAAATTGTCTCTAATGTGTGTAGGAGAGTGTTAATGTGTGGGGATCGTTGGTTGGCGCAGACTCGGTGGGTCAATGGGCCTGTTTCAGCGCTGTATCTCTAAACTAGACTAAACTATACTCAACTGAACCAGTCTGAAGAAGGGTCTCGACCCGAAACGTCGCCTATCTCCTTCGCTCCTTAGATGCTGCTGCACCCGCTGAGTTTCTCCAGCTTTTTGTGTAACCCTCAACTGAACTAAATGTGTACCCATGTTAAACCGAGCGGCCTGTGTGCTCAGCTCCTTGGTATCCCTGAGCTTAAATTGAGATAAGGGTTTGAGTTCCCAGCATATGGTGCCATGAGGACCTTGTGGAAAGTACTGTCGGTGGTATTGAGTCCTAGCGTTCTGCCTCCAATCTGCCGTTACAACCTTCACAACATTCTTAGTCCTCACAAATGTCTAACTGCTTAGTGCCTTCACCAGTTGTAGGTATGAGTTGCTGGGGTTCATGTTGGTTCATAACTCTGCACCTCCAGCATCTTGCCTGGATAGGCTTGGATAGAGTGGATGCGGAGAATATGTTTCCACTAGTGGGAGAGTCTCAGGCTGGAGATCACAGCCTCAGAATTAAAGGACCTTTTAGGATGGAAAAGAGGAGGAATTTCTGTAGTCAGAGGGTGGTGAATCTGTGGAATTCCTTGCCACAGAAGGCTGTGAAGGCAATGTCAGTGGATATATTTAAGGCAGAGATAGATAGATTATTGATTAGTGTAGGTTATGGGGAGAAGGCAGAAGAATGGGGTTTGGAGGGAGAGATATATCAAACATGATTGAATGGCAGAGTAGACTTGATGGGCCGAATGGCCAAATTCTGCTCCTATCTCTTATGGTCTTATGATCTTACAGAATACTTGGCATTGCTCACCATATGGGTCTGTGTGCCAGCCCTAAGCCTGGGTAAAAGATTAGATGCCAGGCTGCCCCACTGTTGCAGCTGTGACTGGGTGCCAGCCTGCAGCTCCATGCATTCATTCATTCACCATCAAGCATGGTGAACCTATGGAATTCTCTGTCACTGACCCCAGGAAAAGCGAGCACAGCAGGTAGCACTGCTGCCCCGTATTTCCAATGATCCTGATTGGATCTTGACCGTCGGTGCGTTTGTGTGGAGCATGGCTGTTCTTTCTGGTGCTGTATGCGTTTCCCTGCATGCTGCGGTTTCCTCCCACATCCCAAGATGTGTTGGTTGGTCAGTTAATTGGCCACTGTAACTGACCCCCTGCGTAGATGTCTGAAGAAGGGTCTCGACCCGAAACATCTCCATGATGTTAATAGAAGAGCTGTTCAGCATTGCTTTCAACAAGCCGATGTTCTTGGTTTGTCCCATAGAGACACCGGGTGATGATATGAGCAAAGGTGGAACAAACAGCCTCAGCAAACTATCAAATATCACAGAAACAAAAGAAGATAATGCCACACCACACAGGTCGATGACAATGTTACTCAGACTGGGAAATATGTCAGTGAGAAAGGAATTGTAAACATAGTCAGCCAGTGAATGATCTAAAGTTATGAATCAAGTAGAACATTAATCCATAAGTTCAAAAATTCATACATCCATAAGTGATAGGAGCAGAATTTAGCCATTTGGCCCATCAAGTCTACCCACACCCCCTGACACCCATACTCGTGAAAAAGCTATCTATCTATGTTTTTAAAATATCCATTGACATAGTCTCCGCAGCATTCTGAGGCAATGAATTCCACAGATTCGCCACCCTCTGACGAAAGAGATTCCTCCTCATCTCCTTCCTAAATTAATGTCCTTTAATTCTGAGGCTATGACCTCTGGTCCTAGACTCTCCCACTAGTGGGAACATCCTCTCCACATCCACTATATCCAGGCCTTTCACTATTTTCAATACCCCGTCATCCTTCTAAACTCCAGTGAGTAGAGGCACAGTGCCATCATATGTTAACCCATTCATTGGGTGCAGCAGTAATTAACAGATAAAATGATATGTTGACCTTCAGAGTAAAGGTATTTCAGTACAAAAACATGGATGACTTGCTACAGTTATGCAGGGACACTTTGTGCACTAGATACAGTTTTGGCCTCCTTACCTAAGAAAGTATATCCTTACTACAGCGGAACAAAGTGAACTTTCATTAGGCTCATTCTTGAGATGGCAGAGCTGTCTTTTGAGAGGAGATAAGGTGACTTTGTATTCCCAAGGGTTAGAAGAATGAAAGAGAATCTAATTGAATCTTACAAAGTTGTGACAAGGTTAGACAGATTGGATGAGAGGAGTGTGTTTCACCTTAGTTTGAACGAGAGGTCAGAGTTTCAGGTTAGAATCCTGAAACCGCGGTCTGCGGAGCTTCTGGCCGCGGGCGTGGCGTGGACTTACCATCCGGAGCCTGGGATCCCTCACCGGAGATCGCCGGAGAAGAGCGCCGACCGCCAGCCTGCGGCCTATAACATCCTGAAGCCGCGGTCTCTGGTAGAAAAGTGGCCGATTCGGGTACTCCAAGCCATGGAGTACGTTCAACCATCCCGATGTCGGAGTTTCAATCATCCCAATGAGAGGGCCTCTACATCGAGCTGTCCATAGCAGTGACTACGGAGGGTTCATGGCCCCGACCACAGGTGAACTAAGGAGGAGGACTGACTGAACATTGTGCTTTCCACCGCAGTGAAGAATGCTATGGTGGATGTTTGTGTTAAATCTCATTGTGTATTGTGTGCTCTTTTTAAGTGTATCGCTGCTGGCAAATTCATTTCACTGCACCTTCAGGTGTATGTGACAAATAAAATAGACTTTGACTTTAACTTTTGAGATCTAGCATTGAGATTATGGAGAAATTTCTTCATTCAAAGTTTTAGATTTAATTCGACCAAGTGCAGACCCGTCGGGTCTGTTCCCCCAACATACGGTTGTGGGGAGGGAGGTAGCAATGTGGCGTCACACACACTAACTACCCCCCACCCCCCATACACACGCTAACCACATCCTTGATATTATATTAATATTATAAATTTGCTCCTTTTACCCCATAACAGCCCTATCTACAATCGCATTGCCCCCAACTCACAGGCGCTTCTAGAGAGGGAATGGGGGGGTAAAGAGTGAGGGCAGAAAGAGAAGGGGCAGAGACAGAGGAAGAGGGGGTGGAGGGGAGGAGAGGGAGGGTGGGAAGAGAGGGGGAGAGGTGGGGCGAAGGGAGTGGGAGAGGTGGGGGGAAGGGAGGGGGTGAGAGGGGGAGGGATGAAAGGGGGTATGGATGGGCGGAGTGAAGGGGTGAGGGGGGAGAGAAGGGGGGAGAAGGGGGGTTGGAGAAGGGGAAAGGGGGGGGAAGGGGGGGGTAAGAGGGGGGGGGAAAGGGGGGGGAGGGGAGAAGGAACTGAACTCACTGTGGAATTAATCCATTAATGGAGCCACTCTGCTGGCTGATTCCATGTTGTCCCTCTGAGGTCCCGGGGTCCTGGTTAAAGGCGGGGGCTGCTTACGGTTTAGTCTGTGAAAGCGGCCCCATCAGAGACTGTGAGGCCTCACATCCTTGACAGACCCCGAGTACGGGGGGGGGAGGGTGGAGTGGGCAGGCGGGCGTGATGCCAAGTGAGCCTGCGGGCCAGGCGTACGACGTCAAGACGCTGCCTACGATGTCAAGATGCTACGTACGCCCATCGAGGTGCTGTGTACGCCTTCAATGCACCTGTGGGCCAACAGGCCGATGACGTGAAGGATTTTGGAAGAGTGCAAGCATGCGGGCCGGCAGCAAGGATGCCGAAAAGCAGTGGGGGAACAGCCTATCTTTGCCTTCCGCCAGCATGACAGAGCCAGGCCGGGGGTGGAGGGGAGTGGAGGAGAACCGGGCAGCAGCAGCCGTTATGGTCGCGTGGGAGACGTGATGAGAAGATGGCCAGCAGGAGGCGACAAAATGAATGAGTGGGGGGGGGGGGAGGATTTTATTAAAAATGTGTACAGAAAAATGACTACATTTAATGAGGAGTGGATATGCAAATGTGAAAGTGAAATCGCTAGTGAAATGGTAAAGATCTCGGCGTATTTGTGTCTGGTTTTGGCGGACTAACGAATCAAAGGCAAAAAACCTCCCTTTTGACATACACCCACACACACACACACACACAGAGTTTTAAAAGTATATAGATATTGGCACGTGTACTGAGGTACAGTGAAAAGCTTTGTTTTACATGCTATCCAGATATTCTACATTACTAAAAGTCTGATCTTGACCACTACCTGTTGTTCTGTATATTCAGAAAAAACGCTGCCACTTACGCTGTGATTTTTGGCCATCTTACTCAGAGTCCCCCTCCGCTGTGCAGGACAAGAGGAATTTTCCCATTGGTGAAAAATAAAGGAGTTATTAGTGTTTAAAAACTGTTGGGATTCTCTCTCCTGAAGGCCACGGCACCTTCCGGAGGGACTATAAAATCCAGAAGTGTTGAGTGCCTCAGTCAGTCTCTGCAAGATGGGGGGGGCGAGAGGGTCACGTCTCTCAGTCTGAGCTGTGAATAACACTGAACACAAGTCTACTAAACTGTGAGTGTGGTTTTACCGACCTTGAGTGCCCTTAATGTGGTTTGAAAATGAAAATGTGGTTGGTTTGAAATAAAGCACAGCAAATGGTTGGTGGTGGTTGGTTTGAAATAAAGCACAGCAAATGGTTGGTGGTGGTGGTGGCTGGTTCTCTCTGCTGCCCACGCTGGCGGCAGGGGGGAGGGGGGAGGGACTATAAAACCCGGAAGTGTCGTGCTTCACTCAGTCTCTGCCAGGCTCAGGAAGCGAGAGGGTCACGGCTCTATGAGCTGTGAATAACACTGAATCTACTCCACGGTGAGTCCCCTTGATGTGGCTGCTGCCAAATTGTTTACTTTTTTTTAAGTTTGTGTTCACAAAATTAATGTTGGTTGTCAGGTGGCTGCTTGCTGCCCAATTATTTGCCTCGCCTTTTTAAATACAATACAACACAATACAATGCCATTTATTGTCATTTGAACCTCATTGACGTTCAAACGAAATTTAGTTTCTGCAGTCATACAAACAAGAAAAGAACCAAGACACAACACAATTGACACAAACATCCATCACACGAAATCTCCTCCTCACTGTGATGGAAGGCAAAGTCTTATCTCTCCCCTGCACTCCCCATTCTTTTCCCGATGTCAGTCAAAGCCCCCGGCGGGCGATGGTAAATAAGTCCCGTGGCCATTAAGGTCACGCCTGTCGATGCAAGGCCGCGCTCCGGGTCTTGATGTTGGAGCCTCCGGTGGCTGCGGCCCAATTGTTTGCCTCGCCTTTTTGAAGAGTTTGTGTTCACAAAATGGATTTTGGCTGTCATGTGGCTGCAGCCCAATTGTTTGCCTCGCCTTTTTGAAGAGTTTGTGTTCACAAAATGGATTTTGGTTGTCAGGTGGCTGCGGCCCAATTGTTTGCCTCGCCCTTTTAAATAGTTTGTGTTCACAAAATGAATTTTGGTTGTCAGGTGGCTGGGGCCCAATTGTTTGCCTCGCCTTTTAAAAGAGTTTGTGTTCACAAAATGGATTTTGGTTGTCAGGTGGCTGGGGCCCAATTGTTTGCCTCGCCCTTTTAAAGAGTTTGTGTTCACAAAATGGATTTTGGTTGTCAGGTGGCTGGGGCCCAATTGTTTGCCTCGCCTTTTTAAAGAGTTTGTGTTCACAAAATAGATTTTGGTTGTCAGGTGGCTGCGGCCCAATTGTTTGCCTCACCTTTTAAAAAAGTTTGTGCTCACAAAATGAATTTTGGTTGTCAGGTGGCTGCTTGCTGCCCAATTGTTTGCTTCACATCTTTTTTAAAAAAAGTTTGTGTTCACAAAATGAATTTTGGTTGTCAGGTGGCTGCGACCAAATTGTTTGCCATGACTTGGCTTTTAAAATCATTGCAACAGTTGGCTTCCAGCCCAAGAATCCATTCGGCCCACAATGTCTATACTAGCCCTCTGGAAACCAGTACCTTCAGCCCGAAACACCCATACTAGCACAACAGATAGCCCCCGCCCACCCACTGGCAAGCAATATTGGAATTGGTGGAGAGGTGGAATATTGCATTGGTGACCAGCCTTCCCGTATGATGCTGGGACCCAACGCGTCCCACTTAGTCTAGTATATAATACAGTCAAGCCAAACACAAGTACAATAGGTAGTGCGAAAGGAAAGATACATAGTGCGGAGGGGGGGTCAACGTGTAAAAATTCACTGCCACGGAGAGGTTGAGAGACCAGTCACAGAATATAATGAAGGAGATGGTAACATTTCTAGATGCAAAAGACATGAGGTGGTATTATAGAGATCTGGAATTTGGTCTTGAGATAGACAATCAACCATGATCATAGAACGTAAAACAGGACAGCACAAGAGCATGCCTTTTAGCCCATAATGTCTATGATGCCAAGACCAACTCTTATCTGCCTGCATATAATCCATACCCCTCCATTACATGCATATCCATATGCCTATCTATAAGTCTCTTAAAAGCTATATGTTCATCTTTTTAGTTTAGTTTAGTTGCTTCAACAGAAAGCAACTGGCCAGCTGCAGAAATCATGCTGGGGCTACACTCTCATGGCCAGTAGTTTAGTTTAGTTCCGAGATACAGTGCAGAAACAGGCCATTCAGTCCACCGAGCCGGTGTGGACCAGCGATCCCCATACACTAACACTATCCTACACACTAGGGACTATTTACAATGTTTACCATAGCCAAACTAACCTACAAACCGGCACATCTGTGAGCCTAGGAGGAAACCAGAGTATTCAAACTCCGTTCAGACAGCACCCGTAGTCAGGATCGAACTTGGGACAATAGACAATAGACAATAGGTGCAGGAGTAGGCCATTTGGCCCTTCGAGCCACTGTGATTCACTGTGATCATGGCTGATCATCCACAATCAGTACCCCATTCCTACCTTCTTCCCATATCACTTGACTCCACTATCTTTAAGAGCTCTATCTAACTCTCTCTTGAAAGCATCCACAGAATTGGCCTCCACTACCTTCTGAGGCAGAGAATTCCACAGATTCACAACTCTCTGAGCGAAAAAGTTTTTCCTCATCTCCGTTCTAAATGGCCTACCCCTTATTCTTAATGTTCTAACTGTTCTGAGTAAGTGTAGGCAGCAGCTTCACACTGCCACTGTGCCACACCCTAAATGCTGTATGATGGAGCAGATTTGAAACCTACTGCATCTATTTTCTATGTTTTTGTGTTGCTATGAAAGAGGCACTGGAAGTGTAGGAGTGGGAACAGGATGATTGATGAGTAACGTGCAATTTAAAACTATTACCAACAAAACAAAATAGTCAATGCTTCTGCTGCAATGATAACCTGTCAGGTTGTGCCTACAGTTCTGGTCATCACATTGCAGGAAAGATGTGATTATACTGGAGAAGGTGTAGAGAAAGTGTTCTGAGCTTGTTGCCAAGACTGGAAAATTGCTGCTTTGGGGAAAGATTGGATAAGTTTTGTGTTTTCTACAGCACAAAGAAAACTGAGGGAAGACTTAATTGAGGAGTATGAAGTTATGACGGCCCCAGAGAGATTAAACTGACAGGGTAGACACAAAAAGCTGGAGTTACCCAGCAGGCCAGACAACGACTCTGGAGAAAAAGAATAGTTGATGTTTCGGGTCCTTCTTCAGACCGAGAGTCAGGGGAAAGGGAAATGGGAGATATAGAGAGATATGGAACAAATGAATGAAAGATATGTAAACAAGTAATGATGATAAAGGAACCAGGCCATGGTTAATGTGGTCATTACATTTTTACATATCTCTCATTCATTTGTTCTATTTTTCTCTCTCTAGACCCAAAACATCACCTATTCCTGTTCTCCACAGATGCTGTCTGACCTGCTGAGTTACTCCATCTTTTTGTGTCTATCTTCAGTTTAAACCAGTTCCTTCCAACACCTTCAACAGAGAGGAACAGCTTTTCTTCGCTATGTAGTCTAAAACTAGGATTTAAGGTAGTTTATAAAAGGATTACAGGGGGTAATTGAGGGGAAGTCACTCTGATGGTGTTAGGGATCTGAAATTCCCTTGCTGAATAATAGTAGCAGCAAGAATAGCTGGCCATTTTAAAGCCTACTTGGGGTGGAAGATTGCAACCTTCATGTTCGCCTAATGCAGTCAACTCGACATGCACAAACGGAAGATCAAATAGAACAAGTTGTCCAACAACTTTAGGCTGTGCACGCCACACGAAAGAAGAAGAAGAAAGTCTACTTGAAGAGCCGTGCTCTGCAAAGCTATGAACCAAATGTAATGGGGGGGGTCTTTCTCGATCAGCTGGGAAATAATTTAAAGTCCTAAGGAATAGGAGTAGATTAGGCCATTCGGCCCATTAAGTCTACTCTGCCATTCAGTCATTTAACCTACTTTGTGAATGCCTGAACATGTGGATGAAGCTCTGAACTCAAAAACTCTGAACCGAACGGCCCATGCTATTCCTATTCCTTATGACCTTAAATTATTTTTTAACAATGCAAATAGCAATTGCAGAAAACTTTAATAACATCTAATAAAACTGTTTTTCAAACGTTTGCTTGAAGCATCGCTATTACCTTGAAATTTAATACAAAATCTCTCATCATTTATGATATAATGATATAAAATACTTTCTTCTGATTATTGACAATAAATGCATGGTCATGTAATATAACTGGGAAGATTTGGTGAAATTAGGCGTACTAAAGCAAAATTGATCTATATATTTGGTGCACCAAAACTGTTCACGATCAATGCCCATGTTAACTAATCAGACGTTTTTTTTTTCCACAAAGGAACAGTTAGAAAGAGCAAGACCTGTGATGTTCCATTTGTAATTTTTAATTATGCTTTTATTCTCAGCAGTTTGTAATATCATGCAGAATTCTGTTGGCGTTTTCCTCTTGGTTCATTTGCAGGGCACAGACAGAACCCTTCTGGGAAGAGTAAAATGGTGAAAAGGGATGTTTTTTGCAGTTACAATATGAATCAGCATGTTAGCACATTTATAACGGAGGATTTGAATGGCTTGAATCTCAAGTGCACCTAAATGTGACCAAACCAAATACTTTCTGACTAGCCATAACCTTTCTGTGCTGCGTGGCCCTTGTTCTTTTACCAAAGTACTGAAATACATACCACAGCCTGTACATTTCCATCATCATAGAATCACAGAAATTTATAGTTCAGAACAAGGCTTCTAACCCTATTATTTCCCAGCTGATCGAGAAAGATCACCCAGTACATTTGGTGCATAGTTTTGAACATGTGGATGAAGTTCTGAACTCAAAATAGGTTTGAAAAGTGTTCTTCTACATATGAGGGATTTCATACAAATTATATGAGGTACGCGAGCTACCTGTGTAGTTACCAATTATTTCCCTACTGCAGTGTGGTCAAACAGTGATTTATAAGCAGTGTTTCAACTTGAATGCGCTATTTTCAGTTTCCAACAGTTCCAGCAGCTTAAAGTCTCTTGTTACAGGTAATCGTCTTTTATTTATGAGGTGTCTTACAACCCCATTATATTATAATATCTGAATAATATTTCATAGAATCCCCAAGGACTGCAGAGATTGTCTGCAGAGATCTCCTGCTGCAAGAAGCAAAAATGGTGCAATTCCCGACGGCAACAAAGGACTAGGATACACCGAGCTTTTGCCTCCCAGATAATGAATGACCTTCTTAGCAAACAAGAGTTCCAGGATGCTCCAGGGATTGTTCATAATCCTGAGTACGTTGCATATCCACTGATCCAGGGTGGCCATCTATTGTCTGAAAAGAAACACGATGAAGGTGAATAATTTAACAATCGTGGGTGTAACACCGAGAATGGATTTTGTTTAATGTGAATTCAACACTTTATTACTCTCTTCAATATGATTTTGCCTGCGGAATGAAGCATTTAATTATTAGAATCCAGAAGCCCCAGGTATTGCTGGAAACATTTTGAGCTAAAATTAATAAAATATTGCTACAGTCTGATTCTTATTTTAAGAACAGCTTCATTTTGCGGTATTAATCTTTTAAAAGAACGGAATAAATATCCAAGCCACTCTTTTGTTCCGTTTTGTATTTCTTATTCCCTCATCAATAGCTAATATTTCAGTTTTCTTTGAAATGTTGTACTTTCTGTTACCCTTGCAAGTAAATTAACAATTTATTTTGGTTTTAAGATCTGATTCTGAAATCCACTTCAGCTGAGAATGGAACTACAACTTTGATTATTAGCAAAACAATTGCCCTCAAACCTGTTTTTCCTGACCCATAGAAGGTGGGTTATTAAAATTTCATTCAGTGCTATAAAAGAGCTGTCCCATTTTCACGACCTCTGCTGAGTTTGCCCTTGACTCATACTCGCAGCATGGTCGTCACGAGGTCGTAGGTAGGTCGTAGCAGGCCGTGATGCTAGTCGTAGGTACTCGTGGCATCAAGTAGGTCGGGCGTTTTTTCTAGCCTGATGAAAAATGTCCACGAGTAAAAATGGTCGTGAATTAGGTCGTGAAAGTGGTACAGGCCCTTTAACTGAGATATGATCTGATATGGTTTTGAGATAGTGAAAACCAGAAACATTTAAAATAGTGGTAAAATGAAGCAGTCAACACACATAATGTACACTTGTGGTCTGTGTTTGTCTGACAATTAGTTCTCATTTGTACACAATGGACCTTCCATTCTATGCAGGTTGACCTAAGTACTTGTTGGAAAATTCCAAATGTAACATATGTGCCGGTGAATATTTGCTGAACAATTGGACGCACACTAAATGTGAAGCAAAGATACTGTTAGTCCAGGAAAAAAAGGTTCTGGGGTAACTCAGTGAGTCAGGCAGCATCTCGGAAGAACATGGATAGGTGACATTTCAGCTGAGAACCCTACTTCAGCCTAGAGAAGGAACCTGACCTGAAATGTCATCTAGCCATGTTCTCCAGAGACGCTGAGTTACTCCAGTACTTTGTGTCCTGTTTTGTAAACCAGCATCTGCAGTTCCTTATTGCTACTATTGGTCCAATGCTGGGAACGATGATGATTATAATGTTGTTTCAAACCTCACCTATAGCTAGATTCTGGTGTGGTCCTTGATATTTGGAGTTGCCAGGCAGGTTGTAGGAGAAACATCTATCCCTTCTGTTTGACGTTACTTTTCATTGTTCCGTTCACTGTTGCACAGATGGTGTGTGGTGGTCCAGGTTAGCACACAACAAAATATTTTTCACTGTAACTCAGCTTCCCGTACACTGCTGGTTTGGGAGATGGCAGCGGTCTATTCCGATGTCGTGTCCAGCCCACCGAGATGGTCCAGCTCTGCATTTCATTAAAATTCCAGCCCAATGCCAAAGAATTAATGAAAAGTTTATCTGCAAATAAGGAGCCCTTGGATAGTGCAAGATGTTCTTTCTCTCATCTGTGGAAATCAATGTTCATTGCCTAGGAGATTCCACAATGGACATTGAAGCAATACTCCCTTTAGGAAAGAGACCATAGCACCAAAAAAAACATGGAAATAGAAATACTTCCCCATTGTTCCTGTGAAGGCAATCTTCCCTTTCCAAAAATTGCAAGGGAAAATTTAAGAATCACTGACCAGAAAGCAGATTAGTAAAATGTAAAATATTGTGGGATGAATTACCAGCCTATTCTTGACCTCTATTTTTCCCTGGAGAGTAGCAGGTTGAGGAGTGACCTTACGGAGATATATAAAATCGTGAGTAGCATAGATAATGTGGATGGTTATTATTTTTCCCCATGGTAGCGAAGTCTCTAACTAGAGGCCATAGACAAAGGAGAGTCAGTAGATGTTGTTTACCTATATTTTCAGAAAGCGTTTTACAAGATGCCACATGTGAGGCTGCTAAGGAAGATGAGAGCCCATGGTACCAAAGGGCAGATACCAGCAAGGATAGCAGGTTGGCTGGATGGCAGTGGACAAAAAGTGGCAATAATGGGGGCTTTTTCATGTTGGCCGCCAGTGACTAGCGGAGTTCCGCGGGGGTCGGTGCTGGGGCCGCTGCTCTTCACGTTGTGTATCAATGATTTGGATGAGGGAATTGAAGGCTTTGTGGCCAAGTTTGCAGATGATACAAAAACAGGTGGAGGGGCAGGTAGTGTCGAGAAAGCAGGGACTCTGCAGAAGGACTTGGGGTGGTATATAGAATGAGCTGCCAATAGAAGCTAAGTTAGCAGTTCAGTTTCAATGTTTGAAATACATTTGCATTGAATTGAATTGAATAGAATACATTTTATTAGCCAAGTATGTAGACATACAAGGAATTTACCTTGATGCTTTGCTCGCAAGTAACAACATTTAAACAGTAACAGGAGACAATTAAAAATAAAACATTATAATTTAAACATGTGAAGAATGAAATAAAATAGCAGAGCACAAGGAGGCTACAGACTTTTGGCTGTTGAGTAGAGCTACTACTCGTGGAAAAAAAGTTGTTTTTATGTCTGGCTGTGGTGGCTTTGACAGTCCGGAGTCGCCTTCCAGGAGGAAGTGAGTCAAAGAGTTTGTGGCCAGGGTGCGAGGGGTCAGAGATGAACTTACCCGCTCTCTTCCTGGCCCTTGCAGTGTACAGTTTGTCGATGGGGAGGCAAGGTTGCAGCCAACAACCTTCTCGGCTGATCGAACGATTCGCTGCATCCTCCAGATGTCGTGCTTGGTGGCTGAGCCACACCAGACCATGATGGAGAAGGTGAGGACAGAGTCTATGGTGGCTGTATAAAACTGGACCATCATTGCCTGTGGCAGATTGTGTTTGCTCAGCTGCCGCAGGAAGTACATCCTCTGTTGGCCCTTATTGACTGTGGAGTCGATGGTGGCCTCCCATTTAAAGTCCCTGGAGATGATGGTTCTAAGGAAGCGTTTTGGTAGTGGGAATAATAGCATCAGAATAAAAGGACGTAGCTTTAGAAAGGATATGAGGAGGAATTCCTTTAGTCAGAGGGTGGTGAATCTGTGGAATTCATTGCCACAGATGGGAGGCCAAATCAATGGACATTTTAAAGTCGGAGATTGACAGATTCTTGATTAGTAAAGGGCCTGTCCCACCAGCATGCAACTCCATGCGATGAGCACGACCTAACGTGGTCGCTTGAGCCATCCGGCGTCGCGGGGCCGGTCCCATTTCGATCGCCGGAGCCGTGCGGAATTGTGCGGAGTTCATCCCGACATCGCGCTGGGCTCCGAAAAACTGACTATGTTCAAAAATTCCGCGCGGCAACGGCTTGTCGGCTCGCAGTCGCCTCGACGCATTACACACCGCCTCGACGTCGTGCCTCCGTGACCCTCTCTGTAGGTGCCTTCGTGACCTTCTATGTGTGTGGCTCCGTGGCCCTCTCTGTGTGTGCCTCTGTGCCCCTCTCTGTGTGCCCCTCTCTGTCCTGGCGAACTTACCTTGAAGACAAGTTTGCCTCACTTTGCGCCGCGTTGCGCCACTCACCCGACCTCCGCGCGGCCCTCGGCTGCCCGTTTGGTCGCGCTCATCGCATGGAGTCGGATGCTGGTAGTACAGGCCCTTAAAGGTGTTAGGGGTTATGGGGAGAAGGCGGGAGGATGGGGTTGAGAAGGAAAAAAATTGATCAGCCATGATTGAATGGTGAAGTAGACCTGATGAGCTAAACGGAGTTTGTACGTTCGCCCCGTAACTGCGTGGGTTTTCTCCGCGATCTTTGGATTCCTCCCATACTCCAAAGACATACACGTTTGTACGTTAATTGGCTTGGTGTAAATGTAAATTGTCCCTTGTATGTGTAGAATAGTGTTAATGAACAGGGATCGCTGGCCGGTGCGGACTGGGTGGGCCGATGGGTCTGTTTCTGCGCTGTATCTCTAAACTAAACTAAACTAAACTATTACTTTACAATGTACTATTTTATACACTCAAAACATTCTCCATTCCCCTGGAAAAACTGGGGCTTTGGGATTTATTACTGATTGCAATGAATTGTCCATATCTATTCACCGTTCAATTTTCAGAACATCGAACTTTGAAACTGAATACAAAGCATTTAATCTGATACCTTTTAAAAAATAAATTTGAACTACTCAAAATGTTTTATTAAATGCTATAGACCCGCTTAAATTCTAACAGGCATTAAAAGTACAAAATGCAAATAACATCAAAAAGCATTGGAAACAAATGGAGTGGAGAAACTTTGAAATACAAAACAGTTTAGGGGAAAAAGATAATTTCAAGTCCATCGTTTGTTATTTTCCTGCAGATTGTATGAATCTCGTGCTGAAATTAGACTGTGATCAAAAGGTCCCCCTTGGAATTTTTAGGATCATTCATGGATTCTTGTCATCAACAACTATTCAAGTCATAGTTTTGTGCAATGTCCATTGGATTCAGTTACTGTGCATTCATGAAATGGGTGAAGAGTTCGTGTGATCTTCAGCGTGTGAAGTACAGTGAATCTGTGATCTGCCAAAATCACAAAGCCAGCTGAATGCTGACTGCTCTTTGATGACTTTCAGCGGATCATGCTCAAAATCACAAGCTACCGACAAGAAGATACTTGGCCCTTTGCAAGCTGCAGCTAGTTCAGTTTAGTTTATTGTCACGTGCAGGGGCGGAAACCCCGGGGGGGGGGGGGGGGGGGCAAAGGGGACACGTCCCCCCCATGTTTTGAGAGGTGGGGGACATCCCCCCCCCCCCCACCCAAAGTTTTTGCATCCGGATTTTAAAGTCTCCGCTTTCTGCGAGACAGTCGAGGTGGGACTGCTGATCGAGGGCGCCGATTGTACGAGAGAGACGTCGGTCAGCAGGCAATGGGGGCGGGACATGATGTGGGTGAGTGTGCGCATGCGCGAGTGGCCGCCAAAAAAAGTGTCCCCCGTCCCCTCCATGTTTTTATAGGGAGTTCCGCTCTTAGTCACATGTACAGTGAAAAACCTTTGTTGCATGCTAGCCAGTCAGTGGAAAGACAAAAACTTGATTACATTCGTGCCATTCACAGTGATACGATGAAGGGAATAATGTGAATATTGTTTAGTGCAAGATAAAGCCAGCAAAGTCCGATCAAAATAGCCCAAGGTTCTCCAATGAGGTAGATAGTAGTTCAGAACTGCTCACTACTTGTGGTAGGATGGTTCAGTTGCCTGATAACAGCTGGGAAGAAACTGTCCCTGAATCTGGAGGTGTGTGTTTTCATACTTCTGTAGGCTTTTCCCTGATGGGAGAGGGGAGAAGAGGTCAGTTGCCAGGGTGTGTCTTCTCCTTGATGATGCTGCTGCCCTTGCCATGGCAGCGTTAGCTGCAAATGGAGTCAATAGAAGGGAGGTAGGTTTGTGTGATGGTCTGGGCTGCATCCGCAATTCGCTGCAGTTTAGCAGTCTTAGATAGAACTGTTCCCAAACCATGCTGTGATGCATCGTGATAAAATCCTTTCGACGGCGCATCTTTAGAAATTGTTGAGCGTTGATATGGATATGCCAAACCTCCTAGGCCTTCTAAGGAAGTAGAGGCATTGGTGTGCTGTCTTGGTCATTGCTTCAATTTGGGTGGTCCAGGAGACGTTGTTGATGATATTCACTCCTAGGAATTTGAAGTTTTCAACCATCTCTACTGCAGCACCATCAATGCAAACTGGGGTACGTGTACTGATTCACTTCATAAAGTCGATCACTATCTCCTTTATCTTGGGTAACATCGAGAAAAGACTGGACTATTGTCAAGGCTGCTGGCTTTGAAATTAGAGTGAAAATGCTGGAGTAACTCAGTGAGTCAGGCAGCATCTCTGGAGAAAAGGGATAGATGACATTTCAGGTCGTGAACCTTCTTCAGACTGAGAGTCGGGGGAGAGGGAAACCAGAGGTATGAAAAGGTACAGAAAACAAAATCTGGACATCACCCGATCAGAGACATTCCTCTTTTTCTTTCCACTATTTCTCCTTCTGCAATTTAATATATTTGTTTCTTACTTTTTGAACTATTACTCTGAGTCTTTGATGTTCTTAAATGTTGACCTTAAATATTCCTGAAGAAGGGTCTCGACCCGAAATCTCACCCATTCCTTCTCTCCAGAGATGCAGCCTGTCCCGCTGAATTACTCCAGCATTTTGTGTCTACCTTCGATTCAAACCAGCATCTGCGGTTCTTTCCTACACTTAAATATTCCATAACCGCAGACTTGTGTATAAATGAAGAGTGATACACTTTCGAAATCCATTTAGCTGTTAATCTGTGTCGAGCATCTTTTTTGAGGTGTGTCTCTTGAAGAAAAGTAACATCTGATTTCAATCTGTTTAATTGAGCTAACACCTTACCTCTTTTAATTGGTTCATTAATTCCCTTAACATTCCAACTACAGAAGGTGATTCCATTAACCCCAGTCTTCACATTAATGTCTTGCATTTTACTGTTAGGGTGGTTTATATTGGAGTAGCCGTCTCGGCCCAACCAACTCAACATTATACCCAAACATTGGATCGATGAAAATTAATATATGTCTTACTATTCCATATACACGTCTCCTTAAACTAATTGTATAATACCAATCGTAAATATATTCATATACTATATAATATAGAATCAAATATCTAATATACAAAAAATAATAAAAAAATGTGAGTGAAAGTGAATTGAAGGATGTTAATAAACGCCCGGGAAAAAAAGTAACTACACCTATATATAGTGTAGTGTGTGTTAGTGTAAGCCACACTAGCGTGGCTACTAATCTACGGACTTCCGTTTTTTAAAAAAAAAGATGTTAATAGTTCCAGCTCCAATCTTGAATGCTGCATATATTGGGGTGGGGTGCTAAATTTATATACTTAGTGATCATTCATATTACTAGTATCTATTATAATTAATATTATGATAAGTGATACTATGTTAGGGGGGTAAATGATACTATGTTAAGGGAATAATTGACATTTTTAAAGGATAGATAATACAAAACTATGACTATTATGTACTAATTTATTTATTAATAATCTATCCATCTCTCTTTAAACCAAAATTAAAGTCCGTGTCCATTATTCCTCCTCTCTTCTCCATGGATAATTCATAACCGCAGGTGGGTAGTAAAAGTTCAGTCGTCTTCTTCTTGTTCTTGTGCCTCATGTTCTTCTTCCTCTTCTGTTTTCTTCTGTATGTTTCGAGCAAATTCCAGTGCTTCTGTATGTTTAACGAAACGGTGCTCCTTATCGTTGTAGGTTACTCTTAATGTTGCTGGGTACATCAGGCCATATCTCAGATCCTTTGTATCCTTTATATTCTTCAGAATACCTCTTGTTTCTGTGAATAAAGATCTTCTCTTGGCCACTTCCGCAGGGTAATCTCTGAAGATACTAATATTATCCCCTTCGTATTTAAGATTTTTCTTACGAATTATTATCTTCATCATTTCTTCAAAAACATGATCGTAAGCCACCTTTACAATCATTTGTCTTGGGGGTGCGTCTCTCCTAGGAGCCCGTCTTAAAGCCCTGTGTGCACGGCCCAACAGGGGTTCTTGATCCAAATTCAAAATGTGCTTTAGGAGTTTTGCAACAAATTTTCGAGGGTCTTGATTTCCCTCACGACCCTCGCTGAATCCAACTATACGCAAATTCTTACGCCTTTGACGTCCCTCCAAATCGATACATTTCTCATTTATTTTGCGTAATAATTCTGATAGACGTTTGTTCTCGGAGCGGAGCTTCTCTCTCTCCTTAGTATTTGATGCTGCAAGCTCAGTTAGCTCTTTAATTTCATCATTTTGTTGGTCGAGCGAGATTAAAATAGGATCTATCTTGTCATCCAGCATTCTTTCCATCCCAGCAACTTTGTCCTTTATCTCCACCATTTGGTTTTGTAACTCAGCGTCAGCCTTTTCTTTCCACTCGTTCATCATAATCTTTACCGTCTCTATAACTTATTTTTTTAATTCATCTTTAACTCTCTCATGAAACACCAGAATATCAGTTCTTAAGGTTTTTATTTCATCTTTATACTCCTTCTTCATATCTTTAAGCATTTTCTTCATCTCACCTAGGATAGTGTTTTTAAGTTCCTCCATTTCAGCTTTCCTCAGTGAGATCTCCTCTTGGGAAGCAGCCAAACTCGAACTCAGGGGTCCTATTTCCTTTCTTGTAGGTTTTTTCCACCACCAGCGGGGGGAGAGCGTTGCATCTTGTTTTCTTATTAGAGTCGCGCGCCTGATGACGTCACGCACCTTTTCAACGCTACCGGAGCCGTTCCCAGTCGTTCTCCAGCGGTAAACACGTTTAACTGACCCCTATACGCCCGTTTTTTCTTCCATTTTTAGCGGAGCTGTAATGGCGCGACTCCACTTACTCCATGGCGCCAACCGGAAGTCCCTATTATTTCTTATTTTGTAACAGGACTTTGCCTTACTGTAAGCCCTTACAACTCATTATTTGTATTTAAATAGGTTTAATCTAAATGAGCATCTTAATATTTATTTATGTTTCACGTTGAATGTGTAAGTATATTTGACTTAATTGTAGAATATTGAATTCAGATTTCAAAGCAAAATCCAAATTCCTTTCTCCTGCTTAAGTACAAATTTCCAGGAACATTCTTTCAAATTAATGATGGAGCAATAGGATCCTTCACCTTTCAAGATTTACTCTGATCAATGGTAGTAATAAAACAATCTACCACTTGTAGGAACTCAGCGGGTCAGATAGCATCTGTCAGATGCTGCCTGTCTCGCTGAGTTTCTCCAGTTTTTTGTCTATCTTCAGTTTAAAACCAGCATCTGCAGTTCCTTCCTACACAACCTCCCACTAGTAACATTCTGTTCCAGCCCCATTAGCTTTATGACACCATCTGACAAGTTGAAACATACATTGTGAAGTCTTAAATAACATCATCATCCTTTTCCTTGTTTCTTCAACCTCAGTTGAACAAATGGCGACCATTTTCATGCCTGTGGTTGCGATGTGTTCATGAACGCACACAGCAAATGCAATGGATGAACAAGTTCAACTGTGTAGATATCACGACACAACCATTACAGGCACGTAGCTACGAGCAGATGGGAACTGAGAACCAAGTTGCTCTGCAAGGCTTGGGATATTGGGTGACCAAAACCATTGCCAATCCGTTTGGTCAGATTTTGTGCTAGTCCCACTCGTTTACAACAATGAAAAGAAATATGGAAGAAACATTATGGATGGAACAATAAAATGATAAAAGATGTGAGATTGAAATGACCTGTTTGCAAAGCTTCTGAAAATGATACGTTGTCAGACCTTGTGCAAACATAAAATTACGTAAACTTGTAGTGGAAATGTCATGTTTTAATGAGGCACAGACAATGACTTTGTAGAATAAAACCAGAGATATTATAGGATATGTTAGAGATAATTTTCTGAATTACTTTGAGAGTTAATGATGATTAATGAGTTTGAAATTTAGTTTTAGTTTGTAGTTTAGTGATTCAGCACGGACGCAGGCCCTTCGGCCCACCGAGTGCGTGCTGATCAGCGACCAGTAACAATTTAATATAGTAAAGCCAATTAGCCTGCAAACCTGTATGTCTTTGGAGTGTGAGGGGAAACCGGAGCACCTGGTGAAAAGCCACACGGGGAGAACGTACAAACTCCGTACAGACAGCACCCGTAGTCAGGATCGAACCCAGGTCTCTGGCAACTCTACCGCTGCGCCACCATGAAATAGTTAACGCCCTGAGAGTAGAAAAATATCCTGCAACTGTTGGCCTCAGTAAGATTATATTTCTTGCTGGGTGAGAAAGGGAGAACAATTAAAATAAAGCACATTTTAATTTGTAGGAAAAATTCAACAGGATGAGATATAACGGGATCATAGTCAATCAGGAGGAGATATTAACCAGTAAACCAAAAGACAAAGAGCTTGAGACATCGAACAGCACTTGTGGTTGCACAAGCGCACTAGATTGCACGAGCAAAACTGTGAAAGAGCAAAAGAGAAAGAAAAGTTAGTTGCTGAGTTAGCCTGGTCCAACAAATGGCCATCTTGCGCTAAGAGAAAATGCTTATACAAATACCTGCAGAAGAGCTACAGCGGCAATAGTAAGAAAAGAAGCACTTAAGTTACGTAGAGAAGAGCTTTAAATTACATAGGAAGATTGATGAAGCAATTAGTAAAGCAGGCGAGAAAGATCTTTGAGTGTATCTGCACGAGGTACTGTGAGGACTGTTCCACAGTGCATGACTCATCAGAGCTTGTACCTCCAGGGATTATATTGGAAGTTGGACAATTTTATACTGGACAATTTTGTTTACATTATCAAGCCAATCGACCTACAAACCTGTACGTCTTTGGAGTGTGGGAGGAAACCGAAGATCTCAAAGAAAACCCACGCAGATCACGGGGAGAACGTACCAACTCCGTACAGACAGCGCCCGTAGTCGGGTCTCCGGAGCTGCATTTTGCTGTAAGGCAACAACTCTACCGCTGCACCACCAATACTCTTTGCAATAGAGTATTGCTCCTCTCACAAAACTGGCAAAGACTTGTAACTCATTGTCCCAGATTTATCGAAAATTAGCTGGTGATGTCAAAATAATGGTCTAATTAAAAGGGGCAGAGTTTAATTATATGTCAACATCTGGAGGATAAATGTTGAACTCTTAGTCTCGATCAAATATTACATTGATTCTGTCATGGACTACTTAACTTTGCATGTTTGCCCTGTTTGAAAGAAACATCTCATATATGCAGACCGGTCTTGTAAATGGAGAGGCATTGGGTTCAGCCTCGCAACACACACACACACACACACACAATAGGGCATTGATATCATCAGCTGATTGCATTTTGCAATATATTTGGTTACACAATGTCTTCTGTTCACATATTTGGCACTGAGATTTTTTTGTAATGAATGGGAGTAAATAAGAATTACTTAAAAAAGAGAACATTGTTGGTCAATTTCCTTTTACTGAACATGCAGTACAGTTGTCATTACTTAACACTGACATTGTCACAGTTAAAAATGGTTCCTTTCAAAACCAGGTGACCTTAGTCTTGCACTTTGAAGTTCTCTCTCCTTGATTGCATTTTTTGGTTGATCACGTCGATTTCAAAAAAATTATTGCACTGATTCCTTTTGTTGGCAACAATGACTTAGTTAATGTAAAGCATGTCTTTTAAATGGATAGGGAGGAACTGCAGGTGCTGGTTAAAATCGAAGATAGACACAAAAAGCTGGAGTAACTCAGCAGGTCATTCAGCATCTCTAAGGTGACGTTTCATGTCGAGACCCTTCTTCAGACTGACCCGCTGAGTTACTCCAGCTTTTTGTGAGTGTCTTTTAAATGGATTTTGTTTGCACACTGGATGGACTATTTCGTTTGAACAATTTTTAATGAAGAATCTACTGAACGACCCCAATGGTTACTATCAAGATAAGGCTGCATTGTGGCAAAATCTCACACCATCTCCCCTGGGAAGGGTATTGTCGTTGAAGGATCTTCAGAAAATGCTGCCTCAGGAAGACAGCTAATAGCATCATGGACCTACACCAGCCTGCCCTGTGAATTGCTACCTCCGCGTTCTGGGATAGCTTGTTTCCATGAACCATCGGACTCTTCAACCACACTGCACAACCCTAACCACAATCCTACCTCAGCACTGATCTACTGGAGCCTTTTCATGAGGTTGCACCACGTGTAGCGGCAGGTTTTTATATCGTTCAAGAGATTACTCCCTCTAGCCACTAAGTAGACTACATGGTTAAGGAGAATGTCGTAATACTCATGGGAGCTCTCCGTGAGACATTCAGAGCTTTACCACAGATAAATCTTCATAACACCGTCTTTAGATTAATAGTTTCTTTATTGTTGAAGAGACGCAATAAGATATACATCCGACCTTCCTCCCCGACTCGTACACTTTAATCTTCGTCAAACTCCAGCATATCGCTTTAAACGTTAGAAAACTCCTCGTGTCTCAGTTAAACTTCACATGGTCGAAGGGTAAACCTTCTCCATGTAAATCCAAAACTAAACTAAAAATAAGAAACCCAGCACCAAACACGCCCTTGACTACATAATAAATGCCACCCACAAAATTACGGGCAGGCTAAAATTTAAAGACATATGCCATAATTAATGACACCTAATCAAAGCCAAATGGCCGCTACACCATGTACTTCGATTTGTATTATTATGGTTTTGTTACCTAGCATAACTGATAACTTAAGATAGACATAAAAAGCTGGAGAAAAGGAATGGGTGGCGTTTCATGTCGAGACCCTTCCTCTGACTAAAGAAAGATCTCGACCCAAAATGTCACCTATTCCTTTTCTCCAGAGATACTGTCTGACCCGCTGAGATACTCCAGATTCTATGTCTATCTTTGGTTTAAACAAGCATCTGCAGTTCCTTCCTATACATAACTGATAACTTATTGGATTATTGGTCATTGTATATTTATCTTTTAGTTTATTAGGCTAATGTGCCAGTAAAGCTGCAGCAAGTAAAAATGCTACTGTTCTGTTTCTGGTGCAAATGACAATGAAACACTCTGGATTTTTTACTTCTCTTCCTGGGTGTGAAACCGAGAACACCCTATATGACAGTCCTAGGAGGGTGCCAAGAGAAAATTTACTCTAATCATCCAAGGAAATGGTTGAATTCTAAGGGCTATTGGAAGAACAAAGGAGGACCTGGCACAGGATACTTTGTAACTTTGTTGGTGCCCTTTATGTAGCGACTCTTTGCATACTTTGGGTATGCAAAACAAAGAATTTCACTGTGACTTATCACATGTGACAATTAAGTATTTTGTTCATTCATTCATTCATTAGCTTTGAGCAATATATCCCTGTCATAGAGAGTTACAGAGTGATACAGTGTGGAAACAGGCCCTTCTGCCCAACGTGCCCACATCGACCAACATATCCCAGCTGCACCAGTCCCACCTGCCCGTGTTTGGTCCATATCCCTCCAAACCTGTCCTATCCATGTACCTGTCTCACTGTTTCTTAAATGTCCCTGCCTCAACTAGCTCCTCTGGCAGCTTGTTCCCAACTGTCTTGTGGAGTAGATGATATCTATGTCTACCAAATAAGATTAAAATAAACAATAAGGTGGATAAAAAATGCGGGAGAAACTCAGCGGGTGAGGCAGCATCTATGGAGCAAAGGAAATAGGCAACGTTTCTGGTCGAAACCCTTCTTCAGACTGATGTGAGGGTGGGGGGGGGGGGGGGGCGGGAAGAAGAAAGACAGAGGTGGAGCCAGTGGGCTGAGGGAGAGCTGAGAAGGGGAGGAGGAAGTAAGGACTACCTGAAATTAGAGAAGTCAATGTTTATACAGCTGTGGTGCAAACTGCTTGGGCCTTCTCAGCTCTCCCTCAGCCCACTGGCTCCACCTCGTCCTTTCTTCTTCCCGCCAACCCCCCCCCCCCATCCCCCCCACCCTCACATCAGTCTGAAGATGGGTTCCGACCCAAAACGTTGCCTATTTCCTTCGCTCCATAGATGCTGCCTCACCCGCTGAGTTTCTCCAGCATTTTTGTCTACCTTCGATTTTCCAGCATCTGCAGTTCCTTCTTTACATTATAAAATAAACAATAATCTAGCTTTGTATAAGATGATCTTATTGGTATATTGTGTTACTACTGTTTTTCACTACTGATAATAACATTGCCAAGATAAGTACAATAAGGAAACATGATTATACTAGAAATAACGAACATGGAGATTTTTCCTGCTCAGATTTCATTCATATTTAGTTCAGTCAGCTGCAAGCAGCATCACTCTGGGTGGTATTTTTCCTTTATAGCTGGAGCACATCGATTCTTACTTGAAGAAAACAAAGTAAAAAAAACTCCACAGGAATTTTGTTCTTGCTAAGGTCTAATTATGGAAATCCTGATTTCATCTAAATCTAAGAATGGCTGTTAGTTGTAGTCTTTTGCGCTTTCAGTGGGTATTTGCAACACTGCTTTCACGCTTAACAATACCACCACTGTGTAATTCAACAGCACTGGACCCAATCCAGTAACTTGAGCCCAAGAAGGAGAGAAAGAGTTCTATTTTGTAACAGCAAATCATTCGAGGATTTTTTGTTCATCACTCATACAACTTTCATCAGGAACTACTTTCTTTTGCCAAAATGGCCGCATTGTAAATCTCTTGTTCAGATCCTTGCACCTTCATAGGTTTGCCTAGTTGCTAAACCAGATCAACGAAATAAGAACTGATTTAGCATTTTATTCTGGCGCCTTAAAGGGGATGGTGCTTAAACATGCGATGCAAGAGTAACTAAAAGTGAAAATTACCAATGTTGGAAACGTGAAGAGAAGACTGGAAAAATTGGTATAAATTCCTGCTTACCTTTCCTCACTAGTCCAAGGAACCAACTTCATATATCCATAGCACGAGTTCCATATTCCATACTTGTCTGGTTTATCCTCCATCTAGAATAGAATCGAATAGTTTCTTTATTGTCATTGTAACATGAACCATGTACAACAAAATTTAAAAATGTCAACCAGTCAGTGCAACATTCAAACCATAAAAGCTAACGATACATACAAGGTAAAATATTAAAAAAGATAAACAACTAAAATAAATATGAAATATAAAAACAGCACGCATAAACACCCAACCCTACATCCTTCAGTCGATTTCACAGTGTACCAACCACAGTCCCTTAGTCCCCGCGTTCCTTGGCGGCTACATTTAGTGCCTTTATAGCAGTGGGGTAAAAACTGTTTTTAAGTCTGTTTGTCCTTGTAGATCTGTACCGTCTGCCTGACGGCAACAGTTCAAACAGGCAGTGTCCGGGGTGGGAAATGTCCTTTATAATATTCTGGGGTTTTTTGATGTAGTGGGAACTGTGTAAGTCTTCCAAGGTAAGGAGAGGACAGCCGACAATCCTCTGGGCATTGTCAATGGCCCTCTGGAGCGCTTTCCTCTGAGCTGCTGTGCAGCTGGTGTACCACACGCATGCACAGTATGTTAGGATGCTCTCAATGGAGCACCGATAAAAGGACAGCAGCAGTCTTTGTGTGATGTTATTCTTCCTGAGCACCCTCAGGAAGTGCAGTCTCTGCTGGACCTTTTTCAGCAGCGCAGAGGTGTTCACGCTCCACGTCAGGTCCTCCTCAATATGGATCTCCCTCATGCCCTCTGCAAACTCATCTTGGATGGGTCTCATTTCGTCATACTTGACTACAGTCCTAGTTTACTCATCCATCCCAACCAATTTTCCCAACCCAGCTTCAAAATTCTTTCAAATTCCACGGAGTAAATATCACCAACAAATTCTCCTGGTCCACCCATATTGAAGCAATGACCAAGGAAGCACATCAGTCTAAGAAGGGTCTCGACTGAAATGTCACCCATTCCTTCTCTGCAGAGATGCTGCCTGTCCCGCTGAGTTACTCCAGCTTTTTGTGTCCATCTTCGGTGTAAACCAGCATCCGCAGTTCCTTCCTCTAGAAGGCAAGGGCTACCTGAAGTTAGAGAAGTCAACGTTCATACCGCTGGGGTGGAAACTACCCAAGTGGTACAGATAGCCTTTGCTTTCTCTCTCCCGTTTCCCAGTTCTCCCACCAGTCCACCGGCCTATCTTAGCCTCAAGGAAAGACAGGCAAGTATCCCACACCGGGCCCTCTTTTGTTCTCACCCCCCCCCCCCCCTTTGCCAACCAAGGGACCCAGGTGCCAATACCTGCTCAGTTTTACCTGTCCCCAGTGTTGCGAAGGATGGGCCTGGCACCAATACCATGTGACTTGTCAGTCAGCTGGACATTGCCACATCTACAGTTCTTTCAGACCAACACCTTTGACCACGAGTCCACCAGGCAGTGGTCATCATGGAGCATCCTGCAGGACAAGGACTCAATGGATTCTGTGCTCTAAGACCTGGCTTGGCAGGCAGTGAGAGGGGCCCAGTCAGATCCTTCCTGCAGCATCAAAATCTAATTACCAATGTACACTGCCCTCAGAGCAACTGCTACGGAGACGAGATGGTTGCCCACTTCATTGTAGAGTGTGAATTTGTGAAGAGGGTCTGGAGAATGGTGCAAGGATCATTGTCATGGTTCATTCTGAACAGCTCCGTAACAGAGGACTCTCTGACCTATGGGCTGTTCCCTGGGGAAACATTCAGAGACAGACATTAAATGCTGCTGGAAGATCATCAACTTGGTCAAAGATGCTCTCTGGTCTGCCTCAAACCAGTTGATCTCCCAGTACAGTGTGATGTCCATTGGGGAATATCGTCAACTGGCCCAGTCCGGGCAGCAGCCGCATGTGCTGAGGAACGCACTGAAGCTTGGTGCAGCCAACACCAAGGCTCTGCGGGGGAAGGCCACGGTATCGGGTCCTTCTGCCACTGGACATTGAGGTACAGAGTCCAAACAAGTGAAGGGGTAGCATCTCAGACAGTCACGTGGGTGGCAAGAGTGTTTTGTTTAAAGATGAGTTTGAACACTAATGAGTATGGCGCTGATGGATGTGTAGATGCTGAGAATGTGTTTTTTTTTTTTAATTTATTAGAAGCAAATGTACAAAAATAAAACCAACGGCATATAAAATAATAGTTCTTGTAAAGCTTCAATTGTAACTTTTAACTATAGTCGGAAGAAAAGAAAGGAGAAAAAGCAAAGAAGAGAAAAAGTGAAATGCGCAATGATAGAACCCCTAGACTACCAAAGTGGTGTCGCCAAAGAGTGAAGAAATGAAAGAAAGAAGAGAGGAATAGAAAAAATAAGAAAAATAAAAGGACAAAAAGCGAAAGAAGGAAAAAAGTGGTGATATACCTGGCTCACATCTCTCCCCACCCACCTCACACATGCGTATTTAGATTTAAATCCAGTGTTGCGTTGTACTATACTATCCTTGAAATAAATCGATGAATGGTGCCCATGTCTTCGAAAAATGGTCTGGTTATTCTGCCAAGACGAGTCTAATATTTTCAAGATTTAGTGCCTCGGACATGTTTATAATCCACATCTTAAGAGTAGGGACAGATGTATGTTTCCAAAATTTGAGTATTCATTTTTTCGCCGTTATCAGCCCAATCTAGATGCTGAGAATGTGTGAAGAGCTTTGCACTGTTTTTATTTGGTGTAGATTTCAATTCTGAATCTAGTTTAGACACAAAGGGCTGGAGTAACTCAGAGGGTCTGACAGCATCTCTGGAGAAAAGGGATGGGTGCCGTTTTCATAACAGGAGGAGTTGAGTATAGGAGCAAAGAGGTCCTCCTGCAATTGTACAGGGCCCTTCTGAGACCACACCTGGAGTATTGTGTGCAGTTTTGGTCTCCAAACTTGAGGAAGGACATTCTTGCTATTGAGGGAGTGCAGCGTAGATTCACGAGGTTAATTCCCGGGATGGCGGGACTGTCTTATGTTGATAGATTGGAGCGGCTGGGCTTGTATACTCTGGAATTTAGAAGGATAGAAACATAGAAACATAGAAATTAGGTGCAGGAGTAGGCCATTCGGCCCTTCGAGCCTGCACCGCCATTCAATATGATCATGGCTGATCATCCAACTCAGTATCCGTACCTGCCTTCTCTCCATACCCTCTGATCCCCTTAGCCACAAGGGCCACACCTAACTCCCTCTTAAATATAGCCAATGAACTGGCCTCAACTACCCTCTGTGGCAGAGATGAGGGGATGTTATTGAAACATATAAGATTATTAAGGGCTTGGACACACTAGAGGCAGGAAACATGTTCCCGATGTTGGGGGAGTTCAGAACCAGTGGCCATAGTTTAAGAATAAATGGTAAGCCATTTAGAACGGAGATGAGGAAAAACATTTTCACACAGGGAGTTGTGAATGTGTGGAATTCGCTGCCTCAGAGGGTGATGGAGGCTGGTTCGCTGGATGCTTTCAAGAGAGAGCTAGATAGAGCTCTTAGCGATAGCGGAGTTAAGAGATATGGAGAGAAGGCAGGAACAGGGTACTGATTGTGGATGATCAGCCATGATCACATTGAATGGCGGTGCTGGCTCGAAGGGCCGAATGGCCTACTCCTGCACCTATTGTCTATTGTTGTGTGTCAGGACTCTTCTTCAGACTGAAAGTAGAGGGGAGGGAACTGCAGTTAAGAAAAGGCCAGAACAAAGCAGAGCCAGCAACAGATGACCAAGGAAGGGTGGGGCATATAATGGCCCATTGTTGGCAGGGGAACAAAGACACAAGGATGCGAAGTGGAACTAATAGGACAACTATAGTGGGAGAGGGGAGAAGGAGGAAATACAGGGGTTACTTGAAGTTAGAAAAGTCAATCAGCTTGCAGCCCAGTGGTATGAATATTGATTTATCTAACTGCTTGTAACTCCTGTTAAATGTTCTCCCTCTCTCTCCATCCCTCCCCCACCCAAGAAGGGTCTTGACCCGAAACGCCACCCACTCCGTCTCTCCAGAGATGCTGCCTGTCCCATTAAGTTAGAAACATAGAAACATAGAAAATAGGTGCAGGAGTAGGCCATTCGGCCCTTCGAGCCTGCACCGCCATTCAATGTGATCATGGCTGATCATCCAACTCAGTATCCCGTACCTGCCTTCTCTCCATACCCCCTGATCCCTTTAGCCACAAGTGCCACATCTAACGCCCTCTTAAATATAGCCAATGAACTGGCCTCAACTACCTTCTGTGGCAGAGAATTCCAGAGACTCACCACTCTCTGTGTAAAGAATGTTTTCCTCATTTCGGTCCTAAAGGAATTCCCCCTTATCCTTAGACTGTGACCCCTTGTTCTGGAGACTGTGACCCCTTGTTCTGGAAGTTACTCCAGCATTTTGTGTCTATCTTCGGTTTAAACCAGTATCTGCAATTCCTTCCGACTCAATATTCATACCGCTGGGTTGCAAACTGCACAAGTGAAATATCAGGTGATGTCCCTCCAATTTGCATGTGGCCTCACTCTGACAGTGGAGGAGGCCCAGGACTGAAATTGGAATGGATACGGGAGTTAAAATGTTCGGCAACCAGGAGATTGCGAATGAAAAAAGGACTGTGTATAAGTGTTCAGTTCTAGTTTATTTTGTTTGTATTTAATTTTATTTTATTTGAATCTAGTTTATTTTTGTATGGGGTGGGGGGGGGGGGGGGTGGAGTTGAGACATGAACAGAAATACAAAAGCTACCCAGTGCTGGAATCTGACAAGTAAGGAAGATGATGATGGGAATCAATTAAGGGAGACATGAAGGGGGGGGGGGGGGGGGAAGCATGTGGGTGAACATTGTGTGTGGTGGATGAATGAAACCAGGAGGGGGAGTTCATGTGATAGGAGAAGCATTAGGCCATTCGGCCCATCAAGTCTACTCTGCCATTCAATCATGGCTGACCTAGCTCTCCCTTTTAACCCCATTCCCCTACCTTCTCCCCATAAACCCCTGACACCCATACTCATCTATCTATCTCTGCCTTAAAAATATCATTTGACGTGGCCTCCACAGCCTTCTGTGGCAATGAATTCCACAGATTCACCACCCTCTGATTAAAGAAATTCCTCCTCATCTCCTTACTAAAAGAACGTCTTTAATTCTGAGGCTGTGACCCTCTGGTCCGAGACTCTCCCACTAGTGGAAACATCCTCTCCACACCCACTCTATCCAGACCTTTCACTATTCAGTATGTTTCAATGAGGTCCCCCTCTCATCTTTCTCAACTCCAGCGAGTACAGGCCCAGTGCTGTCAAATGGGCATCATAGGTTAACCCACTCACTCCTGGGATCATTCTCGTCAACATACTCTGGACCCTCTCCAGCACCGGCACCCCCTTCCTCAGATATTTAGCCCAAAATTGCTCACAATACTCCAAGGCGTCGGGATCCTGGAAAGGTTGGGGAGGGGAGGGGACAACAATGGGAGAAATGGAGGGTGTTCCGACGAAGAGAGGTGAGGGGTGGGAGGCGAACACACCAGAGGGGAGGTTTACCCAAAATTAGAAAATTCAGTGATAATGCGATTGCGTTATAGACTAGTCAGCCAGAATATGAGGTGCAAACTTGGCTAGCAACACCTCCTATGCTGCCTAATTGCAATAGCTTGTATCAAATTGTGTTTTTGGCAACGTGCAATTGAGTTTAAGGGAGTTTAAGTGTGAAAGAAAGAACACTTGACTAAGTTGGACACAAGTTTGGCAGCAACTTGCACCCAGCTTGTTTATTCCATTCAATGCAGAAACGCAGGAAGTTTACTTTGAAGCTCGATCGGAACAATTTAACATGAGCCTCAGTGGAACAACATAATGGACAAGATAAGAAGTGAAGATAGAAGGGGAAAAATCGCCTCAATGTGTTTAACCTACATGTGTTCTCTCCAGCATGGGTGGTACCAAATCACAAACAACAGTGGAGGAAGGTTGATTGGTGCCTTCTGTAGAAAGGAGATATGTAAACTCAGACTGATGTGGGGAGGGAGCAGGTGAATATTGTAGGGAACTAGAAAATGGGAAGTAGAAGTGCAAGCAACTCTCTGGAAAGAAAGGAAAACATTTATGGCAATTATACTGTTTTCTGGTTGCAAGG
Source organism: Raja brachyura (assembly GCA_963514005.1). The sequence goes on along the minus strand of OY740796.1, from coordinate 7,192,813 downwards.
AATGTGACCTAATAAATGAGAAGAAAGAAAGGAAGACTTGTTTATGGAACACAGTTCATTTGCCTTTCAGGACATCACAATGCACTGGCTAAGTTTGGAAGTGCTTCAGTTATTGTTGTATGAGAGGGAAACAAGTGGCTTGGTAGATGGGCTTTTTTTTAACAATATGATCATTTACAGGAAAAATATTAATTTTCGGAACGATCTTTTTCTAAATTTCTCAAGCGAGTGAATATTTGGAAAACTCCATGAGAGAACAGGTGACGTATCGGGGCAGGACCCTTCTTGATTTGCTGGTTGATCCGCTGAGTTAATCCAGCACTTTGTGTCTTTTTGTTGATGTGGCTACCATAGCTTTCTGTGGCAAAGAATTACACAGATTCACCACCCTCTGACTAAAGAAATTCCTCCTCATCTCTTCACTAAAGGAACGTCCTTTAATTCTGAGGCTATGACCTCTGGCCCTAGACTCTCCCACTAGTGGAAACATCCCCTCCACACCCACCATCACCTGCAGTTCCTTGTTCCTATTGTGTTTTAGAGGGTTTTTTTACCCAATCGACTGAGGTGGGATGTGACTGTCAGTATTAGGCTGCTGAAGATTTAGTGTCAAGACATTGCACGAAACCACACAGCTCAATATCTGGCAACAAAGTTGATTTTCGGTAATCTGCTGAGGAGCGCTCGTGAGACCCAACTATTTACTTCATGCTCTGTCAGCTTGCAGTGTTGTTCAAGAATTTGTCTTTTGATGACAAATTGGAGAATTTCAGTTATTTACTATAATTAACAGCCCAGAGCAACAGGGTGCTGCTAAGAATTTAGCTCCATTAGTAGCCACCAATTATGGAAGATCAGTGGGAATTGTGTTTGTTGTCAAAAGATGAAGTTCACTCATTCACAAATGATGGTTTAATTATATCCAAGGGTCAGTCTAGTTACCAAATCTGGTGTAAACTCAGATGATCACAAGGAATTGTACATTGCCAGCTATAGACTTCTGGACTGAAATAAGTACCGGGGATAAAAGTATACAAAAAGGTCGCTGACTATGTCCCTATAAAAACACAATTAATTTCCTTTTTGTAATCATCGAATCCAGTCAAATTCATCACATATTGTACTATCGATTGGAAGTAACGAGCTCTCATGTAACTACACACGTCATGTACTTCATTTGCAGAATCTGGCAACTGAAGTGAGATTCTGTGGGAAATAACTTATTTCTTACATATTAAAGATTTTTATGTAATAAAGGCTGACAGGGATGATTATGTCTGCTTCTGCACAGGCACAGGAAATCAGTTGAGAGTGATTTAGATTAATTTACGTTATTGTGCTTTTGAATACAAAGGGACAAAGGGAACCAAGATGGTGGTCATTTACTGCACATTAATCATTTTGTACATGAACTAGATTCCTACTGAAAAAACCACCCAAGGCTACGCTAACGGGATCCAACACAGTATCCTGGCACTCGAGTTCTGATTACATCACACGAACAAAGACTTGGTGGAGTTATGAAAGAACATCGGTGAAAATGGTTAACTTTGTTGAAAGATATGTAGTGGAAAATTTAAACCAGGTTACAATACATTGCGATCTATTTTTGCACATGTATTATTAAAAAAGTAATAAAAGAAAAATGTTTGATATACATTCAAATCCAATGCCTCAGCTAGAATTATAAATATAGAATTTTTCATTTAATCTAACTCTTTCTCAATTGAATTCTTGTGCTTTTTAAATGAAAGAAATACTACACAAGGAGCAATTTATTTCCTAGATTTAATCCTTTCAGGTGTGAAACAATCAACTGGTTTGAGAACCCGAGATTCGAGAACATCTGTCACAGTAATTCAATCTCATCTTGAAACTGAGTCAGTATTTGGGAATGACAGTAAGGAGATTTTTCCCTGGACGTATTGAGTTCACTACGACATATTGGAAGGATATTATTGCTCAGTGCTCTGATGTTGAAGAAGGTTGCGAGATGCTCCAATTATAAAGGTTTAACCGGACAAACTGGGGGTGATCACAGATTGTGGAGAGTAAAGAAATGCCTGAAGTGAAAATGCACCAAGTTATCAAAGCACAAAGACCAATGCTGGAAAGATGCCACCTGGAAAGGTGCCACCGATGGTGGGAGGCTTCCGCTGATCAGACATAGTCACCATGTTGTTTTTGGGTTGATTACAAGAAAAATCCCCTCCCTCTACAGGCAATCACAAAGACAACGAACAGCGTTTATTTTAGATATAATTGTACAGACCTTCTCTTAATGCAGAGCCTATCAGATTGAATCATAGTCATACCGTGTGGAAACAGGCCCGTCGGCCCAACTTGCCCTCACCGACCAACATGTCCCAGCTACACTTGTCCCACCTGCCTGCATTTGGCCCATATCCCCGTAAACCTGTCCTATCTATTTACCTGTCCAAATGTTACTTAAACGTCATGATAGTACCTGACTCAACTACCTCATCTGGCAGGTTGTTCCATACACCCTTTGTGTGAAAAAGATACCCCTCAGATTCCTATTATATCTTTCCCCCCTCACCTTCAACCTATGTCCTCTGGTTCTTGTTTCTCCTACTCTGGGCAAGAGACTGTGCGTCTACCCGATCTATTCCTCTCATGATTTTGCACACCTCTCTAAGATCACCCCTCAATCTTCCTGCGCTCCAAGGAATACAGTCCTAACCTGCTCAACATCAACTTATAGCTAAGGCCCTCGAGTGCTGGCAACATCCTCGTAGATCTTCTCTGCACTCTTTCCAGCATGACAACATATTTCCTATAACATGGTGCCCAGAACTGAACACAATACTCTAAATGCAGTCTCACCAACATCTTATACAACTGCAACATGACCTCCCAACTTCTATACTCAATGCTCTGACTGATGAAAGCCAATGTGCCAAAAGCCTTTCTGACCACCCTACAGTATCTACCTGTGATGCCACTTTCAACGAATGATGTACCTGTACTCCTAGATCCCTCTGCTCTACAACACTCCACCGAGCGGTAGCATTCACTGTATGCCTACGTCGGGTCTGCCTACGTTAGTGCTCCCAAAATGCAAAACCTCACATTTCCTCTGTATTAAATTCGATCAACTATTCCTCAGCCTGCCTGCCCAGCCAATGAAGTTCTTGCTGCAATTTTTTTTAAATAATATTTTTATTAGAAGCCAAACATATTAATAATAATATAACAGTTTTTTCAGATATACATTTTACATAGAAACATAGAAACATAGAAAATAGGTGCAGGAGTAGGCCATTCGGCCCTTCGAGCCTGCACCGCCATTCAATGTGATCATGGCAGATCATCCAACTCAGTATCCCGTACCTGCCTTCTCTCCATACCCCCTGATCCCTTTAGCCACAAGTGCCACATCTAACGCCCTCTTAAATATAGCCATTGAACTGGCCTCAACTACCTTCTGTGGCAGAGAATTCCAGAGACTCACGACTCTCTGTGTAAAGAATGTTTTCCTCATTTCGGTCCTAAAAGAATTCCCCCTTATCCTTAGACTGTGACCCCTTGTTCTGGACTCCCCCAACATCGGGAACAATCTTCCAGCATCTAGCTTGTCCAACCCCTTAAGAATTTTGTAAGTTTCTATAAGATCCCCCCTCAATCTTCTAAATTCCAGCGAGTACAAGCCGAGTCTATCCAATCTTTCCTCATATGAAAGTCCTGACATCCCAGGACATGTTTCCAAAGTTATATAAGTATTACAAAGCAATATATATAAGCCACTATTTTTTTTTGAGAGTGAAAAGAGTAAATAGTAAAGAAATAATAGATGTTTAATCAAAAGAGTGTGATTAAATAATATTGATTATGATTTTGGTTATATGTGAGAGAAAAAAAAGGGAAAAAAAATCAAAATAATAAAAATTAAAAAATAATACTGGCAAACAATTAATATACTAAAAAAAAAATAATTGAAGTATACATCTTAACAATGAATGGAACAATTTCACATCACAATATATATAGAGACGTGTATACAAATCTCAGATTAGATCTTTTCATCTAATCCTACCACCGGGTACTTATTGAGTTACAATGCCGAGCTCAGCTACCCCTTCATATAGTCAGTGAATGGAGACCATATTTGTTCAAAAAGTTCATATTTATCCATTAGGATAAACCTGATTCTCTCCAATTGCAGCGTCTCCAACATTTCCACTGTCCACATTTTAATTGTAGGGGATAATGGTCCCTTCCAGAATTTTAATATTATTTTTTTTCCAATTGTTAAACAGTAATCAAGAAAATTTCTTTGATTTACTGTTAATGTTTGATTTGAATCTGAAACACCAAATATTATTAACTTTGGGTCAGGATTCAATATAATCTTAAGAACTATAGAGATAATTTTAAACATTTCAGTCCAATAACTATTAAATTTTGTGCATGTTACAAAACTATGCGTTAAGTTAGCTTCTATGTGCTGACATTTATAACACAATGGAGATATGTTAGGAAAAATTCTATTTAGTTTTGTTTTTGAATAATGTAATCTATGTAATACTTTGAATTGTATCAAAGTATGTCTGGCATTTAACGAACAACGGTGTATACATTGTAGACTTTCTTCCCCGAAGTCTTTTAATATAGATATTTGACAACCATTTTTCCTAGCTACAATATCACCCACTTTTGTGTCATCTACAAACTTGCTAACCATGCCATGTACATTCTCATCAAATCATTGATGGAGATGAGCTTGTGACCAGTTGTTGATGACATCCCTTGAGATGCATGATCATCCTGTGCCTTGTTGCCCCAAACCTGTACTAGGCCCTGGGAGCCTTATATTGTGGGGATGGGATTTGTTCTCCCAGGAATAGATTGCCTCCGGTATCCATTCCGCCCAAGTGGGCCTCGGTGCTGTCTGTTGCACTTGTCGCAAGCACAAAGTCCTGCATTATATTGAATGATAATGCAAAATATCTAGTATGTGAGGCTAGTGGGACAGCGGGTATATTGTGATATTCAAAATGTGTTGGAGGGAAGTGAGCAATGTGTACACCAATCCTGACCACATATATCTGATGATCACATAATCCTGATGCATGATCCTGTGGCAGTCCGGGCCCTTGGGATTTGATGTTTGTGGCTTGCTACAACAGCTAATTCCAACCACCCCTATCACAGAATGCTTCCAGACAATCTCCCGACTCTCTCACAATACAGGGAATGTTACCTGCCCAGAAATTCATCCCTAATAAGTAGCACTCAATGTGCTATATAAGTGCATTAGCACTTTGTACCTTATCTCCTGTGCATTTCAATTAACCTCTCTATGTGAATTATGATCATAAGATCATCAGTGATAGGAGCAGAATTAGGCCACTCGGCCCATCAGGTCGACACCACCATTCAATCATGGCTGATCTGTCTCTCCCTCTCCCATTCTCCTGCCTTCTCCCCATAGCCTCTGGCATCTTAGACACACATTTCCAGACATCTCATGTCTTTAACAACACCATCAGAGAGATAGTTAATTTCTACTGGATGGTGCTTTGGACATGCCATTGTCTGATGCTCTGTGGAGCTGGTAAATTGTATAGGTTGAAGATAGACACAAAAAGCTGGAGTAACTCAGCAGGACAGGCAGCATCTCTGGAGAGAAGGAATGAGTGACATTTCGCATCGAGACCCGAAACATCACCCATTCCTTCTCTCCAGAGATGCTGCCTGTCCCGCTGAGTTACTCCAGCTTTTTGCGTCTATCTTCGGTTTAAACCAGCTTCTGCAGTTCCCTCCTACAAATTGCATAGGTCGTCTTGTGGAAAGTGATGGAGAAGCCTGGAGGTGTTCAGTTTCCCTCTCAAGTTAGTTCACTTTTCACCCAGGTTTCCCAGGCCAGCTGTGTTGTAGACTGCCTGCCAACATTTTGTGCTGTCATATTGCACACAATTGACAGTTTCAGACTGTCAGGACTACTTGTGACAGCAACACATAATATTGGGCTCCTTGCTGACACACACAACTAATAAACTGTGCAGTACATGCTGTACAGTAAATGATTAGGCAGCATAAAGTTGATACACTGCCTGCGTTGCATTTAACACAGATAGGGTATTTATGCGTCAAGTTCCCTCGGATTACCATCAGGAATAATCTAATTTAGCTCATTCATCTTTCAATTCAATTTTTGCGTAAAACCAACAAAAGTGGGGGATAAAGTTGAAACTCAGTGTAAAACGGCAAGGCAAATGATTGAGCAGCTGTACAAACAAGTCACTTCATTAAGCACCTGGTTCCCGTGCACATTTTTGATTTTATGCATGGTTTGCATCTTGCCACAAGTAGCAATCATCAGCTCGGCAAGGCTGTGCAATCCCATCACACTCTGAATCGCAAACCTCAGTCCAATTAACCTTCCCATTTACTGATCCCTTGAACTCCGTGTTTTTTTTCTCATTCCCAACATATTTCAAAGTTGAATTCTCGAGGTAAAAAACCTCCTGCAGCTAAATTGAAGCTAAGAGATGGTGCTATTCACGTGTGAAAGAACTAAAGTGTGTGCCCCATCGACAGGGATGCAGGAGGCCATTCAGCCTCCTTAGATGATTACACTATTCAACTATTTCACGGTCGATCTCCATTCAATTGCATTTATTGGACTTAGTTTCACCCTCAAAGATAAATCCTGATATTGTTTTCTGTTGGACCTGTATTTTAGTTTAGTTTTAGAGATACTGTTGGAAACAGTTCCTCCAGCCCACCGAGTCCACACCGACCATCGATCGCTGTGTTATTCCCCATGCTTATCCACTTCTAGCACAGTAGAAGCAATTTACAGAGGCCAATTTGGCCTTTATAACAAGAGAAATCAAATATAGGAGCAAAGAGGCCCTTCTGCAGTTGTACAGAGCCCTAGTGAGACCACACCTGGAGTATTGTGTGCAGTTTTGGTCCCCTCATTTGAGGAAGGACATTCTTGCTATTGAGGGAGTGCAGCGTAGGTTCATAAGGTTAATCCCCGGGATGGTGGGACTGTCATATGCTGAGAGAATGGAACAGCTGGGCTTGTACACTCTGGAGTTTAGAAGGATGAGAGGATATATCAAACGACAAAGGACAAAGCACATTTATTGTCACATACACCAAATGGTGCAGTGATATTTGACTTGCCATGCAACACATAGATAAAGATAAGACATAACATTAAAGAATTTAACATAAAACATAAAAAACATTCCCCCACAATGGTTCCCATTAAGTCCAGACCCCATCCCCAGTTCACCCATAGTCGGGCCTATTGAGGCCTCCACAGTCACCGTTATGGGGGCCGATGTTCCAGGCCCTTCTTCGCCGGGTGATGGTGCTCCGGCGACGGGAGAACCCTCTCAGTGGTTCAGGGTACCTGTAACAGCCGCTTCCTTGCTGGAGCCGCGGCTTCCGACGCCAACAGGCCGTTCTGGATGGAGCTCCACAACTGGCGATCTCGCCGAGAGATCCCAGGCTCCCGATGTTAAAGTTCAGCGCCGCCGCCCGCAGCCGGCCGCCCCACAGTCCCGCAGCTCCGCGATGTTCACATGCGGTCTTCAGCGCGGCGACCCAGGCAAGGTATCGCCCGCTCTGCTCCACGATTGAGCTCCAGCGCTGCGCCGCTGCCGAAGCCGAGGTTCTGGGCGGTTCTCCCAGGAAACGCTGCTCCAGGCCCGCTGGTAGGCCGCGAGGACGGGTCGACGTTGCAGCCCGGTGATAAGCTGCCTCTCCGACCAGGTAGGGACCCTAGAAAGCAGTTTCCCTCTTCCCCACCCCCACCCCCCACATAAGAAAAGGCTAGGACTCCGAAAAACAAAAAACTCAACTAACTAAAAATAAAAAAAAGAGAGAAAAGACGGACAGCTGCAGGCTGGGCAGCCGTACCCCTACAGGACAGCGCCCCCATAGCAGAAGCATATCTCATTGAAACATATAAGATTGTTAAAGGTTTGGACACACTAGAGGCTGGAAACATGTTCCCGATGTTGGGGGAAGTCCAGAACCAGGGGCCACAGTTTAAGAATAAGGACTAAGCCATTTAGAACGGAGACGAGGAAACACTTTTTCTCACAGAGAGTGGTGAGTCTGTGGAATTCTCTGCCTCAGAGGGCGGTGGAGGGCGGTTCTCTGGATGCTTTCAAGAGAGAGCTAGATAGGGTTCTTAAAGATCGCGGAGTCAGGGGATATGGGGAGAAGGCAGGAACGGGGTACTGATTGGGGATGATCACATTGAATGGTGGTGCTGGCTCGAAGGGCCAAATGGCCTACTCCTGCACCTATTGTCTTTTGTCTATTGAAACCCACACAGTCACATAGACATCAACTGAGGTCAGGATCGAACCTGGGTTCGATCCCTGTGAGGCAGCAACTCTATCCCCCGTGTCACCCTATATTCTTGGACTATATAAGATTAAATAGTTTAAAGTCTCGTGAATTTTGGGCCATCGCTTTAGTTGTCTCCTTCAGTGGCTTATCTATCTGTTAACACGGTGTGCTGGTGCTGCAGTCAATTTCTCAGCATGGCTTATGAGTTTTGTGTCACGCTTGATGAAGAAGGTTTACGAGACAGAAATCTACATGCGACTTGAAAAATGACGAAGGCACAACACCCGAAGGTGGTATTTCAAGTGGAATTAATATTAGATTGAACATCTGGAGCCATTTAATAGCTTGCTTTCCACAATATATCAAATCATCTCATCAGGCACAGAGTGCAGATACAAAATTGTATGAAGCTGGGTACAATTTATTTAAATGTGTTTCATATTAAAAAGTGACTGGATTTTGCAAAATAAAATCCACAATATTGACAATGCACATATTTCACCTGTTTGGTGGGAGGAAAAGCAGGGATGTTCGGGCCCATGGGAAATTTTTGCTGCCATAATGTTAATTCCTTTTGAAGACATTGAGATCTGTTTTGGACTGATACACTTTGTCGCTTCTCGTTCCTTCATCTTCGTTCACTCCAAGAATCTGCTGTTAAGAACCCGACCCCCATTCTTTGCTATGACCACTTTCTTCCATGTCGCTGGCAATCCTTTTCAGGGTTGAATTATTTTTCTACTTTCAACAACAATTGTAGCCGCCAGCCCACAGTTCTTCATTCTTCGTGTTATTCAGCTGCCCTGGTATGGTTTGCTTTGAATGGATCCAAATCATCTATTCATAACCAGTAAGGTTTCATGTTTCATCTGTGTGTAGGAAGGAACTGCAGATGCTGGGTTTACATCAAAGATAGTCACAAAATACTGGAGTAACTCAGCGGGACAGACAGACTCTGGGGAGAGGGAATGGGGCTGAAAAAGGGTCTCGAGATCCTTCTAGAGACCCATTCCTTCTCTCTGGAGATGCTGACTGTCCCGTTGAGATACTCCAGCGTTTTTTGTCTACCTTCAGTGTAAACCAGCATCTGCAGTTCCTTCCTACACATTTGGTTTATTCTTGTCACTTGCTCTGAGATAGCGAAAGCCACGGTTTGCATGCCATCATGCCAAACCATACTATATGTTAGTACGCAAAGATACAAACACCAGAGTGCAGAATATAGTGCTATAGCAACAGAGAAAATGCATTGAAAAAAAGTGTTCGGACTGCCGAGGTAGGTTGGGATATCGGAACTACGCCCTTAGCTTGTGAGAAGTTCGTTCAGTCACCTGATATTTTTTTTAGTTTTGTTTAAGTTTAGAGGTACAGCGCTGAAGCAGGCCCTTCGACCCACCGAGTCCATGCCGGCCAGCAATCCCCGCACATTAACATTAACGTACACACACTAGGGACAATCTTTTACACTTACACCAGGTCAATTAACGTAAAATCTTGTACATCTTTGGAGTGTGGGAGGAAATCGAAGATCTCGGAGAAAACCCACACTGTCATGGGTAGAACGTTCAAACTCCGTACAGACAGCACCTGTAGTCAGGATCGAACCCGCGTCTCTGCCGCTGCAAGCACTGTAAGGCAGCAACTCTACTGCTGCACCACCATGCCACCCATTTCTTTTTTTTGAATTACTCCTTTTCAGTTCTTGTTGAGTGGAGTGATTCGCTGGGAAGATCAGGGCCAGTACAGAATCAAATAATTTGAGACCAGATTGGATGAGGATGGCAGATTATTTGCCATTAAAAACATTGGGCTGAACTGAGTGGCTGGCAGCTGATGGGTCTGTAGGGCCTACTCAATTTGCTTCTGACTTCTGCACATACTCAGTTGAACGCACAAATCTAAAATGACCAGGAGGTCAAATGCCAGTGAGGTCATCTCTACTTTATAACTTGCTCCTCTGCTTTACGACAAAGATGGTAGATGGAAAGAATAACACAGCTCATTGGAGATGAGTGCAGGTAAGATCTTAAACTATTTCATTTGTTTTTGCTTTAATTTGACCTCACTTCAATGATTTATTGGTATTTTAAGTCAATTAATCTTTAAAAAAAAAGTTTTAAAAATAAATTGTGTAATTCATAAATTGTGTACTTGAAAAGTTTCTGGTCATCAGAAACAGATGAAAGCTTGTGTCAACTGGAGAGCTTGCCTCCTGGAGCCCATTCTACCCCAGTGGGCTTGTATTGGAGATGAAAGGTCGGTTTGCTTGGTCCTGAGCTCCTGGAAAATTGAATTGAATTGAATTGAATTGAATTGAATTCCTTTATTGTCATTCAGACCTTTCGGTCTGAACGAAATTACGTGCCTGCAGTCATACATATATAAAAATAACAATACCGTACAATAAACACAAAATTAACATCCACCACAGTGAGTTCACCAAACCTCCTCACTGTGGTGGAAGGCAAAAGTCTTAGGGTCACTGTCTTTCTCCCCTCCTTATTCTCCCTCTGCGCTGAGGGGATCCAGGCCTCCGCCACCGCTGACGCCGGAACGCCGCCACAGGCCCGCTGCTGGAACACCGCCACAGGGCCCGCCGCTGGAACACCGCCCCAGGGCCCGCCGCTGGAACACCGCCACAGGGCCCGCCGCTGGAACACCGCCCCAGGGCCCGCCGCTGGAACACCGCCACAGGGCCCGCCGCTGGAACACCGCCACAGGGCCCGCCGCTGGAACACCGCCACAGGGCCCGCCGCTGGAACACCGCCACAGGGCCCGCCGCCGGAACATCGCTGGAGCACCGCAGCTCCCGAGACCCAGGTCGCCGCTGGAGCACCGCAGCTCAGAGGGAACCAGGCCGCCGCTGGAGCACCGCAGCTCAGAGGGAACCAGGCCGCCGCTGGAGCACCGCAGCTCTCGAATCCCAGGCCGCCGCTGGAGCACCGCAGCTCTCGAATCCCAGGCCGCCGCTGGAGCACCGCAGCTCTCGAATCCCAGGCCGCCGCTGGAGCACCGCAGCTCTCGAATCCCAGGCCGCCGCTGGAGCACCGCAGCTCAGAGGGAACCAGGCCGCCGCCGGAGCACCGCAGCTCAGAGGGAACCAGGCCGCCGCCAGAGCACCGCAGCTCCAGAAGCCCAGGTCGCCGCCGGAAGCAGGTCGCCGCTGAAGCTCTGAAGGCCGTGCCGCCGCCGCTGGAAGCTGGAAGGCCGTCACCAGGGCCTCAGCACAGACGGAGACGGTGTCGGGGGACACGACAGGTAAAGTCGCATCCCCCCGAAGGGAGAGACTAAAACCCCGTTTCTCCCACCCTCCCCCCCCCACACACACATACACAACCCAACAAACCAAAAATAAACACCAAAAACAGGGACGAGGACAAAAATAAAATAAAAGACAGACGGACTGCAGGCGAGCCGCAGCTGACAAGCAGCGCCGCCACTTCCGGATAAGATAAGATTGGTCACTAGGTTGTTTAAGAAGGAACTGCAGATGCTGGAAAATCGAAAGAAGACAAAAGTGCTGGAGAAACTCAGCGGGTGTGGCAGCATCTATGGAGCGAAGGAAATGGTTAACGTTTCAGGTCGAAACGTTGCCTATTTCCTTCGCTCCATAGATGATGCCACACCCGCTGAGTTTCTCCAGCACTTTTGTCTACATAGTGCCTGAGGGGCCATTCGGCCCCTCGAGCCAGCACCACCATTCATTTTGATCATGGCTGATCGTCCCCAATCAATAACCCGTGCCTATCTTCTCCCCATATCCCTTGATTTCACTAGCCCACAGAGCTCTATCTAACTCTCTCTTAAATCCATCCAGTGATTTAGCCTCCACTGCCCTCTGTGGCAGGGAATTCCACAAATTCACAACTCTCTGGGTGAAATAGTTTTTTCTCACCTCAGTCTTAAATGGCCTCCAGTTTATTCTAAGACTGGTTCTGGACTCGCCCAACATTGGGAACGTTTTTCCTGCATCTAGCCTGTCCAGTCCTCTTATAATTTTATATATTTCTATAAGATCCTCCTTCAGACTGAAAAAGGGTTTTGGCCCAAAACGTTGCCTATACGTTGGGGAACTCCAGAACAAGGGGTCACAGTTTAAGGATAAGGGGGAAGTCTTTTAGGACTGAGATGAGAAAATCATTTTTCACACAGAGAGTGGTGAAACTGTGGGATTCTCTGCCACAGAAGGTAGTTGAGGCCAGTTCATTGGCTGTATTTAAGAGGGAGTTAGATGTGGCCCTTGTGGCAAAAGGGATCAGGAGGTATGGAGAGAAGGCAGGTACAGGATACTGAGTTGGATGATCAGCCATGATCATATTGAATGGCAGTGCAGGCTCGAAGGGCCAAATGGCCTACTCCTGCACCTATTTTCTATGTTTCTATGTTTCTATTTCATTTGCTCTGTAGATGCTGCCTCACCCGCTGAGACTGGTTACTAGATCAGGTTCGGGGTGACCAAGTCTGTTGGTGAATCAGGTGTTCTTTTGTAAACAGCATGTCCATGGGTTGTTATCAACAGCTTTCAGTTTCCAACTGAATTAAAACTCTCAGGATCATTAGGCCTCCAGTATGTCTGTCCAACAAAGTCATTGTAATCCTGCCACACTCCATTTTACTGAGCTTATAAAATTCCTGTGGAATGTTGTCTTCCATGCTGCGGTGTTAGAATCAGGGCAAACAGTCTCAAAATGAGTTTGACAGAGCTCAGTTTATTGTCACGTGTACCGAGGTACAGTGAAAAGCTTCTGTTGCATGCTAACCAGTCAACAGAAAGACTGTACATGATTACAATTGAGCCATCCACAGTGTACAGATACATGATGAAGGGAATAACGTGAATAATATGGGGTTGAACAGGTATATAAATACGGGGTTAGCCATTTAGGACAGAGAAGAGATGAAATTTCTCCAACAACAGCATGCAGAATCCTCGATATCCTATCCAAGATTCTGCAATGACTCAATCACTGAGTATGTTCAAGATAAAAATAGATGATGTCAGTTATGAAAAACATTGTGTTTGGGATGGTTCATAGTTCTTGTTCACAAGTTCTAGGAGCAGAATAAGACCATTCGGCTCATTGTCTTCTCTACCATTGCATCATGGCTGATCTATCTTTCCCTCTCAACCCCATTCTCCTGCCTTTGCCCTATAATCCCTGACACCGTTACTAATCAAGAATCTGTCTGTCTCCACCTTGAAAGTAGATCCACTGTCCTGGCCTCCACAGCCGCCCGTGGCAATGGTGCAGGATTGTGGCGGTGAAGTAAAAGAACAGTCACAATTAATTTTTAATGGAGTGGCAGGAAGGAGAGACTGAATGGTATAATGATCACATTTCCTCAGTTCCTCTTATGTTTTTACTTACTATACCTATTATCCCATCAGCCCAGCGTGGTAGGAATGAGTGGGAAGATAGATGAGTAGGTGAGGTCCTCTTGTGCTGTTGGCCACTTTACTGGCCAGTGCCTCATAAGACAGAGGATTCAATTCCAGCATTGGTCTTGCCCTCTCTCCAACCACTCATATTCAAACAACTTTTATCCCCATCACCATTAGTTTTGTAGCTCATAAGTGGAGCATTTAAAAGAAAATTTGGGATATGAATGCCACTCTCGTCTGATTTTTATCTTGAGTTACTTGCATCTATTTCTAGTAGACTCATCATTCAGGCCCTCACCATTGTGGAGGGTTGAAAACAGGCCCTTCAGCCCACCTTGTTCATGCTGACCAATTTGGCATTCTGGGATAGTCTCACTTCTCCGTATTTGGCCATTATTACCCGAAGCCCTTCCTAATCATTTATTTGTCAAAATGCTATTTGTAAGTCATTATTGTTTCCACTTCTATTACAACTTCCTCTAGTGGCTCATTCCAGATATTGGTCACCCTCTGAGTGAAAACGTTGCCACAGAGGTTCCCCTTATATCTTTCCCCTCTCACCTAAAGCCTATTCCCTCTAAGTTTTGAATCCTCTATCCTTGGAAAAAGACTGTTAATGTTCATGACCCTAGCTTTTGCTCGATCTCCATTCCCCTCCCCCTTCCCAGTTCTCCGACCAGTCTTACTGTCTCCAACTACATTTTATCTCTGTTTGCTTTGCTGTTATCTTCTCCCAACCAACAATGATATATTCTACATGTTCCCTGATCTCCATTCCCTTTGTCTTGTTTTCACACCTTACACATCCTTATCTATGTATCTCCCACTCCCCTGACATCAGTCTGAAGAAGGGTCTCGGCCTGAAACGTCACCCATTCCCTCTCCAGAGATGCTGCCTGTCCCACTGAGTTACTCCAGCATTTTGTGTCTATTTTCGATTTAAACCAGCATCTGCAATTCCTTCCTACATGTTATTTTTCATGATATCTATGCCCCTTATGATTTTGTATTTTCCCATAAGGTCATCCCTCAGCATCATGGTGTATCTTTCTGCAGTGTTTCCATCTGAATGGCATCCTTGCTGTAATTGGACAATTGAAACTATACAGAATATTCTAAGTGTGGTCTCGTCAATGACTTGTAAAGTTGCATCATGAAGTTACAGTGTTTGTACTAAATATCCTTCCCGATTAAGGCAAGTGTATCAAATGCCATCTTCACCACTGTCCACCTGATGAGCCACTTTCAGGAAATCATTGTTGAATAATTTTCACAAGACGTGAGTGACTATCAAACTGTTCCTACTTTATTAGCAATAACATCAGACAAGAAGTAGTCAAGCAAGAGACTGTCCTCACGATACAAAGCATGCAGCATTTTAATATCATTTTTGATAGCATAAAAGCAAGGTTAGTCACGTACACTTGCTTACAGGGTTAACTATTGTGATCCAGCATTCAGTAACTTTCCACTGAGAAACAGGCTTCTTTAACTATGTTGGAAGATTAGGGTGTCTCGGTGTAGCCGTGAGTTCATAAGTTCTTTGTATTTAAGTAAACTTGTTTTCTTGATGCGGTGGACCACCTGCACCAGGAGTGTTTAGCCATTCACTGGATTCCCACAGAGTGAAGTGCTGCCCATGTCGAAATACAAGACGGAAGAATTGCTCAGTTCTTCCCACCTGTACCCCAGGTCTCTCTGTTCCTCAACACATTCCTGGTCTCTACCATTTACTGTGTAAGTTCTGCCCTGGTTTCACTTGCCAAAGTACAACATTGCACAATTGCCAGTTAAGTTCCATTTGCCAAAGGCAATAAGAGAAGATTGGGAACATGAACTAATGATAAAGATTCCGAAAGATAGATGGGAAAAGTATCTGATGAACACACATAATTGCTCCATTAATGCAAGACATAATCTAGTTCAATTTAAATTATTACATAGACTATATTATTCAAAAACGAGGTTAAATAAATTCTACTCAAACATCTCAATATAATATTTTTTTATTTGAAGTAAATAGTTTACAATATATAGCTTACTTTATAAACTAACACCTTAATTCAGTATTACTACAAATAGCATATCAATACATAATATCTTCTATTTTTATGGAAATAAAGAAAAAGATATATAAAAGAATAAAGAAAAAAGGAAAAATAAAAGGGAATAAAAAAATTTTTTTTCGCACATATATCAATTAAAAATTAAAAAGATAATTTGAAAAACAATAATATTACATATATATATATATATATATAAACAAAAACTAAAGACATTGTACGAGATACTATTTCATTCAGAAATATCTCTAATAAATACACAATATTATCAATTATAGGTAAGTTATTCGCATCGGATCCATAGGGTGCCCGTCGAAGCCGTGATTCCAAGAATAGCTACTTCTCTAAATACTGTATATATGGAGACCATATCAATTCAAAAGAATTATACTTGTCCAAAAGGACAAATCTAATTCTTTCCAAATTCAACGTCTCCAACATCTCTGCTTTCCACATTTTAATTGTTGGGGATAATGTTCCCTTCCAAAATTTAAGTATCATTTTTTTCCCAATTATTAAACAATAATCAAAAAAATTTCTTTGATTAATTGTGAGTACCAAATTTGGCTCCGGGATTCCAAATATTATTAATTTTGCGTCTGGGTCAAGTTTAACCTTAAGGACTTCCGAAATAACTTTAAAAATTTCAATCCAATAAAAATTCAACCGTGGACATGTTACAAAACTATGTATTAAATTTGCTTCAAAATTCTTACATTTATCACAAATAGAGGAAAGGTTAGGAAAAATACTTTTTAATTTGGTTTTCGAGTAGTGTAATCTATATATAACTTTAAATTGTATCAATGTATGTCTGGCATTCAAAGAACACCAATGTATTCTTTGTAAGCTTTCTTCCCAAGTTTCTTTCGTTATAGGTAATCCAATTTCATTTTCCCATGCTTGACGATATGTTTCAGTTGTTGGGTTCTCTTTATCTAAAATAATATTGTAGATATAAGCTATAAGCTTATCCGTATTTGGATGTAAATTAAACACTTCATCTAATAAGCCTGGTCCTTTATTTTTATAGTCGTATGTGTTACATTTAATAAAATCTCTAATTTGTAAATACCTAAAATGATGTTGTGAAGGTAATCCAAAAATATCTTGTAACTCTTCAAATAATAATAATTTTCCATTTCTATAAAGGTGTTCTATTCTTTTAATTCCTAAATCCTCCCACAGTCTAAACCCCGCATCTAAGATTGAGGGTTTAAACAGTGGATTATTCCTAATTGATAACCTAAAAGAAAGATTATCCAGATGTAGGGTCTTAACTATCTGTTTCCAAATACGCCTAATATTATGAATGATAATGTTGTCCCTATAAGTCTTTTTTTGTACTTCCTTTGGTGCGAAAATAATCGACTCTATAGTGAAGGGTAAACAGTCTTCCTTTTCCATTTTTAGCCACATTGGTTCAACATCCATATTTACCCACCAAAAATTCATATTCTTAATCTGGACTGCCCAATAGTAATATAAAAAATTTGGAAGTGCCAGCCCTCCATTTATCTTCGACTTACATAAGTGTTTTTTACCTATTCTATGGCTTTTGTAATCCCAGACAAAATTATTAACTATGGTATCAATTTTTTTTAGAAAACTTTTTGGAAGAAAAAAAGGAATTGCCTGAAATAAATATAACAATTGTGGTAAAAAAATCATCTTTATAGCATTAATTCTACCGATCATAGATATAGGAAGTGTTTTCCAATATAAAATGTTTTTTTTAAGTTTCTCTAATAATTGATAATAATTAGCTTTAATTAATAATTTATAGGATTTAGACACATTAATTCCTAAATATTTAAATTTATCTGTAACTATTTTTAATGGGTATTTTTGTAATATATTTACATTTATACCAGTTATAGGCATTATGTCACTTTTACTCCAATTAATCCTATATCCTGAAAATACACTAAATTCATTTATAACATTGAATAGCTTTGGAATACTACGTTCCGGCTTAGTAATATAAATCAGAATATCATCTGCATATAAAGATATCTTATTATTTGTTATGTCAGTGTTGTACCCATATATTTCGGGTTCTGATCTGATTCTTTCAGCCAGAGGTTCTATCACCAAGGCAAATAATAAAGGGGATAACGGACATCCCTGTCTGCATCCCCTAAAGAGATTAAATTTAGGTGATAATATTTGATTGGTTAAAATTCTTGCAGTAGGGTTAGAATATAATATTCTTACCCATTTACAAAATCCGTCCCCCAGTTGATATTTTTCCATTATATTAAATAAATATGACCATTCCACCTGGTCGAATGCTTTTTCAGCATCCAACGATATAACTGCTAATTCTATATCTCTCCTTCTTCTCGAGTAAATAATGTTAAACAAGCGTCTAAGATTATGTGATGAGTAACGTTTTGGAATAAAACCTGTTTGATCATAATGTATTATTTTGGAAATCACTAAACTTAGCCTCCGAGAGAGTACTTTAGTTAGTATTTTTTGATCAGTATTTAAAAGGGCAATCGCTCGGTATGATCCAGGGTCTTCCAGGTCCTTATCTAATTTAGGAATTAATGTAATTGTAGATTCATTTAAAGAGTCTGGTAATTTTCCTAACTCATAGGTGTGTCTGTACACTGTTTGTAATCTAGGTGAAAGTAGATCGTGAAATTTTTTATAAAATTCTGCACTCAGGCCATCGGGGCCCGCTGTTTTACCATTTTTTAACGATCCAATTGATTCTTCGATATCTATTACAGATATTTCAGCATTTAATAATTGCCTACTCTCAAAATTTAACTTATTAAAATGACATTTTTCTAGAAATGTTTCCATTTCATCTGTTTGCCCTGTTAATTTAGATGAATAAAGATTTTGATAATATTGTAAAAATGTATCATTAATGTCTTTTGGTATAGTCAACGTATTTCCCTGCGCCGATCTAATACTATGTATAGTTTTTTCATCGTCTAATCTTCTGAGTTGTCGTGCTAATAATTTTTGAGGTTTATCACCGAATTCAAAATGAACTTGTTTAGTTTGTTGGTATAATTTTATCACTTGGTCAGCATAAATTTTATTTAATCTATATTTTAATATTGCAATTTTATTACTCAACTCTTTTGAAGGGTGTATTATATTTTCACTATCTAATTGGTTTATCTCTTTTTCTAACTTTTGCTCCATCTTTCGATTTTCTTTATTAAAATGAGCTTGTGCTGATATTATTGCACCACGCATAAATGCTTTAAATGTGTCCCATAATAGTAATGAGGAAGTCTCAGGTTTATCATTAGTTTCAAAAAATAATTTAATCTGTTTCTCCACATAGTTACAGCAGTCTTTATCCTTTAATATCTGTGTATTAAATCTCCAAATATTAGTTTTATTAACCATATCTTTTAATTTTATCTTAAATGTTAAAGGGGCATGATCTGAGATAATAATATTATGATACTTTGCATCATATGTAAAGGGGAGTAGTTTTGAGTCTACTAAGAAATAATCAATCCTCGAATATGTTCCAAATACCGGCGAGAAAAATGAATATTCCCGTCCGGTAGGATTATCCAATCTCCAAATATCTTTAACATTCAATGTCTTACTAAAGGAGTTTATAAGCTTGCTTGATTTAGAGAGAGCCTTAATTTTTGTAGAAGATCTATCCAGATAATTATCTAAAGTACAATTAAAATCACCTCCAATTATTAAATTATATTGGGTGGATATAGGAATACTATTAAATATTTTCTTAAAAAATAGTGGATTATCAAAATTAGGTGCATATATATTCATAAGAATTACTTTTTTTGAATGTAGTTCCCCTGTAATTATTAAATATCTACCCTCCTTATCCTCTATTAATGAATTAAGTTTAAAAGGTATACCTTTACGAATAATTATTGCAACTCCTCTAGATTTGTGTATAAACGAAGAGTGATATACTTTTGAAATCCATTTCGCGGTTAATCTATATTGAGCATCTTTTTTAAGATGTGTCTCTTGAAGAAACATAACTCCAGATTTCAATCTATTCAACTGAGCTAGTACCTTTCCCCTTTTAATTGGTTCATTGATTCCTTTAACATTCCAGCTACAGAAGGTGATTCCATCATCTCCATTCCTTACATTCATATCCTGCATTTTATTGTTAGGGTGGCTTTTTTTGGAGTAGCCTTCTTGGCTCCTCCAGCCCGACACTACACCCCAACTTCAGTCCGATGCGAATTTCCAATTCCGTTAAACCATATTCATTTAATCTGATTATATAAAATAGATAAAAGTCATAATTATATAAAATATAATATAATATCAAGTATGTGTTATGCAAAAAATAACAAAAATAATAACAAATGTGAATATAAAAAAAGTAAAGGGTGAAAAAAAGGTGATCAGAAAAAAAAGAAACTACACTTATATAATGTGTAGTGAGTGCAAGTGAAAGCCACACTAACATGGCTACTAATCTAACGACTTCCGTATTTAAAAAAAAGATGTTAAATATTCCAGCTCTTATTTGAAATACTGTGTATATTGGGGTGGGGGTGCTAACTTTATTTTCTTAATAAATTTTTCTATTATTCATATTACTAATTTTTAGTTGTTAATCTCAGCTATAATTATTATCATAATTAGTAATATTATATAAGGGGAGTAAGGGAAATCAAACTAATTAGTAATTAATAATTAATAATTAAAAATTACAAATTAGTATTTATTAATTAATTAGTAAACATTATAAAACTACAAATCGATGTCCATTATTCCGCCTTTTTCTCAGTAAATGATTCACAGCCACAGGTCCATAAAGTTCATTCATCCACTACCCAGTTGGGTCTACTCCTTCTTCCACAGCGTCTCCTTCTTCTCCTTCTTCTCTTTCTTCTGCCTCCTTCAGTATTTTCCGAGCAAATTCCAGTGCCGCTGTATGTTTGGTGAAACGAAGATCCTTCTACTCAAACATCTCTCCTAGATGCGATAAATGTTTGTTTCAAAATGCCAATATAGGATGTAGGATGTATAAAGGATGTATAAAGTTGAATAAATTTTGGAGCAATATATTTGATATATTTACAAAGCTCTTCAAGTCAAGAATAGAACCAAATATGGAATGGATTATATTTGGAATAATAGTAGAAGATATCAAGTTAAACAAGGACCAAAAAGTATTCTTTAATTATGCGTTAATAATTGGAAAGAAATTGATACTTAAATTTTGGAAAAATACAGCTATACCAACTATTAAAATGTGGATTAGTAAAATGACGGACATAGCTCACCTTGCAGAAATGAGACACCGCCTAATAGATAAATATGACCAATTCTTAAGGAGTTGGCCCCCTTTCATCGACTTTTTGGAATCATGTGATGCAGCAGTACCGTAAAGATTACTGATTTCAGGTCAGGTCGTGGGTAGAATTACGTCTCCGAACAAAGATTTGAAATTTTTCTTTTTTAAGGGTCTTTTTCTCCTATTTCTACGTTCCACTTTTTCTTTTCTTATATACACACTTCACGTTTTTCTATTTTCTACTATCTATTTTTCCTCTTTTTCTTCTCTCTATTTCTTGTGTTTTTTTAATTTCCTTTTCAAAAACATAAAACTAGAGGTTGTACATAGAATGTATTACGTTATGACATAGTTGTATTGTTTTGTACTGTATTAACTTCTAATAAAATAAAAATTTAAAAAAAACAACAAAAAAATGTTGATCTATCTTTCCCTCCTAACCCCATTCTCCTGCCTTCTCCCCATAACCTCTGATACCCATAATAATCAAGAATCGATCTATCTCTTCCTTAAAAATATCTACTGACTTGGTCTCCACATCCTTCTGTGCAAAGAATTCCACAGATTCACCACCCTCTGAAGTTTCACCTCATCTCCTTCCTAAAAGAATGTCCTGTAGTGGCACCTAGTGGTGGCTTGGGGCAGTACAAACACTCGCTATTGGCTGGCGCAGTCATATGATTGCGGGTTTGGTTTTCACGGGTTTTTGAATAGTCAGTTAGTCAAGCTCCAACTGTGTAGAAGCGCACGACCTTCGCTGGACCATCGCGGCTTAACGCGACCATGAGGTCCCGTAATTAGCGTGCCAAGGACATGTAAGTGAGACAGGGGCTTAATTGGCTTTGGTAAAATTGTAAATTGTCCCTAGTGTGTGGAGGATAGTGTTCGCATACGGGATCGTTGGTCGGCGCAGATCCGGTGGGCTGAAGAGCCTGTTTACGCGCCGTGTCTCCAAACTAAACAAAACTAAACTAATACTCCAGATAGACACAAAATGCTGGAGTAACTCAGCGGGTCAGACAGTATCTATGGAGAAAAGGAATAGGTGACGTTTCGGGTCAAGACCCTTCTTAAGACTGAGAGTCAGGGGAAAGGGAGAACGAGAGATATAGACGGTGGTGCAGAGAAATTTAGAACAAATGAATGAAAGATATGCAAAAAATTAACAATGATAAAGGAAACGGGCCGTTGGCAGCTGTTTGTTGGGTGAGAACGAGGACAGACAATGAGACTCAACCAGCCGACTCTTAAGCTGCAGATAGACACAAAAAGCTGGAGCAATTCAGCGGGACAGGCAACATCTCTGGAGAGAAGGAATGGGTGACGTTTTGGGTCGAGACCCTTCTTCAGACTTTAAAGCTGCTAGGATTTGGGTGGGGGAGGGCTGGAGAGAGAGGGAATGCAAGGGTTATTTGAAGTTAGAAAAATCAATACTGTCTTTGGCAGTGATGACGTGTGTAAATTATTATGAACATAAGCCTATTACTTTACATCTCATTGGCTGTCAATATAAGCTGTTAATTGTCAAAAATAAAGCAGGTATTTAATCAAACATTCATTTCTTTCGTCTTTCTCCAGCTGTTCACTTCTTGCTGAGCTATTGAGCTCATAGTCTCTTCAGTGTTGAAACGATCCAATTCTGGAAATGAAATAATCAGTTTGACATTCAGAAGAAAGGTTACAATTAAAGATTCAGGTTATTTTTGCCTTATATTTTCTAACCAGGGTTGTTTGAACAGCAACAAATCATACGTGTGATAGACACAAAATGCTGGAGTAACTCAGCGGGACAGGCAGCATCTCCGGAGGGAAGGAATGGGTGACGTTTCAGGTCGAGACCCTTCTTTAGACTGAGAGTCTGAAGAAGGGTCTCGACCCGAAACGTCACCCATTTCTTCTCAACAGAGATGCTGCCTGACCCGCTGAGAAACTACAGTATTTTGTGTCTATCTTCGGTTTAAACCAGCATCTGCAGTTCCTTCCTGCACAGATCATTTGTGTGTCCTTGCAACAGAAGCAACTACTCTTGCGATGGAAGATTTGTCCTTAGCATGTAACACCCGTGTAAGAAAGCATGTATTACCACAAATCTTCAATCTTCAGTGAGGAAGGAATGATCATTTGGACACAAACAGAATCTCCAAAGTAAGCCATGACATTTTTAACATGCACAAAAAAGGGAATGTATATTCTAATCTGAAACTGTGTCGTCTGTCAGTTTACCGTCTGATGTGGCTTCTCACCCAAAGGTAAATACTGCAGATAGAGCCAAGCTGACACACTTCTGACACCCAAAGTTTGCAGAAGGGTCTCAACCCCAAACGTCACCCATTCCTTCTCTCCAGAGACACTGCCTGTCCCGCTGAGTTATAGACAATAGACAATAGGTGCAGGAGTAGGCCACTCCGCCCTTCGAGCCAGCACCGCCATTCAATGTGATCATGGCTGATCATCCACAATCAGTATCCCGTTTCTGCCTTCTCCCCATATCCCTTAACTTAGTTATCCCTAAGAGCCCTATCTAGCTCTCTCTTGAAAGCATCCAGAGAACCAGCCTCCACCGCCGTCTGGGGCAGAGAATTCCACAGACTCACAACTCTCTGTGAGAAAAAGTGTTTCCTCGTCTCCGTTCTAAGTGGCTTACCCCTTATTCTTAAACTGTGGCCCCCAGTTCTGGACTCCCCCAACATCGGGAACGTGGTGACATAATTCTCCCACATTTACACGTGATATAATTCTCCCAAAACTGAAGTGTACATCCAACAACTAACGGCGGTGTTTATAACAGCATACTATGTTTTGCCATGATCTGTGAGCATTTCCAATGAACAAAATGATTGCCTGCAGACCTTTAAGTCTTTGCGTGTTGTTTCAAGAGGAGCAACCTAGCAACCGTTTAGCAGCAATAACACTAAATTATCCAGTGTCACTCTGACTGCTCCTCTGTTGTTATCTCACACAAACACGCACACAGCCTAGTTATGATAAAAGCAGGCACTCTTACCGGTATACTGCTCTGACAGTAGAGCCTCATCGCTTTAGACATTCTCTGCTGTTGGATTCAAATACACCTTTGACATTTTCTCCGGTTGTACCCAAATATTTGCAAGTCAAATCACGACAAACCATTCACATCTGACGGGTAAATTGGCCCTCGTTTACTCATGGCAATCATGAGAGAAGAAAGATGATCAGGGAAACGAATTCCCCAGACTTAAGCGCTTGTGGACTCAATCTTTGGAACCTATTGAAAGGGATTTGGATAGGGGCCTGGGATTTATGCCGGCCAGCTGCAGATGGATTTGTGTGAATCATCATCAGTCCATGGCTGGAGAACCATTTTGTTAGCTGCTTGTTGTTGACATTGCCCCAAGGTTGCTCCCGTGAGCAGCGGTGCGGAGGTGCAATCTGTGTCAATATCCGGAATTCTCCGCCAAAGAAGGCAATGGAGGCCAATTCACTGGATCTTTTCAAGAGGGAGTTTGATATAGCTCAACACATAATATACAATAGGTGCAGGAGTAGGCCATTCGGCCCTTCAAGCCAACACCGCCATTCAATGTGATCATGGCTGATCATCCACAATCAGTATCCCCCGTTCCTGCCTTCTCCCCATATCCCTTGACTCTGCTATCTTTAAGAGCTCTATCTAACTCTCTCTTGAAAGCATCCACAGAACTGGCCTCCACCGCCCTCTGAGGCAGAGAGCTCATAGGGCTAACTGAATCAAGGAATATGGGAATATGGGACTCGGTGGGCCGAAGGGCCTGTTTCCGCACTGTATCTCTAAATTAAACTAAATAGTACGTGGTCATTCAGTCCATCTATTTAATATTGCTCACAGAGCAATACCATTCCCCCCCTTAAGCTCCCTATAATCTATTCTCCCTGCAGTCATCATCGATTATAATAGCCACCTAAATTAAGGGCTTTTTCCAGTTTCCAACCCAGGAAGTAAACCAAAGCACTTAAATCCTCAGAGTTATACAGCATGAAATAGGCCCTTCAACCCAGCTCATCCATGCACACCAAGTTGCCCAACGAACTATCAAACGCTCAAACTATCAAGCTCTTCTACCCTGGCGAAGGTTCTGTGGTTATTCATCTTTTCAATGCCCCTTATGAGTTTATCCCTCAACCTCCTCTATTCCACAGCCCTTCCAGCCTCTCCTTTTAGCTCAAACTCTCCAGGTACAGTAATGTCCTCGTAAATCTTTTTTTTAATCTTTCCAGTTCAATTATATTTTTCTATAGCAGCGGGACCAGAAACCTACACACTACTTCAAATGTAGCTTTACTGACATCTTGTACAGCTGTAACATGACATCCCAACTCCTGTACTCAGTACCATGGCCAATAAATGCAAGTATGCCCAATGCCTTATCAATCCGTGTCGCGATGTTCAGAACTATGTACCTACACTCTTTGTCTTGCTATTCCACAACACTATCCACCCTGAGCACTCACTGTGTAAGCCCTGCCCTGGTTTGTCTCACCGAGATGCAGCTTCTCGCAGACAGGCTATAAAACGTCCATTACCAAATCTATCCCACGTTTCCTTCAAATCCCTCCTCGCTTAGAAAGAGTGTCTTGATCGTACGTTTGTACGTGTGTGGGCCATGGTTTAACCGGCTGTTAGCATAAACTCCTCTCCCTCTGGGGCGGGACTTCATTTTGCGCTCGTACATTCAGCGGGTCAACGCTAACGTACCCTTCATACTCCTTTTAGCTCCACCTTCCCCCCAACATGTGCCCACCAACCTATTCCCTCATCCTTCCTTATTCCCCTAGTTGTAGCACATAAAACGGTCGAATTATGATGAGTTGTCAGCTAATCCGCTTCCTGCAGGTTCTGAAAAAGACTTGACACTTGTTTTTGCTTCGAACGAGGACTCAATAAGAAATCAAACATGATATAAGTTTAACGTTTAATCCAATGCTTATATCATCCTTTTTATTGCTCAAAGGAATGCTATTGGCCGTAGTTTAGTTTAGTTTAGTTTATTGTCACGTGTACCGAGATACAATGAAAAGTTTCTGTTGCGTGCTAACCAGTCAGCAGAAAAACAAAGCATGATTACAATCGATCCATTTACAGTGTATAGTAGGTATGTTACAATACTTACCTTCAGCGGCGCTGCAGTTCTGTCACTGCCCGTGTGCGCGACTTTGGTGCCTTTGAGCGAGGGGCGGGTTTAAAATGTGGTACTTCGGTAGCCTATTCAAATCGATCTTGAACAGGCTATTTAGTTGATGAAGAAAAATCGCTTCGACTGCCATTCTCTGAAGTGATTTTTAAACTACGCTTGCTAATTTAATTGCTGTAGTAAATTTTAAATCATCTCCTAAAGCCGTGAACGCCGACAACGGGACGGACCTCGCATAGGGGACAAGGCAACGTACACAGTTTATTTTTTCATTAAAAAGTGCTTCTTAGGATACCTTTAATCAAAATTTCACGTTGCAAGAAAGTGATTTATTCCCCATACGAACCGGCAGTATTTTTCCTGCCGATATGGGGTTTAAATTCTCCGCAACTGCAACGTTCCAATCAATCACGTTCCAGAAAATCCCACTCGCAAGATAATTTAAATGGCCATTAATTTACGGGAATTAAGCATTAAATTCCTTCCTATAAATTAATGACAATGGGATTTAAAAATCGTGTTATATTGTGAATTCTTGTGTGAATGTTATTTGGACACTTAGGCTATTTAAAAATGTTCATCTTTTCTTAAGAAATGGATAGATGTTTAGATCTAGTAATTGAATTTTGTAATTAGCTACAATTGGGTAACTAACTAATTATATGCTTTACTTTCAGGTCATCCAAGTAAGATTGTTTCATATTTGTTTCAGAATACTTCAATCTATAATAATTGAACATTTCTTTCAGTTCTCTTAATTTTTAAGAAAGTTATGGGCTTTTGACTGTCCTCGATCACAACTTTTGCGTTGTCAATGGAAAGGTAATAGGGAACAAGATGCTATTTTCCGAGTATGAAAATGGCCATAACTTTTTAATACTGAAGATGTGAAAGTGAATTAGGTGTCAAATTAAACTTCTTTTTATGCTTTATCTGATGGGATAAATTGCAGACTTGATTTTTAAAATCTTAAAATTTTGTAACAATGTTATGTATAGATAAATGATAAGGGAATACCGTTTAGTGCAAGGTAAAGGCAGCAAAGTCCAATTAAGGATAGTCTCATGATCACCAAAGAAGTAGATAGTAGTTCAGCACTGCCCTCTGGTTGTGGTAGGATGGTTTAGTTGCCTGCGAAGAAACTGTCCCCAAATCTGGAGGTGTGTGTTTTCACACCTATGCCTTTTCCCTGACAGGAGAGGTGAGTAGAGGAAGTGGCCAGTGTGTGACTTGTCCTTGAGTATGCTGCTTGCCTTGCCCAGTCAACGTGAGGTATAAATGGAGTCAATAGAAGGGAGGTTGGTTGGTGTGATGGTCTGGGCTGCGTCCACAATTCGCTGCAATTTCTTGCGGTCTTGGATGGAGCTGTTCCCAAACCAAGCCGTGATGCATCCCGGTAAAATGCTTTTTGATGGTGCATCTGTAGAAGTTGCTGAGAGTTGTAGGGGACATGCCAGAGTTCTCCCAATACCTTTCTCCCAACATTGCAACTCTGCAACTCCAGCTTTCCAGGGATACACAAAGAGGTAGATAGTAGTTCAGCACTGCTCTCTGGTTTAAGAGCTGTCCAACTTGGGCGACCTAATTGGCGAGTTTAGAAGAGTTTGAAAAAAATGACATGTTGAAGACCTCCTTCAACTATGTAGAAGACCTCATTCGACCTCCTTCGACTATGTTGAAGACCAGCTTCGACTAGCTACAACTAGCTACGCTAAAGTCTGGAAAATTGGAAAATAGTGGAGATTGAAGACAACCTCCTTCGATCTCTTTCGACCACCCTTCGACCTCCATTCGACTATGATGAAGACTATCTACGACTAACTTCTACTACCTTCGACTATCCTCGATTACCTATGACTAACATGCCAACCTACTACGACCTATTACGACCTGCTACGACGAGTAAAAAAAGTATCGATATTTTCCATGGCAACTTTTTTTTACTCGCGGGCATTTTTTAACATGTTGGAAAAAAACGCTGCGACCTAGCGGAGGCCTCGAGTACGCGGAGACCACTCTCAAGCAATGAGGTGAGTTACGAAGACCTCCTACGACCTCGTGTCGACCATGCTGCGAGTATGAGTTGAGGGCAAACTCGCCAGAACCCGCGGATTGGGTCGCCCAAGTGGGACAGCCCCTTCAGTGTGATAACAGCTGCTGGTGTTTATGGATTTTCACTCAGGCATGAGGCAGATTAGGAGACCAAATTGTGTAGCTCGATTGCTATTTGTTGCTGCCACTTTCAAGTTCCTTCTTCTAGATTGATGGAGATCTCCTAAATGGAGGTGGGTGGAGCAAATCCATCAGTAGTGGTATTGGTCGACTCTCCATTTAAAAACTGCCCTCACCTGCGACATAAATGGACTTCCATTATTATCTGTACATGGACACCCAGCAGCCTTAACCTGGGTGAAGTGCGCTGTAGGGAGATTCCATGAAGTATCCATACAACATACGGCATCATAAGGTACTTTCATACACGGGCAGGCATGGTGTCACTGAATGCAGATACTGAGCATGGAAGAACGTCTAGCCACAGAAACTGAGTCTGAAGAAGGGTCTCGACCCGACACCTCACCCATTGCTTCTCTCCAGAGATGTTGCCTGTTCCGCTGAGTTACTCCAGCTTTTTGTGTGTACAGTGGCTCGCAAAAGTTTTCATACCCCTTGAACTTTACCACATTTTGTCACGTTACAAGCACAAACCTAAATGTACTTTATTGGGATTTTATGTGATAGACCAACACAAAGTGGCGCACAATTGTGAAGTGGAAGGAAAATGATACATGGTTTTCAAATTGTTTTACAAATAAAAAACTGAAAAGTGTGGCGTGCAAAAGTATTTAGCCCCCTTTACTCTGCTACCCCTAAATAAAATACAGTGCAACCAATTGCTTTCAGAAGTCACCTAATTGGTAAACATAGAAACATAGAAACATAGAAATTAGGTGCAGGAGTAGGCCATTCGAGCCTGCACCGCCATTCAATATGATCATGGCTGATCATCCAACTCAGTATCCCGTACCTGCCTTCTCTCCATACCCTCTGATCCCCTTAGCCACAAGGGCCACATCTAACTCCCTCTTAAACAGGGTCCACTTGTGTGTAATCTAATCTCAGTATAAATACAGCTGTTCTGTGAAGGCCTCAGAGGTTTGTTAGAGAACATTAGTGAACAAACAGCATCATGAAGCCCAAGGAACACACCAGACAGGTCAGGGATAAAGTTGTGGAGAAGTTTAAAGCAGGGTTAGGTTATAAAAAATATCCCAAGCTTTGAACATCTCACGGAGCACTTCAATCCATCATCTGAAAATGGAAAGAGTATAGCACAACTGCAAACCTACCAAGACATGGCCGTCCACCTAAACTGACAGGCTGGGCAAGGAGAGCATTGATCAGAGAAGCAGCCAAGAGGCCCATGGTAACTCTGGAGGAGCTGCAGAGATCCACAGCTCAGGTGGGAGAATCTGTCCACAGGACAACTATTAGTCATGCACTCCACAAATCGGGCCTTTATGGAAGAGTGGCAAGAAGAAAGCCATTGTTGAAACAAAGCCATAAGAAGTCCCGTTTGCAGTTTGCCACAAGCCATGTGGGGGATACAGCAAACATGTGGAGGAAGGTGCTCTGGTCTGATGAGACCAAAATTGAAGTTTTTGACCTAAATGCAAAAAGCTATGTGTGGCGGATAAATAAACACTGCACATCACTCTGAACACACCATCCGCACTGTGAAACATGGTGGTGGCAGCATCATGCTGTGGGAATGCTTTTCTTCAGCAGGGACAGGGAAGCTGGTCAGAGGTGATGGGAAGATGGATGAAGCCAAATACAGGGCAATCTTGGAAGAAAACCTGTTAGAGTCTGCAAAGGACTTGAGACTGGGGCAGAGGTTCACCTTCCAGCAGGACAACGACCCTAAACATACAGCCAGAGCTACGATGGAATGGTTTAGATCAAATCATATTCATGTGTTAGAATGGCCCAGTCAAAGTCCAGACCTAAATCCAATTGAGAATCTCTGGCAAGACTTGAAAATTGCTGTCCACAGACGCTCTCCATCCAATCTGACTGAGCTTGAGCTACTTTGCAAAGAAGAATGGGCAAAAAT
The DNA here is from genome assembly GCA_963514005.1 of Raja brachyura. Next base: position 7,162,491 of record OY740796.1, on the reverse strand, counting down.
TTCAGTCTCTAGATGTGCAAAGCTGGTAGAGACATACCCCAAAAGACTTGCAGCTGTAATTGCAGCGAAAGGTGGTTCTACAAAGTATTGACTCAGGGGGGCTGAATACTTTTGCACACCACACTTTTCAGTTTTTTATTTGTAATAGAATTTGGAAACCATGTATCATTTTCCTTCCACTTCACAATTATGCACCACTTTGTGTTGGTCTATCACATAAAATCCCAATAAAATACATTTACTTTTGTGGTTGTAACGTGACAAAAGGTGGAAAAGTTCAAGGGGTATGAAAACTTTTGCAAGCCACTGAATATTGTAGGAAGGAACTGCAGATGCTGGCTTAAACCAAAGATAGATTCTAAATGCTGGAGTAACTCAACGGGACAGGCAGCATATCTGGAGAGAGGGAGTGGGTGACGTTTTGGGTCGAGGCAGAAGTCTGAAGAAGTGTCTCGCCCCAAAACGTCACCCATTCCTGCTCCCCAGAAATGCTGCCTGTCCCGCTGAGTTTCTCCAACATTTTGTGTCTATCTTCAACGGAAACAACTTACAGTTGCTGGCTTCCCATCGTGATCTCCACAGTCCTCCGCAGCCAATGTAAAGAATACATTTGATATCACAGTTGTAATACAGAAATTGAGTTATGAGTCACATTCATTTATTCATTCTTAAGTAGGTTGTATTCACGGTTTTGATTCTTTTTTAATTAATATTGGAATATTGGTGATTTGTTTTTATCTTGCAGCTTCTGAACAAACAAATACTTTGAGAAATTATAGAAGGGCCTTGACCCTGAAAGTCACCCATTCCTTCTCTCCAGAGATGCTGCCTGTCCCACTGAGTTACTCCAGCATTTTGTATCTATAACCATATAACCATATAACAATTACAGCACGGAAACAGGCCTTCTTCGTGCCGACCATTTATTTCCCCCTAGTCCCATCTACCTGCACTCAGACCATACCCCTCCATTCCCTTCCCGTCCATATACCTATCCACTTTACTTTTAAATGTTAAAATCGATCCTGCCTCCACCACTTCTGCTGGAAGATCATTCCACACAGCCACCACTCTCTGAGTAAATAAGTTCCCCCTCATGTTACCCCTAAACTTCTGTCCCTTAATTCTCATGTCATGCCCTCTTGTTTGAATCTTCCCTACCCTCAATGGGAAAAGCTTATCCACGTCAACTCTGTCTATCCCTTTCATCATTTTAAAGACCTCAATCAAGTCCCCCCTTAACATTCTGCGCTCCAAAGAATAAAGACCCAACTTGTTCAACCTTTCTCTGTAACTTAGTTGCTGGAACCCAGGCAACATTCTAGTAAATCTCCTCTGTACTCTCTCTATTTTGTTGATCTACCTTTGGTGCAAGCCACCATCTGCAGTTCCTTCCTGCATATTGAGAAATGAATTGAACGCTGACATCTGTCTAATGGCCGTGATGAGAAGGTGGTACGGTATTTGCTCAATAAAGCTTTGATGTAGATTTATTTGATCATAATAATAATCATAGTCATATTAGCCAACATACGAGGAATTTCATTTGCCATACAGTCATACCAATAAAAAGCTACAGAACACACAAAATACATCTTAACATTAACATCCACCACAGTGACTCCTCCACATTCCTCACTGTGATGGAGGGGATCATAACAGAAGCCTCCTTGTGGCGATCCCCGGAAATGATGACACGATGCACTCTGTGACGCATCGGCGACCAATTCTGTCAAGATGTTGGACGACGACAGAAGCCAACAGCGAGCTATACGTGGTCTGGCGCACGAGCGAACGAACTGTGATGGACGGTAGGAAAAGAAGTTCAATCTCTTCCCTCCACAAGAGGACATTGGAGTTGCGTGCTGAGCTACCAACGTGTTGTTGTCACGTTCCTCCATACTCACAACCCAACCTCAGCACCAAACTACAATGGACATTGTACAAGATTGTACTATGTATTTTGGCTTGCACACGTATGGTCAGTCTGAAGAAGGGTCTCGACCCAAAACGTCTCCCATTCATTCTCTCCAGAGATGCTGCCTGTCCCGTTGATTTAGTATTTTCCAGCATTTTGGGTCTATCTTCGTTGGTAGCGTACTGTAGGCCCGCATATAGTCAACGGACATTAGAAGAGCAAATTTGCCAGGAAATTACAGGCAGCTGCAGGTCAAATAGGGTTGTTGTAGTGGGGGATTTAAACTTTCCAATATAGACTGGAACTGTCATACTGCAAAAGGTTTAGATGGGGTGGAATTTGTCAAATGTGTTCAGGAAATTTTCCTCAGGTAATATGTAAATGAGCAGTCACTGGCCCAGGGTGAGTGAATCGAGGACCAGAGGACATATGTTTAAGGTGAAGCGGAAAAAATTTAATAGGGATCTGAGGGGTAACGTTTTCACACAAAGGATGGTGGGTGTCTGGAACAAGGTGTCAGAAGAGGTAGTTGAGGCTGGGACTGGCCCAACATTTAAGAAACAGTTAGACAGGTACAAGGATAGGACAGGTTTGGAGGGATATGGAACAAATGCAGTCAGATGGGACTAGTATAGCTGGGACATGTTGGCCGGTGTGGGCAAGTTGGGCTGAATGGCCTGTTTCCACGCTGGATCACACTATGAGTCTAGAGGGCCCCTACATGGGAGAGGGCAAAACTTGATCTAGTCGTTGGAAATTGGGAAGGACAAGGACTTATATGTTTGTGGATGATTCTTTTTGGACCAGCGACCACTGTTGTAGAAGCTTTAAGATAGTTATGGATAAAGACAGGAAGGGATCACAAGTTAAAATACTGAATTGGGGCAAGGCCTGCTTTGGTGGTATTAGACAGGAACTCACTCAAATTGATTGGGGTAAGATGTTTGGAGGAAACTGAATGTCCAGTAACTGGGATGTTTTTACAAGTGTGATAACTAGTGATCAGGGAATGCATGTTCCTGTTAAGGGCCTGTCCTACCAGCATCCGACTCCATGCGATGAGCGCGATCAAACTAGAAGCGGGGGCCGCGTGGAGGTCGGGTGATCCCCTGTACAGGGCCGTTCCCACCAGCATACGCCTGCATGCGGCAAGCGCGACCAAACCGGCAGCGAGGGCCGCGCGGAGGTCAGGTGAGTGGCGCAACGCGGCGCAAAGTGAGGTGAACTTGGAGCGAAGTCTTAAGGTAAGTTCGTCAGGACAGAGAGGGGCACACAGAGAGGGCCACGGAGCCTCACACATAGAGGGTCACGGAGGCACCTACAGATAGGTTCACGGAGGCATGATGTCGAGGCGGTGTGTAATGCGTCGAGGCGACTGCGAGCCGACAAGCCGTTGCCGCGCGGAATCTTTGAACATAATCAGTTTTTCAGAGCCCCGCGCGATGTCGGGACGAACTCTGCACAATTCTGCACGGCTCCGGCGATCGAAGTGGGACCGGCCCCGCGACGCCAGATGGCTCAAGCGACCACGTTAAGTCGCGCTCATCGCATGGAGTTGCATGCTTGTAGGACAGGCCCTTTAGAGTGAAGGGCAAGGCAGGTGGGTTTAAGGAAAATTGGATGATGAATGAAATTCTTAAGGTCTTAAGATCATAAGTGATAGGAGTAGAATTAGGCCTTTCGACCCATCAAGTCTACTCTGCCATTCAATCATGGCTGATCTATCTCTCCCTCCTAACCACATTCTCCTGCCTTCTCCCCATAAGCCCTGCTGACACTCATACTAATCAAGAATCTTTCTATCTCTGCAATAAAAATATCCACTGACTTTGTCTTCACAGCCTTCTGTGGCAATGAATTCCAAAGATTCTCAACCCTCCAACTAAAGAAATTCCTCCTCTTCCCCTTCCTAAAAGAATGTCCTTTAATTCTGAGGCTATGACCTCTAGTGCTAGACTCTCACACATCCTCTCCACACCCACTATCCGAGCCTTTCACTATTCTGTGTGTTTCAATGAGGTCCCCCCTCATTCTTCTAAACTCCAGAGAGTACAGGCCCAGTGCTGTCAAACGTTCATCATAGGGCAACCTATTGGGAAAAAGAACAAGACATGGTACAAGACTTGGCAGCTGGAATCATGTGCATTCCTGGAGGAGATTTGGAAACTAAGGAGCATACTTCAGAAGAAAATCAGGGCAGAAGATAGCTCTTGCGGATAATATTAAAGAAAATCCAAAGAGACTTTATGTATAGTTAGAAAAAGAGGGTAACGAGAGAGAGAATAGGGCTCCTCAGAAACCAATCGTGTGGAGGCACAGGAGACGGTCAATTTCTTCAATGAGTTTTTCTCCTCTGTTTTGTATCATGGAGAAAGACACAAGAACTTTTTCACCCAGAGAGTTGTGAATTTGTCGAATTCCCTGCCACAGAGGGCAGTGGAGGGCAAATCACTGGATGGATTTAAGAGAGAGTTAGATAGAGCTCTAGGGGCTAGTGGAGTCAAGGGATATGGGGAGAAGGCTGGCACGGGTTATTGATTGGGGACGATCAGCCATGATCACAATGAATGGCGGTGCTGGCTCGAAGGGCCGAATGGCCTCCTCCTGCACCTATTTTCTATGTTTCTATGTTTCTATGTGGCAGACCCCGAACTCGTTGAGGTGGGGGCGGAGGGCAACGAAGGTGAGGCCTCTGTTGAGGGTCTCGACCCGGAAAGTCACCCCTTCCTTCCCTCCAGATATGCTGCCTGTCCCGCTGAGTTACTCCAGCTTATTGTGTCTTGCGTAGGTAGATAGAATGGTCAAGAAGGTTTTTGGTACATTGGCCATTCATCAGCCAGGATGTTGAGAACAGAAGTCGGGATGTTATGCTACAGTTGTACAGGACATTGGTGAAGCCACATTTGGAATATTGTGTTCAATACTGGTCACCCTGCCAGTGGCACGATGTTGTTACAATGGAAAGAGTGCAGCAAAGAGTTACGAAGATGTTGCCCGGGCTTGAGGGCCTGAGCTGGAGTGAGAGGTTGGGCAGGCTAGGACTTCATTACTTGGAGCACAGGAGTATGAGGGGTGATCTTATAGAGGTGTATAAGATCACGAGGGAGTTTTTTTTTTAACCTAGAATAGGGGAATCAATAACCAGAGGACACGGTGAGAGGGGCATTGTTGAATTGGAATGTGAGGGGCAACTTTTTCACACAGAAGGTGGTGGGTGTATGGAATGAGATGCCAGAGGAGGTAGTTGAGGCAGATACTATAACAACATTTAAGCAACATTTGAACGGGTACATGCAAACAGGAAAGATGTTGCAAATATGGGCCAAATGCAGGCAGGTGGACTAGTGTAGATGGGGCATTTTGGTAGGCATGGGCAAGTTCGGCTAAAGGGCCTGTTTCTGTGCTGTATGACTCTATGACTCTATGACAGCTTAAAGTCCATTCACATTGATGCAATTATCAAGAAAGTTCATCAGTGTATTGACATTCTTTGGCATCTAAGAAGATTTGGCAGAAGGATTCTACCGACCTTCTACAGATATGCAATAGAGAATATTCTGACCGGATGCTTCTCAGCCTGGTATGGCATGGACCATGCAAGGATCCGTGCCATCCTGGTTATTAAGGTGAAGGGGAGTAGACTTAATAGGAATCCGAGCGGTAACGTTTTCACACAAAGGATGGTGGGTGCATGGAACAAGCTGCCAGAGGAGGTAGTTGATGCTGGGACTATCTCAACATTTAAGAAGCAGTTAGACGGGTACATGGTAGGACAAGGTTTGGAGGGATGGGGGGCAAACACAAGCAGGTGGGACTAGTGTAGCTGGGACATGTTGGCTGGTGTGGGCAAGTTGGGCCAAAGGGCCTGTTTCCGTGCTATGTGACTCTGTCTCTACTTCCTTTCCTTTCTTCTACCTTCCTGGAGAAGATCACTATCAGAGACCTGGATTAATCATCTCTTTCATACCCCTTTTCCAGAGTGCAGTCACATGCGCTTGCCCTTAATTCATCCTTACTCAGTTATTGTGGTACTTTAACATTGTTTTTTGCTCTGTTTTAGCCTGTACTACAATCTTGCACCAGTTTGCTGCTTTGCACACATCATTGTATTTAGTGGGGTCTCGGCCCGAAACATCATCCATTTCTTCTCTCCAGAGATGTTGCCTGTCCCGCTGAGTTACTCCAGCATTTTGTGTCTATCTTCATTATATTTAGTGTCATATTTATTATAACTGCATGTATATTGTTTACTCTGCGAGCCACATGTGAATAGTAAATTACATTCACCTAGCCACGATAATATAAAAATATGACAATAAACTAATCTGAATCTGATTCTGAATCTTAAGGGCCTGTCCCACTTGGGAGACCTCCACGTCAACCTCTGGCGACCTTAAGAGACTAAAAAAAACAATCAAGGTGACCTACGACCTCCTACGACCTTTCTCGACTGTGCGTATGACCTCCTACGACTATGTTGAAGACCTCCCTTGACTATGAAGAAGACCTCCTTCAACCTCCTTCGACCATGTTGAAGACTGGCTTTGATCATGTACCTTTAACTCGAGGATGGTCCTTGGCAAATTGGTCCGTGAATGAGCACGACCCCCCTTCCACCTCAGAGGACCACACCGAAAACCAACATCGGCCAGTGACGAGTGTCTACAGCTCAAATGATCACCTGATAAAATGTCATGTCTGCATTTTTTTCTCACTGAAAAAATGCCTCCCAGGTTTTTTTAAAAATCATTCTGAACCATGCAAGCAAGGAAGGAACTAGTCTGGAGGATACAACTACTGGTGTTTGCAGGAGCCCTTTTGCTTCAGCAGCCTTTTAAGAAAGGCAGAAGGGGAAAAGCAAGGGTGAAGAGGAAGCACAAGAAGAGGTCTCAATGGGTGAATGGAGATGATGTGATGGGCTGTCCCGTACAACAGATGGCTGGAAGAGAGTGGCGTTGGACTTTGACAAAAGATGGAACTTTAAGGACACATGTGGGGCAGTGGATGGCAAGCAAGCCATTCTTGCCCCTGTCTCTGGTACCCCTCATTTTCCTTATCGTACAGGATGGCATTCTGCTGGAACCTTTCCTCAAGGTCCCCCTCCTGCTGCCTGGTGAAGGTGTAGGGCATAACCTTCCTCCAGCCCTCCCTCACCACCAATGGGGCATCTGCCTCTGATGCTGTGTCAGACACAGGAGAAAGGGCTGCTTTGCTGCCTTTAAATGAGGCAGTGAAGGATGGGGTGGTGGTGGGGACATACACTACCCCCCTGGTCTCCTCCTCCAGGGGTCTCTCATGCAGGGCTACCTCCTCCTGCACTATCACCTCCTGTGGCATCACCTCCTGCCACTCCTCCTCCTGGGTGGGCAACACCTGCATGGCAGGTTTTTTTTAGGGTTGTGCCCTCCCCCTGCGCTGCTTCGTTTTTGGTGCCATCTCTAAAACTCAAGTCTCCTCTCCAAAAAACTCTCCAGCTATGAATGAACATGGCTTGGAGTGAAAGAGGTGACGTTCTGCTGTTTAAATGACCTTTTTTTTCTACTGACCTTTTTTTACCCCGGAGCTATTACCTACGCCCACCTTCAACCACCTGCAACTAGCATCACGACCTACTACGACCGGCTTCGACTAGACCTACGACAAAAAAAAAATTGATTTTTCCCACGGCGACCTATTTTTAATCGCGGTCACTTTTTAACATCTTGAAAAATATGCTGCGACCTAGCTGAAGCCTCAACTACGCGGAGACCACTCTCAACCATGAAGGAGAGTGACGAAGACCTCCTACGACCTCGTGGCAACCTTGCCGCGACTATGGGTCGTGGGCAAACTCGCCAGAGGTCACGGTGAAGGTCGCCCAAGTGGGACAGGGGCTTAAGACATCTTTACAAATCCCCCTCATAATAAAGGAAAACCCACCATTTGCTGTTTTACTGCTTGCTGGATCAGCAGGTTGGTTTTTCAGTGACTTGCATACTTTGAACATCAGTGTTAGTTTTTGTATAAATTGTGAGAGAGATTGGCCAATGTAAATACATTTGAAACTAATGCTCTGTCTTTAGCTTATGATAGCAGCTCGTAAAATTAATCATCTTAAGAAAATGCTATTAAATATTTCTCATTGATGTCTTCAACCTCATAGTGTCTGAATGATGTCTCCACACACAGATGGTTTAGCAGCAGCCAAGTAGGTGTGCTGAGCCCTGTCTAATTGCAGCTCCACTTCATCTTTGCTCAAAGCCATAAAGCCATCTGAGAAAGTCATGTCAAGTAATCATAGAACCGTAAAGAGCCTCCCTAAAACCTGCCCTTCTTCCTTCAGGCTAAAACTTTTAATCCTTTTTGATCAGAAAAGACTTCCAGAGCTAAGCATGAAAGGCTATCTGCAGGCTTTGAAAAAACATAATTCAACGATGGTGCCGCAAGCTATTTGATTCCTTCTGGATCTCAGGGAAGTATTTATTTGGTGACCCAAGGCCAGATATGCTACTCCGGGCTTTGGGGAAATGCTCAATACCACTGTTAACATTCAGAAACTCTGATGGCTTCCACACATAATGGGGTCTCAAGAACCATTGTTGAACACAGTTGGGTTTTTCAAGATGTTTAGATCCTAAATCTCCACAGTGGAGAAACAGCCAAGGACTTTGTCAATCTTTCCAGGTAGAATGTTATGAGGACAAACAACATGTATTTAGTGACCAGGCATCGGAAATTCATATTCCTGAAACTGGGAAAAAGAACACAGGACACCTCGCTCAGCTAGCTTGGGAAAGTATTGCCTCCAGATAAATGTTGTGGGTAGGCTGGATGCTGGTCAGGTGAAAGAGTGCTCAAAGGGCCTTCAAAGAGAAGATAGATTAATATTGCAGGAAAATAATGTTGGATGGAATAAAATGAAAAGTACAGCATTACAAATGTCCTTTCATTCAAATGTCCCATGCCTGTTTTTATTTCCTATTGTATTTGATCAGGGGTTATGGGGAGAAGGCAGGAGAATGGTGTTAGGAGGAAGAGATAGATCAGCCATGATTGAATGACAGAATAGACTTGATGGGCCAAAGGGCCTAATTCTGCTCCTTTCACCTACCTACCACAGCTAACTCTTTCAATCTATCGTTTTATTTATTTCTTCCTTGCAACAGACAGTGGCTCCACAAACAGTATTCTTGCCTTGAGTCAAATGGTTATAGATTCAAATTTGACTCCAATGCTTTCAGCAGATGATCTCAGAGGCTGACGTCCATTGCAGTACCGATGGGGTGCTGCACTGTCAGTGTTGATGCCTTTTGGATTAAATACTAAGTAATGTAAAAAACCAATACAGTGTTCTCAAGTAGGGTAAAAGAAAATGGTGAACTATTTTGAAGACCAGGAAAATAAACCTTACTTCCATCAAGATATCAGTGACCACAGTGATCTATCATGGACCAACCACATTGAAGTCACATGGAGTCTGAAGAAGGGTCTTGACCCGACACATAACTCATTCCTTCTCTCCAGAGATGCTGCCTAACCCGTTGAGTTGCTCCAGCATTTTGGGTCTATCGCATTGAAGTGCCACCCAGGAATGCACACCACTGCCCCTAATTCCTCAGGGGAGTGAGGAAAGTTGGCTTTTCCAAAGACTCACACAAACTTCAGCAGATGCACCAGAGGAAGCATAATGTCAGGTTGCATTGCAGCTCTGCCTAAAGGGCCTGTCCCATTTTCCCGAGTTATTCACAAACTCTCCCGAATTTTCAAACTCGCAGAATGTTCGTAACAAGTCCGTAGGAGTCTGTGGATATATCGTAGTGGCTCGTAATGCCAGCCTTAGGGACTCGGGGCATCAGCTAAGTCAGTCAGGACGTTTTTTCAGCATGATGAAAAATGCCCATGAGTAAAAAAATAGCCCCGAGTACCTACGGCGGGCATAACGAGTCGCTACGATATATCCACAGACTCCTACGGACTCGTTACGAACATTCTGCCAGTTTGAAAACTCGGGAGAGTTCGTGAATAACACAGGAGAATTCGTGAACAACTCGGGAAAGTGGGACAGGCCCTTACGACTGCAAGAAATTGCAGAATTGTATATCTAGCCCAGTCCATCACACAGACCAGACCCCCCACCACTGTCTCCATCTACACTTCACGCTGCCTTAGGAAAGCAGCCGACGCAATTAAAGACCTCTCCCACCCTGGTCATTTCTTCTTTTCTCCGCTCCCATCAGGCAGAAGATACAGAAGGTTGAAAGCACATACCAGCAGATCCAGAAATAGCTTCTTGCCCTCTGTATCAGGCTTCTCACAGAAGGTCAGGCAGGTACAGTCCAATTGTCCTCTACCTCATCACGGACATTGGACTCTGGAACGGATGCGCTACAATGCTGAGAACTATATTCTGCACTCTGTATCTCTCCCTTCACTCTACCCACTGAACTGGGACTTGGTTGATTTGATTGGAGAGCATGCAAAACAGAGCTATTCACTGTACACTCAGTATACGTGACAATAATGAACCTCAAACTGAATCTAAACTTCCAAAACATATTATTACGTGAAGTGCCTTCAAAGGTTTTGTCATGCATGTCACAATCTTTCTTTCTGCCTTTACACATATTGTTTCCTCTTAAATATGTCCAGGTGATTAGCCATAATCTACTCTTGATTGCAAGTAATGTGTTCCTAACACTTGCTGGATAAATTTCTTCCTTGAATTTATGAGTAACTATCTCATATTTGTGGCCCTTGTTAATATGTCTACCATAAAAACCACTTTATCATTTTAATGTATTTCAATCAGGCTATTTCCTCTCTTTATCCGAGGAAAAAAATACAGCTGTTCAAATTTGCTTGATTATTAAAATTCTTATGATTCTGGGATTATTCATGCAATTATTTGTTCATGCATTCATAAGTTCGTAAGTGATAGGAGCAGAATTAGGCCATTCAGCCCATCAAGTCTACTCCACCATTCAATCATGGCAGATCTATCTCTTCCTCCTAACCCCATTCTCCTGCCTTCTCCCCATTACCCCTGACACCCGAACAAATCAAGAATCTGTCCAAAGACACAAAATGCTGGAGTAACTCAACGGGACAGGCAGCATATCTGGAGAGAAGGAATGGGTGATGTTTCGGGTCATCTGCATCTGCAGTTCTCTCCTATACAAGAATCTATCCATCTTTGCCTTAAAATATCCATTAATGGCCTCCACAGCCTTCTGAGGCAAAGAACTCCACAGATTTGCCACCCTCTAACTAAAGAAATTCCTCCCCATCTCCTTCTTGAAGGAAAGTCCTTTAACTCTGAGGCTATGACCTCTGGTCCTACCCTCGCCCACTAGTGGAAACATCCTCTCCACATCCACTCCACCCAGGCCTTTTTCTTGGGTTGAAGAAAGAGTAATGGAATGGAAAATGTGGCAAGAAATGTCCAAGTCATGAAGTGTTTGCTATTCTCTTCATCTTCTCTACCCCTACCAGGCCAAGCCCACACCTGTGCTCCCCCTCCCCACCTCTATCCCCTCCCTCATAACATAGTATCGGCCATTCTGGTAACTTTCCCTGGAAGATAATACTGATGGATTTCAACATTTGTCGATTATTATAATCTGCTCTGTCCACCCTAGAATGGCATGGCAGGAATGTCCAATACATGCTTCAGACTCCAGCACCCCATCAAAGTCTGAACAGCGGGCAGATTATGTGCAGGCAAAGCTGTGCAGATGACAGGATGTGAGGGTGAAATCATTTCATACAACGAGGCAGATTTAATGTGTAGGAAGGAACTGCAGATGCTGGGTTATACCGGAAATAGACACAAAATGCTGGAGTAACTCAGTGGGACAGGCAGCATCTCCGGATAGAAGGAATGGGTGACGTTTCGGGTCGAGACCCTTCTTCATACTTCCGATTTAATGTTGGAGAAGGAAGAGAACTTCATGGATTGGAGGGGTTAGAGAGGCAACAGTTCCTACAGTATTGCACATTTAGCCAGTCCTACATCCCAGGGTTTTGCTTTCAAAAGAATAAGACATTTGCAGCATGAGCAGTCGCACTTACTGGAATGTATATCTATATTATATATATATATATATAAGACAAATGCAGAGGGCTTCTCCCTATTCTTTATGAGGGTCAGATAAACAGATGTGATGGTGTCCAGGTATCCTTGGAGCAATCCTTGGAGTTTCAACGTTAGGTTTGGACTCAAATGCGATGCTCAACATGACAAATACGACCAGCACTCACTGTCCACACTGACCTGAGGGTGACGATGCATTGTGGGCCGGCAAGCTGCAACTCAGCAAGGATGAAATACCTTCAGAATAAATTGGAGCAGAAATGGAAGTAGGCAAGGGGGAGGAAGTGATTTCTGTGCACGAGAAACTTTGTAAATTCTGAAGTGCGCCAAAATCATTTACTCCACGACATAAATGAAAGCTGACTGAATATTGCCTGAGTTTCGAGATGAATCCTTCAGCAAAATGTCCCAAGATAATTAGCTCTGTCAGCCAGTGAACAGCCTCACAGCATAGATGCAGTAACTGGCTAAAGACCCTCAGGAATCCTAACACAAAAGACAACAAGACCACTGACTTCTGGTCAATGATACTCCATGTTACACATCCGATGGCCGCGGGGATTCTTTTGGATGTGAACGCAACGAGCAATTACTGGAGAGGATCAAAAGAGCCGGTTAAAATGGATGAAATCAATAAACAAAATACAAGCTGCCCACTGTGCTCTGTCCACAGTACAGTCAGGGCACTTCTCTGAAAACAAGTTCTATAATAATCCCACCCAATTTAGAAGAGATCAGCAGTGGCACGCAGTGGCCAGAGATCCTTGGCTACATTCCACCAGCATGTGTGGCACCAAGGGCTCCCGTGCCCTCTGCACCCGACCCTCTCAGGTTCTAGGGTGAGGTGAGGTCAGTAAAGTTGAACACTGCACAGTAATTTAGAAAGAATGATTCGGCAGCGGCGCAGCGCTGGAGCACCATCGCGAAGCGGGCGATGCCTTACGCGAGTCACCGTGCGGTGAGCTCCGGAGTGCTGAAACCGCCGACTCCAACATTGCGGAGCTGTCGTTGTGGAGCTTCCAGCCACGGCGGCGCTGACATTTAAACACAGCGGAGCCCGGGATCTCTCGCCGAGATCGCCAGTGTCGGATCTCCGACCAGCGCGGCCTGTTGACTTCGGGAACCACGGTCTCTGGCAGCAAGCGGCCATTCCAGGCGCTCCAAGCCGCTGAACAGTGTTCTCCCGATGCCGGAGCTCCATCATCCGGCGAGAGGGCCTGAACATCGGGTGAACAAGAGGACGGGGTCTGGACTTTGTGCCTTCCCTCACAGTGGGAACCATTGTGGGGGGATGCTTTTATGTTTTATGTTAAATTCTTCTTTAATGTGGTGTCTTACTTTTATTGGTGTGCTGCAAATGGCAACTCAAATTTCACTGCACCAGAAATGGTGTATGTGACAATAAATGTCCTTTGTCCTTTGTCCTTTGTCCAGTGTTTGTGCTGTGAGTGTGGTGAATGAAGCAAAACCGAGTCACAGAAGAGAAGGCTTTATTTTAGAGGGCAAGGGGCAAAGGTTAATGGAGTTGTGCGGGGCAGGTTTTTTTTACACAGAGGTTGGTGGGTGTTTGGAATGCACTGCCGGAGAGGAAAGTGGTGAAAGCAGATAGAACATCGGAATATCAGTGGCTTCCAGATGGGCACATGGATGGGCAGGGAATGGAGGGGAATGGGATCCAGACAGAGGAGATGGGTTTATCTTGATATATGTTCGGCATGGACATTGTAAGCTGTCCCGGTTACTTTACTCCATTCTATGTTCTATGAATCGTGAATATACACAAAATGTTGGAGTAACTCAGCGGGACAGGCAGCATTTCTGGATAGAAAGAATGGGTGATGTTTCGGGTCCAGACCCTGTTTTTGGCTAAAGGGAGTTCTCAACCCGAAACGTCACCCATTCTTTCTACCCAGAGACGCTGCCTGTCCCGCTGAGTTACTCCAGCATTTTGTGTCTATCTTTGATGTAAACCAGCTTCTGCAGTTCCTCCCTACACATTTCTATAAATTGTGTACCGTTTTTACTTGGGTAAGTTAAAGAAAACTTCACTTATTACTTCACAAATTGAACTTTGATTTTACTTCGGCGTCACGTGAGTGACTTCATGAAGACCCCGCCAGCACGCATGCGTGACATATCGTCGAACGCATTGCTTAGTGGCAGGCGGGGAGGAGGGTCGCTCCTCCACCGCTAAGTTTAAAACAAACCCACAGGTAAGTATTCACTAACCTGAGGTGGTTTTCGGGCACTCTGTTGTGTTTCTCTTACAGACTACCCCACCATGGACAAATCCTGAATGAAGTCCAAACGGGCCGCTTCCAAACTGACTGCGGAGGACGGCGGGACCGCAGGCAGTCAACAGCGGCCGACTTCTCCAGAGTCGGGGGCTGCCCGTTGTCCAAACAGCAGCCCCCGACTTCATGCCGCTACAGCCCGTTGGAACACTTTGGGCTGGCGGCAAAGCCGCCCAGACGTCGGGCTATCCCGTTGACTCAGCTGGGTCCGGGCTCGAAGACGCGCCGTTCGCGGGTAGCGATGGCGGTCGATTATCCCGCATGGAGCGGATGGTGGAGCAGTTGCTCCAACGTGACCTACTCCAGCAGGAGTCTGGGCACCATGGGTCTCCTAGCAGACCCACGGCAGCACCTTTTACAGGGCTGGCAAATGTCTCACCCTCTTCGCAGGGGAGCATAAGGAGTCAGATCTGGGCTGACTCTGAAGAAGGGGAGTTGGCAGAAGAACCCGACATGCTAGGGGTGCAATAAGAGGAGCTACTCGGAATGGTATCCAAGTTTGTGATACCCTCACAGAAGGGGCTGCCATTGCAGCCACAGCTGGCAGCAAGTATAAATTAATTAACCACTCACCAGCTGCAAGAACAAGTCATGAACGACACAACGGCCAAATACCAAGCTCCAGAGAACTGCATCTCACTCAATGTGCCTGCGGTAAATAGCCCCATCTGGGGAAATATCAGTCCTGGCATCAGGAGCCAAGAGGTAAAAATGCAAAAAATCCTCAAACTACTGGCCTCGGACATTACAGCTTTTGCCAGGACAGTAGACAGAAAAGATATGTTGGAGGAGCAACAGGATGCTCTGGCACTCTTCTGCAATGTCCAATTTGAGATCAATTGCTTCAGGAAGCGTGCCATCCGACCTGCACTAAACCCAAAGTTCACGGGGTTGTGTAGAACCAGCAGCACACAGCCGCCTACTCTGCTGTTCGGGGACAACCTGCCCAAACAGGTTAAAGACCTCGATGAAGAGGCAAAAGCCGTCGGTATGATTAAGATGTCGACCGCTACCAGGTCCTCATACACTCGGCAGCAGCACCCCTACGCAGCCACCAGCAGGGCCCGCTATCACAGCGAAAGAACAACTGGTGAAAGCTCGAAGGCCGTACAACCACACAAAGGTCTTTTTTAGGCCATGTCCCAGAGCGGCCTTCCTGGATGATGCGCCAACCCCACACACAGCGCCTCCACCTCCCAGGATGGAGGAAACCAACACAGCGCCGCCGGTAACCATGGAGGTAGGTGGGTCTGGTTGCCCTTGGAACATAGCATGAGTAACTACTTCACTAGTTGGGGGCAGGTTACACTTGTTTAGGGATGCATTGTTTAGGGAGTTCTATAACTTCTGATATTTTCATACTACGCAGTATTCGGGGATACAAAATTGAATTTGTTGACGAACTCCTCCTTCCGTTTCAACATGTGCCTAGCCGAAAGTTTGTGCTTTCACAAAAAGAGAAAGTGGAAGGTCATGCAGAACTGCTTAGTTTATATACTAAGGGAGTGATAGAGAAAACCAAACATGAACCTCTTGAGTTTGTATCAAACATCTTCACCAAAAACAAAAAAGATGGAGGATGCCGCATCATTATTGATTTGACGCAACTGAATAATTTTGAGCAATACACCCACTTCAAAATGGAAACGTTTGTTACTGCTAAACAACTAGTTTCCAAAGGGCACTTCATGGCTTGCATTGATCTAAAAGATGCATACTACTCAGTACCAATACATAAAGATCACCGCAGATATTTGATATTTATCTGGATGGGGCAGCTCTGGCTGTATAAAGCGCTGCCTAATGGATTAACATCAGCCCCCAGACTGTTTAATAAAATATTGAAACCAGCATTGGCATTTCTTCGGAAACAAAAACATATTGTCATGGCATATCTCGATGACATCCTAGTTGTGGGGAAAACCTTGGAATTGGCTAAATCGGCTATCTCCGCCACCAAGCACCTATTTCAAAAATTTGTATTTCTCATCCATCCAGACAAATCCAAGTTAATGCCTTCTGTGACTATGAATTATTTTGGGTTCACGATTGACTCTGTTCATATGTCTGTCACCTTGCCAAGGGACAAAGCGACAGACTTGATAGAGGCATGTAACAGCCTTGTTTGCATCAGTAAACTATCCATTCAGCAAGTAGCCAGGTTAATTGGGAAGCTCGTGGCTGCCTTTCCAGCCACACAATATGGACCTTTACATTACCAAAATCTACAAAGGGCCAAAATTGCAGCACTCAAACTTCATGCTGGCCATTTTAACAGGCCAATGCAGCTACCGGCCAAAGCAAAATTGGAATTGCGATGGTGGATTAGCAATGTTCCACATTGCTCTAATCCCATCACAGTCACAAACCCTTTGGTTGTGTTACAAATTGACGCCAGCGCTCATGGCTGGGGAGCTACCGATACCACCTCCAGTTGTGGTGGTAGATGGAATGCACACGAGTTAACCTTACTTCAGACACTGGGTATTAATCATCTAGAGATGTTTGGAGCATTTCACGGACTTCGGGCTTACTGTTCGGACATGCACCATCCACATGTTCGCCTACAAATTGATAATACCACCGTGGTGGCATACATTAATCATATGGGTGGAATTAAGTCAATATCTTGTGATGATTTGGCCAATTCAATCTGGCACTGGTGCATAGAAAGAAACATTTGGATATCAGCTACTTACCTTCCGGGTAAGCTCAATTAAGTGGCGGACACCAGGTCACGCATATTCAATGACAACACCGAATGGATGTTGGACCACCAGGTATTTACTGACATTGTAGCTCAGTATGGAACGCCAGATATCGACATTTTTGCATCCAGACTTAATCATCAGATACCAACATATGTCGCATGGGAACCAGACCCTGGGCCAATAGCGATGGATGCTTTCTCGCTACACTGGGGGGATTTGTTCTTCTATGCATTTCCCCCTTTCTGCCTCATCAGTCGGGTATTGCGGAAAATTCAACAAGACTCCGCATCAGGTATTTTGATAGTACCCGATTGGCCTATTCAGCCATAGTTCCCTGTGGTCCTCGACATGGTCTCAGAACCGTGTTTTCTGATCTCCAAATGCCCGTGTTTGCTGGTACATCCTGTGACAGGGGAGAGTCATTCGTGCCATGACCGTATGAACCAATTGGTTTGCAGGATTTGAAAAGACCTCTCCTGGAATTTGGACTGTCGGACCGAACCATGAATATCATCACAGCATCATGCAGAGAGTCCACCAGGAAACAGTACCTTATCTTTGTCAAAAAATGGGAGGTATTTTGTACCAGCACAGGCACTTCATACAACACAGTCACTATCACGGATGTGCTGGAGTTCCTGGCAAGACTACATTTCGACATAGGCTTGAGTTATAGTGCCACCAACTGCGCCAGAAGTGCCTTATCTTCATACCTGGGACAGGGGTTACAACACCATGGAGTAGGATCTCACCCTCTGATGTCAAGACTTATGAGGGGTATTTTTAACTCTAATCCTCCCAGGCCTCGATATTCTCAGACCTGGGATATTGGGCTTGGCCTGACCCTGCCCAGAGATTGGCACCAGCCACATCCCTCTCAGTAACCAAGCTCATGTATGAGATAGTGATGCTTATGGCACTTGTAACGGCGCAGCGGGTCCAGTCTTTGCACAAACTAAAATTGGACGCCATGGTAACATCCCCAAATAAGGTAACCTTTTACACTCATGAGTTACCCAAACAGAACAGGCCTGGGTCATCTGGCCTCAAATTGGAGTTCCTGGCTTATCCGGTAGATAGACGCCTATGCATAGTGACCCACCTTCGACATTACCTGGAGGTCACCAAAAGTCTCAGGGGTACGGAAATGGCTCTATTGATAAGTTTTAAATGCCCTCATCACAGAGTAACCATGCAGACCATCTCAAGATGGCTCAGGGTGGTGTTAGGCGCAGCAGGATTGGACACTGATATTTTAAAATCTCATTCTACCAGGGCTGCGGCTACATCAGCGGCGAGAATGATGGAAGTTCCTACGGACCCCATCCTTGAAACGGCGGGTTGGTCCAATGAAACAACTTTCCAGCAGTTTTATAATAAATCCGTGGCCACGCCTGAGATATTTACAGATACTATTTTCAGTTCTGTATTATAATTTTCCCCGAAGTTAAGGGGTATTATTATTATTTGTTAAATAAATACATTATTGTTTTTCAGCACTGTTTCAAGTCTGAAATACATTTACATACTCCTCCATTGGGTATTATGGCTGTGTGTGAGCATGGACTTGTTTTTCCAGGGCATGAAATCACAGAGCTTTGAAGTCTTCTCGAAGTCACCTACGTGACTCCGAAGTAAAATTGTAAGATTAAACAAGAACTTACCAGTTCGAAGTTTGATTCTTATTTTATGGGGAGTTACAATGAGGGATTTTGTGCCCTCCGCTCCCAACCCTCTATTATAAGGTCAACTGGTATGTTAGTTCTCTTAACTTACTCAACTCTACTATCTGTGATTTCACACCGTTGCTTTGAAGAATGTCACGCATGCGTGCTGGCGGGGTCTTTTCAAAAGCCCTCATCATAAAATAAGGATCAAACTTCAAACTGGTACTTCTAAATGAAGAATATACCCACTTTGAATTCCACATGTGTAGCTAAGAAATAATCAGTGATCTTCAAAGCACAAATCAATAATATAATGTAGATTTAGTGAAATTATTATACTTCCAAATTTCTCCACAATGTCCACATTCTGAAACATAGATATCGATATTTATCGTGCAGGAAGGAACTGCAGATGCTGGTTTTTCACTGAAGATAGACATAAAATGCTGGAGTAACTCAGGCTGCATTTCTGGATGGAGGAATGTTTCGACGTTTCGAATTGAGGCCCTTCTTCAGACCCTCCTCAACCGGAAACTTCATCCATTCCTTCTATCGATATCTAACTACTTGTTTTCCTTACTCTTTCTCAGACTGCAATCTAAGATCAGGATTACGCAATTGACTGTGAAGATTCTCTTTGAAGCAATTTATTAAACCATTCATTCCTGAAATTTTATGACCCAACGTTCACAGTTAAGTTCCGAATTGAACAGGAGAAACTTTCTTGCAATTGAACCCTTATTTTCTACACATTTGTGTGCTAAACACACAGAGTGAATCTGACTATAATTATATGTCAGATAAATCCGAACTCACAAATCTCTTTTGAGTAATCTTCCAAGAAAGCGAGTGCTCTAATTTATAGACCCATTGGAACTAATTATCTGTAACGATGGTAACCATGGCAAAAAAAAAGTTGCTACTGTATATTAAAAGTCATGTATATTTAATTATATTAAAATAGTAACGTTTAACAAAATGACCTAGAAAAAGATAAACCTTCTCCTACAGGCAAATGCATAAGACCCTGGAGCTCTGTTGTACAGAATACAGGAAATGTACCGTCATCTTGCAGCCTGGTCTAACTTCCTTTTCTACTTTGAAATTTTCCATGGACATCTGAATCCAAGGAACAAGGTACAAATGAATCAACAATAAAATTCTGATGCATCTGACACTCAATACACTTCATTGGTTTATGTTATTTCAATAGCACAGACCCAAGGCTGCTCCATTTTAAGCTATTTTGCAAGCCTGTTATTAACTGCAGCATTACAAATGAAAAAAGCCTCTGGGTTTGATTGGGTCCAGTATCCACACTCTCACGCGTGCCTTGTCCAAATGAGGGGGCGAAAGGGCCTGTTGCACTTAGGAGACCTAAACAGCAACCTCTGGTGACCTTGCCCGCCACCCAAGGTTTCCATGAGGTCACCAGAGGTTTTGGTCACTCTCCCTAATGGTCGAAAATGGTTTCCGCGTGGTCGAGGCTTCATCTAGGTTGCTGCTATTTTTCATCATGATTAAAACCGACCTCGACTAAAAATAGGTTGCCTTTTTTAAAATCGATCATCTTTAGTCGCAGGTCTAGTCGAAGCCGGTTTTCTTCATAGCCAAGGAAGGTTTTCAACATATGCGTGGGAGGTGGTAGGAAGTTGCAGGCCACCTCGACCTTGATTTTTTTTGGTTGGCGGGCAAGGTCACCAGATGTTGCTGTTTAGGTCTCCTAAGTGGGACAGGCCCTTACTATGCTGCCAAAAAAGCACCTATGATTCTAGAAAAGCCCTAACACCAACATGGAGCGAAGTGGGCCGGTCAGACAACTTCAAACTCTCCGGAAACCCCGACCTATATAGCGTCATAGACTGATACAGGGTGGAAACAGGCCCTTCGGCCCAACTTGCCCAGACCGGCCAACATGTCCCAGCTACACTAGTCCCACCTCATGTCAAGTGATAGGAGAAGAATTAGGCTATTCGGCCCACCAAGTCCACTCTGCCATTCAATCATGCCTTATCTATCTCTCCTAGCCCCATTCTCCTGCCTTCTCCCCATAACCCCTGACACCCGCACTAATCAAGAATCTATCTATCTCTGCTTTAAAACTATCCATTGACTTGGCTTCCACAGCCTTCTGTGTCAAAGAATAGTAAGATTAAATGAGAATTTACCAGTTTGAAGTTTAATCTTTATTTTATGAGGAGTTACGATGAGGGATTACGTGAAGAACCCCGTACAGCCTTTGGTGCGTCAAAGCAGTGGAGTTAAATCACAGGTAATAATGACTGAAGTATAATAGTAAGATAACAGAGACTAGAACTACCAGATGATATTTATGAGGGTTGGGAGCAGAGGGCATGTAATCCCTCATCGTAACTCCTCATAAAATAAAGATCAAACTTCAAACTGGTAAGTTCTCATTTAATCTTACTATTTTACTTCGGAGTCACGTGAGTGACTACTTGAAGATTTCAAAGCTCTGTGATTCAATGCCGCAGACCCAAATCCGGTGTTCACACTGCATTGATTTACTCAAAAAGTCGTTAATAATCAATAATGCATCAATCGTAACATTGTTAAATGAATAACAGTTTATTTACAAATGAAACAATAACAACCCCTCTAACTCAGGGGGAAACTATAACAGAGCTCAAAACATAATCAGCAAACACCCCTAGCCTTGTAATCGGCTTATGATAAAATGTTTGGAAGGTCAGCTCACTGGACCATCCTGTGGCCGCGATGATATGGTCCATAGGCACCTCCATCGCCCTTGCTGCGGAAGTCGATGCCGCCCTGGTGGAATGAGATTTGAATTTATCAGTATCAATCCCAGCACTTCCCAGAGTCTGCCTTAGCCACCTTGAAATTGTTTGCACCGACACCTTACTGTGTGTATTTTTGTGGCTAATAAATAATGCAGACTCTGTTCCTCATAGGACTCTGGTGGCCTCAATGTAATGAGACAAATGTGATACTACACACAGGCGAGCATCTGTGGGGTATGCTGAAAACACAATCTTACATCCTGTCATGCCTATTCTACTATGTTTGAGTAAATCATAGACATAGAAAGTAATGGCATCTGCCGACACATGCGTTCTGTCTAGCCGCAGCTTTTGCAATGTTTGCACATGTTGGGCTGATACCAATGCCTTAAGCATGACCATCTTCATGGTTAGTTTGGCTAGAGATAGGCTTGCAACAGGAGCCCACTGGCAAAGAAGCATAAGAACTTCACTCACATTCCAAATACGGGCATACCTGGGTTTAGGAGGATTAGAATTGAAAACTCCCTTCATAAATTGAGAAACTAACGGATGTGTCCCAACTGAATGTAACTCTGAACTCATGGGTAAATAAGAAGACCGAGGACCTGGCTGTATTAATCGCACTATAGCTTAATTTTTGATTAAAACAAAGAGTGTTCAAGAACTCCAATATGTCTGGGATGCCTGCAGTTTGATATGAGATATTCTGCTGTGGACAAAATACCTCCCACTTCCTTATCGAGGTGATGTACTGCTTCTGAGTACTATTCCTGCAGGCCAACGTGAGAACATCCACAATACGATCAGACAGTCCTCTCCCCAGGTACGGCCTCCTTAAAATCTGCAAATTAACAGATCAATACGATCATGTAAAGGATGTTGATCGCCAGTTACTGGATTTACCAGTAGACATTTAGGTTGCGGAATAATCATGTGAGGCTGACTAGCCATTTGCAATATGATAGAGAACCATGGTTGTGCTGGCACTACCAATACTCCTGAATCGAAGTGCTGCTTGATCTTTTGCAAGCATCGACTGATGAGACAGAATGGAGGAAATACATAAACAAACATTCCACCCCAATGCAGCGAGAATGCATCCACCGCTGCTGCACCAGGATCGGGTTCCCATGAAACATATCTGGGCAACTGATGGTTTAATCTAGATGCAAACAAGTCAATATCTGGCATTCCATACTGAGCAACCACTTGATTAAATATGTCCTAATTTTAACATCCATTCTATGTTATCATTGAATTGGCGTGACCTAATGTCAGCTACTGTGTTGAGTCTACCTGGTAAATATATCGCTGAAAGCCAGAAAATTTAGGCAATGCACCAGCCCCAGATCTGATTAGCCAGTCTATCACAAGACTGTGACTTGACTCCACCCATGTGGTTTACATATGCCACTGCTGTAGTGTTGTCAATCTGAACCTGCACATGCAAGTGACTCCTGGCAGAGCAATAAGCTTTAAGCCCATACCAGGTTCCCAAAAGCTCTAAATAATTAATCCCTCTTAATTGATGAAGGGATGTCTCATCAGTATTCCATCTTCCTCCACAACTAGATGACATATCTGTAGTACCCCAATCCAATGCACTGATATCCGTCTGTAATATTATGGAATGTGGTTCAACCAAAACCTCCCTGGAGCTTTTTGTGACATTTATGATCCACCATTGAATGTCTGAAATTGCCCCGGCTGACAATTGCATAGGCCTATCAAAATGACCCGCTTGTGTCCTCAGTGCCTGCTCATTGTAATTGTTGATAATGCAGAGGTCCAAACTGCACAGCTGGAAAAGCAGCCACCAATTTACCAATTAAACTGGCTACTTGTCTAATTGAAGGTTGTTCTTCACTAAGGAGATTAACACAATCCTCAATTAACTGCTGCCATTTGTCCCTAGGCAAAGTTACTAACATATGATTTGAATTAATGGTAAAGCCCAAATAATCAATGATTTGAACTGGTGATAATTTGGATTTATCTGGATGAATGACGAAACCTAATTGTTCAAAGGTGAGTTTAACAATTGAAACAGATGGTTCAACTACAGCCCGAGTCTTCCCAACAATTAAAATATTGTCTAAGTAGGCCATTACAACATGCCCCTGAGCTCAGAGTAATCCTAGAACAGGTTTTAACAATTTAGTAAATAATCTAGGATCTGAAGTTAATCCATTAGGCAATGCTTTGAATTGCCACAACTGACTCATCCAAATAAAATTTAAATACCTCCTATCATCACCATGAATAGACACTGAGTAATATGCATCCTTTAAATCAATGCTGGCCTTATAACACCCTTTGGAAACCAGATATTTAGCCGTAGAAAAATCTTCCATTTTGAAATGTCTATAGCAAACAAAGGAGTTCAAACTCGTCAGGTCCAGAATGGGGTGGAAGATTGCAACCGTCACATGGTCCGCCCAGTTTCGACTAATGCAATCAACACTTTGTGAACAAATGGAAGATCAAATAGAATAAGTTGTCCAACAACTTTAGGCTGTGCACGCCACACGAAAGAAGAAGAGGTCCAGAATAATTCTACATCCCCCAGTCTTTTTAGACCTAGGAAAAATACTTGACACAAACTGACGGTTTTGACGAACTGACTTCTCAATAACACATTTTTTGTGTAATGTGTTAAGTTCTGCTTGTATGAGCACATTCTCTTGTTCTGAAAATATAAGTTTCTGACTTGGAACATGCTGATTAGGTGGACACACAGTAGAGTAAATTTCAATTTTAACCCCCTCTATACTGCTAAATATAAACACGTAAGTGACCACGTGAAAATTTCAAAGCTCTGTGATTTCATGCCGTAGATGCACTCCATATGACACACTGCTTCAATTGACACAGTAGTGAATAAATAATATATTGAACACTGCTTCGAATTATCCAATAATCATTTAAAAAATAACAATACAGTAATAACCCCTCTATCCCAGGGGAAATTACAAATGAAATTTATAAAGACAAAGCAAATCAATTCAACCGGATCCCAAAACAGCATGCCCAAACCCTGGCACTGTCAGAACATGTTTATCATAATCTTAGAAAAGTTGATTCCTTAGACCATCCTGCGGCCTTGCTGCGGATGTTGATGCCGCCCTGGTGGAGTGAGATTTAAACACATGAGTGTCTACTCCAGCGGAATCCAAAACCTGTTTTACCATCTAGAAATAGTTTATACAGTCACGTCTTATGAGGTTTTTTGTGACTGATGAGCATTGCTGTCTCAGAGCCTCTGAGACTCTAAGTTACCTCGATATGCTTTAAACTTACTTTGAAACTTACTTTAAACTGGCCTGCTGTGTTAGATTAAATCATACACATAAAACGTAATTTTATCTGCAGAAGAATACACGCTATCTAGTCGTAACTTTGCAATGTTTGCACTCTTTGCGCTGATACTAGCGCCATGAGCTTAACGACTTTAATTGTTAACTTCTGAAAAGACAATGACGTAATTGGAGCCTATTGCCGAAGCAGTGTGAGAACTATACTGACAACCCAGATATCTGTTTATCTAGGTTTAGGAGGATTTTTGTTCCAAAATTCCTCTTATGAATCGGGACACTAATGGATGAGACCCAATAGGTTGTTGTTCTGAAACTGCCCTAAATAGGAGGACAAAACACTCCGAGCACTAGTAATGGCACTATAACTTAAGTGTTCATCAAAAATACAACATAGCAAGGAACTCCAATACATCCGGTATTGATTTCATTTCAGCTGCCAGTAGAACAGTAGCGAGTATTGGAGCCAGCATTAGCGCAGCCGTTATTTCCAAACCAGGTCTAAATAGCGGTAATCGCGGGAGTCGGATTTAGAGCAGCCGTTATCTCCCAACCCGATCTATAAGCGGTAACTGCGGTCCCCAAGCGTTCCACTTCATTACCGCAGTTTAATAATATATATTTAGCAACTCTAGCTGGTTCTGCCAGCCAGACTTACAGAGTTTAAAAAACACTCGCAGGAAAAGCTTAATATTGACTTACCTGCAGGTTACTACTTACCTGCTGGTGGAGCTGCGCTCTCCAGCCGGTCGGTGCAACATGCGTCGACGTAATGACGCGCTTGCGCCTGGCGGGGCTTCTTCACGTAGTCACTCACGTGATTCCAAAGTAACATTCCAGATTCACCACCCTCTGACTAAACCAGACACCTGCCTGCATTTGGCACATATCCCTCCAAACCAGTACCTGGTTAACTTAAACATTGGGATAGTCCCTGCCGCAACTACCTCCACTGGCAGCTTGTTCCATACACCCACCACCCTTTGTGTCAGCTGTTTTAAAATATCTTTGCAATTTGGAAAGATTAAAAAATGTAAGGGTTATTCATTTTCTTTTAAATGAAAAAATATGGCTAAAATAATTTTAAAAGTATCAACAATAATTTCAAGAAACGGAACTTAACTTATTTGCTTATCTTCTACAGTCCCCTTTGGATGTTAATGGGACTGGCAATGTCATGTGAGATGTGACAATTCAAGGAATGGTTTAAGATGGAGCAAGATTGAGGCCTGGATTTCTCAACATCAATTCCAGTAAACTTTGGGACACTTAACTATGTCGGGAGATGTCACAAACCTACTTAATGCACAGAAAATCTTGCCCAGAGTAGGTGAGGCTAGGACCAGAGGACACGGGATCAAGGTGAAGGGGAAAAGATTTAATAGGAATCTGAGCGGTACTTTTTTCACACAATGGGTGGTGGGTGTATAGAACAAGCTGCCAGAGGAGGTAGTTGAGGCAGGGACTAACCCAACATTTAAGAAACAGTTAGACAGGCACATGGATAGGACAGGTTTGGAGGGTTATGGACCAAACGTGGACAAGTGGGACTAGTGTAGCTGGGACATGTTGGCCGGTGTGGTCATGTTGGGCTGTTTCCACGCTGTATCACTCTATGACTCTAATAGTTTGACCAGTGGGTTTGAAATTTCTGCAGAGAAACCCAAATCCACCCAGTTCCTTGCAAAATAACCAGGGCGCATTTTTTTAGTTTGGAGAACCTCTTCCACTGAGTTTATTTCTGTTATCAGACCGGCTTGAGATACTTTCCTGACCGGAGTAGGCACTGATTAAAAGCACAAGTAGTGGCATTTCAGATTCTTGGAACAACCCTGCTAGAAGCCTGAAGCAAAGCAACATCATGATGGATGAGACCCCGGGCTGCACAATGACCTACCGTTGTCACGTCACAATAAAGGTTCACATATCTTAACTCCTGGATCACATGACATTATTTACAGCAGCCTCCATTCAAGCTCTGGACATTGAAAAATTGGAAACAAGCTATTAAAACATTAAATACAGCAGACTGCAGGTACTGCTGCCGAATCTGCAGGTGCTAGCAAATTACATTGTTTTTTGGATATTATTATTTAAGATAGATGGCACACAGATGGTGAAGTATTAAATATTTATATTGACCCACTTTGTCTCCTTGTCTTTAACTGGTTGCCATGTACACCAGGGTGTATAAAAACCCCTTGTCCTACAGACTAAATAGTACCTTTTTTCACACAGAGTGTGGTCGGTATATGGAACAATACAATAGAATACAATACCTCATTGAGGTTCAAACGAAATTTAGTTTCTGCAGTTATACAATAAGAAAAGAACCAAGGCACAACACAATTGACACAAACATCCATCACAGTGAATCTCCTCCTCACTGTGATGGAAGGCAAAGTCTTATCTCTCCCCTGCACTCCCCATTCTCCTCCCGATGTCAGAGTCAAAGCCCCTGGGCGGGCGATGGTAAGTAAGTCCCGCAGCAGTTAAGGCCACGCCGGGTGATGTAAGGCCCCACTCCGGGTGTTGATGTTGGAGCCCCCAACGGGTCCGAGCAAGTCCCGTGGCCATTAAAGCCGCGCCGGGCGATGTAAGGCCCCGCTCTAGGTCATTTTCAACCCCGCAACTAGGGCGGGGGAAGTTGCCGTTGCGGGAGCTCCGAAAAACGATCTCACACCAGAGACCCGCGAGCTCCTGGTGTTACCGTCCACCAGCCTGCAGCTGGAGCCTCTGAATCTCCGGGGTCGTGCAGCAGCAGCGCGCCACCACAGCTCCTCCCGTTCCGGACTCGGCCAGCTCCACGTTGGTGAGTAGCCCGCAGCTCCACGACTGGAGCCCCAGGTCCGGTTGGAGGCCGCTCCACGGTGCTAGGCCCCAACGACAACGGAGACCCGACAGAGAAAAGGTCGGGTCCTCCGTACAGGGAAAAGTTTTTAAAAGTTTCCCCCACCCCCCACACACACCCAGCTAAAAAATAAAAAATAAAAAAATAATAAAATTTAAAAAAAACAAGAACAAGCAGCTAGAGCAGGTAGTCGAGGCAGGAACTACCCAATATTTGAGAAGCAGTTAGACAGGTACATGGATAGGGCAGGTTTGGAGGGATATGGACTAAATGCTGGCAGGTGGGACTAGTGTAACCTGTGTGAGCTGTGTGAGCACATTGGGCCAAAGGGCCTGTTTCCACACTGTATCACCCTATGACTCTATCCATACAGTAAGGATAAATACAACATATATACAACAATGAGTACAAAAGAGCAGAATGGTGCAAGATTGTAGTGTAAAACTGAGTCGTACATCTGCATCTGCAGTTCCTTCCTGCCCTTCCACCTATCTTTGCATCATCCACAACTTGGCCACAAAGCCTTCAATCCCCTCATACAAATCATTAATATACAACGTGAAGAGAAGCGGCCCCAGAACCGACTCCTGCTGAGTATAATATGTCACTGACGGCCAGCCAGAAAATCCCCCCAATATTCACACTCTTTACCTTCTGCCATCCAGCCAATCTTCTATCCATGTTAGTATCTTCCCTCTAATACCATGGAGTCCCATCTTCTTTAGCAGTCTCAGGGCGGCACCTTATCAAAGGCTTTCCGAAAATCCAAGTAAACCACATCCACTGACTCTCCTTTGTCTATTCTAATATTTACTTCCTCAAAGAATTTCCAACAGATTTGTCAGGAAAAATTGCCCCTTCACAAAACCATGCTGACTTTTGCCTGTTATATCATATGTTTCTAAGTACTCAGAAACCTCATTCTTAACAGTGGACTGTAAAATCTTACCAGGTTAACTGGCCTATAGTTTCCCCTCATTTGCCCCACTCCCTTCTAGAAGAGTGGAGTAACATTTGCAAACACTGGCAATTATCCAGTCCTCTGGGACTACTCCTGAATCTAGTGATTCTTGAACGGCCATGACTAATCCCTCCACAGCAGACTGGATGGAAGGAAGTGACAAGCCTATGATGGACCGGGCTGTGTTCATTACTGTCTTTAGGTTCAGGTGCTAAAGAGCAGAGCAGCTGCCATACCAGGGCTTCAGAATCAGAATCACACTTTATTCGCCAAGTATGTTTTGCAACATACGAGAAATTTCATTGGCCAGGTCAGTCATACAATTGAAAGCAACAGATCACTCAAAAACACATTTTAACACGAACATCCACCACAGTGACTCCTACACATTCCTCACTGTGATGTAAGGCGAAATAAAGTTCAAGTCCCTTCCCTTAGTTCTTCCTCGGTCGTGGGCCTCGAGCCCCCGTTGACGGGATGATCTTAACTCCCGTAGCCGGCGGTGTTTAGGCCCTCTGCATCGAGGCGTTCAGCTCCCGCACCGGGGGAATGTCAGCTCCCCCGAGCTGGACGATCGAACCTCACGTCGGGGCTGGTCGAACCTTCTGTGGTGTTGGAGCTCCCGACTCGCCCTCACCCGAGACTGCGAGCCCTTGATGGTGATTCCGTGGTGGTCGCGGTGGGAGCGATCCCAGGCAAGGGATCAGCTCCGATGTTAAGTCCGCGCCCCGCGGTGGGGCTCATGACAGTCCGGGGAGGCCTCCAGCTCCAGCGATGGTAGGCCGTAGGGCCCGGAGACTGTGATCCAAAATTTGATCACATCTCCGGGAAGGTAAGAGCCTGAAAAATAAGTTCCTCTCATATAAAACAAACTGAAGAACATTAAAACAAAACTTTTAACAGGTTGAGGTGCATCCCATCAGAATACTTTATACAGTACATTGGTAGAGTTTGAAGAGGATCCTCAATGAAAGTAAACACTCTGATACACTTTCTTGATCACCCTTCGGTCCAGGTTAAGTTTGCTGGTAATTTGGATGCCTAGGCACTTCAGGTTCCCCACCATCTCTACAGCAACTGCATTGATGGGGACAGGTCTGTGTCCACCCCTTCACTACCTTAGATCAACAAACAATGCTTTTGTCTTACTGACGTTAAAGGTTGCTTTGTTGTCCTGACACCATGACACAAGGTTCATGATCTCTTTCGTCTCATCATTGTTGTATCTTCAGCCGATATCATCGCCAAACTTAAAGATCAAGTTGTTATGGGTGTACTGGGAGAAGACTAAGGGACGGAGCATACACCCCTGAGTGGCACCAGTGTTGAGGGTCATGGAGGAAATGTTATGACCAGTTCTAACCAACAGCTGGTCAAGAAGTCCAGAAGCCACTTGCAGATGGAGATGCCAAAGTCGAGGTCTAGAGGTTTAGGGAACAGCTTATTTGGTATTATGGTGTCAAAGGCTAAGCTGTGGTCAATGTCATAAGTGTTGTTCTAGCCACGGTGACTCAAGGGTGAATGTACTGCAAGAGAGATTGTGTCCTCCATTGACCTCCATTAGCATATGATGAGCGTTTGACAGCACTGGGCTTCTACATGCTGGAGTTTAGAAGGTTAAGGGAGGACCTCATTGAAACTTACAGAATAATGAAAGGCATAGATAGAGTGGATGTGGAGAGGATTTTTCCACTGGTGGGAGAGTCTAGGTCCAGAGGTCATAGCCTCAGAATTAAAGGGCGCTCTTTTAGAAAGGAGGTGAGGAGGAACATTCTTTAGTCAGAGGGTAGTTAATCTGTGAAACTCATTGCCACAGAGGGCTGCGGAGCCCAAATCAGTGGATATTTTTAAGGCCGAGATATACAAAATTCTTGATTAGTTAGGTGTCAAGGGTTATGGGGAGAAGGCAGGAAAATGGGATTAGGAGGCAGAGATCAGCCTTGATTGAATGCCGGAGTGGACTCGATGGACCTAATGGCCTAATTCTTCACCTATAATTTGTGAATTTGTGAGCTATTTTTCCTGTATGTAACTTGCAGAGGGTCTGTGTCATCTAGTGGACTGCCAAGACTGTGGGCCATTACCACTCCTTTAAAGCATTTCATTGTGTCAATGTTAGATATGCCCTGCGCTGGCCATTGAGACAGCTCACTTTATTTAGCCGCTAATAACTGCAATTAAAAATTCAGGAGAAATTTTTTAAAAATAGTAGGCTGGCCTGTTGATTGTGATTTTGATTGGCATATTCTCAATTTGCAGAATTTGGCTGAATTTGGGGGCTTTGCCAAGAGGCTGAGTCTGTCCCTGCTCCACCATTGGAATCTGCCGGGGATCTAGCAGTGGTGTTGTGTGCTGCCGTGTGCTGGGGCAGCAGAGCGAAGGCCGTGGACACCAACAGGATCAACAAACCCATCAGGAAGGCTGGCTCCATCCTGGGGGCGGAGTAGGATCCATGGGAGGTGGTCTTTCTCAAACTGCGGAGCATCCTGGACAATACAGCTCACCCCCTCCATGACACACTGGTCAACCTGAGGAGCACCTTCAGGAACAGACTGCTTCCGCCAAGATACAGGACAGAATGCCGCAGGAGATCCTTCTTCCCTGTGTCTATCAAACTGTACAACTCCTCCCCCTTCTGCCATGGGCTAGACTGACCACCCCCCCCCCCCCCCCCCCCACCCACTCCCCTTGTCCAAATCTTTGCATATCCCCAATCCTTTCTTCTCATCACTTTTTATGACAGTTGGCAGATCAATTTCCCTCCTGGGATAAGTAAAGATCTATTGCATTGTAGTGTATCATATTGTGGCACTTCCCTGCATTAAGCTGAGATTCTGAGCTTGCTTAGACCCAGTGTGGGATAAAAAATACCCACTGATCTCAATGAGAATTTGCAGGGCAACGATTTAAGGGAATCTAAAACTTTCTAAAAATGGTTATTTTGATTATAAAATGGTTATAAAATCTGAATTTATGGAATTCCCTGCCACAGAGGGCAGTGGAGGCCAAATCACTGGATGGATTTAAGAGAGAGTTAGAGTTCTAGGGGCGTGAAATCAAGGGATATGGGGAGAAGGCAGGCATGGGTTATTGATAGGGGACGATCAGCCGTGATCACAATGAATGGCGGTGCTGGCTCAAAGGGCCGAATGGCCTCCTCCTGCACCTATTTTCTATGTTTCTACGTTTTTATGTTATTTAGCATTCATTTTTTAAATTATTGATATATTTTAACTATTTAATAAAAGGTAGTAAATTGTCTTCTTCTTCTTGCATATGGCGTGCACAGCCTAAAGTTGTGAGACAACTTTTTGTATTTGATCTTCTGTTTGTGCACGTCAGATTGATTGCATTTGTTGGAACAGGATGCAGCACGTGAAGGTTGCAATCTCCCATCCCCGTAGAAAATTGTAATTGTTCTGAAATACATATTTGTATTAATAGTTTTTTGAAGTCTCTTAATTATATTAAAATATAATTATGATAGGTTCTTCTTATCGAGTCCACACACGAGATTAGTTGTTCAGCCAGTGCTGAACACACTTCTCGGCATCTAAATACAATGGTGTCTGTCTTGCCGCTTCTTGTGCTTCGTGTGCGTGGGTGGAGGAAAGCTGGTGGAACCATGGCCGCGACGTGAACGCTCTTTCCTTGACCTCATTTATAATAGATGACAGCTTCGCAGTTAGCATTGCCTTGCCTCCAACAGTTGAACTTAATGGGCTGTCAGAAGTATGTTGGGGCAGAGTCTAATCAATGCCCCACCTACTACTTGAATGAATGAAAAAATGAATAAATGAATGAATGAATTAATTAATTAATTAATTCATACTTTATTGTGACAAGCCACAGTGAAATTCTTTGTTTTGCATAGCCAAAGTATGTAAATAGTCGCCACATAAAGGGCGCCGAAAAAATTACAAAGTACAAGAGTCTGAAGAAAGATCTCGAACCAAAATGTCACCCATTGCTTCTTTCCAGAGATGCTGCCTGCCCCACTGAGTTACGGCAACATATTGTGTCTATCTTCGGTTGAAACCAGCATCTGCAGTTCCTTCCTACAAGTTACAAAGTATCCCGCTGCCAGGCCTTCCGTTGTTCTCCGCTTCCCCCTCATGGTGGTCCACCCATGCCGGGTCCTCGTTTGTCCCGGTGACACGTCCTCCGCTCCCATGTGGCCAGTCCTCGACTGCCAACGCCCTCAACGACCGCCACTTGGTCCGTCCCCTCTGTCTGACTACAGCTTGCTGGTGAGACTGCCTCTCTTGTATCCTGTCCACATTCCCCTTTGCATTGACTGCCTGCTCGGGTCCACACCTACACTATCCAGCCCTGTGGCATGAGCTGTACTGCATTTGAAAGGAGAAGCAGTTCCCGAACTGATATGTGCCCACAAGCTTATTGAATCTTCACTAACAAGCTCTGACCTCTGCAACATTTAGATTCCCATCTTCCTACCCTGAGGACCATCAGTCTTTGAAAGAAGCTTACTGCTTTTCAGCAAAGATTTTTTTTTGCTATGAACAGACAGTTTTGACCTTTGGGGGCTGAAACACAATTTTTTTTAAAAACACACAGTCTCTTTCAACATCAAATACTCAGCTACTGCATGAAAGAATCAGTCAAATCTTCCTAAAGTTGAAATATGCTTCTGGTAAGATAAATAGCTGAGGGCGACACAAGGATATTTATCCATTCGACCGTGATGTGTGCCACAGAGAGAAATATATTGTTGACTGGTCCCGGTGAAGTTTACCGTCAAATGGTATATGTACTGAAGCTGATCAGGAACCTTCTTTATCTTGCTGCCATTGAGGGAAAGATGGTTGTCTTGGCACCAGGTAACGAGGTTCTAAATCTCCCTCCTGCACTCCGTCTCATCATCATTTGACATCCCGCCCACTCGGATGGTTCATCCAACACTTGTGTCCTTTTTATGTAAACAAGCATCCTTGTTCGTTCTTTTCACAACATGTAGTGCGCTGTGTTCTGCTCTTAATGTCTGTGCTGTTGACATTGTATGTGATCTCCTCTCTTTCCTTCAATATGTGACTGCGTGCTTCGGAGATATTTTTTGCATCCTTTTCTCTGGATTCCTTTCCTCCTATCCGCCTTTTTTTCTCCTCCTCTCCACCTCTCCTATTGTGAAGCCATGCTTGACAAGGCAATTGCTTCTATCATTATTCTACTGTAATATTTAACAGTGAATGGCAACATTCCTGCCCTGACTGGACATGTATTCATATGTGCTTTATACTAGACAAGCCTGCTTGTGTGGGACACATGGAAAACATACAATAAACCCCAGCATACTCTGCCAACCCAGGAGACTGAGGCCAAGTCCAGTATCAAGTGGGCAATTCCCTTCCCTCCTGCTCCACTCCTTCCCCGGGCACTTTCCCTTGCAACCGCAAGAGATGCTACACTTGTCCCTTCACCTCCCCCCTCCACTCCTTTCAGGTACCCAAGCAGTCCTTCCAGGTTCGACAGAGGTTCACCTGCACCTCCTCCAACCTCATCTACTGCATCCGTTGCTCCAGATGCCAGCTGATCTATATCGGTGAGACCAAGCGGAGGCTTGGCGATCGTTTCGCCGAACACCTCCGCTCAGTCCACAGTAACCAACCCAACCTCCCGGTGGCTCAGCACTTCAACTCCCCCTCCCATTCCGTATCCGACCTCTCGGTCCTGGGCCTCCTCCATGGCCAGAGTGAGCAACACCGCAAGTTGGAGGAACAGCACCTCATATTCCGCTTGGGGAGTCTGCATCCTCTGGGCTTAAACATTGAATTTTCTCAATTCTGTTAACCCTGGCTGCCTCCTCCCCTTCCCACCTCTCCCTCAGCCCTCGGGCCCTGGCATTCCTTCTCTCTCTATCTCTCCTCCACCCAAGTCGCACTAGCTTCTCATTTTCACACTACAAACAGCTTACAATGGCCTGTTTCCTTTATCATCGATACTTTTTTGCATATCTTTCATTCATTGTTCTTTATCTCTCCACATCACCATCTATATCTCTCGTTTCCCTGATCCCTGACCAGTCTGAAGAAGGGTCTCGACCCGAAACGTCGCCTATCTCCTTCGCTCCTTAGATGCTGCTGCACCCGCTGAGTTTCTCCAGCTTTTTGTGTACCCTCAAGTGGGCAATTGATGTGGTAGTATTGTCAGTATTGACAAAAATACAGAAGTGTGAAAACGCACACCTCCAGATTCAGGGAGAGTTTCTTCCCAGCTATTATCAGGCAGCTGAATCATCCTACCTGCTTGATCAGACTTTGCTGGCTTTACCTTGCACTAAATGTTATTATTTTATCATGTATCTATACTCGATTATAATCATGTATTGTATTTCTGCTGACTGGATAGCGTGCAACACAAGCTTTTCACTGTACCTCGGTACACGTGACAATAAACTAAACTGACAAGTAACTGGGAGTGACAGGGAACTGCAGATACTGGTTTTCAAAAAAACAACACAAAGTGCTGGAGTAACTCAGTGGGTCAGGCAGCGTTTTTGGAGAACATGGATAAGTGTCTGAAGAGGGGTGCCGACCCAAAACATCATCCATCCGTGTTCTCCGGAGATGCTGCCTGACCAGCACTTTGCGTCATTTTTTGACAAGTAACATGACTAGTGTTGATATCAAAGAATCATCAATCGACAAATTTTCTCAGAGCATGTGAAGATCTGCAAGGTGCAAGAAAGAAAAGCACTTGGTCTGCTTTCATGCAGGAAATTAAGAATGGATCTATTAGTGTTGCTGAGTTATAACAGAGGGAATCTGGAAACAAACTCTGAAGGTCACAAATATACAACCAAATACAGGAATCTGCAAGAAGAGTCTGAAGAAGGGCCCCATTACTGAGGAAGGATGTGCTGGCTCTGGAGAGGGTCCAGAGGAGGTTTACAAGAATGATCCCAGGAATGAGTGAGTTAACATATAATGAAGGTACACAAAAGGCTGGAGAAACTCAGCGGGTGCAGCAGCATCTAAGGAGCGAAGGAGATAGGCGACGTTTCGGGTCGAGACCCTTCTTCAGACTTCTTCTTCTTCAAACGTATAATGAGCGTTTGACGGCACTGCGCCTGTACTCGCTGGTGTTTAGAAGAATGAGGGCGACCTCATTGAAACTTACCAAATAGTAAAAGGCTTGGATAGAATGGATGCGGAGAGAATTCTTCCGCTAGTGGGAGAGTCTAGGACTAGAGGTCGTAGCCTCAGAATTAAAAGGCCTTTATTTCGGAAGGGGAAATGGGGAGGAATTTATTTTGTCAGAGGGTGGTGAACCTGTGGAATTCTTTACCACAGAAGGCTGTGGAGGCCAGGTCAATGGATATTTTTAAGGCAAGAGATAGATAGATTCTTGTTAAGTATGGCTGTCAGGGTTTATGGGGAGAAGGCAGGAGAATGGGATTAGAAGGGAGATGTAGATCAGCCATGATTGAATGGCGGAGAAGACGATGGGCTGAATGGCCTAATTCTGCTCCTATCACTTATTTAGTATAGTTTAGTTTAGAGATACTTATGACCTTATGAAAGTGGAAGGTTAGTTATCCATTCCCTTCACGACACTACCTGACCCATTGAGTTATTCAAGCACTTTGTGTTTTGCATACAAATCCCCAAATTGTTGTCAGCCTTTCTCTGCTCCATCACAGATTATTCTGTGCAACCTTCTTTAGAATTAACTTAAGAAGTCAGAAAGCTGGCAGGAACTTATGGATTTGCAAACTCATCCCTGAAAGTGTCATTTATTGTTCCTTGATGTGTAACTAAGACTTTAATGGCATACTAAACAGTTATCATATTTTAACAGCCTTCTTTGTCATGTAAATCTAATTTTACCTGCATGTATTGTTAATCGATGTATTTACAGAATTTCACAATTCCATGCATTTTGCAATTCTATTAATTGTCAGTATTTCAGTTTTGCAATAAGCTCATGAGCAAGATTCAATTATGATTGTAAATTATTGTTGGAAATAGAAGATAGACAAAAAAAGCTGGAGTAACTCAGCGAGACAGTCAACATCTCTGGGTGGAAGGAACTTGTGATATTGCGAGTCGAGACCCTTCTTCAGGCTGGAGAACCCATTCCTTCTATCCATAGACGTTGCCCATCCCACTGAGATACTCCAGCATTTTGTGTCTATCTTCGGTTTAAACCAGCATCTGCAGTTCCTTCCCACAACATTTCATCAGCTGAAAATAGAATATGATTTATACTACCTGATTTGCTGTCTGTACAAATTCGTCAATGTTGCCAACACTTGGCGAGCACCAGAGATCTTGGAGAAGGTGAGGTTCGTGCACACATGGATGGCTGCCTTGATGTGGACAACGGATGCTAGCAGTGGGCATCATCCATTTAGCACGGCAACATTCAAAATCAATTGTGCTGAATAAAAATGAAACTTCGAATATGCATTGCAAATGCCTCAGCAACATTGTAGATGCTATTGCAATGTTTAAGAAACATTTAAACATTTTACATGGATAGGACAGGTTTAGAGGGATGTGGGCCAAACGCAGGCAGGTGGGACTACGCCAATTGGAGGAACGGTACCCCATATTCCCGCTTGGGCCGCTTACAACCTAACGGTATGAATATTGATTTCTCTAACTTCAAGTAACTTGTTTTTCCTCTCTCTCCATTCCTACCCCACCCTAGTTCTCTGATTAGTTTCACTGGCCTCCTGATTAATTCTACTGATTGTGTGCCTCCATGTCGC
This sequence comes from Raja brachyura, assembly GCA_963514005.1. The sequence continues at coordinate 7,125,201 of OY740796.1, read as the reverse complement.
CTTCCCCTCAGCTAACAATGAAGCATTCTGCATTTCCTTGATGATCGATGCTTTAATCTGTCCTTTTCACACCTTACCTTTCGTTATCTCTGTGTCTCCCTCTCCCCAGACCCTCAGTCTTAAGAACAGTCTCCTGGCACCCCCAACCAGTCTGATGGAGGGTCTGGACCCGAAACATCACCCATTCTTTCTATCCAGAGATGCTGCCTGTCCCGCTGAGTTACCCCAACATTTTGTGTCTATTCACAATCCATACAACATAGAATGGAGTAAATTACAGCACAGGGACATCTTACAATGTCCATGCTGAACTAAATCAAGCTAAACCAATCTCATCTGACTGGTTCCCATTCCCCCTCCATTCCCTGTAGACAATAGACAATAGACAATAGGTGCAGGAGTAGGCCACTTGGCCCTTTGAGCCAGCACTGCCATTCAATGTGATCATGGCTGATCATCCCCAATCAGTACCCCGTTCCTGCCTTCTCCCCATATCCCCCAACTCCGCTATTTTTAAGAGCCCTATCTAGCTCTCTCTAGAAAGCATCCAGAGAACCTGCCTCCACCACCCTCTGAGGCAGAGAATTCCACAGACTTACCACTCTCTGTGAGAAAAAGTGTTTCCTCATCTCCATTCAAAATGGCTTACTCCTTATTCTTAAACTGTGGCCCCTGGCTCTGGACTCCCCAAACATCGGGAACATGTTTCCTGCCTCTAGCGTGTCCAAACCCTTAACAATCTTATATGTTTCAATGAGATGCCATCTCATCCTTCTAAACTCCAGAGTGTACAAGCCCAGCTGCTCCATTCTCTCAGCATATGATGTACATCCATGTGCCCATCTAGAAGCCACTGGTATTCTCGTCTTTGATTCGATTTTGCTTCATTTACCGCACTCGCAGCCCAAACATGACATTCTTTCCAAATTACTGTGCAGTGTTCAACTTTACTGACCTCACCTCACCCTAGAACCTGACAGGGTCGGGTACAGAGGGCACGGGAGCCCTTGGTGCCACACATTCTGGTGGAATGTAGCCAAGGATCTCTGGCCACTGCGTGCCACTGCTGATCTCTTCTAAATTGGGTGGGATTATTATAGAACTTGTTTTCAGAGAAGTGCCCTGACTGTACTGTGGACAGAGCACAGTGGGCAGCTTGTATTTTGTTTATTGATTTCATCCATTTTAACCGGCTCTTTTGATCCTCTCCAGTAATTGCTCGTTGCGTTCACATCCAAAAGAATCCCCGCGGCCATCGGATGTGTAACATGGAGTATCATTGACCAGAAGTCAGTGGTCTTGTTCTCTTTTGTGTTAGGATTCCTGAGGGTCTTCAGCCAGTTACTGCATCTATGCTGTGAGGCTGTTCACTGGCTGACAGAGTTCATTATCTTGGGACATTTTGCTGAAGGATTCAACTCGGAACTCAGGCAATTTTCAGTCACCTTTCATTTATGTCGTGGAGTAAATGATTTTGGCGCACTTCAGAATTTACAAAGTTTCTCGTGCACAGAAATCACTTCCTCCCCCTTGCCTACTTCCATTTCTGCTCCAATTTATTCTGAAGGTATTTCATCCTTGCTGAGTTGTAGCTTGCCGGCCCACAATGCATCGTCACCCTCAGGTCAGTGTGGACAGTGAGTGCTGGTCGTATTTGTCATGTTGAGCATCGCATTTGAGTCTAAACCTACCTTGAAACTCCAAGGATTGCTCCAAGGATACCTGGACACCATCACATCTGTTTATCTGACCCTCATAAAGAATAGTGAGTAGCCCTCTGCATTTGTCTTATATATATATATATATAATATAGATATACATTCCAGTAAGTGCGACTGCTCATGCTGCAAATGTCTTATTCTTTTGAAAGCAAAACCATTGAATGTAGGACTGGCTACTGTTGCCTCTCTAACCCCTCCAATCCATGAAGCTCTCTCCCTTCTTCAAATTAAAATCTGAAGTGTGAAGAAGGGTCTCGACCTGAAATATCACCATTCCTTCTATCCAGAGATGCTGCATGTCCCGCTGAATTACTCCAGCATTTTGTGTCTATTTTCGGTGTAAACCAGCATCTGCACTCCTTTCCTACACATTACCTCTGCCTCGTTGTATGAAATGATTTCACCCGCACAGAGAAAAGGCAATTCTGGATTTAGTGTTGTCCAATGAACCAGATATGATAAGAGAACTCGAGGTAAAGGAACCGCTTGGAGGTAGTGATCATAATATGATTTGTTTTAATCTGCAATTGAGAAGGAGAAGGTTAAATCGGAAGTGTCAGTGATGCAGTTGAACAAAGGGGACTATGAAGGCATGAGAGGGGAGCTGGCCAAAGTAGACTGGAAAAGGATCCTAGCAGGAATGACAGTGGAACAACAATGGCAGGAATTTCTGGGCATAATCTGGAAGTCGCAGGATCATTTCATTCCAAAAAGGAAGAAAGATTCTAAGGGGAGTAGGTGGCAACCGTGGCTGGCAAAAGAAGTTAGGGATAGAATAAAACTAAAAGAAAAGATGTATAACACAGCAAAGAGCAGCCGGAAGCCAGAGTATTGGGAAACTTTCATAGGACAACAGAAGGAAACAAAACGGGCAATACGGGCTGAAAAGATGAAGTACGAGGGGAAGCTGGCCAGGAATATAAAGAAGGACAGGAAAAGCTTCTTTAGATATGTTAAGGGAAAAAGAGTAGCAAAGTTAAATGTGGGTCCCTTGAAGGCAGACGCGGGTGAAATAATTATGGGCAACAAGGAAATGGCAAAAGAGTTGAATAGGTACTTCGGATCTGTCTTCACTAAGGAAGACACAAACAATCTCCCAGATGTACTGGAGGACAGAGGATCTAAGGGGGTAGAGGAACTGAAATAAATTTTCATCAGGCGAGAAATAGTATTGGGTAGGCTAATGGGACTGAAGGATGATAAATCCCCTGGGCCTGATGGTCTGCATCCCAGGGTCCTCAGGGAGGTGACTCTAGAAATAGTGGACGCATTGGTGATCATTTTCCAATGTTCAATAGATTCAGGATCAGTTCCTGTGGGTTGGGGGATAGCTAATGTTATCCCACTTTTCAAGAAAGGAGTGAGAGAGAAAACGGGGAATTACAGATAGTTAGCCTGACTTCGGTGGTGGGAAAGATGCTGGAGTCAATTATTAAAGAGGTAATAATGGGGCATTTGAATAGCAGTAAAAGGATGAGTCCAAGTCAACATGCATTTATGAAAGGGAAATCATGCTTGACTAATCTTCTGCAATTTTTTGAGGATATGACAAGTAAAATGGATGAAGGCGTGCCAGTGGATGTAATGTATCTAGACTTTCAGGAAGCTTTTGAAAAGGTCCCGCACGGGAGACTAGTGACTAAAATTAGGGCACATGGTATTGGGGGTAGGGTGTTGACATGGATAGAAAATTGGTTGGCAGACCGGAAGCAAAGAGTAGGAGTGAATGGGTCCTTTTCAGAATGGCAGGCAGTGGCGAGTGGAGTGCCGCAAGGCTCGGTGTTGGGGCCGCAACTATTTACCATATATATTAATGATTTGGAAGAGGGAATTAGGATCAACACTAGCAAGTTTGCGGATGACACAAAGCTGGGTGGCAGTGTGAACTGTGAAGGGGATGTTAGGAGGTTGCAGGGGGACCTGGCCAGGTTGAGTGAGTGGGCAGATGCGTGGCAGATGCAGTATAATATAGATAAATGTGAGGTTATCCACTTTGGCGGCAAAAACAAGTGGGCAGATTATTATCTCAATGGGGTTAGGTTAGTTAAGGAGGAGGTACAGCGAGACCTGGGTGTCCTTGTACACCGGTCACTGAAAGTTGGCGTGCAGGTACAGCAGGCAGTGAAGAAAGCTAATGGAATGTTGGCCTTCGTAACAAAAGGATTTCAGTACAGGAGTAAAGAGGTTCTCTGCAGTTGTATAGGGCTCTGGTGAGATCACATCTGGAGTACTGTGTACAGTTTTGGTCTCCTAATTTGAGGAAGGACATTCTTGTGATTGAGGCAGTGCAGCGTAGGTTCACGAGATTGATCCCTGGGATGGTGGGACTGTCATATGAGGAAAGATTGAAAAGACTAGGCTTGTATTCACTGGAGTTTAGAAGTGGGATCTTATAGAAACATATGAGGAGGGATCTTATAGAAACATATAAAATTATAAAAGGACTGGACAAGCTAGATGCAGGAAAATTGTTCCCAATGTTGGGTGAGTCCAGAACCAGGGGCCACAGTCTTAGAATAAAGGGGGGGTCATTTAACACTGAGGTGAGAAAACCTTTTTTACCCAAAGAGTTGTGAATTTATGGAATTCCCTGCCACAGAGGGCAGTGGAAGCCAAGTCACTGGATGGATTTAAGAGAGAGTTAGATAGAGCTCTAGGGGCTAGTGGTGTCAAGGGATATGGGGAGAAGGCAGGCATGGGTTATTGATAGTGGACGATCAGCCACGATCACAATGAATGGCGGTGCTGGCTCGAAGGGCCGAATGGCCTCCTCCTGCACCTATTTTCTATGTTTCTCTGTTTCCTTTCATCTGCACACCTGTGCCTGTACACAATTTGTCCGCTGTTCAGACTTTGATGGGGTGCTGGAGTCTGAAGCATGTATTGGACATTCCTGCCATGCCATTCTAGGGTGGACAGAACAGATTATAATCATCAACAAATGTTGAAATCCATCAGTATTATCTTCCAGGGAAAGTTACCAGAATGGCTGATACTATGTTATGAGGGAGGGGATAGAGTTCGGGGGGAGCACAGGCATGGGCTTGGCCTGGTAGGGGTAGAGAAGACTATGGGAATAGCAAACACTTCATGACTTGGACATTTCTTGCCACATTTTCCATTCCATTACTCTTTCTTCAACCCAAGAAAAAGGCCTGTGTGGAGTGGATGTGGAGAGGATGTTTCCACTAGTGGGCGAAGCTAGGACCAGAGGTCATAGCCTCAGAGTTAAAGGACTTTCCTTCAGTAAGGAGATGGGGAGGAATTTCCTTAGTTACAGGGAGGTGAATCTGTGGAATTCTTTGCCACAGAAGGCTGAGGAGGCCATTAATGGATATTTTTTGTCAAAGATAGATAGATTTTTGTATCGGAAAGAACTGCAGATGCAGATGACCCGAAACGTCACCCATTCCTTCTCTCCAGAGATGCTGCCTGTCCTGCTGTGTTACTCCAGCATTTTGTGCCTCTTCGGTGTAAACTAGCATCTGCAGTTCCTTCCTGCACAGATGAGACCTGTCGGACTGACGTGTGGGCAAATTGGGCTGATGGGCTAGGCTCCATGCTGTAAGTCACTATGACAAACATTTTTTGGCTATATATTAATTTTAAAATGCAATGAAGGACAAGATGAGTAAGAGGACAGTGGTTTCAGAAGAAAGTATTGTTCTGAAATTATCTCATTCTAAAGCATGCAATCAGATCAGCCAAGGTCAAATAAGCTGCCCGCATGCAAATCTGAGCTCTTCAACACAGACTGTACATAATCAACCTTTTTTTTTTTAACATTACAGTGACTGCTTCAGGCTGATTCAATTATTGAACAAAATTAGCACAAGCAGTTCAAAATTACACAGAAGCCTACACAAATGGAGTTGAAAGATTGATGGTATTCTTCTTTTCTGCTTTGGTGAAGCTGGGTGGGTGGAGGCAGAGAGTGGACCTGACCAGGATTATGGCACCACCGTTAGAAACAATGTCCCAGCTCTTCAGCACAAAGTTGCATACTGACGATATATCAAACCGATACTGAAGATGACAGAAATGTGTCCTCTCTACTCAGTTGCGGCCAAAACTGAGAGAGAGGAGCGTGGAGGCACAAGCACAACCACCTTCAGCACAGCCCCATCACATGAGAGGGAGCTGCATAATTATTAAGCTGCAGGTAGCCAGTGGACCATCTCATTCTTCAGGTGCCATCGATCCCCAAGGCCCGTCATTGAACATACCTCCCCGAAGACTGAGTATAGAGGTTGGGAGGTCATGTGCAGTTGTATAAGACGTTGGTGAGGCCGCATTTAGAGTATTGCATTTAATTCTGGACACCATGTCACAGGAAAGATGTTGTCAAACATAGGAACATAGAAACGTAGAAAATAGGTGCAGCAGTAGGCCATTCGGCCCTTCAAGCCAGCACCGCCATTCAATATGATCATGGCAGATCATCCAAAATCAGTACCCCTTTCCTGCTTTCTCCTCATATCCTGATTCCGTTAGCCCTAAGAGCTAAATCTGAGTCGCTCTTGAATACATCAAGGTTGAAAGGGTGCAGAGAAGATTTACGAGGACGTTGCCAGGATCTGAGCTATAGGGAGAGGTTGAGTAGGCTGGGTATCCTGAGCGCAGGAGGGTGATCTGAGAGGAATAAATTGGGTAGATGCACAGAGTCTCTTACCCAGAATAGGTGAATCGGGGACTAGAGGACATTGATTGAAGGTGAAGGGGAAAAGATTTAATAGGAATCTGAGGAGTAACTTTTTCACACAAAGGGTGGTGGGTGTATGGACCAAGCTGCCAGAGGAGGTAATCCCAACATTTAAGAAACAGTTAGACAGGTACATGGATAGGACAGATTTGGAGGGATATGGGCCAAACGCGGGCAGGTGGGACTAGCGTAGCTGGGACATGTTGGCCGGTGTGGGCGAGTTGGGCCGAGGGGCCTTTTTACACACTTTATCAATCTATGATTGGCGTGAGACATGCCACAGAACTCATCTTTCTTTTCAATGATTTGGAAAAACAATTAAGGCAAGTTGAAGAGTACATGACAGCCACAGGCAGAGACGTGGAACCACATCACTTTCAGTAAAAAATGTCTCACGACAGTTTATTCCTTACATAATGTAACATTTTGCTAATTTTGCTTGTGCACTTACATTCCATTTGAAGAGGTAGAAGTTTGCAAGCATCTGGTGTACATTGTGCGATGCTGTTCTAGCATTAACAACCAAAAATATTGCAGATGCTGGAAATCTGAGGTAAAATTGGAAAAATACTGCAGGCCAGGCAGCTATTTGGAGTAAATTAATGTTGTAGATCGACTCAAGAACATTGCCAATTGACCAAATGCAAAACTTGATAATTGTAAATTGATAAATTCATTGTTAAGTTTGGAGGGCTGTAATATGTCAGGTCTAAAGATAGGATCTGCTCCTCAGGTTCCGCTAGTGACCACTGTACAGGGAGGAAGAGGAGTGTGGGAGATTTGGAGAGTCCATTGCAGGTAAGCAGTTTGTTGGTTTCACTAGCGACTGATCCAGCGGCAAATAAAAGAAAGGCAGGCTCCAGTGGAGTGGCCATTTTGGAGCAGCCATTTTGAAAAATGTAGCTTTGAGGTGAATGTGCCGCTGATAGGTTAAAGACAGGCTTCAGTGAACACCAAGTTTCATAGAGAAGGGGAGCGACAACAAAGGTAAGGGAAAATATTTTTTATTTTTCTTAAGTCTGATTTTTTACCAAAGGAGTAGTAAGGGGCACTGTGGAGCAGTGGGAGAGCTACTGCCTTACAGCGCCAGAGACACGGTTTTGATCCTGACTACTGTTGCTGTCTGCACACAGTTTGTATGTTCTCCCCGTGACCTGCATGGGTTTTCTCCGAGATCTTCGATTTCCTCCCATACTCCAAAGATGTGCAGGGTCTGTAGGTTAATTGACTTGGTATAAATGTAAATTGTCCCTAGTGTGTCTGGGATGATGTTAGTGTGTGGGGATCGCTGGACAGCGTGGACTCGGTGTGCCGAAGGTGCCTGTTTGCGCTCTGTATCTCTAAACTAAACTCCACTAAACTAAACTGAACTAATGTCAGGCAGTGGAATAATATGCTGCAGAAGGGTTTCGGCCTGAAACGTTGCCTATTTCCTTCGCTCCATAGATGCTGCCGCACCCGCTGAGTTTCTCCAGCACTTTTGTCTACCATCGATTTTCCAGCATCTGCAGTTCCTTCTTGAACAGTATGCTCCTCCTGTCAGATGCGGGAAATCAGGAAGCAGTCTAGTACACCTGGGATGGGTTTCCGGGAAGTGTGTGCAGCTGTGATCCTCTTAGACCACATGGATCAGTTGGAGCAACAGTTGGACTCACTGAGGAGCATGCCAGAGGCAAAGAGTTTCATAGATAGTAGTTTCAGGGAGGTGGCTCCACAACAGTTTAGCCGGACAGGTGGGAGATCACCAGGATAGGCAGGTAGATAGTGCAGGAATCTCCAGTGGCGTTAATCCTCTCAAACTAGTTTGGATACTGTTGGGAGTGTAGCCTCTCTGGGGAGAGTGGCAATAATCAGCTCAGTGGAGCTGTGAAGCAGGGTGCGTGAAGACTCAGCAGGAGATTAGATTATAAGACAGTGAGAGCAGAAGGAAGTAAGTTGGAAAATTAACATGACAGGAAGTAGAAGCTCAGGGTCACATGTGGACAGAATCATTATCATACTTTATTAGCCACGTATGTTTTGCAACGTAGGAGGAATTTGATTCGCCGTACAGTCATACCAATAAAAAGCAATGGAACACACAAAATACATTTTGACATAAACATCCACCACAGTGACTCCTCCACATTCCGCACTGTGATGGAAGGCAAAAAAAAGTCACAATCTCTCCTCTTCTTTGTTCCCTCGCGGTCGGGGGCCTCGATGACGGGGCGATCTTGGCTCCCGTAGCCGGCCGAGTTTTGGCCCTCATATCGGGGCGATCAAGCTCCTGCATTGGGGGGAAATCTCAGCTCCCCCGCACCGGGCGATCTGACCCCGGGTCGGGGCTGGTCGAAACCTTCTGTGTCATTTGGAGCTCCCGACATCGGTCTCTACCAGAGACTGCGAGCTCCTCGATGGTGAAATCCGCAGGTTGCGGATGGAGCGTTGATCCCAGGCAATGAAGGTTGTCTGCAAAGCAGTCATCCCATTGGCATGTCTTCCCCATTGTAGAGAGCACAACCTGAGCATTGTGAGATTGATTCCTCTAAAGCCCACTGCCCCACCTCACACTGCAGCCTCGTAGAGTAACACAGCATAGAAACAGGCCCTTCGGCCCAACTTGCCTTCACCAACCAAGATGTCCCATCTACACCAGTCCCACCTACCAGCGTTTGACCCATAACCTCCTAAACCTGCCCATTCCATGTTTCTGTCCAAATGATTCTTAAACGTTGTCATCTTACCTGCCTCAACTACCTCCTCCGGCAGCTCGTTCCATACACCCACCCCACCCTTTGTGTGAAAAACATTATCTCCAGCTTCCTACTAAATCTTTCTCTCATCACATTAAACCTATTTCATCTGGTTCTTGATTCCCCTACTCTGGGCAAGAGACTCTTTGAGTCTACCTGATCTATTCCTCTCATGATTTTGTACACCTCTATAAGATCTCCCCTCATCCTCCTACACTCCGAGGAATAGAGTCCCAGCCTACTTAACCTCTCCCTATAGCTCATGCTCTCGAGTCCTGCCAACATCCTCGTAAATCTTCTCTGCACCATTTCCAGTTTTACAATATCTTTCCTACAACATGATGCCCAGAACTGAACACAATGCTCTAAATGCGGCCCCACCAACATCTGATATATAACTGCAACATGACCTGCCAACCTCTATACTCAATGCTCTCACTGATGAAGGCCAATGTGCCAAAAGCCGTTTTGATCACTTTCAACCTGTACCCCTAGATCCCTCTGCTCTACCACAAACCCCAGAGCCCTACCATTCACTGGCCCATTTTAGTGCTCCCAAAATTCAACACCTGACATTTCTCTGTATTAAATTCCATCAACTATTCTTCAGCCCACCTGCACAACTGATCAAAACGCTGCTGCAACTTTTGACAACCATTTTCACTACCGCCAATCCCACCCACTTTTATGTTATCTGCAAACTTGCTAACCATGCCACATACGTTCTCATCCAAATCATTCATGTGGATGGCAAACAGCAATGGGCTCACATCGAACCCTGAGGCACACCACTGGTCAAAAGGTTCAAAATGTTCAAAGGTATTTTATTGTCATGTGTACCAATTAAGGTGCAGTGAAACTCGATTTACCATACAGCCATAATAGAAAAAGCAACAAGACTTTTAAGGAGCTCCCGAAGTCGGTCCCTAACCAAGGGACCACGAGCTCCACGATGTTAAAGTCCGCAGGCTCCCGCGGTTGGAGCTACAAGGTCAATCCCTGACAAGGGGCCACCAGCTCCGCGATGTTAAATCCTGCAGGGTCCCGCAGTTGGAGTTCCCAAAGTCCATCCCCAGCGAGAGGCCGCCAGCTCCTCGATGTTAGGGTGCAGTGCGGACGGAGATACGATACAGGAAAAAATGTAATCTCCATCTAGATAAGAGATTTAAAAAAGTTTCCCCCAACTGCACCCCTCCCCAACCCCACCCCCCACATAAAACAAAGCTGAAAAACATTAAAACATACATTGAACACATACCTAAAAACAACCAAAGAAGTAAAGGACGGGACAGACTGTTGGCGAGGCAGCCAGTGCAGGCCTCCAGTCTGAAAAACAACCTTCCTCCATCACCCTCTGTTTACTTCCATGAAGCTAATTTTCTATCCATTCAGCTATCTTTCATTGATTCCCATGGGATCTAACTTTCCAGAGCAGCTTACCATGCCTTGTTGAATGTATTACTGAAGTCCATGTACACAATGTCTACAGCTCTGCCCTCATCGACCTTTATTGGTCATATCCTCAAAAAACGTAATCAGACCTCCCATGTGCCAAACCATGCTGACTATCCCTAATCAGCCCTTGCCCATCGAAGTGCATGTATATCCTATCCCTCAGAAAACTCTTTAGTAACTTTCCAACCACAGATGTTAAGCTCACTGGCCTGTTGTTCCAAGCCTTTTCCCTGCAGCCCTTCATGAATCGAGGCACAACATTTGCCACCCTCCTGTCTTCTGGCACCTCATCTGTAATTAATGACAACTCATAAATCTCCATGGCCTACTCCTGCACCTTTCTATTGACTATTGATCCCCACCTGTCCCAAGCCTCCTCCTTATTCTTGACCAAAGCCTCAATTTCCCACGTCATTGAGGCTTCCTTACGTTTACCTGCCTTGCCCCTTTTCCATGAAACAACCTACTCCAATCAATGCGAGTGAGTTCCTGTACTTGCAAGTAGCACTGGCAGAAGAGAGGAAACCTTCCAAAAACGCTTCCGATATACTCTCTTTCTGATGTCAGTTTAGACAATAGACAATAGACAATAGGTGCAGGAGTAGGCCATTTGGCCCTTCGAGCCAGCACTGCCCTTCAATGTGATCATGGCTGATCATCCCCAATCAATACCCCGTTCCTGCCTTCTCCCCATATCCCCTGACTGTGCTATCTTTAAGAGCCCTATCTAGCTCTCTCTTGAAAGCATCCAGAGAACCTGCCTCCACCGCCCTCTGAGGCAGAGAATTCCACAGACTCACAACTCTCTGTGAGAAAAAGTGTTTCCTCATCTCCGTTCGAAATGGCTTAACCCTTATCACTAAAATGTGGCCCCCGGTTCTGGACTCCCCCAACATCGGGAACATGTTTCCTACCTATAGTGTGTCCAAGCCCTTTACAGTCTTATGTTTCAATAAGATCCCCTCTCATCCTTCTAAACTCCAGAGTGTACAAGCCCAGCCGCTCCATTCTCTCAGCATATGACAGTTTGGCTGTAGCTCTCCTTAGGGTCGAATGGGGCTAACAATGTGATGATGACATGTGGTCATCTGCATGCATGGATTTCCTATTTAGTTTGTGTCGTAGTACCGACCTCGTTCAGCGTCATGAAGACGACTGATTTAAACAAAGAATAGAAATGGTTAACATCAGTTGTGGACGGAAAGAGCAAATAAACACTGTCGCCATGGTAACTGTCAGGGTGAACAGTGGCAGCATCATGAAGCACAAAGCTCATAATCCTTTCAGGTAACTCAGGTGAAGCAATTTAATCTGCTGAAAATTATCTAAAGATCTGCTATATTTCTCACATTTGTATAAATACTTATTCAGTGATTCCTATATAAAATTCTTACCATAATTAAACGTCTTGTATCTTTTACTATGACCATACCTAAAATTATTCTAATAAAAAATCTTTCCTCTGATGTTTAAGCGAGAACATCGAACAGTACAGATCAAACACAGGACCTTCGGCCTACAATGTCACTGTTATACATGAGGCCAAATTAATCTCATCTGTCCGCACATGATCAATTTCCCTCCAGTATCTGCACATACACGGCCTATCTGCAAGCCTGGAGAAGGAATGGGGGGTGGAGATTCTGGGAACAAAAGGGAACCATTGGGAATAAATGGAATTTGCTCTGGTAAACCTCTTGCTTGTGTCTGAAACACTCACAGCACAATCCAACAAAATCATGCTGGTGTTTTCTCTGCTTCAGGCTGACCATTGCCACCGGAATTCCAGAAGGCAACCAGAGGATATGAAGGCTCAACATGAAACTGATCATCCCGGAAATCATGAAGGAATCTAAAAAGGACTACGTAGAATGGTGAGCGCTGAAACCCATTTCGATTCTTCAATGCACTCGTGGGAAGCAACTGATAGAGTCATAGAGTAAAGGGCCTGTCCCACCAGCATGCAACTCCATGCGATGAGCGCGACCTAACGTGGTCGCTTGAGCCGTCCGGCGACGCGGGGCCTGTCCCACTTCGATCGCCGGAGCCGTGCGGATTTGTGCGGAGTTCATCCCGACATCACGCGGGGTTCGGAAAAACTGACCATGTTCAAAAATTCCACGCGGCAACGGCTTGTCGGCTCGCAGTCGCCTCGACGCATTACACACCGCCTCGACGTCGTGCCTCTGTGACCCTCTCTGTAGGTGCCTCCGTGACCCTCTCTGTGTGTGGCTCCGTGACCCTCTGTGTGTGTGCCTCTGTGCCCCTCTCTGTGTGCCCCTCTCTGTCCTGGCGAACTTACCTTTAAGTCTTCGCTCCAAGTTCGCTTGACTTTGCGTCGCGTTGCGCCACTCACCCGACCTCCATGCGGCCCCTACTGCTGGTGTGGTCGCGCTTGCCGCATGCAGGCGCATGCTGTTGGGAACGGCCCTGTACAGGGAGCACCCGACCTCCGCGCGGCCCCCGCTTCTAGTTTGATCGCGCTCATCGCATGGAGTCGGATGCTGGTAGGACAGGCCCTTAATACAGTGGGGAAACAGGCCCTTCGGCCCAATTTCCCCACACCAGCCAACACGTCCCAGCTACACTAGTCCCACTTGCCTGCGCTTGGTCCATATCCCTCCAAACCTGTCACATCCATGCACATGTCTAACTGTTTCTTAAACGTTGGGATAGTCCCAACCTCAACTACCTCCTCTGGCAGCTTGTTCCATACACCCACCACCCTTTCTGTGAAAAAGTTACCCCTCAGATTCCTATGAAATCCTTTCCCCTTCACCTTAAACCTGTTGTATGTCCTCTGGTGAATATCATGCGGTTCTAAATCCTTAAAAACATTCAATGAGCAAGAGAGAGTCTTTGGATTGTGTTAACCGCAAAAACGCATGCAGTCCCTGATCTTGCTGCAGATATACAATTATAGGGGGCACACAACACCATGACGCTGATGGACTTCAGTTGCCCATCTACACTAATCCTATTCACTAGTACATGGTCAGTAGCCATCCATGCATGGTGATTCAAATGATAATCTAGACATGTCTGAAATGTTGTGAGAATACCCATTCCTCCACACTTTCAACCATCTTCTGGATGAGAAACCTCTTCCTCAATTCTCCCTTAAACCTCTGCCACTTTCCCCTAAACGTATAACCTCCAGTTCTTGACACCTTGATAGCAGTGGATGCTGAGTAAGAACTCCAAGACGTGAAGATGGCTACAAACATCGCCCTTTGCCTCAGAGTCTTAGAACACCCTCCCCTTCTTGTGTCCGCGCTGTGAAACAGATGGGGCGTGCTCACACTTCTTCCTTCGACAGGTTTACAGAGGGAAGTCTGTGCCATGTGCAGCTCTAAAGAAAAGGATGGTTCAGCAATGGCTGCGCAGCTGGACATACTAATCATCTGCAAATCCGGCTGTGTAGGCCTATCTAATTTGAAGGCAACAGACTCCATAGCCTCCAGGTCCTCCCTGCCTTCTGGAGGAGTGTCAAGGTATTTCCATTCATTCAAGAGGAATAAAACTCCTGGAGGCGCTGCCTTGCTGGCAGAGTCGTACATAGCACTCTGGGACTTAGCGCAGTTGTAAAATAAAAGCAGAACAAGCTGGAAATATTCAGCAGGCCAAGCAGCAGCCATAGAGAGAGAGAGAGAGAATTAACACTTTGGGTTGATAATCTTTTAATGATCCGTGACAGTTTGATTATGTCCAGCATTTTCTGTGTATTCTAGAATTATATTGTTTGATCAACCTGACTAGACCTGTCTACCCCACTCCCAACCGTCGCATTAGCTTCTTATTTTCACCCAACAAACATCTATCACCTGTTTCCTTTATCATCGTTACTTTGTTGCATGTCTTTTACTCATTGTTCTCTATCTCTCCACATCCACTTAAGGGGTTGGACAGGCTAGATGCAGGAAGATTGTTCCCGATGTTGGGGAGGTCCAGGACAAGGGGTCACAGCTTAAGGATAAGGGGGAAATCCTTTAGGACCGAGATGAGAAGGACTTTTTTCACACAGAGAGTGGTGGGTCTCTGGAACTCTCTGCCACAGAGGGTAGTTGAGGCCAGTTCATTGGCTATATTTAAGAGGGAGTTAGATGTGGCCCTTGTGGCTAAGGGGATCGGAGGGTATGGAGAGAAGGCAGGTACAGGATACTGAGTTGGATGATCAGTCATGATCATATTGAATGGCGGTGCAGGCTTGAAGGGCCGAATGGCCTACTCCTGCACCTAATTTCTATGTTTCTAAGTTTCTATCATCGTCTATATCTCGTTTCCCTTATCCCCAACCAGTCTGAAGAAGGGTGTCGACCCAAAACGTCACCCATTCCATCTCTCCAGAGATGCTGCCTGTCCCGCTGAGTTACACCAGCTTTTTGTGTCTATCCCCTTAT
This sequence comes from Raja brachyura, assembly GCA_963514005.1. Next base: position 7,110,188 of record OY740796.1, on the reverse strand, counting down.
CATTTTCTTTTAAATGGTTGAACATGGTTCCATGTCAACCAGGGAAGTCTAAGGTTCATATCCACAGTCAATGTGGATCTCATCCTGATAGCCTTCTTTGCGTCTGGATTCAAACTGAGCACTGGATCCTGGGTGTGCAAGTGTCGCTTGTGACTTTCTTTCTAACTCTCTCTGTCTCTGGTGTTCTAACGGATAGACCTGGCCATGTTGCCACAAGATATTCTATCCAGGTGGATCACGTCATCTTCGCCATTCCTCAAACAAACATTTGAACAGAGGGACACCTTTGACCACAAGCAAGCAAAGGTCTGCGTAGAACAGCCTTATGGAAAAATGCAGTGAATCCTGTCAGGAGATTCCCTGTGGAGATTGTCTCGGGATTTCTCAGAGTTATGTTGCAGAAGGTTTTGAAGAAGACCTTGCGGTGAGAAGGACTATCTTATCAGATCAGAGTCTCAGCACCATCACGTACTACTTCCAAGGCAGCTATGGTCAGGTGAAGCTGACATCAACCTGAAGAAGGGTCTCGACCCAAAACGTAACCCATTCCTTCTATCCGGAGATGCTGCCTGTCCCACTGAGTTACTCCAGCAGTTTGTGTCTATCTTCAGTGAAAACCAGCATCTGCAGTTCCTTCCAGCACATCAACCGCCTATTGGATGTGCATTTGTCAAGAAGGAATGGAAAGAGATATGTGCTCTTTGTCATGTTCATCTCAAGAAGTTTAATTTAGTTTAGAGATACAGAGTAGAAACAGACCCTTCGGCCCACCGAGTCCACGCCGACATTAACGATGTCTTGCACAAACTAGGGACAATTTACACTTATATCAAGCCAATGGACCTACAAACCTGTACGTCTTTGGAGTGTGGTAGGAAACCCAAGATCTCGATGAAAACCAATACAGGTTACGGGGAGAACGTACAAACTCCGTACAGACAGCACCCGTAGTCGGGATCGAACCCGGGTCTCCGGCGCTGCAAGTGCTGTAAGGCAGCAACTCTACCGCTGCGCCACCGTGCCGCCCTTGTTGTGTAATACCGGAGCAGGACTCTGAGAAACATACAGAGACAAACGTCAACTCATGTTGGAAAATAGAGTCATACAGCACAGGGACAAGTCCGTGAGCCCACCAAGTCCATGCTCACCTTCAACGTTCCTATTATACTAATCCCATTTCCCAATACTTGGTCAGTAGCCCACTATGGTTTTTCAATTCAGGTGTTTCTCCATGTGTTATTAGCATACCTGCGTACCTGCCGTCAACACATTCACTATGATCATCAGTTTGGTGGAAGTCAGGCTTTTCTCTGGCTGGAATGTTCTGATCTTCAAACAAAGATCCATACGGCATGAGAACAGCCCCTTCGATCCACAATGTCAGTGCTGAACATGCAACTCTTATCTACCTGCACATAAACCATATCTCTCTGTTCCTTGCACATCCATATGCCTATCCAAAAGCCTCTTAAATGCCACTATCATATCTGTCTCAACCAGCACCGCCACCAAACAGTAGCACATTCAAGGCACTCCCCATCCTCTGTGAAAACATTTGCTCCATACATCTCCTTTAAATTTTGTCGCTCTCATCTTAAAGCTATGCCCTCTTGCATTTTTTTGCCATCCCGGGAAAATGGTAAATACTATCTATCCTATCTCTGCCTCTCATAATTGTATATATGACTACCAGATCTCACCCAAATCTCCAGTGCTGCAGTGAAAACTATTCAACGCTGTCCAATCTCTCCCAGTAGCTGATCCCCCTTACTCCACGTATCATTCCAGCAAACCTCTTCTGCACCCTTTCCAAACCCTCCACATCCTTTCTGAAATAGGATGACCAGAACTGCACATGTCGTCGCCGTGGCTATCTCTCGAGGTCGCAGATGAGGTCTAGGTCTACATTCTGGTGTTTTTATGGACTCTAATCAGGTGGCTTATGAGTCCAATCCTGGCTTTGAAAGTTCTTCGACATTCAGGACAGATAATTCCAGATGGCAGATCGGGCTTTCATTGTTGCTGCCTCTCTTTCGTTTTCCTCTCATTTCTTCTAATTCTGCGCATCTCTTGGCTTCGGAGGTCGCTGTACCTTCTTGGATGATGGTTCGCCAGAGTTTCCTGTCCTTGGCATTGGTTTCCCAATTGTCGATGTCGAGTGCACATTTCTTCATGCTGGCTTTTCAGGCGTCTTTGAATCTCTTCTTTTGTCCGCCTCTTTTCCGTTTGCCTTCTTTAAGCTGGGAGTAGATGGATTGTTTTGGTAGACGCTCGTCTTCCATCCGAACAACATGACCGACCCATCTTAGTTGGTTCTTGATGATTTAACCAAAGGCATAATAATATTAGCTACTCTCCATTCTCCCTGGATCTTGCCTGTAGCTAGAGAAGATGCAAAGATCTTTGCCAATGCTTCCGCAATCTCCTTTCTTGCCTCTCTCAATAACCTGGGTTAGATCTCATAAGGTACTAAAGGGCCTGTCCCACTTGGGCGACCTAAGCTGCGAGTTTAGAAGAGTTTGCCCTCGACTCAAACTCGCAGCATGGTCAACACATGGTCCTAGGAGGTCGTATGAGGTGGCTGGAACTCTCCTTCATGCTCGATGGAGGTTCCCGCCTGATCGCGGCCTCAGCTAGGTCGCCAAAACATTTTCAGGATATAGAAAAAATTTCCGCGAATAAAATTTGGTCGGCATGGGCCTTTTTCACTCGTAGTGCAGTGGAGTGGAGTAGTTATTTACTTACAGGCACTCGAGGGCAGCCGTAGGCCATCTCCTTCGCTGACTGGCCATTTTGATTGGCTCATAGAAACATAGAAACATAGAAAATAGGTGCAGGAGGAGGCCATTCGGCCCTTCGAGCCAGCACCGCCATTCATTGTGATCATGGCTGATTGTCCCCAATCAATAACCCGTGCCTGCCTTCTCCCCATATCCCTTGACTCCTAAAGCTCCATCCGACTCTCTCTTAAATCCATCCAGTGATTTGGCCTGCACTGCCCTCTGTGGCAGGGAATTCCACAAATTCACAACTCTCTGGGTACAAAAGTTTTTTTCTCACCTCAGTCTTAAATGACTTCCCCTTTATTCCAAGACTGTGGTCCCTGGTTCTGGACTCACCCAACATTGGGAACATCCCTCATCCTTCTAAACTCCAGTGAATACAAGCCTAGTCTTTTCAATCTTTCCTCATATGACAGTCCAGCCATCCCAGGGATCAATCTCGTGGAGTTTCATGACCTAGGAAGACCTACCAGTAGGTAAAATGCCCGCTAAACTTTATTAAACTTCTTAAAAGGTCTCCACTCCTTCTCCCCCATCTCCTCCCCTTCTCTCCCCTTCTGTCTCCCTTCTGTCTCCCTTCTCTCTTCTTCTTTCCCCTTCTCTCCCCTTCTCTCCCCCCCATCCCGTGCTCTCTAAAGGACTTACCATGCTCTGTGGCAGCCGTGTACCTTCCTCTTCATCACACAGACAGTGCTCCTCTGCTGTCCCGTGTGTGTGTGTGTGTGTGTGTGTGTGTGTGTGTGTGTGTGTGTGTGTGTGTGTGTGTGTGTGTGTGTGTGTGTGTGTGTGTGTGTGTGTGTGTGTGTGTGTCTCACACACACACGGTTTCAACGGGGCCGGTCGATCCAGCTCGAGGCTTTCGAGGCGACTGCCCTCAAGCTTGAAGGCCGAAGGCACTCTTCGGGACCCCCGGATTAGGTCGACAATGTGGGACAGCCTCTTAAGGATTTATCCACCTTAATGCTCTTCAAGAGCCCCAACACCTCCTTCTTAATCTAAAACTGCCCTTGCATATTAGTATGTAGGCACAACCTGCTGGAGAAACTCAGCGAGTGGAGGGAAGGAATTGGTGACGTTTCGGGACGAGACCCTTCTTCCTCAGGACTTGCATATTAGCATTATCCACTCTAATCTCATTGTCCCCCATGATCTCCTACTTGGTGAAAACAGATGCAAAGTACTCGTTTAATACCTCCCCTACGTCTTCTGACACCAAGTTAAAATCCTTTATTCTTGAGGGGTCCTACTTTCTCCTTGGTTACCCACTTGTTTTTAATGTAGGTATGAAGAACTTTGTGATCTTCTTACTTCGGTTCACCAAACCACTTTGGGGCCCAGCTTGGCCCTTCTAATCGCCCGTTTAATTTTGTTCCCTTCTTTCTTTATATTCCTACATACTTTCATCCTCTTGAACCTTGCATGTGTTTCTTTTACCTTTTCGACCAAATTTACAACCTTCTGGTGCTTTTGGCCAAGTCAATTGATATTTTTTAAGCCAGAGATAGATAGATTCTTCATTGGTATGGGTGTCAGAGGTTGAAAAAGCAGGGGAAATGGGGTTAGGAAGGAGAGATAGAACAGCCATGATTGAATGGCGGAGTAGACTTGATGGGCCGAATGGCCTAATTCTGCTCCTGTCACATGAACATATAAACTTATGAAGTTGCTCTTCATGGAATAAATATCATTGACCAGTACATTCCAAGATGCCAGATGGTGTGCTGAGAGTAAATTTGGAAAAGGATCATAGGAAGACCATTGAAGGCTCTGTCACCATTGCACGAGGAGTGGTAGCCATGTTAATAAACCTCAGATTATTTATTGATTATTTAATATTATGTAAAAGTAAAGTAGCCATGCTGATGCATTGTAATTCTTGGACAACAATGTAACGTTCTGACTTATACAGTCAATGGAAAGGGCATTATATATTATACAATTATACATTATACAAGGCATTATATATTTTCAGATTTTATAGATAAAGTATGTTTTACAAATAAAATAATGAGGCAAGTACAATTACATACAAGAAACAGAATTATGAAACTCAGTGGGTCAAGCAGCATCAATGGGGATAAGAGGGCTAAAGTTGACTTTGAGAGTCGAGAGCCTGCATCAAGACTGAGGCAATGAACAAGATTGGTTAAGTAGTTTCTGCAGAAAAGGGTGTTTGGCAGGCAAAACAATTTGTTTTTTCGTCTCTTCTGTTGTGATTCTTTATTACAATGAGGATTAGTTTCTGCCACGGTGCACAAAGAGCTCATGTCATGGCTGATCACAGTTGTAAATTAACTTCACTTATTCCCACTGTGAAACCTACAGACTTGTGCAATATACTATCATTAGGGAAGGTTGAGATCTGGAGTAAGGAACGGAATAATTCCATATTTGAATACGTTAATGTATGGGTTCAATGACAATTAAACTTCCAACAGTTCAAGATTAAATCTTTTCTTTAGTTGTAATTCCCATGGAGTTACCCCCCCCCCCCCCTTGTTCTTCCTCACCTGAGACAAATGATTTCTGCGAGGAGACAATTCAGCCTGCAATTGCATCCCTCCAGTGCCTCATCCATTCAACATGCCACAGACAAGCCGTTTCAACCAGCCACTCCATCATGGAGCTATTAGAGCCAAGTCACCTTTGTTTGTGCACAGACTGTATACACTTCCAGGAGAGATTATTGGAGTGCAGGCAGAAGCAAATTCTTCACTGAAATGTCCCATGACAACTTTTCCAAAAAAAAACCAGCTGTAGCCTGAATTAAGACGACTCTATGGAAATTATAAGCCTTCGCCACAAAGGCTGGATCAATAGACAATGTCAACACCGAGCTGGTCGATCTTTGTTTGACAAGAACATGACACAAGAGTTGCACAATGTTTGCTTTAACCTCAGACAGATGATGTTGGTGTCTCGTCAGTAAAATTGTTTCAATGTGCCAGGAATCTGCCTTCTGATCCTGTACCAAACAGCTGGCCTAGTGATTCCACTCATCCCACTCAAAGTTGGAGGAAATCTCTACTCATTTGGTAACTCACATCAGATCCACAGCTAGAGAACCTGGTGATAGTTGAGGGAGTCAGAGTCCACACACACAGGTAGTGGTTATGACGCACATCTACTGATGGAAACCATGTGTCAAGGCCAGCACTCGTATGAGAAATCAGAAAGAGTAATTCCTAGAAGAACATTTTTCCTGCATCTAGCTTGTCCAGTCCTTTTAGAATGGTACATGTTTCTATAAGAGGGGATCTTGTAGAAACAGGAAAAATTATAAAAGGGCTGAACAAGCTAGATGCAGGAAAAAATGTTCCCAATGTTGGGGGAGTCCAGAACCAGGGGCCACAGTCTAAGAATTATGGAGCCATTGAGGTGAGAAAAAAAATTCACCCAGAGAGTTGTGAATTTGTGGAATTCTTTGCGACAAGACAGTGGAGGCCAATTCACTGGATGAATTAAAAAGATAGTTAGGTAGAGCTCTTCGGGCTAGCAGAATCAAGGGATATGGGGAGAAGGTAGGTATGGATTACTGATTGTGGATGATCAGCCATGA